>BLBF01000073.1:15015478-15054502 GCA_015471245.1 Laticauda colubrina
GATAGATAGATAGATAGATAGATAGATAGATAGATAGATAGATAGATAGATAGATAGATAGATAGATTAGGATAGAATAAGACAGACAGACAGACAGACAGACAGACAGACAGACAGACAGACAGACGGGCAGGTAGGTAGGTAAGTAGATGAAAGATAGATATAGATGATAGTTGGGTAGGTAGATAAGTAGATAGAGATAGAGACAGATATACATATATAAAGATATACACCTATACCTAACACACACATACACATGCATACACACACACACACACACACACACAAAAACCACTGTCCATTTTGAATACACAGCAGAAAGAGGAAACTTGAGAGTTTACAAGGTTGATACCATATCGAACAAAAGTGTGACTGAATCTATAATGATCACATGACCCCTGAATGCTGTGACCATCATAAATATGAACCAGTTGTCAAGCATACAAATGTAAAGCACGTGACCATGAGGATGCGGCAAGGGTCATATGTGAGAAAAACTATCGTGTCTCTCTTTTTCAGTGCCTTCATTGTAACTTCGAACAGTTGCTAAATTACTGTTGTGAATTAAGGGCTACCTGTGTCTTTCATGGGCTGGTTTGAATTGAATTTCCATATGGCTCTTCGGCAGGAGCTGCTGTGGTTTCTCTCCTCAAGGCTTTGCTACTCCATTTTTGACAAAAACTAAAAAAAGGGAGACAACAAACCAGCAGTGACACAAAAGTGCCCCGTGTATATTTGCCTTCCAGAAGCAAAACAGGGCAATTACTGAACTGTGCAAAGTCCGCTGCAATGCAGAATGTCACTTTTAACTTAACAAAACAAACACAGGTGGAACCACATGGACGTGGGAGTTCAATATCCAAAGATGTCAATATCAAAGCACTTTCCAGTCTCCCATTTTAAGTCTGAAACATACTTCTGTTTTGGAAAATTTAATAGCTAATAGTTTGTGATTTATACCAGGGGAGACACACCACACTTAACAGAGTAACAGAGTTGGAAGGGATCTTGGAGATCTTCTACCCAACGGGTCACTAATCTTTTGGACCTCAGGGACCACCAAACTCATAATTTTAAATTCCACAGACCAGAGACCCTGGGAAAATCCCAAAAAAGTCTGCAGGAAAATTCCCCACCCCATTTTCCTACCGGTCGATTATTCTTTATTTGGGATCGCAGGATACCATCTCCAGCTCCGTTCTCGGGGGGGGGGGGTGAGAGAGAGAGAGAGACTTTTGGCTTCATGCAAGGAAAGCAGCAGGAGCAGCAGAAGTCTTTCTTTCTCTCCCCCAAACTCTGGCAGAAACGAGTCTTTGCCGGTGTAGCCTCTTTGACCAGGATGCCTTGCAGGATCCCAAAGTCTCATTTCTGCCAGAGTTTGGGGGAGAGAAAGAAAGACTTTTGCTGCTTTCCTTGTGTGCAGCCAAAAGCAGAATAAAAAAGAAGTGGAAAGAAGCAGCCGTTGGCCAGGCGAGGCATGTGGGGTGAGTGGGGCAGGTTTCCCCCCTCTGCCCTTTCCCTCCTCCCCTCACTACCTCATGTTGTTCACAATGCAAGCGGTGCAAGCCTTGTGTTCCCGCAGGCCATGTGGGCAGTGCAGCTTGGTGTTCCTGTGCAGCCTGGATTAATTGCTTTGGATGGTATTTTGGGGGTGACCTTTCTCTGCAAACCACCAAAATTTTCCTGTGGACCACCAGTGGTCCCTGGCCCACGAGTTGGTGACCACTGTTCTAGTCCAACCCTGCTCAAGCAGCATATCCCATACCAGGGGTCTTCAAAGTTGGAAGCTTTAAGACTTGTGGACTTCAACTCTCCGAATTCCTCCTCTAGTCATGTCAGCCCAGGAATTCTGGGAGTTGAAGTCCACAAGTCTTAAAGTTGCCCAGTTTGAAGACCCTTGCTCTATGTCATATACTTGAGAAGTCAGTATATGGTCTTCTAAGGGTTTCTTTTATTTATATTTTTCTTCCCAGCTCTTCTCTTTGAAAATACATAGAAAGACCATGTATATATCAGGCATTGTCCTTCTGAATTACATGCCAATGGTTCAGTCTGCAAAAAAAAAAAAAAAAAAAAACGGGAAAGGCACATTCTATAGACTACTATATAGCTTGTGAACACTTTCTCAAACTATATAGTAGCCTATAAAACATAAAATTTTTCCTCTATAGTTGAACCAGCAGATAACTGGGGAGTCCCAATTAAAGATTACTGAGAATCCCCTGTCCCAATTAATATATATTTTCTTATTTGTTACAAATATTATTTATAATTCATGATGTTATAGGAATGATTGCTTGTTCTGTCCATAACAGAGATATGTGTGTTTTTGTAATATTATCTCTGTGTAGATATAATGATAGAGATATACATATAATAGATATGGATATAGAAATAATAGATATAATAGATAGAGAGATAGAGATAACAAAGATAGATACAGATATAATAGACATGGATATAGATATAATGGAGATAGATATAATAGGGATAGATTAAAAAAACCAAACTTCCTTCCATCGAGAATCTGCATACTGCACAAGTCAAAAAGAGGACTGTGAAAATATTTACAGACCCCTCACATCCCAAACTGTTTCAACTCCTTCCCTCAAAACGACGCTATAGGGCACTGCACATCAGAACAACTGGACACAAGGAGAGTTTTTCCCCGAACACCATCCCTCTGCAAAACAAATAATTTCCTCAACACTGTTCAACTATTTACAAAGCCTGCACCACTATTACGAGTAATCTTATCACTCCTTATCACCCATCCCCTCCAACTTGACCATAACTTTATCATTGTATCCTTTCTATTTATATTGACTGTTTCGTAGTATGATTTGATTACTTAATGTACCCTATGACTATTATTATATATTTTATATATATTATTATATAATATTATATATATTATATTATTATGACCGTATGATTCTTGACAAATGTATCTTTTCTTAAATATACACTGAGAGCATATGTGCCAAAGACAAATTCCTTGTGTGTCCAATTACATGGCCAATAAAGAATTCTATTCTATATAGATACACTGTAATAGATACGATATAAATATAATAGATATATAGATCTAATAGATAAAGATTAGATAGATAGATAGATAGATAGATAGATAGATAGATAGATAGATAGGATGGCAAAGTAGAAATGACAGAAGGAAATATGGAAATATCATATCCACATTAGAAAAGAAACACACAAAGCAAAATTCAGTGTAATGGAATGTTACACCCAATTTTGAGCACAGTGCACGATTATCCTCAAAATGTTCTGTTTGAAATCACAACTTGCTCATTGGCAGATATTACAGAAACACGTCCAACAGTTTCGCCTCAGTGTTGATCCCCAGAGAAAGCTGCCATGAAATCAGCTGAAAGGGAGAAGAAACAGATTTCCACTCTGATCTCAGAAAGCCAGAGAGGCCAATGGAAAAATCCTCAGCCCAAGTATAATTGAATCTGAGCTTGGCTTTCCCTTCATCTGTCCAGCCAAACTAACATGTTTTTGTCTCCTTTTTCAGTGCTTCTCTTAGTGTTAAGGGTTTTTTTCCTTCTCTTTTTGGCTTGTTGTCTGAGATCTATTCAGGTATTGATGTCAGTCTCTTCAGCTTTTAGGAATTAACTTATAACAGTATATGTTTGTTGAGACACGTGCAAGGAGCAGACAGGGGTATGCAGCAGACAAAGGGAATGAAGGGGAAGATGTAAAAGATAAGGAACACCAACATGACTCACTACAAACTTCATTTCTGTACTTGCAAACCAGCATTAACTTTGGTTGTGGAAAACTGCTCATTTTCCTTTTTAAGAATTACAAGGAAGTAACATTTCAAATGACCCATCGTTTTGTGATCTGCAGAAACAATATTGGCCATGCATTGGGAAGGAAAGGGAAGGAAAGGAAGACAGAAGAAGGAAAGGAAAATAGAAGGAAAGGAAATAAAAAGAAGATAGAAGAAGGGAAGGGAAGCATGTGACATGACTCCAGAGGAAAGAAGGTTAAATTTCTATCGTCTTTTTTGTTTCTTTTTCTAATTGTTATTTTGCATTTGGTTTATTTTGTAAACTAAGGTATTAATCAATTAAAAATAAAATTCACTGGGGCTAATCTGAGCTTTCCCAAAAGACCTCCTCTGAGGAGAAAGATGACATTTAGCCTTTCATTAACCATCATTACACAGTAATAATGGTTTCTGCAAAAGCTGCAAAAGATAAAAGAAACAAAAACTGACTCATGTTTAGTTAAGTACATTCCTAGCTTTAAAGACCAACCAAACCAAATTATCATTCGTGCATACGTGGGAGAATCTGATTCCAAGAAGAAGACTGGAATCCCTTAGCAATTCTGCCAAGCTAGATGCAGCCCAAAGAAGAAACAAAAAGATAACAGAATGGAAAAATAACATAGTTGGAAGAGACCTTGGAGGTCTTCTAGCCCAACTCCCTGCTTAGGCAAGAAGCCCTATACCATTTCAGACAAATGGTTACCCAATCTCTTCTTAAAAACTTCCAGTGTTAGAGCACACACAACTTCTAGAGTCAAGTTGTTTCACTGATTAATTGTCCTCACTGACAGGAAATAAAATCAGCAGCTCACTTCTCTTCATCTCATAAAAAAAATTACCTAGTCAAAACTTTTCTTTCTTCAAAAACTTTTTGGCTCTAACTTCTAAGTTATCGCTGTGGCTTCACACCATCTACCAAGAGAGGATCAACTAATTGACTCTGGTTACTGCTAATTATATTATTGCTGAGTTGGTGCTTGGGATTGTGCATGGTTGTATGATTTGTTTTATTGTCCATTATTGATTTTGTTTAATTATGTATTTTATTATCTGGAAGTTATTATCGGCTGTCATGTCTTCTCATGTGTAGGAAATGAAGCAAATGTTTTGCAACGCTCGTTGGAAGCACTAATCAGGCAAAGAGCAAAGATTAATAAAGAAACCCCAATCAGAAATTACATGGAAATTTGCAAGAAAAGTGTAAGGTCCCTTATCTTTTTATAGTCAATAAACTAGAAAGCAAGAGTGGAATGTGCAACATAAAGAAATATACTTACTAATGTCCATAATGATAATAACGTTCCGCATTCTGTATGCTTTTGAACATTCTTACAACCGATTAACTTATATTTCAGTAGAAACAACCTAAAAGAACAACCACTCAAATGCATCAAACTGTTTTGATGCAAGGAAAAAACAGAAAGGAAGGGAAACAATTAAAAGTTGCTGTGATATAAGCACAGCACATGGCAAATAAGAGCCCATATCTTTTCTTGAGGTTTTTTGTTTTTTTTTCAGAAAACTGGAAGCTGACGTTCATAATACATATAAATGTCCACTTGCATTTTAAAAATTATATGTTCAGGAATGAAGCAGAGAAAAATTCTTCATCATCATTATCAAACACTTGTCAGATATGCTTAAGGGAAATAAATGTGCTTTCTTAATGTTTAGCCTTCTCTTTCCTTTCTTTTTCTATTTTTAATGTTCAACTTCTTTTTCTGTGAACAGGAGAAAAAGAACTTTCAACCAAACCTGATTGATTATATGTGTGTGTGTATGTGTGTGTGTATACGTATATACTTCCTTTTTCTTCAGATGAAACACTAAGATGGCTGGGAAGAATTTACATCTAGTTTGGTTCTACAGCTCCGGTTCTACTCCTTGAGTAAGAAAGAGAAGGGATAGGAGAAACACCCATCAGACTTTTCAACACCCTGAAATCTTTCCATAAGTCAGATTTAGAAAGCAAATATTAGTGATCCATAAAAGTAATGGTAAATGTTTTCCCTGTCCAATTGTATCCAACTCTAGGGATAGTGTTCCTCTCAGTTTCTTAGCTAAGGGAACCAATATTGTCCAGACACTTTTCTATGGTCATGTCAGCCTTGACTTGGCACTCCCCAAGCATCTAAAGAGGTAATCTGTTCAGATGTTGTACTTGGTCCTAAATGTAGGCATTATAGCAATAACATGTATACTTATACATTATAGCAATAACACATACACTTTGTACTGCTTTTACAATCCCCTCTAAGCAATTTACAGAGTCAGCCTATTTCCCATAACAATTTGGGTTCTCATTTTGCCCACCTTAGAAGGAGGGAAGGTTGAGTCAACCTGGATCAGGATCGAACTCCAGGCAGTGGGCAGAATTAGCAATCTGCATTCTAGTCACTGAGCCACTACCTTCACCTACTTCTGGCACCAAAGTGGAACATAGCCTTCCAGAAGTCAAGCTATATCAGCATCACATGTGGTTGTCCTCTGCACCAGCTGCATTTCCAACCAAACCTATGCCTAGAATAGGGGCTGAGAAGGAAAAACAAGCTCCAAAAATATAACTTTATCAGCAGAGTAGTAGACTCAGAAATAACATCATCATGAACAGTTATTTCTGGGCACCAGAACTGAAAGCTGTTTGGGAGGATCTCAGACTGCTTCAAATAACACCAAGAGATCAGATAAAAATACAGAAATCCACAATTAATTATTTTTAACTGAAGAAAAAGAAAGACACGCGGCTATTCTCAAACAGTCTTGAGAGATTTCATGTGAGAAGACTGAAATCTCAAAAGGTCATATGTTGAGGTTGCCCAAACTTGTGCAATATATGTAATTTTTCATATTCTGACTTTAAAGATAAAGGTAAAGGTTCCCCTTGTACATACATGCATGTTGTTTCCGGCTCTAGGGGGCGGAGCTCATCTCCATGACAAAGCCGAAGAGCGAGCACTGTCCGAAGACGTCTCCGTGGTCATGTGCCTGGCATGACTAAATGCCAAAGGCGCATGTAACGCTATCACTTCCCACCAAAGTGGCCCCTATTTTTCTACTTGCATTTTTTAACGTGCTTTCAAACTGCTAGGTTGACAGAAGCTGGGACAAGGAACAGGAGCTCACTCCATTACACGGTGCCGGGATTCGAGCTGCCAAACTACCAACTTTTCTGACTGACAAGCTCAGCATCTTAACCACTGAGCCGCCATGTTTAAATTGACTTGAATATTGTGTCATATTGAATGTCATGTCTTCTTTGCACCCAGAACCTGAAAAGTGTACCAGGAGATAACAGGAGCAGGAAAAACTTGATTCCAGCTTAATATTTTGGAGGTAGCCTGGACTTTACTGCCTAGATCTGGTTTTGCAATTCAAATAAGAGAAGAGACCTTTCCTTAAGTGAGAGAGAAGAATGTTCTCCCTCAAAAGATTCTATTAACACCCATTGTTTTCCTCCAGTGTTCTGCTATCCTTCTCCCAATCTTTCCTTCACAGAAGAAAAAAGGAAGAGTGAATATTCTTCTGAAATTGGACAATAGCAGGAGGAGATTAAAAAGGAGTCATACAATTCCCTTTAACAAGGAGGAGAAAGTAAGAAGCCAATTCAAGTAACAAAAAAGGGACACTTTTTATCCTTGCAATTCATGCTCCACGTCAGGATATGTTCTCCCGCACAATTAAAGGGAGCCAAAGTGTCCCTTTTCGTGTTATATAGCCCGATCTCCTTTTGTTCTTGCTCCTCCATCAAGATGTGCTTCTCCCCCACCCCCTTGCAGCTCTGGAAGGATGTGGCGATGTGCAAGGCTGCCATGGAAACCCAACAGGACAAGCGGCAGAGAGGGAAGAGGTGAAGAAAAGCATCACATGAGAAGCAAGCAACAACTAATGCAAAGTTCTCTGGACCCCACAGAGAAGAGACCGAGACTGAAAGACCATTTCTCCAACCACAGGCCCATGGCTAGGACAATGCACGTTCTCTTCTTTCTCCCGGGGGTTGAATAAAATCAAAACTGTATCTGCCAAACAGCAGCTAAAAATGGAGGCAGGGTAGGGAGGGATTAATTGAGGTCATGGCTAGATAAAGAAGAGGTTGCCTCTCCTTCAAGCTGGCTTGCATGATATGACTTAACCATCTTTTCCCACTCGGCACTGTCTGTCCTTTCTGTAAACTTTGACTCTGCAGGACAAATGCATTTGGCAATGAAGCAGCCCTGATCCTCTTCAGAAGGAACAGATAAGTGGGATTCCTTTCATCTTCACAACAAGCCTTGTGTGAGAAAGGTAACTAGGGAAACATACTGCGTGTTGTATACACACACACACAGAGGACAACAGTGAATGGTACAGCAGGTGCAAGATACCTGCATCCTTCAAATCGAAGAAGGGTTTTCTTCCACTTCAGTGTCTCCCTCACCATCCAATTGTGTTCTCTCACACACAAGAGGTTTTCTAACTGACAAATAACCATCATGATCTCCAACAAGATGCATGGGAAGGTCAGGATGGAATTTCTTCCTTTTGGATGGCATGTGGGAAAAGCCTGCCCACCTGTCAAATAGCAGATAAACAGATAACAAATAATCAGAGTTGGAAGGGACCTTGTAGGTCATCTAGTCCAACCCCCCACCCAAGTGGGAGACCCTACACCATTTCTGACAAATGGCAGTCCAATCTATTCTTGAAAATCTCCAGTGATGAAGCTCCCACAACTTCCCAGGGCAACTTCTGTTCCATTGGTTGATTGTTCTCACTGTCAGAAAGTTCCTCCTTATTTCCAGGTTAAATCTCTCCTTGTTCAGTTTCCATCCATTATTCCTTGTCTGGCCTTTGGGTGTTTTAGAAAATAGCTTGACCCCTTCCTCCTCTCTGAGGCAGCCCCTCAAATATTGGAAGACTGCTATCATGTCTCCCCTGGTCCTTCACCTCATTAGACTAACCATGCCCACTTCCTGTAACCGTTCTTCATATATTTCAGCCTCCAGTCCCCTAATCATCCTGGTTGCTCTTCTCTGTACTTTTTCTGGAGTCTCAACATCTTTTTTTATGGTGTGGTGGCCCAAACTGGATGCAGTATTCCAAGTGTGGTCTTACTAAGGCTTTATAGAGTGGTATTAGTACCTCACTTCATCACGATTGTGACAAATGGGGCATTTGAACCCATCACCTGGCAGGTTGGGCTGAAGAGCACAGTAGAACTCAAACAAGGAAATCATTGTGTTGGTGAGCTTCAGAAGGTTTCATTCCAGGAACTGAAGGCAGTGTCTCCTTCTAGTTTTTTTTTCCTTACAAGAGCAATCCTGTGAGGCAGATTTTTTGCAAGAGATCGCCCATGTGATAGAAGATAGTCAGGGATGGGCTGCTATCGATTCGCACTGGTTCAGGTGAAATGGTTGTCAATTTTATGGCCAGTTCACCAAATTGGCAAAACTCATTAGTTTCTCATTAGCTTAATGGAAAGCAATATGAACAAAAAGCCTTGATTCATTGCAGGCATTATCTGGACAAAGTAAGGGAGACTTGGAGAGTAGATGTGGCCAGGATGAGAGTCTGAGAAACTTGAGAACTGCTTTGGGGACCAGTTAGCTGGCCACAGTGACTTGACCATGGCGAGTCAGCCACAGCAAATTGATACAGATCCCTCTGTATGATTTTCACAAGAGAAAGAAGTTCTAATTATGGCAAGTGTGACAAGAATCCTCTGGCAGAGGGCATTGATTGGAGTAGCTACACTCTTTGGCCAACCTTCTTTGACTCACATTCCTTTTTCTTTTTGCATTTGGAGCTCCCACTCTCCTTCCATCAGTTAGGGTTTTTAAAGCACTGCTTTACATAACTCTAGAATTGTAGTAAATCTTCCTCATTCCAGCTTCCAGGAATGCTGTCAACACCCTGCCCAGATTTTCCATGAACAGGCAAACATTATACTTTACAAGGCAATGAATGTGCAGGGAGTTTCATAATAGATATTAATCTTTTGATTATTATTATTTTTTTGGTCTATGAACTAAGCTTCCTTTGGACTAAGGTCCACCTATGTTAACCTTTGCATCTTCAACCATGGCCAAATTTATGCCTGTGGTCAATGAGTGTTGGCTCATGAATCAGTGGGGAAAACTTTAGAAGTGAAGATAGCATTTCATACACACGCACACACACACAGTTTTGTTGAAACAAATTAGTGTAATGGAAAATGACGAGCATCACAAAAACCCACTTTCAGTTCTGATGTTGAAATAAATAATAATGAAAAATAATGACCTTCTGGCTGAGCATTTGATATAAACCTCTGTAAAATCTCTTCTTGGAAGAAGAGTGATGATGAAGACTAATGAGAATAGACAGAAAGATCCAAATTTAAAGAGTAAAATGTCAAATAGCGAAATTAACTTCTGGGATCACCAAGTGGGCTTGGATTGTTCTGACCTAGGCTTCACCAAAATCATGAAGCAGACTCCAAAACCCCTTATTAGGCTAATGTGAATTCCTATCATTCACATCCAGCAAAGCCCCAGTAAGCAGTCTTTCAAGACTGATTTACAACCACAGACCTTATCAGGCTTGGAGAGTTGCCAGGCCAATAGCTTCCAAGCACAACGCTGTATAAGGAGTCACAAACAAATATTCACCCTAATTAATTGTCTCCTGCAAACCCCACTCCCCTTTCACTCCTCTGTATTCCCTCTGGGAAGGGCCATTCACCATCCTCCTGTGCCTTTACTTCCAAGTTGACCCTTGTTCCTTAACTGTTCCCTTCTCCTGGCAGTTCTGCACTTGTGCACATCAGGAATAGGCCCCAGCTGTTCTTCTGCCCCACTGATCTCCGACTCTGAAGGTAGCTGATAACTGTCAGACAGCCGTGTCCCCATCTCTGCCTCCGATGCAGAGCACTCGTCAGAGTCTTTCCCAGACTCCAGGACTGGCCCATGTTTCTCCCCAACCTCCTCACTGTCCAAGGCTGCCACCAGCTCCTCTAGCCTCTGGTGGGCCACAACATGGATATACCCTACTGCATTTTGGTGCTGTACAGCAGAGGCTCCCAGCCCTCAGTCTATAGACCAATACTGGACCACAGCATGCCAACAATTGGGCCACAGAAGCAAGCAAAGCCCCATCCATGGGATGCAGGCAGCATGCAAAAACATCCTTCCCTCCAGAGTGCAGAAAAACTTTTTTCCATAGAACTGGTCCCTGATGCCTAAATGGTTGGAGGCTACTGCTGTAGAGCATTCTTCCTAGCAATGTGACCCATGCTTTCTGTTTCCAACAAATTGATCTGCCAAAATAAATCTGCATTTCACAATTCCCCTTTTTACCTCTCTTTTTTTTTTTTAAAAAAAAAGCAAAGTTAGCTGAAGACATACTAGTATATGATATACCTTGCTCTTCATTTTTGAACATTCTCTATCCCAATCTCATTTCAAAATAGAGAAGGGAAAGGAAGGCTGCCCAACGTCCAACACTATCTTTGTAAGCAGAGGGCAATCTTGTCATTTTTTTCCTGTGTCTGCTGATAAAAGAAAAGCCACAAAAAGATAACCCCTGTCCCTCAGTAAATTGACTTCCTCTGCAGTGGTGGGATTCACATTTTTTTGACTACTGGTTCTGTGGGTGTGGCTTGGTAGGTGTGGCAGGGGAAGGATACTTTTAAGGCCCTGTCACACTGCCCAACGGATGCAAAACGTTTGCAAAAAGGAGAAAGCGGACGAGAAAAATGTTCCATCCGTTGTTATCTGCTCTCAAAAGGGGCAAAAATTTGCATAACCAGAGCGGATAACACGGAAAGGAATGGACAGGGGGAGGACGCAGAGCGGATGGAAAGCGGATGCGGAATGGAAGCCTAGCGGATGGAAGCGGATGGGAACGGATGCAGAGCAGATGCGTAGAGGATGCGTAGAGGATGCAGAGCGGATGCGTAGAGGATGCAGAGCGGATGCAGAGCGGATGCAGAGCGGATGCAGAGCGGATGACGCGGATACGTAGCTACATCCGCTTTCATCCTTTCTCCGTCCGTGCTACTAATGCTGCACGTCCGTTCTGCTTCCTCCCTGCGTCCGTTTACCACTGGAACGGTTTTGAGTTGCGGGGATGTGCAGCGGATGCCTAGCGGATATAGCGGATGCGTAACGGATGCAGAACAGATGTCCCCCATATGCCTAGCGGATGCAGAACGGACGCATTGGATACATTTTCCACTCAAAAGTTTTGAGCAGCTCAAAACTTTTTGAGCGGATGAAACGTCAATAGACGGATGCTGGACGGATAGAGAGGAAGCAAAACGGAGGCAGTGAGTACAGAACGGAAGCATCGCGTTAACCAACGGATGGCAAGTGTTTTTCTCCATTTTACATCCTCTTTCCATCCGTTGGTGCAGTGTGACAGGGGCTTAAAATCTCCAGTCAGAGGTGGGATTTGCCGGTTCTCCAAACTACTCAAAATTTCCTCTACTGGTTCCCCAGAACTGGTCAGAACCTGCTGAATGCCACCTCTGTTCTTCTGCATCCAGTTTTCCAGGAAATGTGGAACCAAAACAAGAGATGTATCCATCCATGGTTGGTGGGAGAAGGAGTAAGTTGAGGATGACAATGATCTTATTATTGGAAGAGCCAAGGTTGTTTTCAAATAAAGTTCCAGGAGTGGAATGGCACACTCCTCCTTCTAGAAATCTAAGCTTCCTCCTTCTTGGAAACAATGTATAAGTGCATCTTATTCTGCAAGCCAGTTGCAGCCTCATGCCCCTTTTATCATAAATAGGAACAATATTTGACCACATCAGGACACAGAACTTTTCACAAACCCAGAACTAATAACAGATTTTAAGGTGATTAAGGTGGGGATTAGCACTTTCACCCAAACAGAAAAGCAAATTCTCTCTCCATTCTCAAACGTTAGCAAGAGGATGTCCGCCCCAGATGTGACCTCGTTCCAACCTCCACAAAGCCCCACCCAGGTGTTTTGTGGTTGCAGCTGTGCCAAGAACAGCATCTCATGTTGGTTGAAGGATGTCCCATTTTGATCTCGGCGAAAGACAGTTTGCTTAGAATGGTGCTCAGAACCAAGCCATCCGTCAAACAGCAGTTTCAACTTAGAGATCAAAAGGCATCAAGTCTCAATATCTAGGAACGGTGAGCCCTCCCTTGCCCCACTCTCAAAAAATCTTCCTCAGTCCTTACTACTCCCTACCAGGGGTGGGATTCGACTGGTTCACACTGGTTCTGTAAAACTGACTGTTATGATTCTGTGCAGTTTGGAGAACTGGCAAATTGTGCCCCTGGCTGGGCCCTCCCCTCTCCACCCGCCTCTCCCATCCCCGCTCCAAACAGTCCTTATTGCACATGCCCGACATCGCTGACTGCATTCTCCCCAACCCAGTCACTCCTTAAGGGGTTCTTTTCCCCTCCCGACAATCAGCTGTTCCAATGATCAGCTGTGACAGGATCCCCCTTGATGTCTTACTGCTTCACCCAGGAGGCTTCCCTGAGGCCCGTGAGGCAAAAGGGGGCGCATGGAGGAGTGCGGGGGAGGTGGGGGTGCTGCCCCCCATGCGCTCCATTTTTTGCCTTCCTGGGCCCCAGAGAAGACTTCTAGGAGCAAAAATGCCCCCACCCCCAGGAGGCTTCCCTAAGGCCCAGGAGACCAAAAAAAAAAATGGGGGTGGTAGGGAGTTGCAAAAAAAAAAAAAAAAAAAAAAAAAAAAAAAAAAGAAAGCCATGCGCATGCAGTCACATGGCCATGCCCAACTACCCATGGCCACAGAACTGGTTGTTAAAATATTTGAATCCCACCCCTGTTGCCTGTCCTCATCCAGAGGGCCAGGCCTACTCATCTCACCCGTGCATAAATTGGCTCAGTGGTAGGATCCAATTTTTTTTTTTTAATTACTGGTTCTGTGGGCGTGGCACGGTGAGCGTGGCAGGGGGAGGATACTGTAAAATCTCCAGTCAGAGGTGGGATTTGCTGGGTCTCCGAACTACTCAATATTTCTGCTACCGGTTCTCCAGAACTGGTCAGAACCGGCTGAAGACCATCTCTGAATTGGCTGATGCATAGTTCTCACAGAGTTGCCCAAGACAGGTGTGTGGCTAGCTGGTAGAGGGCATCTTTCTTGCATTTTTTAACAGTTTATTTATGCATTTTCCGTAACATATATAAGTGCTTTATGAACAGTGTATTGTCTAGGTTAATTTGCTTACATAATAGTATTTAATAATGCTAGCTAGATACCCATGCTTTGCTACAAAACTATATGTTTGGGCTTAGTATTTGGGGAGGAAAATAAGGGGAAAAAATTATGCCTCTGCCTATCAGCATCCATCGGCATTCATTCATCTGGCTAGCATCCTGTCAGTGTGTGAGAGAGTTGAGGGCTGTTTGGAAAGTGAAACAGTATTTGCTGTGTGAGCGAGAAGGAGACAGCAAGGAGCCTGGGCGTGGCTTAGCTCAACTGTTTTGTACTAAAAGCTGCTTGCTGCTGTGAAAGTAAAACTGAAACTGAAGCCCCTCTCCTCTGCTTGTGTTTTGCATTTGGAACAGATTTCTTTTCAGGTGGGGAGGGGAAGTAGAACTCCTTAGCATCAGAGCGTGTTGATAATAATATAGGAAATCTTAATGCTCTGATGGTCATTTTGAAAAATCCGTTCTTAGCAAGCACCTAGAAACCAAGAGGAACATACATGCCAAATTTCAAGTTTGTAGGCTTTACAGTTCTGGAGATTTTGTGATGATGTGCGAGGGGTATTTTGCTTTTATATAGATAGATACTAAACATAAAACACACATAATAGTATTTTTTGGTCTTATGTAAAGTATCAGTTTGTGAAACTTTGAGCAATGACATCCATGGATTCTGAAAAGAAAAGGAAAAAACCTCCCATTTTGTGCTTTTCTATGGGACAGTGGAAAGCAGAAGCAGAAAACTCTTAAGGTTTCCTCCCTCATCTTTCCTGCAGATGATCACTCACATAGAATGAGACAATTTCCAGTGGCCTATTCACCACAGCCAACTCGGTGTGGCCAACTTGCCTGGGCCAACTTACCATGGGACAAATCACCAGAGAGCAGTTCAACAATTCAATTTAATTCTTTAAAATAATTTTAAAATTATTTTAATTTTTGTCATTCACATTTCACATTGTCCCTCTTTTTGCATCCTTTCTTTAAATATTCTATTCCTTTGATATTAGTGTAACTCTTGTCCACTGGCAAGCTGGCCACAGCAAATTGGCTATGGCAAGTTGGCATTAGCAAGACCTAACCCTAACCCCAAGTGGATTTCACCCCAATGGGATTTTCCAATATATTTTACAAGGAAATGTAGATAAGCCAGTGTCAAAAAGCATGCAACCTAGTAACCATATTCATGTGTTCCAAATCCATTTGTCATGTCCATTTTGCTCTCCCAATTCATGGAGACCTAACTCTAAGTTGATTTTAAGCCTGTTGGATTTCCCCATGTATTTGGTGAGTGATGGAGAAATATTGAGAGCTGAGGGGGCCTATTGCAGCCCTTTCTGGACAGAGTTGAGCCCTTTCTGGACAAGAGAGGGCAAAGCTTGCACCAAGAGCCAAGAAAGCATGAGTCACACTGCTGTGCATTTGTAGCTCTGTATTCAGATAAGGTCATGAGCCCTGGAGAGAGGGGACAAGATCCTGGCAGTGTGTTTACACAGCAAAGAACCATCTTCTTTGCAAGTGCAACATTCTTATACAGACAGAGATTCTCCATGTTCCTTTCTGAGATAAATGTTTATTTTTAAGAGACATTTGTGGACCATAGCTTTCTCATCGGTACATTTAGTTTAATGCTTATGTATGGACTGGACCTCTTAGATATAAACCTACCTTTTGTCATTCCCCTCGCTTCTCCTCCGGTTTGCTGGGTTGCAGGCAGTCAACTTACTAGTGTAAAGGGAAATCAATGCAATGAAATCCTGTGGCTGTTCTTTCTCTCTCCAAACCCCGCCCTTTTGGATTTTGGCATGGACAGCCCTAATCTGCAGTGTGCCAGAATAGCCAAGATTTATTGGGCCAATAAAAATTTGGAACAGCCTTCTGATACAGAACTGAATTAGCATCCATCATCCTCACTCCTGCAGCTACCTCAGGTCCCAAAGCTTTAGCGCTCATCTCCTCTCCGTTTCTTTCTTGTCTTGTCTTGTCTTGCCTTTTTTTCAAAAAATGAAAGAGCCTGTCCTTTAATCTTATACTCCTTTAACCGTACTGCAGATATTGGCATTTGGATCATTGCATGACTTAACGGTTCTCAGTTCTGTTCAATTTGCTCATGATTTTTTAAAATGGAATTTCTTTCCCCTTTCCTGGCCAAGCACGCTGAGACCCGCTGCGGTAAGTCACAGCCGGGGTCGAGCTGCTGGGGGTTTGCAGAGGTTCATGAGATTCCCTATGATTCTGTGCAGTTTAGAAAACCCCCAAATCCCACCCCTGGCTGGCCCTGCCCACCCTGCCCCTCCCCTTCCAGGAGTTGAGCCATTCAGCCCGTTTTGGATGCAGGTAAGTGCAGGGCACGAGCAACGGCTCTGGGAGGGCAAAAAACAGGCTTCCTGGAAGTTCAGGGAGACTAGAAATGGGCCTGTTTCCAGCTTTCAAAGAGCCTCTGGAGCCTGAGGACCAGAGATGGTCTTCAGCAGGTTCTGACCAGTTCTGGAGAACCATTAGTGGAAATTTTGAATAGTTACAGAGAACCGGCAAATCCCACCTCTGAGTGGCTCCTCCCCCATCTATTCTCTGCTTCTCTCGAGTCCCAGCTGATTGGCTGGGTCTTCTTTTGTTGCCCTTCACAGGAGAACAGAGCTGGAAAGCAGGTTAGTGGGCTGGGGAGGGAATGGAGATTTTACAATATCCTTCCCCTGCCACGCCCACCAAGCCACGTCCACAGAAATGGTAGTAAAAATATTTGAATCCCACCACTGCAGAGGAGGCCATTTTTGCCCTTCCAGAGGATCAAGGCTCTGTAGGCTTTCTTAAGAGCCCGGGGAGGGCAAACCCCCACCTCCACCATGGTGCAGGAGGCCGACTAGGCCACACCCACCATGGCCACGCCCCACCCAGCAACCGGGCAGAGAACCCTTTGCTAACATTTTTGAAACCAACTCTGGTCATAGCTGTTGACACTCGTGGCTTGATAAGCCTGAACCCAAAAGATCAAGTGTGTGTGTGCATGCGTGTGTGCATGCGTGTGTGCAGAAGTGGTATTCAGCCGGTGAATGGAGAACCAGTTGCGGAAATTTTGAGTAGTTTTGAGAACCAGCAAATACCACCTCTGACTGGAGATTTTGCAATATCCTTCCCCTGCCATGCCCACCCAGCCACGGTCACAGAACCGGTAGTAAAAAAAAATTGAATCCCATCACTGCATGCGTGTGTGTGTGTGTGTGTGTGTGTGTGTGTGTTGGGGGGAAAACATTCCGAATTTGAGCCATTTCCAAATTTAGATGGCCTTTTTGGAGTGTGAACATTGCTCTGAAGGTGAAGAAGCAGCTTCCTTCACAGTTCCATCATCTCTAAAGGGCGCTTCATTTTTTAAAAAATTCCAATTGCAAACATTTTGCACTTTGCAATAGAGTAGACCACCAAGGGGCACAAACAACATGACAACTCAATCATCTTCACATGAAACATAATGCATAATATTGTAGGTGGGCTTGTTCCCAAACTCAGATACGGATGATTGTACAAAGTGGTGAGACTCTAGAAAGAGTGCAGAGAAGAGCAACAAAGATGAGTAGGGGACTGAAGGCTAAAACATATCAAAAATGGTTCCTGAAATTGGGTATGTCTAATGAAAAGAAGAACTAGGGGTGGCATGAGAGCAGTGTTTGGGGGCTGCCACAAAAAAGAGGAAGTCAAGCTATTCTCCAAAGTACCTGAAGGTAAGACAAGAAGCAATGGGTGGAAACTAATCAATTGTTGGGCAGTACCAAATTCCTATTTGCCATCATCAGGATGACAGGTTTAATCTGTCTCCAATACTAGGTCTTGGAAATGCCATGTTAAATTCACATTACAATTTGTTTCTTGATATATTCAGTCTTGAGCAATTGTGTCCTCATATCCAGGAATTTCAAATACATCTTAGAAAATTTTAATATTGTTTGTGCATTCAGCAAAAACCTTGGTCATCAGTTTTTATACACCAAGGTAAACCAACTCTCTTTAATTTTCTTTTTTCTTTTTCATTTTAGCTTCATCATCATGTTTCACAGATTAGAAAACACCATCCATTCTGAAGCTTCATGACACAAATTTGTTTCCTTATAGGAAACTTCATTACATTTTTAATTTTAACCCCTCAACAATTGATGTAATCAGATGTCTAACGGTTCAGTGGTGCCTCAAATGCTCATACTAATACAAATGCTGAGTGGTCTTTTCAACCCTCAATAGGGCCATGCTAGAAAACAACAGATTTATACTTTTGAGGAACATCTTCTCCCTTCTCCAGTAGGCTTCCAAACAGCTATGTTAGTTTATTACCACTTTTGCTGTTTGTTGGCTAGAAACCAGTTTGGGATATATGATCAAGAAATGGCCTGCATTCCTAGAGGATGGAAAATCAGCAGAATAATAGAGAATTATCTGTTTTGTCCAAAGACTAAAGTAAGTCAACTATTGGATTAAGCAGAGATGATTAACCAGTGTCTGGTCAAATGAGGCGAACCTCAACTTTTTACAACTTGGCCAACACAGCTAGCGGGATGCTGTAGTTCAGGCAGGTCTTCACTCCTAAATCAAGCTTGCCATAATGGAGCAAAAATGCAAACTAAATGGGAGAGTTGGGAATTCAGTGAGAAAAAGAGGGGATATCCCGAATTCGCCATCCAAATGATCCGTTTGTGGTTACCCAAATTATAGCACACAAATCTGTATTTGGGATGTCCTCAACAACACTGAGTTATCACTGTTGTGTGCTTTCAGCTTCTAGGATTAAAAAAGAAAGCTTAGACAGCAATAATAAATGCATCGCAGATTGTAAAGGCTTTATCTGACTCAGAACCATCGGGAATTGCAATCTAGGTAAGGCACGTTTGCTGTCTTCACCTTGAAAAGTGCTTCTACTTGCAAATAAGAAGGAAACAACACCAAGTCCAGCATCAAAGCAATAGCAACAACACTTAAGACTTATATAACTCCTTACAGTGTTTTACTGCACTCTCTGAGCAGTTTACAATGTCAGCATATTGCCCCTAACAATCTGAGTCCTCATTTTACCGACCTTGGAAGGATGGAAGGCTGAGTCAACCTTGAGACCCATCGGGATCGAACTCCAGGCTGTGGGCAGAGCTAGCCTGCAATAATGCACTCTAACCACTGCTCCACCATGGCTCCTCCTGGATTTATTCCCCCAAGACCCAAGTGAAGATTATAATGTTACTGCATGTGGTTCTGATTTAGTCTTTATCCCTTCCGTTAACTCCACTCCAGCTCTGGGGAAAGGGCTGAGAGAAGGCCCATGCTCCAAAGTCTTTTTCCCCGTGATGAGGACCACTGTATTCAACAGGCAGGAAAGGCCCTTTTCTGTTGGGCAGGCCAGGAACCAAAGGAATAAATGGACAGATGCTTCAGACAGCAACACTCCTTTGAGGGGGAAAAAACAGGTTGGAGGACTCTTGACATCCAAAGCACCTGTTGCACGAGGGGAGGGGAAAGCTAGTTGAAAGTATTCTGTCTGGCATCACCCTGGATGACAAGCTAGACCAGATGGAAGTTTGCAGGAGATGAACAGAGAGCTGCACCTTCAGTAGACATAACAGAGAAGATGAGACTGTAAGGACTTTCAGAAATCACAATTTTCTCCCTTTCACCTTCAGATTAATCTTTTGCTTGATCAGGTCTTCAGCTTTCCATGAGTGATGGCTATATATATCGGACATTAATACAATTGAGCGAGTCCAGAAGTATTTCATGAAAAGAGTGCTACACTCCTCTGCTTGCAACAGAATATCCTATATCACCAGACTTGAAATTTTGGGCTTGGACAATCTTGAACTACGCTGCCTACAGTTGGACTTAAGCATAGGACACAAAATTATCTGCTACAATGTCCTCCCAGTCAATGACTACTTCAGCTTCAACCACCACAATACAAGAGCACACAACAGATGCAAACTCAATGTAAACCTCTCCAAACTTGATTGCAAAAAGTACAACTTCAGCAACAGAGTGGTCAATGCCTGGAATGCATTACCCGACTCTGCTGTTATATCCTCTAACCCCCCCACTCCTTTAACCTCAAACTATCCACGGTTGACCTCACCCCATTCCTAAGAAGTCTGTAAAGGACGTGCATAAGTGTACAATCGTGCCTACTGTCCCTGTCCTATTGTCCCCATTTATTTGTACCTATTTCCTGTGTTCTTTCTCATGTTTATACTTATACCTATTATCTTGTAAGCATTTGACAAATCAAATAAAAATAAAATAAAAAAAAATATTTTAACTCTGTTTTTACTTCCAAGGACAATTGTATGGGTGTTTTTTTTTTTTTTTAGATGATTAGAAGAAACTTCAATCTTGGTGGCTCTTGGTATGAAGCACATGGTTGTTCTTTATGCTTAGGGTTTGTAAGAGATTCAGATATCAACTTGAAGGAGGAAGTCAACTGGAGTCCACAACATCACCTTGTTTTTGGCCCGTCACTTCTATTATACAGGGACTAAAAAAGGGTAACGGTTCCCTTGTCCAGTCATGTCCAACTCTATGGGGCGGTGCTCATCTCTTTTTCCTAGCTGAGGAAGCCAACATTGTCCAAAGACACTTCTGTGGGCATGTTGCCGGCATGTCTATACACCAAAGTGTATGGAACAGTGTTATCTTTTCAACAAAGTGGTACCTATTTATCTACTTGCATTTGCATGCTTTTGAACTGCTAGGTGAACAGGAGTGGGAACAAGGAATGAAATTCACTCCGTGATGCGGTGATCCAGTCTTGAACCCAAGCTGACAAGCTCAGCATCTTTAATCCCTGAGTCATCATGCTACAGAGGAAGACTAGGATGGCTGAATGTTCCTTAATATAAAACCAATTCATTCTCCTTTGGGAAAAAACCTCCAAGCTTTCTGTAGATATGTTAGTTTTCCAGGCACAAGGTTGGGGGGTTTTATGACCATCATTCAGCACAAGATCCCTTCTTCTTCACATTGGCTAAAAATGTTCAGATGCCCTGTAGACATTACAATGTCTACATTGCGAGAAAATTATCGCCTTTTGTTTTGCTACTGAGCATTAGGGTGGGAACTGCCTGACTGCCCTGCAGCAGAATCTGAACTCCGCCATTCCTCCACTTTCATTAGACGCCTTTCTGAGAATGAGATCTGTCAAAGAATTGTTCAACAGGTATCCAAATGAAGTCAGTGAGGCTGACAGAAACTTGTACTTTTATATAAATAGATATATATTTTACATCTATATATATGGCAGATAAGGTAGTCGGCCAAACAAGAGCACCGTGAGGTAAATCACAGAGCACCCAGAAGAAAAAAGTGGGAAAAATGGGAAATTCCCCCTCCACACCCACAGCAACCAATCACAACACAAATTGCCTCAGGAGCCAGCACTCTCCAATTGATCAACTATAATTGTGTGTTCTGAATCATTGTACAACCCCATTGTCTCAGCTACTAAATGTAAATATCTTTACAAGATCACAATTGAAAGCCAAGAGCCTTCAGCTACTGATGGTGTGATCGTAGTGGCAAAATCCTGGATAACCATGTTATCATCAGAGATGAATCCAATGTGGCTGACCCAAAATTCTCACATCAAAACATCCTCAAGCCCTTTTTGTGGGATTCCTTCCTTTAGGTGGAAGAAAGTTGTGAGGAAAAAAAAAAGGCTTCTTGTTTGCCTGGGATCCAAATTTCTCAGTTAAGGAGTAGCTAATGTTTTCTCTGTAGGCTTAACATGGCGGTGATGGAAAAAAAAAAAAAAAAAAAGGCAAACCCACAAAGTTCAACTTGACCAGATATGGCCAGGCCAGTCAATGAAAGCTGCAGGATGGAGGGAAGGATCAGGCTGAAGAGAAAGAGTGGGGCAACAGTGTGACCACAACTCTGTTTCTCATGGCAACCATCTCAAAGGCTTTTGTCTTTCTGCTCTGCTTCATAATTAAGTGCTAAGAAGAAGTACAGCTTGGTGAGCTCAGCTTCCTTCCTGATAAAACCTCAGGTTACATTCATCTTCCAACCTGACAGTTCCCAGTGATTTTCAGATGAGAGATCACACCTCTATGGGAGAGGAGGAGGAGAAGGAGAAAGAGGAGGCGGAGGAATAAAAAGGAGGAGAAGGAGGAGGAGAGGAGAAAGAGGAGGAGGAGGAATAAAAAGGAGGAGAAGGAGGAGGAGAGGAGAAAGAGGAGAGGAGAAAGAGGAGGAGAAAGAGGAGGAGGAATAAAAAGAAGAGGAGCAGGAAGAGGAGGAGGAAGAGGAGGAAGAAGAGAAGGAGGAGGAATAAGAAGAGGCAGAGGAGGAAGAAGAGGGAGAGGAAGAGATGGTCAAAATACAATTTGCAAATTTAGCAGTATCGGAGGTTGTTTAGAGGAACTGTGGCAGGATGGAGAAGGTAAAGCATTAGATTCTCTGTATATTACAATAAAGTGAATGCCTGCAATTTAATCCTGGCAACAATTGTATTTGATTGCATATGGACAACTTCAAAAACTTTTTCCAAATATCTAGAAGTTCATTTATTCGACATAAAAATGTCAATTTTCGTGCCGATATTTATTCATTGAGATTAGAAGCATTCATGTGTGGATTGTCAACATCCACCAAGTTTGGACATTTACAATTATGGTCCTTTAGCACATAGTTTTCCTTACACATCAGCTGCTGGATGTCTAAGGGAAAAACCACAAAGTGGTTTTCTTGCCAACAACCCAGAGCAAAGTGTTTGGTGTCTGCTGTGTGTTTCTGACTTCCCAGTGTAGGCTACTACCTTGCAATTTCCTGGTTTCCTTCATCTAGATATTCACTAATTACAGCCGGCTTTTTCAAGATTAACTAGGGCTGTCGAGGTGTTGTCAGCCATTTGCATTACTCTGGAGTTGATTGTTTAGTTTCAACTGCAGTTAGGTAGAGGAAGTGTGTCAGGGAGAGCTAATTCTCTGGGATTGGCAATGGCAATAGCAGTTATACTACTAGCAGTTAGACACTGCCCTCACTGTGCTTTACAGCCCTCTCCAAACAGTTTACAGAGTCAGCATACTGTCCCTAACAATCTGAGTCAACCTTGGAAGGATGGAAGGCTGAGTCAACCGAACTCCTGACACTGGGCAGAGTTAGCCTGCAATACTGCATTCTAACTATTGCACCCCCATGGTTCATTCATCTTTCATTTCATCTGAAGATGAAAATAGGGCATTCTTTGTCCTTTGAAGGAGGTTGCTGCTGGCACCAACAGCAAAAGTTTTAACAGTAATAGTATAACAGGGTTGGAAGGGACATTGGAGGTCTTCTCATCCAACCCCTGCTCAATCAGGAGACCCTGTGCCTTTCCAGACAAATGGCTGTCCAATCTCTTCTTAAATAAACCTCCAGTGATGGAGCAGCCACAGCTTAACCTGAAGTTAACTTAGTTTTCCCTCTTTTAGATACATTCATCTTGACTTCCCAAATTTCCTATGGTTTTGGTCACTGGCTGGGAATTTTGGAGTCCAACTGGCCTTACCACAAAAGGAAATATCAGCTGACAAAAATTCTGATCTCTTCCTTACTTCTGTTCGTCTAAAACAGGGGTCTTCAAACTTGACAGCTTAAAGACTTTTATGGACTTCCAATTCCCAGAATTCTTCCTCCTGTCATGTTAGCTCAGGAATTCTGGGAGTTGAAGTCCACAAGTCTTAAACTTGCCAAAACTTGACCCTTGGTCTAAAACCAGAGAAATCCCTTAAGGGCACTGAGTCCAGAGTCTCCTTGGTTCATAAAGCTGCCCTGAAGATTTAGGGAAGGGTTGTGACTTGAACTCTGGACTTTACACCTGATACTCTTCGCTCCTACATTATATTACCGATCCAGCATATATACAAGCCTGTTTTTGTGTTTCCTCTCCCCCTTAATATGTCACTAAGTTTGTTCCAAAGTTTATAGAGAGTTCTTGCTACAGCTGCTTAGTTCTGGATCATTTCTTCTCAGAAGAACACAAGAAAATTAATGAATGCAAAGATACTTATATTTAGAACATAGAATAGTAGAGTTGTCGGGGACCTCAGAGGACTTCTACTCCAACCCTCTGCTCAAACAGGAGATCCTATATCATGTCAAACAAATGGTTGACCATTCTCTTTTTGAAAGCCACCAGTGATGGAGCACCCATAACTTCTGGAGACAAGTTTGTTCCATAGCTTAATTGTCCTCGCTGTCAGGATATTTCAGCTCTAGGTTGCTTTTCTCCTTGGCGAGTTTCCAACCATTGTTTCTCATCTTGCCTTTTAGTGCTTTGGAAAATTGGTTGACCCCTTCTTTTTGGCAGCCCCTCAAATATGGATGGTTAGCATTGATGAAGCTTAATGAGAAGGGCACTGGTGAGGAAATTGAACCCAACCAGTTACAATTGGATGGGAATATGAAGAGCTGACCATGAGAAAGTAAAGTATGCTGTGCTGTGCATAGAGAGTAAACTATCTACCCCATTCACTATCTAAAGTTCACAACTTTTCCATATTTACATGTGGATTTTTTTTTTTTTGAAGAATTGGAATGGCCAAAATTCTAGCAAAAGCACAGACCTCAGGACTTCCTCAACTCTGCAAAGTTTAAACTCTCTCCAACACGTTGCAAATCTCCTGTGGACAGTTGGTAGAACTCAACTAAACTTGGCAGTAAAGTCATAAAATGGAGCAAATTTCACTTAACAAATTTCTTACTCAGCAACATAAATTTTGGGCTCAATTGTGGCCATAAGTCAAGTAATACCTGTACATATATTTATTGATAAACTAGAAAGCAACATTGCATGCATACATTCCATACAAAAGACCATAAAAGAAGTCCTCAGCTTACAGCAGTTTAATGACTGTTTGACAATTACAACAGCAGTGAAAAAAGTGACTTACGACCATTTTTCACACTTACGACCACTGTAGCATAACTGCAGATGGGAAAACAGGGTAAAAAGGATGTTTGTGCACAGTTCCTTGCTGGAAACAAAGCATGAATTATTTTGGTTTGTCAAGTCTTATCTGAGTTCTAGCGTCCTCCCAACTGTGTGTGTTTCATTATCTTTGGAAGTCTGCAATTCCTTATCCTGCCCTGTCTCGTGAATTGCTGCAGTGTGGTTTGTGTTGGTTTTTATTTATAATCTATATGTACTTTGGGTTCGGATTGAATTTCTTCCCTTTAAAACCTGTTCTTGGGAGTTTTTTCTCCACCTGGCGATAATTGGACATTGGGGGCCAAGTTGGAAGAATTAAGGAGACTTTACCTATTTTTGTGACTTTGTTGCTTTTGTGCCATGCCCCAGGTCATCACAAAAAGTTGTAAAATAGGGCAAAAACTCACCTAATAAATTTCTCACTTAGCCGCATAAATTTTGTTGAGATTGTTAAGTCGAGGAACACCTGTATAACAAGGTATGTGAAATAAGTCCTTAACTAACTTCTTGGCTTTGACTAGCACAATTTTATATGCAAACTATGTTTGCCCAATAATCCATGATGTCCATAAACTTGCCACTGTTGTAACTATTAAAGGTTTTGAGAAATGCTTCATGATTATGTTGATAGTCTGGCTGTATGTGTGTGTGTGTGTGTGTGTGTATATATATATGTGTGTGTGTGTGTGTGTGTGTGTGTGTAATCAGTTTTGTACAAACTCAATACAGAAGCCTGATGATGGCAGATGAGATTCTGATGAAATGTTGCTACAACTTTAAAAGCACTACAATGACGTGGGATAATACCCGAAGGAAGCTGAACAGCACACATGTAAATACCCGCGAAAACTTAAACACACACACACACACACACACACACATATATGAGGCAGGAAACAAGAACGAACCAGTTTCACCATCTAACAGGAGGAATACGCAAATTAGGTCACAACGCATTTGTCCCTTTCTCCTTTGAACCAAGAAACCTTTGTGAAAAGCTCCTTTCGAAAGAGTCCAAACTCCCTCTTACCTGAAAGGCCTACACACACACACATACACACACTTCCTTTTCTCTCCCAATAGGGCATCTCCCAAGCCCAGAAAAGATATGTCATAACTGCAGATGGTTATTCAGAAACCGTTGTGCCCAATAGGAACTGTTTTACAATGGAAAAAAAATAAGGTAAGGTTAAAGTACACACATAGACTGGGTGAAACCAGGCTCAATAGCAGTAACTGTGAGAGGGATCTTGGAGTCAACCAGCTAAATATGAGCCAGCAGTGTGTAGCAGCAGTCAAAAAAGCTAATGCAACCCTAAATCGTATTCACAGAAGGATACAATCAAGATCAGATGAGGTATTAATACCACTCTATAAAGCCTTAGTAAGACCACACCTAGAGTACTGCATCTAGTTTTGGTCACCACGCTATAAAAAAGATCTTGAAGCTCCAGAAAAAGTACAGAGAAGAGCAACCAGGATGATCAGGGGACTGGAGACTAAAACATATGAAGAACTGGGCATGGCCAGTCTCGTGAAGAGAAGGACCAGGCGAGAAATGATACCACTGTTCCAATATTTGAGGGCTGCCACAAAGAGGAAGGGGTCGAGTTATTTTCCAAGGCACCTGAAGGCCAGACAAGGAACGATGGATGGAAACTGAAGAAGGAGAGATTCAACCTGGAAATAAGGAAAAAACTTTCTGACAGTGAGAACCATCAACCCATGGGACAGAAGTTGCCTTCGGAAGTTGTGGGAGTGTCATCACTTGGACTTTCAAGAAGAGATTGGACTGCCATTTGACAGAAATGTAAGGTCTCCTGCTCTCCTGTTTGGGCAGGGGGTTAGACTCGATGATCTACAAGGTCCCTTCCAACTGTGATTATCTGTTATCTGACAGTTCTCAAGGGGGGGGGGGGAAACCCCACCAGTTTTGAAAAAGCACCCTTGAGACAACCATGACCTGGATGGCTGAGATATTTCCACAGACATATCATTTTGATGGAAACAGGAAAATAAAAGAAGTGTTTAAGAATGGAATGGAATGAAGAGGATCAAAGAAGGGCCTCTTGCAAGGAGAATGGAAGGAAAACTACCAGACCGGAAGGAAGAAAAGAGAAGGAAAAATGCTTTGAGAACCCAAAAACCAAGGCGACTAACTTTGATGGAGGGCAGAATCAGAGAGAGGTTGAGATAGGGTTGCAGCCGGCTTTAGGGAGGGGCCCGTGAAGACTTCCTTTCTGCCACCCAAGCAGGAAGGCAGCTGGAAGGAGGCCCCTTCTTCCAGGCGGGGGAGGGAAAAGTGCTAAGAGGGAGGCCACAACTGCAAAGGGCGGGGTGGGGGGTGGGGGGGGGTTGCCAGTTGAGTTTTTGCCCGGGGGGGGGGGGGGGGGAAAGGAGGGGCGGGTCGGAGCAGAACAATAACGGGACTGGGAAAAGCAACATTTAGGAGGCGGTGGATGGGAGGCAGACCAGATGTTCTCCCTTCAACAGGTCACTGAGGAATGTTCTTGAGAAAGTTTCCGCGCTGGAAAAAGTGCCTGGAAGTGAACTGGAATCGGTGGAGGGGTGGGACAAAAGGAGGTGTGAGGCGGTGGGGGGGGGAGGGGGAGCAGAAGCTGGTTGCCCAATGCCATCCCAGGGAAGAGCGAAGTCCTGGGCAGAGAGAGAGAGAGAGAGGGGGGGGGGGGGGAAAGCCAGGAAAGCGATCGACCCTGAGCAAGGGTGCACAGCCATTGAAAAGAGAGAGAGAGAGAGAGAGAGAGAGAGAGAGAGAGAGAGCTCTGGGGAAAGGGGGGCACCTGGAGGCCAGGGTGGGGAGGGGCGCGCAGGTCTCCTTCCCCGGGCAAGGATGCTCCCTTGCTCCAAGCGACCTGCCAGTCATGCTGGGGAGAAGCGAGCCGAGCTGGATGGGGGAGCGCCCCCCCCCCCCACCACCACCACCACCTTCTTCCACGGGCCGGGATCGCGAACTTTCCTCGCTGCTCCACCCGCAGAGGCAAAACCCGGCCTGCCCTCTCCGGGCCCTCCTTTGCGAGGGCGGGGGCTCCCCGGGAGCCTCACCTGAGTCCTCCCCAAGGACAAAAGCGCCAGGGCCGGCGCGTCTTTGTTCGTCGGAGCCCGTGCGGGGCTTCTCCGGTCCCGCGTCAGCGCCTGGCATGCTAACGAAGGGCAGCTGTTCTCCACCCCCCACCCCACCCCCCCCACACACACCCCGGCCCGGCCCGGCCCGGCCCGGTTCCTCGGCTCCCGCCCGGCGTTGCCATGGGAACTGCAGGCTCGCAGCAGCTGCCACCCCGCTGCCGGTGGGGTTGGGAGGGCGGGGGGGGGGGGAAATAGAAGAGCCGGCGCCTGCGCAGAACCCGCTTCTCTCCCTTCCCTTCCCTTCCCTTCCCCCTCCCCCGCTCCAACAATCCCTCCGCCCTGATCGCGCTCGGCGGCGCTGCGCGACGCTTCCCGACCCGTTGCGAAGAGGAAGGAAGAAGGCGACCAAAGCCCAGGGTGCTCAGCCAAGCGAGCCCGGGTCTGGGTCACGTCTGGAAAGACGTGCATCCCCTGCAGCTGCGAAGGTCGGGGTTGCAAGATCCAGGTGTCACACACACACACACACACACCCCCCAAGGGAAAGAAGCAGAGAAGCTCCCTGGCTCTTCCCTTCCTTCTGCGAGTGAGCAGAAGGCTCAGCCCCAATTGGCCAGCAAGGGCAATCTGGATGGGAGACCACGAGGAGATCACTGACAGAGAGGATGCTCGGCTGTGTCCCAGAAGAAGCGGACGACGCCCGAGTCGGAGATCTGCAAGCTGAACTTGAGGGCATCTGTAAGGAGACTTTCCTGGTCTCTGATTCTTAGACTTTCTCATTGTTTCCCCTTCAAAGAACAGGGGGATTACGCCACCACTTTCCAGAAGCAGAACGGGGGACTTTGGCTGCTCCTTGTCCTGCTGCCCCAAATCTCCTGCCCTAGGAAGGAGCCGCAAGTCTTTTTGGCACAGTATAAACTGGCTATGTCCCTTGAACTTGGTCCATGAAAATTGCCCAGGCCTGTCTTGTTGCCAATCTGGGGCTTCTAACTTCCTTTGCACTATCCAGCATGGCCAGGAGGTGGTAGCCTAGAAATATCCCCAAATGCTGGTGCTTTGGTGCCACCCAGTGGCCTTCTGCAGCTCTGCAGTGCAAGCTCTCTGTGGGCTGAGGAGGGGACTTTCCCAGCTACAATGAGACAAGGGAACCCGGGTACAGAGGAAGGCATTATCCAAACCATCCTTGTGCTGGCTCGCTCTCAAAGCTGGTCTCTTCCATCTGCCTTTCCCCTCCTCGTCGCTTTGCACATTGCCGCCATCTTGGCTCCTCTGAACCGTAGCTGTTGGACATCTGAAGAAGGTCCCCCATGAGGGAGCTGAAACACTGATACAGAAAAAACAGAGTTAGAATCCTCTGTGGAAGCTTTTAAGAATGGCGGTCTTTGGGACAAAATAAACTCCAAAATAACTTCCTGTATAGTGTTGGTTGCCATGATCTAAAAAAGAGGTTGAGTACAAACTTGAAATTTGATATGTATGTTCCTCTTGGCTTCTAGGTGCTCACTAAGGAAAGGACTTTTCGAAATGACCATCAGAGCATTAGTGTTTCACATATTATTATAAACACGCTCTGATGCAGGAGGTTGTACAACTTGCCTCGTGGTGTAATCGGAACAATCTGGAAGTGAACACACTCAAAACCATAGAAACGAGAGTAGACTTTGGAAGAAACCCTCCCACCTCTGGTTGAGTCTCTGGAAAAAGTGCAGAGAGGAGCAACAAAGATAATTAGAGGGCTGGAGGCTAAAACCAGGGGTGGGCTTCAAAAAATTTAGCAATGGGTTCTCTGCCCGGTTGCTAGGTGGGCATGGCCATGGTGGGTGTGGCCTAGTTGGCCTCCAGCACCACAGCAGAGGGGGGGAGTTGCCCTCCCCGGGCTCTGGAGGCTTTTCTTGCACCTCTGGGAGAGCAAAAATGGACCCCCAGGATCCGGAGACTGTCTGGAAACCAGAAACGGGCCCATTTGCAGCCTTCCTGAATTTCCAGGAGACCATTTTTCACTCTCCCAGAGCCTCTGCGTGCACCCTGCACTTACCTGCATCCAAAATGGACTGTGTGGGGAATCTTGGGAGGGGAGGGGTGGGCCAGCCAGGAGTGGGATTTGGGGGTTCTCTGAATTGCACAGAATCTTAGCCAGGGGCTCACCCGAATCCCTGCAAACCACCAGCAGCCCCACCCCTGCCTAAAATGTATAAAGAACAGTTGCAGGGATTGGGTATGACTAGTTGGATGAAAAGAAGGACGAGGGGTGACATGATAGCAGTGTTCCAATATCTCAGGGGCTGCCCCAAAGAAGAGGGAGTCAAGCTATTCTCCAAAGCACCTGAGGGCAGGACAAGAAGTGATGGGTGGAAACTAACCAAGAAGAGAAGCAACTTAGAAGTAAGGAGAAACTTCCCGAGGGTTAGAACTATTAATCAAGTGGAACAGCTTGTCCAGAAGTTGTAGGTACTCCATCACTGAAGGGATTTAAGAAGAGATTGGACAACCATTGGTCTGGGGTCTTATAGGATTGCCTGTTTGAGCAGGACGTTGGACTAGCGGACCTTCAAGGTCCCTTCAAACTCTGATATTCTGTTATTCATAGAAAACTTTTCCATCATGATCTCATCATGGCTAGACATTTTAGCCTTGATGCCATTCATGACCTGATATGAAAATATTGGGCTGGGTTAGGCCAGGAGGCTCAAAATCAACAGACTTGGAGAAATAGATGCCTGGCTGGTTTAGCAACTGTGAAGTGGAATGGAATGGAATAGAATAGAATTACAGTTGAATAGAATAGAATTAGAATAGAATAGAATAGAATGGAATGGAATGGAATGGAATGGAATAGAAAAGCTTTATTGGCAAAGTGTGATAGGAGTGGAGTGGAGTGGGATGGGATGGGATGGGACAGGACAGGACAGGACAGAACAGAACAGAACAGAACAGAACAGAACAGAACAGAATAGAATAGAATAGAATAGAATAGAATAGAATAGAATAGAATAGCTTTATTGGCCAAGTGTGATAGGAGTGGAGTGGAGTGGGACGGGATGGGATAGGACAGAACAGAATAGAACGGAACAGAACAGAATAGAATAATTCATTATTGGCCAAGTGTGATTGGACATACAAGGTCCAAAACTAGATGGTCACTTTCAGATCTGACCCACATCCTGGACAAATTTTTAGCTCACCTCCTTATTTGCTATCAAGGAGAGGAATATTAAATTTCATCCTAAGTCTTTTAAGTCGGGAGTCCATATAGATAAAAAGAAAATGACACAAGTTAATTTCATTAAAGTTTTGCTGCCAGGTACAAACTGGAGAACAGATGCATTGCTCTGTGTGTGTGCTTGTGCTTGTGTGTTTATTTGGATGTGCATGCAAGCATATTCTTAAGTGTAAGTGGCATTTTGGCATTCCTAAGCAATTGTCTGCTGGTCCCTGGAGTATATTGCACCTGAAATACAGATTCAGAAGAGCTAAGGGGGAAAAGCCATTCCGGTTCTCTGCAGAGATTTGGGGAACTAAAACACATTTCAGCTGAAAGAGTCACTCAAGGACAGGAAAATCTAATAGTGTCCTTCGACACATTTGGGGCTGTAGCAGTTCCCTCCTGATAGGAGAGAGTAAAAGAAAGAGAGACAGAGAAAAAGAGATGAGGGGATGGAAGAGGTGTGGAGGAAAGAGGAGAAGATGAGGAGGAGAGGGAAAAAGAGACAGAGAAAAAAAGAGAGGAGGGGAGAGGAGGGGAGAGGAGAAGAGAAGAGAAGAGGAATAGAGAAGAGGAGAGAAGAGAGAAGAAGAGATAAGAAGGGGAGAGAGAGAAGTCTTCAAGAAAAGTCTGGATTGATCATGGAGTAAAGGAATTAAAGAGACAGATGTAAGGAGCCTGCACAGGAATGGTTTCCCACAGATGATTCTCCAGCTGCAATCTGTGTGCTTGTGGGGTGCATGCATGCATGTGGTGAGAGAGAGAGAGGGAAAGAGAGAGAGGGAGAAAGAGAAAGAGAGAGAACACTACAGGAAGTCTCTGGTCCATTCTTTAAAAAAAAAAAAAAAACAGGAGGAAAGGGAAGGTGCAACCCCACAGAGAACTGTGCCACTTGCAAGGAAAGGGGAGGTCTCCAAATACTGCTGTGTATTTATTTATTAAATTATATGTCCCCCATCTCACTGCAAAACAACTCTGGGTGGCTGTTACCCACCTTCATACTGATTTACACAGGACCTTAGCAAAGCAAATGGATTCCAGGGGGTTCCCACGAATGGATTCCTTGCGTTCCCATCAATGCAGGTGAGCTGCACTGGAGTGCAAATTTCATCCCTGAACTGGTGGGAGAGTAGAAAAAGCAAACCATCCTGGACAGCCCTTTTGTACCTCAATGCATTTTGTACCTCTGGAATTCTGGAAATAAAATTGGTTCTTCTCTTCAACTGGAACGAAGCACGGCTAACTTGTCAATGTGATTTCTCATTGCTGCTCTGGAAATGCCTAGAAAACCATGTTTAATGTCTGTTGCAAATGGGAATTGAATTAGTTGCTAAAATGGCAGTGATTCAAAAGTCCCCCACCCCACCACCATCATTTGAAAAATTATTAGTCTAGTGCTGTGACAGCTTTCATTATGATATGGTATTTGAGGCAATAAACTACATTTCCAGCATTTTAGTGGTAATAAAAAGTTCGGTGTTTAAAATGAAGTGAGAAGAGTGATCAGTGCTCCTCTGTAGGTAACTGTAAAGGGACGCAGTTGCCCTGTTCATACAAAGTGACCTCTCACTTGGAGAGATGGAGAAACCTAGAATCTAGAATTACAAGGTTGAAAGGGATCTTGGAGGTCTTCTAGTCCAACCCACTGTTTGAGCAGGATACCTGATACCATTCCAGAAAAATGGCTGTCCAATCTTTCTCAAAACCTCCAGTGATGAAACACCCACAATTTCTAGAGGGAAGCTGTTCCATTGATCAATTGTTCTCACTGTCAGGAAATTTTTATTTGGTTCTGATTTGATCTTTCTTTAATGATCCACCCATACATACTTCTTGCCCTGCCCCCAGGTGGTTTGGGGGATAATTTGATCTCTTCTTCTTTCTTCTTCCTTGCTCTTCTTTCTTCTTCTTTCTTCTTTCTCCTTTCTTCTTTTCTCATTGACTCTTCTTTTTCCTCCTCTTCCTTCCTCTCCTCCTCCTTCTTCCTTCCTCCTTCTCCACCTCCTCCTCCTTCCCTTAAGTAACCCTGACAACATATCATGTCACTCTTTGTTCTTCATCAGGCTAAACATACCTAGTTCTCTTAACCATTCATCATATGATTTAGCCTCCAGACTTCTTACCATTTTTGCACAAGGTAATTACATAAAGAGAAGTTGCATGGCTTCATTCTACCTTTCTCTAAAAAGCTAAAACCCAAAATCTTTTCATAGAGCATTTTCCACCCCACTCACTCCAATTTATAGCATCAGACAGCTGCCTTACATCATCTTACTCAGGAAGACCAGCAAACCTCCATAAACACAAAATTTTAAGCCTTCCCACATACACCCCTATTTACACAAAGGTACCTAGGACTAATTCATTTAGACAATCCTGAGATTGGCATGGCTTTGCACACAGGCTGTGCCACATGGGTATTGCCCTGGGCAAAGCCCACCCTTCCTGAGAAAACTCTGCAAATGTATGAAGCTGTTTCAAGGGTCTTCTCTTAAAAAGTGTTTGTGGGATCAGATTGCTCTCAATTCTACTTCAGAAGTTCTGGATGATCTGTCATTGGAAGCTTTTAAGAAGAGACTGGATAGCCATTTATCTGAAATGGTGTCTCCTTGAGCAGGGTGTTGGACTGCAGGACCTCCAAGGTCCCTTCCAACTTATGCTGTTCTAGTTTCTCCTAGAACTCAACTCTGTGGACTGGTTTGGTTTTTTGCAATGATTTCTTTATTTGAATCACCATCATTAGCATCCTTCCTTCATTATATAATGGGGAAGAACATTTGCAACAATTATATGTATTTTGCAGCTTGGACACATCCTGGAAGCATCACAGTGCTTCTGTGAATGAAGATTGTTTCCCTCATCATCTTCTCCATGCCCTTCAGCCACCAGGAGGAGGAGAAATAGAGTGTACAAATGAGCAAGTTTCATGCAGTAAGCTGGTAATGAAACTATCATTCTTGAAACCAATTTAATCTTCTGTGTCCTGGTACGAGGTAAAGAATTAATTGGCAGCCCATGGCTTATAACGGCCTTTTTTGCTGGAATGCTCCCTGGTGGCCAGTTGAAATGCTAAATAATAGTTCCTCTGCTAACTCGGTGAGCAACCAGATGTGAAAGGCGTGGGTGCAAGGACATCTGCCACCACAGATGCCCCTCTTGCCAAAGCAGGACATGACATCAGCCTTGTATTGCAGGAATCCTTCATGCAGCTTGGAGAAAAAAAGGTGATCTAAGAAACTGGGATGGAACTAATCTTATGGTATGGTTTACTTCTTGCTTTGCTAAATGTTGTAGGGGGGAGAAAAGGAGGAGGAGGAAGAAGAGGAGGAGGAGAGGAAGAGGAAGAAGGAGGAGGAGGAGGAGGAAGAAGGAAGAAGAGGAGGAGGAGGAAGAAGGAAGAAGAGGAGGAGGAGGAAGAGAGGAGGAGTAATCACCATTTCTGGAAATTAACTAAGCAAGTTATAGCTCAAACCATCAGAGTCATCATTTCTTATAGAAAACCAGTAATACTTTGCAAAATGAATGTGAGTGATTATGACATTAGCCTTGTCATATTTATTCCAATCTACAATACCATTGAAAAGGAAGATGTTGGTGAGCCAGAAGACATCTAGAAGAATAAATGGGCAGTTGTGAGATGGAAAGGAAGGAGATCTGCTGGCTTGAATGAAAGGTGCACTTCCTAAGTGCCATACTGGTCATAGACTTGGCATCCTGGATAGTTCCATATTCTTGGAGTTACTGTGAGTCTGAGTTTTCTGGCTATGCTTTGTCTGATTTCCAGAAAGCTAACCAAGTCGAGCCTGGTTAGTGCTTCAATGAGACACTGCCTGGAAATTCAGTGCGGTAACTGTGGGAGAGACTGGACAGTCTCAAAAGAATACTGGTGACACTGGCCAAATCAACTTGGTGGCCAAGAAAACAACCCAAGGTATTACTGAATCTGAATGGTAACAATCCAAATATGCACAAGGGGGCACCAAAGGGCAGGGTTTTCGGTATCTATCTGGAATGTTTGTGGGTTGGTTAACTGTAATAGAATCATCAAGAGATCAGCTAAACTTGAGGGGTACTTCTTTATATCTAGAAAAAAAAATATTTTTTTTATTCACGAACTATTCAGAGCTAGAGTTATTTTCTCTATTATGTCTGTCAGTTTCGACCTTGAGTGAATTGTGAACCAGGCAATAAAGATCATATCAACATAACAATACCTGACAAAGGAAAACCTTCCAGCTCGGCTGCCTCCACAGTTCATCTGAAGGCTCTTTTCTCCTGGATCAGAAAGGCAGAAATGGGAGACCATCAAAGGGCCAAGCAGCCCTCCACCCAAAAAATGAAGGGGTGAGCCATGGGGTTCTTCTTTAGACCAGATTTCCAGGCAGACTCTGCTGGATTGGTATTGTAGCATTACAGGTTGCCCAGGATTACTTCCATGTGGTGCTGATGCTTCCTAGTCCTTCCATTGTGGGAGGAGTTATAATCTTCCTTCTTCCCAATGCACAATCATGTGCAAGATAGGCATGTTCTAAGGAGCACAGTGAGGATGCTGTTCCCCATCACACTCAGCCATAGTGCAACCTAGCATGGGGCTTTGAGTGAACGCATTGTGATTTATAAATACAGTTATGGCATCACGGGGGTCAAACTCAAGGCCCAAGGGCCAGATCCAGCCTGTGGGATGCTTAGCTCTGACCTGCAGACCCTCCCTGGAAACACTGAAGGTGGCTTGCAGTGCCTCTGCCAGTGAAAACAGAGCTCGGGAGGACTGCCTGAGCTCCATTTTCAATGGAAGAGGGCTGCAGGAGGCCGTCGTGGCAGAAAATGGAGCCCGGGTGGGCCACACATGGTTTCCCGAGCTCCATTTTCAGTGGCAGAGGGTTGCAGGAGACTGTCATGGCAGAAAACGGAGCCTTGATGAGAGATGCTCAGCTGGCCCTGCTCCCTGCCCCCTAGCCTCCCCCAAGGTCAAACACAACCCTTATACTGCCCTCAAGTAAAATCAAGCTTCACAATCCTAGTTATCTTTGTTTGTTTAACACAGGGCTCTCCAAACTTAGAAACTTTTAAGACCTGTAGACTTCAACTACCAAAATTCCTCAGTCAGCCATACTGGGAATTGAAGTCCACAAGTTTTAAAGTCATCAAATTTAGAGAGTCCTGATTTAACAGAAGATAGCTTTGCACAGTGAGAGGTCAGTCAGCCCTGTATCCATCTGTCTTGTCCTACCTCAAGAGAAAGAATCAGGATTTCTGTGTTAGATCTGGGTATGTCCATTGTTGCATATAGGGGAGGTTGTTCTAGCTAAAGGAAAACTTAGCCCTAGCTGTGTTGGGGCCAGAAAGAGGAGCTCACAGAAGGAATCCAGAAGCAAAGAAAATGTCAGGATACAAGCAATTACCCCAATTAAATCATGAGTCTCCAGCCAAACTTCCAAAACTTCAAAAGAATTTATTGGGAGTTAATATGTCCGGCACTGCCTGGGTGTAGCCGACTCTGAGACACATCATTCATTGTCACCCTCCCATCCCCTGGGTGTATCATAATTCATATTCTCCAATGAGACACATCCATAGCCAAGAGTCACCAATCATGTTCTCCAGTTAGAATTTTGCACGGCAGAAACTTCAGTTACTTAGTTACTATCTTTGAAAACTATTTATGGAATGCACTTTCAATTTCCAAGCTGCCACACTGTTCTTTCAAACCCCTTTCCCCCCTCCCTTTCTATTGGCAATTCTAAAAAAGATCATAGAAATATTTTATGAGTTGACAGGAAGCTGCTACGATCTCCAGAAGCTTCTGCTCTGGACAGCAGAGAACCTAGCAAAAAATCAGCAAAGCCATCCAGAAGTTGATACCGCTATTCCATCAAATGAGTGAATAGAATTCTTCAGTTGCAACAGGTGAAGCTCAATGCCTCTCTGTCACTGGTTTATAATTGCCACATCTGAGGGCTGAAAATGATGGGAAATCTCTGCCATAAATTACACCAGAGGCTTCTTGGAAGTCAAAGTAATTGCCACCCACCCACCACAAGAAAGTTGCAGTTCCCAGCCTGAGCACAGGCAAAGGTTTCAATTCTTCCCTGCCTTATACAATGCCTATCATCGGTTTCTCTCTTTCTCTCCCCCGCACAGAAAATAATACACTAAAATATTAATGCAAAAATATTGGCTCCTGAAGCTTCTCATTTCATGGGTTCTCTCCACCCAGCAATAAGGACAATCTCTACAGAGAATCATTAAAATTGCCCAGAATATCATCCGGCTCCAGCTACCAGCCCTGGACAACATCTTCACAACTCGCTGTTTGAGGAAGTTGCACAACGTTCCCGGAGACTCTTCCTATCCTGCTCACAATCTTTGTGAACTGTTGCCTTCTGGCAGAAGATACGGAACAATTAAAACTCAGACCACGTGTTTTTTTCAACAGTTTTTATCCCAGAGCTATAATTTCACTTAATGATGAACTTAAGGATCATCATCAGTGAGCTGTTGGGTGGTATTATTTGGTCTGGTGTATGGATGCTTGTGTGTTTTTAGGGGGCAGGTGGGGATGTGTTTGGGGATTTGTGTGTGTGTGTGTGTGTGTGTGTGTGTTGGCTCTGGTCTCTGGATGCTATGTGAATTTCATTGTATGTGTATACTGTGTATATACATACAATGAGAATAAAGTATTTCTGTTGTTGTTGTTGTTTTGAGACTCACAGCCTTTGGGACTAGCTGGTAACTCAACAGCTCAAGTCCTAACCAAGGACCTAGGAACTGTTCAGGTAGCGTTGGAGGATATAAGCTGTTCCAAGTTAGTGTTTTTTTGTAGAATCAGGGTATTCAAGTCTGATAAATTCAGAATTTCCAAATAGTGAGGTAGCCCTTTAGGTATTGCTCCAAGGGCTCCTATTACAATTGGGGTAACACAATTTTTTTTCCCAAAGTAACTCATTATTATTATTATTATTATTATTATTATTATTATTATTATTATTATCGTTGTTGTTATTGTTATTGTTGTTATTGTTATTATTGCAACACAGAGATGAGGACCAGACAGATGGGACTCCCGGTCACCACACAGTCCTTGAATACAAGTGCGGTTGTCCTCCGAAAGGCCCAGATTAAGCTATGTGGCATGGGCTCATTGGAATCATCATTCCTGGAAGAACAGAAAGAATTTATCTTAAAATATTTACTGTAAGACTCATCCCTGGTCTCCTTCTCCAAAATCCACTTCCAGAGTTGTTCCTGGGAGACTCAATTGCTACAGGGGAAGAAAGAAAACTTAATCTAGGATACAAGACAGTTCAACGACATACTACTTAGCTGGACAGAAGGTTTGCATGGACAGTGTCGTAACAGAGTAAAAGAGTTCAAAGGGATCTTGGATGTTTTCTAGTGCAATCCCCTGCACAAGCAGGAGACCCTATACCAGGCACCTGCAATCTGTGGCTCTGGAGCCACATGTGGCTCTTTCAGCCCTCTGCTGTGGCTCCCTGTTGGCTAATCCTACCACTGGCTGGCCCTTCCCCGTCACTCCTTGACTGGCCTGAGAAGGTAAAGGCCCTGTCACACTGCCCAACAGATGCAAAACAGACAAAACGGACGAGCAAAATGTTCCATCCGTTGTTATCCGCTCTCAAAAGGGGCAAAAATTTGCATAACCAGAGTGGATAACACGGACGCAGGGAGAATGCAGAGCGGATGGAAAACGGATGCAGAACGGAAGCCTAGCAGATGGAAGTGGATGAGAGCGGATGGCACATCCGCAGGGCTTCCGGGGGGCCTCAGCAAAGCGGACGCGGAACGGATGAAGCGGATGCACAGCGGATGCACAGC
>BLBF01000073.1:15063039-15079325 GCA_015471245.1 Laticauda colubrina
GATGGTAAGCTTTTTTGTCCATTTTACATCCTCTTTGCATCCGTTGGTGCAGTGTGACAGGGGCTTAAGGATGATGGTGGGGGATGGAGATTCACTCCATATTCCAGAGCAGGGAGGGGACTGAGTGGGAGTGAGTGATGTCGAATTCGCCACACCTACCCAGTCACACCGGTTGTTAAATTATTGGCTACCGGTGTTTTCTGTGAAAAATGGGTCCAAATGGCTCTTTGAGTGTTTAAGGTTGCAGACCCCTGCCCTATACCATCTAGACAAGTGACTGTCCAATTTCTCCTTAAAAGTCTCCAGTGATGGAGCCCCCACTATTTCTGAAGGCAAGCTGTTCCACTGGTGAATTGTTCTTACTGTTATGAGACTTCTGCTTAATTCTAGGTTGCTTTTCTCCTCGATCAGTTTCCATCCATTGTTTCTTGCCCTGCCTTCTTATGCTTTAGAAAATAGGTTAACTCCCTCTTCTTTGTGGCAGCCCCTCAAAAATGGGAACACTGCTATCATGTCATCCCTAGTCCCTATTTTCTCTAGATTAGTCATACCCAATTCCTGCAATTGTTTTCATATGTTTTAGCCTTTAACCCCCCAATCATCTTTGTTGCTCTTCTCTGCACTCTTTCCAGAATTTCTACATCTTTTTATATTTTTTTTCAAAACTGCAGCATTGCAAGTCTGGTCTTACTTATGGTTTAAAAAAGCTGTTAGTTTTATTTTACTTCCAAAGAGGTTATACGATTGCACTATTGTATTTGACATTTCATATCTTAAATGTTAGACTGATAAATTGGGCGTGTGTTTTCTGTACTTCATTGGGCATTTCGGGACTTACTTTCTAGTTTTATCATGCTTCTGTAATTATTTATGACCAATGGATCCAAACAATAAAGAGTTTTATGCTAATTTACATTTAATTAGGATTAAATTAAATACCACTAACATTGCTCTTTGTGCATTTAATGATTTTTAATAATTGCAAGCATCTGGGAGGGTGTTGTAATTTAGTGCTCCTGTTTGGAGAAATCCCCAGGATTTGAGGAAGCACAGAAGCTCCATCTGCTGTGAGTCTGGGATCCCAAAAGAACAAGAAAGTCACTGCCCCAAAGGTGCTTTTTAAAGAGGCAACTGGACTTTCTGTGTTTTCTTTGAAGACATTTCGCTTCTTATCCAAGAAGCTACTTCTTCTCTCACTGAATGGTGGGGAATTGAAGGATTTATACACTTTGCAGACAGCTAGTCATTTGCATTCTTTTAGAGAGTTGTTGAGGCCACTTGGAGATTTATCTGTGTCCTCAGAGTCACCTGAGTAGTGCAAATGAGTATGGAGCTTTCCTGGCTGCAAAATATTTTCTGCCCTGTGTCCCTTCACTGTTGAAGATAGATGCAGCCTGTTGAGGATGAGTCAGGGTTGTCTGCATCTCAAATGGAAGCACAAATGGGCCCTGTAGTCTGCAATTTTTTCTGGAAATCCATTCATACTCCCTCACCATTCTAAGGGTGTTCATCCCAAAATGCAAAGAGAAATGTCTATGGAGATTCTGTCAACCAGATCATGATTGTCCCAAATGTGCTTTTTTTCAGGAGGCAACTGGACTTTCTTGGTTTTCTTTGAAGATATTTCGCTACTCATCCAAGAAGCTTCTTCAACTCTGACTGGATGGTGGGGAATGGAAGGATTTATATTCCTTGCAGACAGCTGGTTGTTTGCAATCATTTAGAGAGTTGTTGAGGCCACTTGGAGGTTGGAACCTCAGATGGCCTCTGTGACCTCTCTTTCCTGTAGTCTGCAATTTTCCTGTAGTCTGAAATCTATTCATACTCCCCCACCGTTTGAAGGGTGTTCATCCCAAAGTGAGAGCTGGATACTTCCCTGAAGGCTAGAAAGTCATTTGTGAAGTGATATAAATAGACCCTAGTTTGCTGCAGGAACTTTTCAGAAGGAAAGTCCTTCCTTCTTTGGTTCACCCTCGCTATAAACCTAATAGTCACAATGGATTTTGAGTGATTAATCAAAAGGAAGAAAAAATGTCTGAGCAGATCTGATGTAGCTGGATGATTAAGCACCTACCACCTTGACTTGAAAGCTTTTAAAAGGCATTTGTTTCATTTGCTTTCCTAGATGAAGAAGCTCTTTGAAGACCTCCAGTATTTTCTCTGTTATTTTTCTTCTTACCATATTGTTATTGTGTTGTTCCACCACCCATTATCACTAAGTAGCAATAGCAATAGACATAGCAGTAACACTTAGACTTTTATACTGCTTCATAGTGCTTTACAGCTCTCTCTAAGAGTCTGGTTCCTCATGTTACTGACCTCAGAAGGATGGAAGGCTGAGTCAACCTTGAGCCCGTGAGAATTGAATTGCTGGCAGCTGGCTGAATTAGAGTCCAGGTGGCACAGTGGTTGGAATGCATCATTGCAAGGTTAACTCTGCCAACTGCCAACAGTTTGATCTTGAGAGGCTCAAGGTTGACTCATCATTCCATCCTTCCAAGGACAGTAAAGTAAGGACCCAGATTGTTGGGGGCAAAATGAGGACTCTGCAAAATGATTAGAGAGGGCTGTAAAGCACTATGAAACTGTGTATAATTCTAAATGTTTATTGCTATTAGCCTGCAATACTACGTTCTAACCACTCTTAGCCTCCACAGTGTAGTTATCTAGAGAGCGAATCTTGGAAACATGCCTGCATTTTAACACCCCCCAAAATGCAACAGCTGCAATATTTTAAAGTGAAACCCGACAAACAGAACTGCAGATTTTGTTTCTGTGTTTAACACAAGAACTGCGAAAAGAAGAGCCAGGGGTGACTTGAATAGCAGTCTCTCAATACTTGAAGGGCTGCCACAAGGAAGTGGGGGCCACCTTTTTTTTAACCAAAGCATCTGTAGGCAGGATAAGAAACAATGGATGGAAACTAATCAAGGAGAGAAGCAACCTGGAATTGAGGAGAAACTTCCTAAAAGTGAGGACAATCAACCAGTGGAACAAATTTCCTCTGGAATTTGTGGATGCTCCATCCATGGAGGCTTTTAAGAAGACATTGGACAGCCTTTTATCAAAAATAGTATAGGTCTCCTGTGAGAGCAGGGGGTTGGACTAGATGATCTTTAACTACTCTTCCAACTTTGTTACTATTACTGTTAGTTTCCTCTTTTTAAAAAACCCCTCAATTCTGGGTAGCTCACAATAGCGAGATAAAACCAAACATCACATAAAAGCTAAAATCAGAAAACTGTACGAAAGAAACACAGACGAAGGTGTCGTGCCTGACCCCTGGCAATTCCCAGTGCATCATTTCCTCTTAGTTAGGGCAACTGAAGAGTGGGTGCAGCAGCTCTGTCAAGGCAGAAAGCCTGACTTAGAGAACCAGAGGTGCCCCATTCCTCCTCCCAGAAAGAGATAGAGAAGGGAGTTAATTCTAAGCCAGAGAAGACTCAGGGCAAGTAGTAATATGCTACCTGGTTTCTAGGCAACATCTCATTAGTTTTCCAGCTGTAGGTAACCCCTGTCATTTCTACATTTACCATTCCCAGGATAAATTAACCCTTCGTTTCCACCTCCAGAAGAAACTTCTTGAGTGTCATGCCCCTGGTGGAGACTGACTCTGAGGAAGAGGAGGAACAGCCAACAGGGAGTGGAAGTGTAGCTCCAGAGGTGGTGGAGGAGGCTGGGGAAGGGCAGATGCTGGCTGAGCAGTCAGAGGAGGACCTAGGCCCATCCTCTATCTATCCTAGGGCACGCAGGGAGGAGAAGATTAGGATAAAACATGGTCTACTCGGGAGGAGAGGGCTATGATCCTCTTCATGGGTTGCAGGTGTGAGATCTGCATAAGAGTTTGGACCTGCGTGTTAACAGACGCTGGAGACAAATTAGTGTTTTATTCCTAAAGAAGGTTTATCTTGGTTGGTGTTCTTCCAATGGACTGTACCTGGTTATCTCCCTGATGTTGGCAATTATCTATCCTGGTCTGTCAGGGAACTTTATTCAGTGTGGTTTGTTTTTTGCTTCGTTATCTGCTCTTTGAATTTGAACTGTGTTTCCTTCCCTTGAAATGTTATTTTGAAAATAGTTTACTCTTCCACTGTGAACAATTAAACAGTGAAGACATTAAAGGACTTGTAGTTACGTTTTGGGTTTTGTTATATTTCAGATATACTCTGGGTCATCACATCTAGCCTGTTCTGAACCTCATTTCTGCCTTGCTCTTGATCTTCTTTAAACACCAGATAAAAGATTGTCGACATCAGAGGTGGTATTCAGCCAGTTCAGACCAATTCGGGCGAACCTGTCATGGAAAATTTGACCAGTTCTGACCCTTTCCCATCATATATTCCATTGATTTTTAGCTCAGCTGATTTGTACAGCAGAGCAGATTGCCGTGCCTCAGCTGAGCTAAAAAAAAAAAAACAGCTCACTGAGGGTGGTCTTTGAGTTCTACACATGCACGCAAAGTTATTTTTGAATTCTATGCGCGTGCACAAAGTGATCTGTGAGTGCTGCCTGTGTGTGTGAACTGACCTTGGAGTGCAGCGTGTGCTCAGAACCAGTAACATGCAATTTGGAATCCCAACACTGGCCTACATATATCTTGAAGCAGCTTTGGGTGCAGCACAGGGAAAAAAAACCACTGAGATAACCAGACAGGCTTGTGTGGAACAGGATCTACCTATTATCACAAGCTACAGTGCATGTTAATGCTCACTGACAAGGAAGTTATCTTATAAATTCTGCTTCTGGAGCAGAAATGATGACTGCTCTTCTTCAGCCACTAATAAATAAGCACTTTTTCAATGAATTTCAGGTCTGTGGCCCCGCATCTATGTTACAAGCAATCTCAGCTTTCCTTTCCTCCATTTGATGGTGTCTGATTCTCGGAGGTTGTCTGCTGTTTTTTTGGCAAGAGGTTTTCAGAAATGGTTTGCCATGGTCTCCTTCCTAGGGCTGAGAGACAATCTACAGTCACCCAGATGGCTTCGTGCCAAAGGGAGGGCTAGAACTCACAGTCTCCCAGTTTCTAGTCTTATGCCTTGACCACAACTTCAGACTGACTCTCAATCTCATAGTAGGCAGAGAGAAAAAAGGTTCTGCATATATTCCGCATTTTTTATTTCAAACTTAGAAGCCTTTCTGGTCATTTTTCTAGTTACGAATTCTTGTTTGAAGGAAGAATTACAAAGCAGAAGAAATGTAAACAAATAACCCACAGAAACTCTTTTCTCAACATCAGAACAGATTTAAGTAACCCTTTACTATTACCCCGAAGCCACCCAGAAATTATTTGGAGATAAGATGGATAGCCTCATAAGTTTTATAAATAAATACATTTCCTGAGTATACCACCTTTAGTAAGTTTCCCTCGTTGGAAACATAGCTTGTAAATATGTGTTTCTAACATTCTCCAAATTATTATTTTTTAAATGCTTCCCTGCTGAAAATTGTAATCTGATCATGGAGGCTATGTAATGATTTCAATACTTTGAAAATTGTAATGATATGGAGGCTTCCCCCCACCCCAAAATATCAGATTATTCCCATTTTTCACCCAGGGAAAATAATTCTGCCAGATATTACAAGATGGAATGAGATGCTAGCATGAACTGCTTAGATTTATGGATATAGCATGTGTATGTGTGTGTTATGCATGTGTATGAGGAGATATATACTGTATTTTGAGATCAGGCAAAAGAAATTAATTTTTAATGTGAGCTAATGTGCTCACCATTAAAAAATGACATTTAAGGTTAACTTATCTTATTGGAAACCCCCAAAGTGTAATTTAAGGCCCTGTCACACTGCCCAATGGATGCAAAATGGACACAACGGACAAGCAAAATGTTCCATCCGTTGTTATCCGCTCTCAAAAGGGGCAAAAATTTGCATAATCGGAGCGGATAACACGGAGGGGGGGAGGACACAGGGCGGATGGAAAGCAGATGCGGAATGGAAGCCCAACGGATGGAAGCGGATGGGAGCGGATGGCACATCTGCTAGGCTTCCGGGGGGGCGCAGCAAAGCGGATGTGGAATGGATACAGCGGATGCACAGAGGATGCACAGAGGATGAAGCGGATGCAGAGCGGAAGCCTAGTGGATGCCGAGCGTTAATTGCGCATGCAGGGAGGATGCATTGCGTAAGCCCCGCGGATATAAAGGGAAGCAGCTCGGAAGCAGGTCACCATTCAAGAGGAAAGACCTGCTGCCGGATGGATTGACAGCCTTTCCTGCCCTGCCTGCATGCCTGCCTGCAAGCCTTGCTGCAAGCCTCCCTGCCAGCCTTGCTGTCTGCCTGCCTGCCAGCCTTGCTGCCCGCCTCCATGCCAGCCTTGCTGGCTGCCTGCCTGCCAGCCTTGCTGCCAGCCAGTCTGCCTGCCAGCCTTGCTGCCTGCCTTCCTGCCAGCCTTGGTTCATGTCTGCCTGCCAGCCTTCCTGCCTGCCTGCCTGCCAGCCTTCCTGCCAGCCTTGGTGCCTGCCTCCCTGCCAGCCTTCCTGCCAGCCTTCCTGCCAGCCTTGGTGCCTGCCTCCCTGCAAGCCTTCCTGCCAGCCTTGGTGCCTGCCTCCCTGCCAGCCTTGCTGCCAGCCTTGCTGCCTGCCTCCCTGCCAGCCTTGGTTCCTGCCAGCGTCCCTGCCAGCCAGCAACCCCACAACCATGCGGAAGCACAGCAAGCCTCAGCCATCTGCTGCCAGCCCTTGCAAGAGGGACAGGGCTACCATCCTGCCCCCTGGCCCTCACTCTGGTTCTGCTGGGGCTTCTGCAACACGGGCTCGCTCTTCTGGGGCTGAGGCTTCTGCTGCTTCTGCTTCTGGAGGAGCTGATGACAAGCACTCCAGCACCAGCCACCTCCACAGCACCTGGACCCTTCACCCCTGAGACTGAGCGACCAATAGGAGTGCCAGAGACTCATTTTTGTTTTATAGCTTGTTGTTAATAAAGTCTATTTTTGATTCACACACTTGCTTCATTTCTTTTTTTTAATAAAGTCTTGCTTTAAACTTTTAGAAATGGTTTAAGCCTTTGCATGCTTGTGGGATGGGTTAAGATAGCTGTGGGATGGGTTGAGATAGCAGTGGGATGGGCAGGGATACCTTTGGGATGGGTAATAGCTGTGGGATAGATAAACCTCCAGTGCAAGCATAGTGGGAGTGTATGGTCCACCCTCCCAGGTGCCACACCTATGACCCTTTATTATCAATAATAATGTAATAATTATCCACACATGGATAATTAATAACACAAACACAACTCTTTATTAAATGCCCTGATCATTGTAGGGCCACTCAACATACATGGCACAATCTCATCAGTGTGATGAGACAGGCTGAAGGAAGCATCCTTTAAGCATCTATCATCCTGTCTTGCCACTCCACCGCTCCAGCTGGGGAGTTGCACCAGTGTTTCAGGAGGTTGCGCTGCTTCTTCCCTTCACATGAGGCTCTGTTGGGGCCTTGCACATCCTCAGTGTCTATCAGGTTTCGCCCTTGCCTCCATTCCCCAGGCTCCATGTCCCCATTGCCTTGCTGGAGGTCCACGAGCCTGTTCTGCAAGACTGGGTAGCGGGTGCGCATAAGATTGTGCAGGATGCAGCAAGCTTCCATGATCCTCCTCACGGTCTCTGGGCGATGCTGCATGGTGGTGAGAAGTACCTGGAACCTGTTGGCCAGAGGCGTTCTCCACCACCCGCCTTGCCCTGGACAGCCTGTAGTTGAAGATCCTCTCTTCACGGGTGAGGTGTCTTGAAGTGTAGGGCTTCATGAGGTAGGTTCTGAGGGAGAAGGTGTCATCCCCTACGATGAAGTAGGGCACATCTTGCGTGTCGTTGGGCAGGGGGTCTGGATCTGGAAAGCCCATGATGAGGTTGCCTTCAAGCCCCTCCTTGAGGTCACTGGCGTTGTATACCTGGGCATCTGAAGATGAGCTGTTTTCTGAAGCATCAATGTACATGAACTTGTAGTCAGCATCAACCATGGTGAAGAGGATGATGCTGAAGAAGCCCTTGTAGTTGAAATAAGTGGAGACCAACTTGGGTGGTGCTTTGCAGGCCACAGGCTTGCCATCTATGGCTCCAACGGTGTGGGGGAAGTTCCACTTCTGATACCACTGCTCTGCAAAAGGACTTTGTTACGATCCACGGTGGACATGACTGGATGCTATGGAAGAGGAAGAGGCAGATGAAGACTGCAGAGGTCTGCAGCTGGGCTGCTGTTCTGAAAGTGAGATCCAGTTGAGTTGCTCCCCCTTTTTATAGGCAGTATAGGTGTCCCTTTGCATCCTCTAGACATCCTTAATATCCGAGATAGGTCCCCTCTGCGGACGTTTTTTCCGTTTTAAATGCTTTTTTGTCCATTTTACATCCTCTTTTCATCCATTGGTGCAGTGTGACAGGGGCTTTAATTGTGGAATAGCTGTTGTTTGTCTAACCCTCAGGAACAGCTTTCATTGATGAGGGAAGCTGTAGCCCAACACCTGTGGACCCAAGTTTGGAGAGTGTTGAACATTAGTTCAATTATTCTAAAGTTTCCAATTCATGTTTTCCACATGTATAACAGTTTGAAAATTGATAAACTGGCTTCCTTGGCTAAGAAACAGAGATGAGCCGTGAACTCCTTGAGTCAGACACAACTGAACAGAAAAAACCTTTACCTTTAAGCTTTGTTAGGTCTGTGAAGTCCTTGGTGCTCTCTGAGCTTCGTTGTTAGCACACAAATCAACCAAAACTCTCAAAATATCTTAAGTAAACCAAAAGACCCAGCAGCCCAAGAAGAAATAATAGGGATCATCACCTACAATGTACAATGAAAGGACTGTAACAGCCATTCTGTAGTTTAGTTTAGTTTATAGTTTTGTTTACTTTATTGTCATTGCGCCTCATACAACGAAATCACACACCATCTTCAGTGCACATCATGACCATGAAAATAAGCACAAACAAACATCCTTCACCCTCCACAGATTGAATTGAAAATCCCGACACCACACCATCACCACACACTATACAGCAGAATTCAAGAGAGCTACTGCCCTGGGATAGAAGCTGTTTTTCAGCCTATTTGTCCTTCTTTGTATTATCCTGTACCATCTGCCAGATGGTAATAGTTCAAAAAACAAAACGGGTGCCCAGGATGAGATGGATCTTTGAGAATGATTTGAACCTTCCTAAGGTAGCGGGAGCTATAAAGCTCTTCCAAAGAGGGGAGAGGGCAACCCATGATCTTCTGGGCAATGACGTTAACCCTCTGGAGTGCTGTCCTATCTGCCACTGTGCAATTGGCAAACCATACACAGGTGCAGTGAGTTAAAATGCTCTCTATGGTGCAGCGGTTGAAGGTCACCAGCAGTTTTTCATTCAGTTATTGTTTTCTGAGAAGTCTCAGGGAGTGTAATCTCTGCTGGGCCCTTTTGACCAGGGCCGCAATGTGGGCACCCCAGATCAGGTCCTCTTTTATGGTAACACCCAGAAACTTAAGACTGACCCCTTGCTCCACTCGGTCTCCATGGATAAGCAAGGGCTGGACGTCTGATCTGTTCCTTCTATAGTCCACTATAAGTTCCTTGGTCCTATTGGTGTTGAGGAACAAGTTATTGTCTCCACATCACAAAAGCAACTGGTCCACCTCATCTGGTAGGCAGACTCATTCCGCCCCCACCCCCTGAGATAAGTCCCACCACTGTTGTAGGGTATTCAGACAGAAGACTAGCAAGCTAGCAGAGCACATCTATGATTACTGTCTAGGAGGCAGAAGACACAATGAAAAATTCCTTAATTTCACAACACGTGGGCAGATCAACTATAGTTTCAACTGGAAAACTGTGAGCATCTTAAACTAAGCAAAATATTATACATTAGGAGCCTCTGTGGAGCCGTGGTTAGAGTGCAGTATTGCAAGCTATTTCTGCAGCCTACAATTTGGCAGTTCAAATCCCACCAGGCTCAAGGTTGACTTATCCTTCCATCCTTCCAAGGGGGGTAAAATGAGGATCCAAATTGTTTGGGACAATATGCTGACTCTGTAAACCACTTAGAGAGGGCTGTAAAGCACTATAAAGTGGTATATAAGTCTAAGTGCTATTGCTACAATCCAGAATGCTTGGGAATTCCTGGAAGCTTGGCATTCAGACCAGCTATCGACAAGCACATAGAGATAGACATCAACACACCATTCAAAATAAAGCTAAAAGGAAAGAAAAAGACCAGAATATCTCTTCTCCAGGAATCAACACTACAGATTAACCCCAAACAATCATGCAGTAAACTTAAATTAACCTGGAAATAAGATAAGTTTTTTGACAGTGGGAACAATCAACCAATGGAATAACTTGCCTTCAGAAGTTGTGAGAGCACCATCACTTGAGACTTTCAAGAAGAGATTGGACTGCCATTTGTCAGAAAGGGTGTAGGGTTTCCTGCTTGAACAGGGGTTGGACTAGATGACCTACAAGGTCCCTTCCAACTTTGTTCATCTATAATCTGTAATTCAAGGAACTACTAAGGAAGAAACCACATCTCCACCAACTCTGACAGGGCAAATTACTGTCTATAAACAGAAACCAATTCCCCCCCTCCCTCTAGAATTGATGATATTACCTAGTCTGATAATGAAACTTCTGCAAGCAAATAACCCAACCTAGAAGGCACCAAGAATACCACAGTTCAACCCTGAGCTACTGAGATTCTCTCGGCTCTTGTAAGCTTCCCCCCCAACCACCTCCTTCCTTGTCTGCCATACTTTTGTTCTCTGGTGCATCAATACATGTACTGAAGAGGAACAGCTTCATTTGCAAAATCACCACACCTGGGGATGCTGTCAATGCAATATATAAAAAGGCTGAATTTCATAGAGGTATTTATGTTCCTCTATAATGCTGATCAAATGGGCTTAGAGAAACATATGGAGGGAAGATAGAAGGCAGGTAAATTCAGATGTGGATTAAATTGGACAATTAACACAGGAACAGTTTTTTTTTTCTTTTTCTTCAGCAGCAGAAGTCTTTTACTTAATGTGTAGTTTTGGAAATGCATCCTGTGATGTTGCCACACCATCAGTTTTCCCACCGTGCTTGCTTTTCTTTGCTTGACTCCTGCAGAAGCAGACACATTTTTGCCCAAGGCTTCTCGAGCTTCTGTTTGAGTTGTTTATAAATGCCTCCTATCATACTTACCATTACTGGTAGACTAGCGGTGCAGAAAATAACTGTGGTGTCAACAGTAACATCCTCTCAGGAAAAATCACAGTGAAAAGCCATGTTCTGAAATTTTCATGAGTGAAACATAAACTACAGGCTTAAACTGAGTTTGAAACCTGGCCTTCCACATGTCCTGGGCTTAAAACCCTCAGTTGTGATTGTACAGTTTTGGCCAGATTCCAGTGAGTTTGGAATATGTAGGTTCTAAGAGCTTTGTCTAGGGAGGAAGTGTCCCCACTTGGCCAGTCTGTGTCATGCTCCCATCTGAGCCTAAATCTGCAGAGGAGGATGAACTGGAGCTGGAGCCTATGGAGATTGAGGGAGCGGCTTCGGAGGTGGCTTTGTTAGCTTCAGAAAATGTGGGGAGGAGCAGGCAAGGGGGACCAGGGCCCCCCAGGATTGGGATGACTTGTTAGCAGGGAGGAATGGGTGCAGGATGATGAAGAGAGGGCAAGCAGTCGACATGAGCAGTGATGGAGCTCAAGCAATGAGCAAGGACTACCACTCCTGATCCCTGAGCACAGAGAGTGGAGAGAAGGCAAGAACAGCACAGGCTGAGCTGACAACTCAGGAGGCGAGTGCCTCACCCCTCTTCACAAGCAGTGGTGGTATTCTACCAGTTCGGCCTGGCTCTGGCGTACCGGTAGCACCAAAGAGAAGCAGAGACTGAACCGATTCTCTAAGATGCTCTGTTGTTGGGCCCACCTGCTTACCAGGACTCCCATACTGACCTTTATTTCCTGCTTTTGAAGTGCAGCTGCTTTGCGCAGCACAGTCAGAAAGCCTCTGCACCTATGCAAAGTGCACATTTGGCATGCATGTGCAAAGCATGCCCACCAAGCCACACCCACCAAACCGGTGATAAACTTATTTGAAACGCACCACTGTTCACAAGACACATCTAGGGACTGAGATTTAAGGAGACACTGTAATGAGAAGCATTTGTCAGGAACAAACACTGAATTGGTGGAGTTTGGTGTGCTGGTACAGCCATTTGGAGTTTGCAAGACTTCTTGCTTCTTTCTGACTTTGTGGACTCGTTCCTTGTTTCGTGGACTCATTTCTCTGTTCCTTTGTTTTGCTGGACTGGGTGCAGCCAGAGGCTGCTCTGTGTGTGTATACACACTTTGCTCTGTGACTTGCCAAAAACATGAGAGTGTTTGAGGGGAAATTTGGATCATTAAAGAGGAGTTTGAACTCTCAGCTAGCTGTGTGCCCTTTGTGCCTTGTCCCAGGCTGTTACATATTAACATACTTGTAATACCCTAACCCTCTCATTGGGTGAGAGCCGCCGGTTAGCTCTATAAGAAGAGCTGCCACGGCTCGCTGAAGGCTACACAGATCTTTACCTTGAATAAAGAGCTGAAGTTACGCTGGTCTCCTGTCTCCTGATTTCCCACGCTTCTACACTGGCGATGAAGGTGGGATACTGAGACAAAGAGACCAGTCAGGCACATGGCAACCGAGCTAAACAACCGACAAGATGGCCATCAAAACCCATCAAATGGTCACAATCGGCCATTCAGACAACTCAGACACAAGAAAAGTACATATGCAGGTCAGCATCGAAGGCAGGCCGTGCAGAATGGAGGTGGACTCCGGATCATACCTCTCCATGGTATCCTGGGACACAATTAAGAGGTTAGTGCCCAGCTTACAGAAACAAGACCTGGAAAACCAGAGATTTACCATTAAAGACTATCAGGGGAACAGAATCCCCGTAATAGGAATTGGACACTTCCATGTAACCTTCAAAAGGCATGGAAAAGTATTTCCACTCACTATTGTCAACAGAGACCGCCCAAGCCTGCTGGGTCTGGAATGGTTCACGCCATTAGGGATCAAGGTGACGGGCATCAACCATGTCGAGGAAACAGACAGGGAAGAGGAGCTGATAAAGGAATTCCAAGAAATGTTTGACAGACAATTAGGCAAGTACCGGAGGTCCCCAATATCATTTAGTTTGAACCGCAATATTGCCCCAATCCAGCTCAAACCTAGATGAGTTCCATTCGCCCTCAAACCAAAAATAGATGAACAATTAGATAAGCTCATCGCACAAGGGGTCCTGGAACCAATAGATCATGCATGCTGGGAGACCCCAATAGTCACCCCAATCAAACCAGATGGGTCAGTGAGAATTTGTGGGGACGATAAAGCGACACTTAACAACGCACTGCAACAAAGTGCATACCCAGTCCCGGTGTTACAGCACCTCCTACACTCACTCGGGGGAGGAAAAGTCTTTGTGAAGCTCGACTTGGCGCAAGCATATCAATAGCTGCCCATCGATGCTGAGACTGCAGAAGTGAAACTATCGTGACCCACAGGGGGGCCTTCCGGTGCAAAAGGCTCCAATTTTGGAGTCAGTGTGGCACCAGGGATGTTCCAGAGTCTCATGAAATGGTTACTCCAAGGAATTAAGGGAGTCGTGCCATATTTTGATGATGTGTTGGTAGTGGCCAAAGACAAAAGAAAATTGAGAAGCTGACTCAGAGAAGTCCTACAAAAATTTAAAAATGCAGGACTTAAAGTCAAAAAAGAAAAGTGCCAGTTATGCACTGCAAAGGTTGAGTTCCTGGGATATCTGGTGGACAAAGACGGAATCCACCCTACCCACAAAAAAATAAAAGCAATAAAGGAAACCCCGAGACCTCAAAATAAGGCAGAATTAAAAGCCTTTCTGGGACTAATCAATTTCTACAATGTCTTTTTGCCACAGAAGGCAACAACAGCGGAACCTCTGCATAGGTTGCTCAACAAGACGTCCTTTTGGTCCTGGGGAAAGCAGGAAGAGGCATAAAAGATCCGAAACATAAAAGATCTCCTCACATCACAATCAGTCCTCATCCAGTAGAGTGAGACCCTACCACTAGCGGTAACCTGTGACGCCTCTCCAATTGGCATTGGAGCTATACTGGGTATTTAATCTGGGAGACACGATCTACGCTAAAAAAATTTCAGGGGACCCACTATGGGTACCCACTACAATAACCCAAGTAACAGACCCCCGGTCCTACCGGCTGGAAACAGAGGACGGAAGAAACTGGAAACAGCATGTCGATCAAATACGATCAAGAATAACTTAAAACAGCACTGAAAACCCACAAAACTCACAAACAGACTCTAATAAAAAAAACTAGAGGGGGGGGAAACCCCAAACAATCATCAAAAAGAAAGAGAAAATATGACTACAAGACAACAACAAATTGAACAGGCCCAACCAACGCAAACTGAACCAGAAATACTAGCACCGCTAAATAAAAGAAGAAACCAACAATACTCACCGGAAAATGAAGACAGCTGAAGGGTACCAGAGGAAGACGACCCACTCGGAACCTCACCTGGAAGGAACAGTCAAGCCAGCTCAACCAGCCCAGAAAGACCGGCCGGGAATAAAGAAGCCGACAACTCGACCAAACCCAGTAGACCGGGTGGGAGTTGCGGTGAAAGGCTTAACTAACCTTTCCAGGTGGTTCCATGGAGAAGAACGGGAGCAATGAAGATCCCTTCCGAACTGGCTGAAGACCACGCAGCAGCTGAACTGCTCAGGTCAAGTAGGCAAGTAAAAAGCCCTGCCTACCTACGCGACTATGTCACGTAGGATGGACCATACCAAGAGGGGAGAGGTGTCACATATTAACAAACTTGTAATACCCTAACCTGATTGGCTAAAACAAACTGCACTGTGATTGGCTGAGACGCACAACGGTGATTGGTTAGTAAGGAATCTCCCGTGATTGGATGAACCAATCACGGGAGATTCAGAAAGCTGTCATTGGGTGAGAGCCGCTGGCTAGCTCGATAAGAAGAGCTGCCGTGGCTCGCTGAAGGCTGCACAGATCGATACCTTGAATAAAGAGCTGAAGTTACGCTAGTTTCCTGTCTCCTGATTTCCCAGTTGTCTGCAAACTCCAGGGGGGCAGGGAATGCCATCACACAAAGGCTTGAAGAAATGTTATGATTTGAATCTTGAGTTAAGACTTGGGGGTCCATGGCCATGGTCTGTGGTTACAAATGGAATTTAAGACTTGGTGGCAGAGTGGTTAAAATGTAGTATTGCAGGCTAACTCTACTGACTGCCAGGAGTTCGATCCTGACTGGCTCCAGGTTGACTCAGCCTTCCGTCCTTCTGAGGTCGGTAAAATGAGGAGCCAGATTGTTGGGGGCAATAGGCTAACTCTGTAAACCGCTCAGAGAAGCAAGAAGAAGGAATACACTGATGGCAAAAAACAAAAGTCACTCCCTTGTAGGACAACTTCAGATTATGATTGTACCAATTTCTCTTGAGTTGTAAGAAAAAATGCTAATCAGAGCCAAGGTCAACCCAGGAAGTTTTTATAAATAGTGGAAGAGAAATTAATAAGCAACGCATAATTAAACATGAATTGTGCAAGGTTCTCATACAAGAGATTTACTGAGGATTCCCCTATGAGCATTTTGCATAAAATTCACCAAATGGAAGCCATGGCTTTTCATAAAACAATGGCTGTTTAGCCTCTTGAGCAGCTTGTATGTTTAGCTATTATTACAACTCATTTTTCAACTGATTTACAAGGTATCTGGGAGCAATGAGTTTTTCCTAATCTTCTATATTCAAATGAATCTTTTAATAGCCAGGCTTGTGCTTGGGAACTGGTTGATATCAATCAGAGCAGAGGTGGGAAATGAGGAGATCCTCATGGCTAGTCTAGGGGAGAGAGAAGCCATTTCCCCAATAAAGACTGGCTGAGTTAAGGTTGAGCTCCCTAAATCCCCATTCTTGCTGGTTGATGATCTTCATTCAAGGACAAGGAACTGGTTGCCATGACAAGGAAGTATTCAGAGATGCCCAGGAAGTGGTTTCTTGCTCTGTGTAGAAGAGAAAAAAAGAGGAAATAAAAATCAGCTCTTTGCTAAAGCTACTTTCTTTGTGTTGAATTTATTTTTATCAACAAAGTAATCAGGGAAAGGTTGAAGGCAAAGCAGGTCCAGGAAGAAGAAGGACATAATGACTTCAAAATCTAAGGAAACAAATCTCAGCAGCACTTTTTCATGTGGCCGTTGATAAAAACAGGGTCACCAACATGATTGCTAATGTCCAATGGTGGATATGGAAG
>BLBF01000073.1:15106714-15121234 GCA_015471245.1 Laticauda colubrina
TTTCTTTCTTTCTTTCTTTCTTTCTTTCTTTCTTTCTTTCTTTCTTTATCTCTGGCCGGCTTACAGGTGTGGCTATGACAATCGGCCTGGGACATCTGCACTGAAACCTGAAAATTAAAATTTAAACCAGACATTAAAATCAAGGATATGTGGGGAAGGCTGGGGTGGAACAAGGAGAGGTGGGATCTGTTGTTACTCAAACAACCACTTCCACTGTACTGGTTCCCCCATTGGGGTCCCAGGCCCATTGGCAGGGCCAAATATTTAGGCCTTTATGAAAGGATAGGAGGGTTGGGGCCCAACACTTCATTGGAAGGGGAGGGGATGTTCCAGAGGGAAGAAACAAGAGCAGAGAAGGCCAGTAGATGGTCTCCACAATTCCATTTGTTTCTGTAACAAGAGGTGGTATTCAGCAGGTTCTGACCAGTTCTGGAGAACCGGTAGCAGAAATTATGAGTAGTTCAGAGAACTGGCAAATCCCACCTCTGATTGGCCCCACCCCCATCTATTCTCAGCCTCCCGAGTCCCAGCTGATCATCTGGGTCTTCTTTTGTTGCCCTGCACAGGAGAACAGAGCTGGAAAGCAGGTCAGTGGGGTGGGGAGGGAAGGGGATTTTGCAGGAACCTTCCCCCCAGGAATGGTGAGGGATTGGAATTTTACAATATCTTATCCCTGGGGTGGAGTGGGAATGGAGATTTTACAGTATCCTTCCCCTGCCATGCCCACCAAGCCGCACCTGCCAAGCCACACCACTCCCACCAAGCCATGCCCACAGAACCAGTAGTAATTTTTTTTTGAATCCCACCATTGTCTGTAACCATTTGTTTCTGAGGGACTGGAAGAAAGAAAAGAGCTTATCTGAAAACAGTGAGCCAGGGAACAGCATGGATAAGAAACAATTCTTGACTTGGAACCCCATGAGAGTTTAACTGATACAAATTAAAATTCTGCAACTAACTAGGAAGCATGTGGACATGTTCACCATGCTATTCCCTTTCAGCAGAAGCAATACTCAGCAAAACACAGAAAAGAAATAGTAAAAGCAGAGGAATTAAGGCATGAGAAAAGAAAACAGGAAAGAAATATGGCTAAATCTGGTTTACATCAAATCATTCACTAGCCTGCTGTCTATTCTTGCAACTCATCTATGATTCCATCACAATTCTCTGTTGCTTTAGGTATTGTCTTTTGTATAAATCTTTCACATAACAAATCAGAAGCAATGTAAAAGTAATCTTTTGGGCTATTATCTCATGCAGGATGAGTCAATAATTCTTCATATTGTTGACAAAATTCCAAACTTGAGAAATATAATTCAAGTGTACATTTATATCTTTAAACTAAATTATTCTTAAAGACTGTGTTAACTGATGAATTTAAAACCAAATCAAACCAAGAGTAATGCTTTTTATGTTTTCAAGATCATTAGATTGACTGCCAACTTTTTTACAATTTGTCCAGTATTCTTTTGTGGATCAGTCTCGTTTTAAGATTGCAAGAGATATATTTAAAATTCTTAACTACTGATTTTCTAATAGTGGATATTCCAACTCTTTATTCTAAAGTTCTTTGCCATTTCTGTATAATTTACAATTGTTCATTTCATTTTCTCCGCCAAACACAACTACCTGATCTCTGCTATGTTCATTTTCAAATCCCATTTTCTCCGCCAAACACAACTACCTGATCTCTGCTAGGTTCATTTTCAAATCCCTATTCCTACTTACATTAAATAATCTCATTCACTTTTTCCACTGAATGTACCATATGAATATGTATTCAAAGCGTAGTTCCCACACACACAGTAAGAAGCCCAATCTCTCCAATTATTTATCATTCTCCGTTATTTTTGAGACTCTAAAGGTCCAATCACTCATTCTGATGTCACACCAGCCTAGTCAACTTTGGTTCATATTCCTTAGTCCTTTCATTTGTTATTAAGCTTACATTTTCCCCTTTCCTAACTCAACCATGATGGTTTTTTTAGTTGCTTATGATAATAAACATGGTTCATGTTTATTATCAAGGAAGAAATAAAGACTATTTGGGGAATAATGTACAAACAACTATTTGGGGAGTAACATGTGTCAACTCATAAAATATTTCTATGGTCTTTTATTTCTGCCAACAGAAAGGGAAAGGAGAGCAGTGCATCAGCTTGCAAAACCAAAGCTATATTTCATAAATGTTTTCAAAGATACTAACTAGGTAACTGAATTATTATACACCCGGGGGGTAGGGGCAAAACCAGGGTCAAGGGTGACAATGGATTATGTGTCTCAGGGTTGGCTACACTCAGGCAGCCTCAGCAGTTTAACTCCCAATAAAACCTTTTTAAGTTTTGGAGGTTTGGCTTGAGACTCATGATTTGAATGGGGGTAAGTGCCAAGATCCTGACAACATGTACATCAAAAGCAAGCCATGCCCACAGAACTGGTGCTAAAAATATTTGAATCACACCACTGAAATGAATACATTTCAGTGGCAAGAGCAGCTAGGAAAGGACAGAGCTGGAAGTCTAGAAGCAGCCACTCCAGAGGTTATAACTTCCACTGAAGTGTGTGTCTTCCAATAACTGAGATCAATGAGAACAGTCCAAGGTGTTTTGGTGGGACTTTGTCCCCATAAATTTGTTTATCCTTGGGTTTTGGCTCACATATATACCACATGTAGTTCTCGTCAAATAGCATTGTTAAATTGTCCTGCGATGAGTTAGCCATAGTGAGTTAGCTGTGGTGAGTTGGCTGCGGCGAATTGACCCAGGTGAGTTGGCTGCAGCAAGTTGTCCCATTCCTCATTTGGGGAATATCTCCCAGCCAGATTCTGGACCACACTTGTGACCCCCTCCTCCAGTACTCAGCCACTGGCCTGGCAATGCGGAAGCTGAAAGGCAAACTATTCAGAAACTCCAGGCCATCTGTTCTAAACAGCCAATGCCAGAATTACATCTACATTTAATAAACAAGACAGAATTGGAAATAGTGGTGGATATTCTCTACTCCATGCTAGAAGATTTTTAAAAAAATGATAATACAGCATGCACATCAGAGGTGGTATCCAGCAGGTTCTGACCAGTTCTGGAGAACCGGTAGTGGAAATTTTGAGTAGTTCGGAGAACCAGCAAAATCTGGAGATTTTACAGTATCCTTCCCCTGCCACACCCACCAAGCCATGCCCACAGAACCAGTAGTAAAAAAATTTGAATCCCATCACTGATGCATATAATTACTTTAATTCACTAGCCGGAGATGAATGGGAATAGCTTTTATTCAGATTTACTGCATAATATCTTTGGTAAACTGCAATGGGGAAATGATGGCTCTTGGTCTAACAGCCACTTCGCACCCCCATAAAATACCCGGGATTGCAGTTCTCCAGTGTTTTTCTCTCTTCCCTGTGTTAAACACCTCCTTTCCAGTGGTGAGATTCAACTTTTTTTTACCATCGTTTCTGTGGGCATGGCTTGGTGGGGGTGCTTTGGGGGCACACACACACTTTGGCTGTGTATATGCAAAGGGTTTGTTACTCCTGTGATCTTGCACTCTCCCTGTGTTTTCAACAGCTGACACACGGCAATCCACTGTACCACGCGAAGCAGGTGAGCTTCAAAATCAGGAAATAAATGTCAGAATAGAGCCGGGGCAGGTGGGAGGGTACAGCACCTGATCATTGAAGTGAACTGGTTCGCTCACAGATGATCCTCGGAACTACTGATTCAGCCGAACTGGGCCAAACCAGTCGAATACCACCCCTTGTGATGACCCAGGGTGTAACCCTAATGTAACAAAATCCAAAACGTAAATAAATCTCCTTTAAGGCCTCCAATTTGGCCCCACTCTTCTATAATACTCAGTTGGAAATGAAAAGTACTCAAAAATAGTCTTCAAAAGAAAGCAATACAGTCCAAATTTAATGAGCAGATAGAGGCAAAATAAAAAAACCAAACAAACTATAATGACAAAATTTCCACAACGGAACAAGAGAAGTATTTACCAAATTCAAGGAGATAATAAGGCACAATCTGTTAGGACGCCAACCAAGATAACTTCAGACCAAAATAAAACACACTTTGTTTCCAGCATTTGCCAGTACGCAGGTCCAAACTTTTATTCAGTTCTCACAGTTGCAGCCCATGAAGATGATCAAAGCCCTCTCCTCCTGAGGAGACCACATCTCTCCCTTATCCTCTCCTCCCTGCATAGGATGGAGAGGGGATGGGCCTGGGTCCTCCTCTGACTGCCCAGATGGTCTCTACCCTTCTCCAGCCTCCTTCCACTCTCTGTCAGCTGTTCCTCTCTCCCCCAGAGTCAGTCTCCACCAAGGGAATGACAACCCTGCTCCTTTCCTTTTTTCCTCTGTTGAACACCTCAAATATAGCCTGACTGCAGGATCACCTGTGTAAGATTAGACTGAAGCTTTCATACCGAAAGATAAGGCAGGCACATAAGCTAGATGAACAAAAAGCTAAGAATCTTGTCTAAGAAGTCATTAAAGCCCCTGTCACACTGCACCAATGGATGCAAAGAGGATGTAAAACAGACAAAAAAACTTGCCATCCGTTGGTTAACGCGATATATCCGTTCTGTACTCACTGCCTCCATTTTGCTTCCTCTCTATCCGTCCAGCATCCGTTTATGGACGTTTCATCCGCTCAGAAAGTTTTGAGCTGCTCAAAACTTTTGAGCGGAAAATGTATCTAATTCATCCGTTCTGCATCTGCTACGCATCCGCTAGGCATCCGTTGTGCATCCGTTACGCATCCACTATATCCGCTAGGCATCCGTTCTGCATCCACGCAACTCACATCCGCTCGGACGCAGGGAGGAAGCGGAACGGACCCGGAACAGATGCAGAACGGAAGCCTAGTGGATGCAGCACGGAAACAAAGCATTTAAAACGGAAAAAACCTTCGCAGAGGGGACCTATCTCGGATATTAAGGATACCTAGAGGATGCAAAGGGACACCTATACTGCCTATAAAAAGAGGGAGCAACTCATCTGCATCTCACTTTCAGACCAGCAGCCCACCTGTGCAGACCTCTGCAGCCTTCATCTGACTCTTGCTCTTCCACAGCATCCAGTCATGTCCACCGTGGATCGTAACACAGTCCTTTTGGCAGCCACCATCCTTCTGCAACAGTGTGAAGCCATCTACAGGTTCTGTGAACTCTACTATGGGAAGAAAAAGGGGCGGCCAAGAAGCATCTGGGTACGAAGATGGTTCACCAGAAGAGCAGAGGATGGACTGTACAACAAGCTGATGGTGGAGCTCAGGAACGAAGACACTCGGGCATTCCAGAACTTCATGAGGATGCCTCCAGCCATGTTTGATGAAGTTGTGCAGCGCCTGACACCCAGGTTGACCAAGGCAAACACCAACTTCCGGCCCAGCCTGGAACCTGGGCTCCAGGTGGCACTCACTCTGCGCCACCTGGCCTCAGAGACCACCTACAGGAGCATGCAGTACGTCTGGAGGGTGCCACCCAACACCATCAGCATTGTGGTCAGAGAAGTGGTGCAGGCCATCATCGAAGAATACCTGGAGGAGCTCCTCCAGTGCCCCTCCACTGAAGAAGGATGGAAGAAAGTTGCAGAGCAATGGTATCAGAAGTGGAACTTCCCCCACACCGTTGGAGCCATAGATGGCAAGCACGTGGCCTGCAAAGCACCACCCAAGTCAGTCTCCACTTATTTCAACTACAAGGGCTTCTTCAGCATCATCCTCTTTGCCATGGTCGATGCTGACTACAAGTTCACATACATCGATGCTTCAGGCAATGGCTCATCTTCAGATGCCCAGGTATACAATGCCAGTGACCTCAAGGAGGGGCTTGAAGGCAACCTCATCGTGGGCTTCCCAGATCCAGACCCCCTGCCCAATGACACGCAAGATGTGCCCTACTTCATCGTGGGGAATGACGCCTTCTCCCTCACAACCTACCTCATGAAGCCCTACACTTCCAGATTCCTCACCCAAGAAGAGAGGATCTTCAACTACAGGCTGTCCAGGGCAAGGCGGGTGGTGGAGAATGCCTTTGGCATCCTGGCCAACAGGTTCCAGGTACTTCTCACCACCATGCAGCATCGCCCAGAGACTGTGAGGAGGATTGTGGAAGCTTGCTGCATCCTGCACAATCTCATGCGCACCTGCTACCCAGTCTTGCAGAACAGGCTCGTGGACCTCCAACAAGGCAATGGGGACATGGAGCCTGGGGAATGGAGGCAAGGGCAAAACCTGATAGACACTGAAGATGTGCAAGGCCCCAACAGAGCCTCACGTGAAGGGAAGAAGCAGCGCAACCTCCTGAGACACTGGTGCAACTCCCCAGCTGGAGCAGTGGAGTGGCAAGACAGGATGATAGATGACTAATGGGTGCTTCCTTCAGCCTGTCTCATCACACTGATGAGATTGGGCCATGTATGTTGGGTGGGCCTACAATGAACAGGGCGTTTAATAAAGAGTTGTGTTTGTGTTGACATATATGGATCAATGATTACATTGTTATTGATAATAAAGGGCCATAGGTGTGGCACCTGGGAGAGTGGACCATACAGTCCCACTATGCTTACACTGGAGGTTTATCTATCCCCACAGCTATTACCCATTCCAAAGGTATCCCTGCCCATCCCACTGCTATCTTAACCCATCCCACAAACATGCAAAGGCTTAAACCAATTCTAAAAGTTTCCACCAAGACTTTATTAAAAAAAAGAAATGAAGCAAGTGTGTGAATCAAAGATAAACTTTACTGAACAACAAGCTGTTAAAGAAAAATGACCCAAGTCAAGTGTCCAAATAAAGTCTACACCCAGTCTCTGGCAGTCTTCACGGTCACTCGGAGGTGTGCCCAGTCTCAGGGGTAAAGGGTCCAGGTGCTGTGGAGGTGGTTGCTGCTGCAGTGCTGGTCTGAAGCACCACTGGGGTGCCTGGCCCCGAGAGGACAACAGGTGACGGTGTGTTGAGAAAGCTCTCAGACAGCTGGCTCAGACCCGTGATGCTGAGAGGTCCTTCCTCCATGCCATGGGGTGTCAGCCCCAGTACTGATGACAGATGTACTGAGGCCGGGCTTGGCTGTGGGGTGGAGGAAGGAGTAGTGTAGTGAGGCTGTCTGGTCTGCAGGTGGGTGAGGACTGGCGTGGGTGGCATCGCTGTCATCGGTGGCATCATTGTTGTGGGTGGCATCGGTGGCATCAGTGGAACCGGTGGCAACGGTGTCGCCCGATGACTCTGTGCCTGGACTGGGAAGGGCTGCTGCCTGTGCTGCTGGACCTCCTGGTAGCCATATCCCTGGTAGGTGAGGGGCTGTGGGAAGCCTTGGAATGGGAGGGACATCACCTGGGGTGGAGGACCAGACCTGGACTGGGTGGGAGCAGGTTCCTCTGGATCTGGAGGGTTGTGAAGCAGCTCGGTGATCCGGTCCTTCACCACCTGGTACTGGGGTTCCTCCATGTTCCTGAGGGTCTGGTTGACATAGGTGAGGAAGGGCTTGTGGTTGGAGGATGAGGAGTCGGTGTTGACCAGCTGAGAGAGGAGATCTATGCTCGTGCAGGTGGTGTCCCTGATCTCCAGCAGGACAGTGTGGCTCTGCCCCTCCTGCTGTCTGGCTCTCTGCCTTTCTGTGGAGGTGGAGCTGGGGGTGGTGGATGCGGCTAGGACTGTGGTGGACGTCTCCTTTCTCCCACCACACCAGGGAGCCCTCCACGTGCTCCACCATGGTTACAACACCTGTCCGTGGATTCTCCACCATGGCACGCTCCACAGAAACCTGCCTGGAGACAGGGACTGACTCTCAGCCGGAAGAGGACTGGCTCTCAGCAGGCTGCCGGAGAGAGAGGGTTGTGAGAGGGGCTGCTGGTGCTCCTCAGTGGCGGATCTCACCCTCCAGGAAGCTGCACCTGGCCATGACGTAGGTCTCTCTGTCCGTCAGCTTAACCGTGGCCTGGCCAGATTTCTTCAGGTGCAGCTTCCCGTACCAGGTGAGCATATGCTTCCACCAGCTGAGGAGCACCTCCGAAGTGTAACCCATACTCTCCGCCCTCTCTCTCCAAGCAGCCTGCTTCCTTTTGGTGTCCCTGTACAGCCGGTGTCCCTTCCGCCACAGATAGTCATTTTCTCTCAGCCACTCCAGCACCTCATCCTCGTGTTCCTCCTCAATATAGTATTGCCTCCTCTCCCGTTGTCGCATACGCCTCTTCCTCCCTTTGGCAGGACCAGATGGACCCTCATCAGAGAGGCTCCCATGTAGTAAGGGCTGCTCCTCCACACCACCACCAGCAGCAGCACCAGCAGGATCATCATCATCATCATCATCATCATCACCAGCAGGATCATAATCATCATCAGCAGCAGCAGCAGCAGCAGCAGGATCATCATCATCATCAGCAGCAGCAGCAGCAGCACGAGCAGGACCAGGAGCACGAGCAGGATGAGCAGTACGAGCAAGTCCAGGAGCACGAGCAGGACCAGCAGGACCAGCAGGACCAGGAGCAGCTTCAGCAGAGTAAGCACCAGCAGAAGCACCACCGCCAGGAGCAGCTTCAACAGAACCTTCAGCACCAGAAGAGCGAGCCCCAGCAGCAGAAGCCCCAGCAGAAGCAGAGTCAGGGACAGGGGGCGGGACGGTGGCCCTGTCCCTCTTGCCAGGGATGGCGGCAGGTTGCTGAGGCTTTCGCTTCTTCCCCATGGTTGTGGGGTTGCTGGTTGGCAGGGAGGCTGGCAGGCACCAAGGCTGGCAGGAAGGCTGGCAGGTAGGCAGGCAGGCAGGCAGGTAGGCAGGCACCAAGGCTTGCAGGGAGGCTGGAAGGCAGGCAGAGAGCAAGGCTGGCAGGGAGGCTGGCCAGGAGGCTTAGAGGCAGGCTGGCAGGAAGGCTGGCAGCAAGGCTTTCAGGCAGGCATGCAGGCAGGGCAGGCAAGGACTCGATGTATCCAGCAGCAGGTCTTTCCTCCGAAAGCATCCCTGTGGCACACGATCAACATTTAGATGCTGTTCTGACCCAACCAGGTTCCCAAAGAGTAAACACAAAGGCAGCAGCCCCCACCTTTTAAAGTTTAATAACGAATTCCGTTCCTTTATAGAAAAAAGGCTGCTTTCCACTAATTAGCTCCAACAAGAAAGAGCCTTGCCAAATTGTTCCTCAATGCTGCCAAAAACCCAGAGATAAGAACTAACTTACAAGATTCCTCAAACATGAACTAAGATGTCCACAAGTTGAACTTCAGAGCTTCTTTGCTTTCTGCAAAGAACGCTTTTCCAAACCTGATTTTTATCCTCTTGAGGGATGGGCCATTACCTTGCAGCCTTACTCCTGAGTTGCTTATGCTGCTGTAATTGTTCTTTCCTCTGAGTAATCCTTCTTGCATGTGCACTTGGCACAGGCTCCTCGGGAATCTCCTCATCACTGCTGCCAGCCCCCACAATCTCTGAAGGAAGCAGTCCACTCCCTGATGGTCTTGGCCCCTCATCAGAGTCCTTGCTCTCCTCAACCATCTGCACCTGCTGCCGGCGAACCACAACAGATGCTTGGCAACTGGCTGTTGTGGACTGCCAGTGGCTGACAGAGCTGGCAGCAGTGTCGGACAATGAAGAGGTTGGGGAGGAACATGAGCCAGTCCTAGAAGCTGAGGAAGGCTTGTATGATGGCTCTGTGTCAGAGACAGAGATGGGGCCAGGGCAATCAGACAGTTGTCAGCTGCTTTTGGGCTCAGACAGCAGTGAGGTGGGGGAGAAGCTGGAGTCAGTTCCCAGCCTATGCATGTGCAGAGCTGCCAAAAGAAAAGATTGATTACAAACGAAAGGCCGACATGCAGGGGTGGGATTCAACTGGTGTTACTACTGGTTCGGTACTTACGTTTTGCGTGCACATGTAATACAATGAAAGCTGTGCCTCCCAGACAGCTGATAAGCACTGCGCACGGGTGTGTAGCGTTTGAAAAAAGCCTTTTTTTACTGATTTTTCAGCCTCAGCTGTGCCACGCAAAGCAGCTGAGGTTGAAAAAGCAGGAAATAAAGGACAGGTAAGAGCCCAGGAGGGTGGGTGGGCCAAACAGCAGCAGACACAGAACCAGTTCTGTGTCTGCTGCTCTACAGAGCCGGGCAGAACCGAGAGCATCCCACCTCTGCCAATGTGGGGGTACGGCCTCAGATGGATGGTGAAAGGCACCTCCCATAGGGATTAAAAGAGGAGCAAAAGGTGAGGGGGCTTTTGCAGGAAACATTTCATTCATTCGTCCATTGCAACAGTGTGAAGATCTGTCTGTGTATCTCAGAGATTCTGTGCCAAGTCCTTCCTTGTCAGCAATGCGTTTGGAAATATTTACTTGGAAGCTCTCCAGGTTAGATAAGGTCTGTGCTCCTAATTTGACCTTTGCAAGACTCTTTGCCAGGCCTTTGGTGGAATGTGAATGCAAGGAACTGATCTTCATTTAATAAAAGATGTTTTGCCGGGACAAAGAGACTGCTTAGTGCTTTTTGGGGAAGCCTAGGTCAGAACACTGGCATGTATCTATGATGGTTGCGGTGTCCAGGGTTACGTGATTACCTTTTGTGACCTTCTGATGAGCAAAGCCAACAGGAAAGCTAGATTCACTTAACAATTGTGTTACTAACTTAACAACTGCAGTGATTCACTTAACCACAGTGACAAGGAAGGTTGTAAAAGGGGGCAAGACTCACTTAGAAGGCTGTTTTGAAAGATGGTTTATGGTGCACAGGATCACATGCCTTGGTGCTCTTGGGTGAAGAAAAGGGGAAAAGACACTGAGAGTCCCTGGGTTTTATACCCTCTCTGGCTTTGAACTTCCTGGGACATAGGAAGAATATGCTGATTGGTTGCTGTCAGAGGACATAGCTAGCTCTGTAGGTTGTCTGTGTGCTAAGTTTGGTTGAAACTTGCTGGATGGTGCAATGAAGGGCAATTAAATGGCTCTGCTTGAAGGAGGTAGATCTTTGTTATGTAGAATGGATTGGCCCAGTCCTTAATGACCCATTGACAAAGGTGGTGGGGAGATGAGTTTCTGCCTCTCTGAGTTTCTACTTCTCTTTTAGGGGAAATATTCTACCTTCTTCAATATATCCTAAAATATTTCATTTTTTTAGGAGAGGGGTGGGTTTTAACTTCCAACAGTACAAAGCTGTCCCTGGGTTTTTTTTTCCCCTGCAAGTGATACAAGAATTTAAATCTATGGGCTTGTTAAGTGTCAATCGAGAAGCTGGGCAACTTTTGTCTAAAGAATAATAATACGACAATACGACAAATCTCTGACCTTGTCAGCTGCAGGGGCTCCCAGGACCAAAGATTAAAGCAGCTTCTCGGCAAGAGATGTAGCAACATTTCTCAATGACAAGTCACAATATACGCCTCCTTGTGCAGAGTAATTCTGCCTATTTTGAGGTGCTAATCAGGTCAGAAGACATTCAGAAAGGTGTTTTTGCAAATTGGTATCAGTTCATCCACACTCATCACAGTCTGTCTCCCTTCCAGGCTTATATATTGGTTTCATAATACAAAATTCAGCTGCACATTTGCAAAAACTAGGGGAAGCCGGGTTTGATGTGAAATAGTTCCTCATATATTTTAGCAAGACATTTGCCAAGATTATTAAAAGGGTTTTCTGGTAACATCCACCCCTCTTTCCTTCTCCTTTCTCCATTGTCCCAAAGGTGCTTTTTCGAAAACTGAACTGAAGGAAGTGAAGGGGGTCCTTGGTGTCCTTGGGGCTTGCTTGTTTTCTTGCAAATGTCTCATTACCCTAACTAGGTAACATCATCCATGCTAGTAAGAAGCTTTGCTTTATATCCTGAGGTCTTGCTTGTCTGCGTGTCTTAGTTGTCAGTTTCTTGATTAGGGTATTGTTTACTTGATTGTTGGTCTGAAGTTAACCTTGGAATTAATCTATGCCCGTGATGGTGAACCTACGGCATGCGTGTCACAGGTGGCACGCAGAGCCATTTGTGCCAGCATGTGAGCTGCAGGCAAACTTACCTCACTGGGCATGCACACACCTCACAGCTGATTTTCGGTCAGTTTGAGGCCTTTTTCGGCCTCCCAAAGGCTTGAGGAAAGCCTCTGCAGGCTTCTGCAGGCTTTGCAAGCTGAAAATTAGTTTCATCGCCCATTTCATCACTTCCTGTTTTTCCAAAAATACTGAATGTGATGAAACGGGGCTAGTTTTTGGCCTACAAAGTTTATAGAAGCTGGCAGAAGTCTTCCTCAAGCCATTGGGAGGCCGAAAAAGACCTCAAACTGGCCAAACATCAGCTGTGAGGCGCAGTGCAGGTAAGGGGGCAGCGGGTGTGGGTGGGTATTACACGTGCATGTATAGGGGGCCTGAGGGGGCATGCATTGACTTGTATTGGCACACAAGTGCGAGCGTGTAAGCACATGCACAATTTTTGGCACAGGAACCCAAAAAGGTTAGCCACCACTGATCTGTGCTGATCGAGTGCTGATTATTGGTCGAGAGATGCTAAAGAGATGCTTATTTTGGGGACTGGTTGATTATCTCTTCAGGAACTGAAGAAACATCTTGGATGTGAAGTGAAATGCTTTCAAAGAAAAAACCAATAATGAATAAATGAATGAATGAATGAATGATTTCCCTCTAGGGATCAGGGTTCATCTCTGTTTCTTGACCAAGGAAGCCAGTATTGTCCAAAGACATTTTCCAGGGTCATATGGCCAGTATGGTTTTATGCCAAAGGTGTACAAAACACTGTTAGTTTCCCACCAAAGAGGTACCTATTTATCTACTTGCTTTTTCATGTTTTCAAACTACTAGGTTGGCAGGAACTAAATAGGAAATGCCCATTGTGTGGCTCTTGGGTCTTGAACCTGGGCTTCCAGCTTTCCAGCTGCCAACCTCAGCATCTTTAACCGTTGAGCCATCATGCTCAACGGCTATAAATAAATAAATAAATAGATAGATAGATAGATAGATAGATAGATAGATAGATAGATAGATAGATAAATAATACAGTAACAAATAGTAATAAAAATAAATAAATAAATAAGCCCATTTTGTTCAGCAATGATTTGTTTAGAAATGAAGAAAACAGAAGGTTGGTGCACATAGACTTTATTTTAAAATTTTAGCCTTGTTGCATTTCAAGAAAAGGATTGTTTTCTTTTTTTCTCTCTCTCCCCAAACATGTTGAGACAAAGCTTTTGCCATCGCTCATGTATTCCATGTCATCTTTCTCTCTTGGTCAGCTTCCTATTTTAGCCTGGAGTCTTTCACTTTGTGAGATCAGACTCCCTCTTCTCTATGATGCTGTGCCCAGGGGTGGGATTCAGCCAGTTCGGGCAGGTTTGAGTGAACCGGATGTTAAATGTACATCTGATTTGCCGAACTGGTAGTTGAACTGACTGGCTGGACCCACCCACCATGCTCCTTCCCTCCCAGGAGTTCCACGCGGTCCATTTTGGATGCAGATAAGTGTGGGGTCTGCGCAGATGCTCTGGGAGGGCAAAAAAACGGCCCTCCCGGAAGTTCTGGTTGGCCACGCCCACCATGGCCACGCCCAACCAGCAACCGGGCAGAGAACCAGTTGTTGGAATTTTTGAATCTAGCTGTGCCTGCTGTGCCTGCTTGAAGGGAAATCATTTCTCACGGCTTAAAAAACAACAACCCACTTTAGTTTCATTGCTAAATGAAAAGAATGCCACAATGTTGTACATGTTAACTTGAACGTTAACAACATTAAAGCTGGAAGGATTTATAGTGAGATAAAAGAAAACAGTAGAATTATTTCTTTGCCACATCTAACGTACATTTTCCTACGTCTGGATGTATTTAAGCCTTTCTCCTCCCATCCCTCCTTCCCTTTGAACACAGAGGAGCCACAGATATATTTATGAGCAAATGTAACGTGATGATGAATACGACAGAGACATTAGAGCAAGACAAAGAATAGTGCATAAAATCTTTCTTTATGTGACACCTCAGTTTCCTCCAGAGCAGTTAACCAAGCTGGGTACACAGAGAAACAGTCACAATCTTGAAAACTAGAAAATAAATCCATTCCTCCTCCTCCTCCTCCTCCAAAGCCTTTTCTGTCTTGCTGGAGGGCAAGAGAAAGGAGAAAAGTCTTCTGACAGTGACATTCTTTTTGATGTCAGGGTAATGTCATGGCCCTGCAGGGGTCTCTGTTCCTATCAGTTTCAGCACTCAGCAGGTACCGCAGGGTGGCTGAGGGAAATTAGCAAAAATGCCCAAGGAGATGGAGAAGCATTGGGGAGTTCAGAAGGATCCCTGGAGAAGGACTGGAACTTTTATAGTCCAAAGACTACAATATGGGAAAAATTGAATTCGAACCAAAGCTCAGGAATCTCTAACTCTAGCTCTAGCTCTATAGTCTGTCTGTTTGTCTGTCTGTCTGCCTATCTATCTATCTATCTATCTATCTATCTATCTATCTATCTATCATCTATCTATCTATCTATCTATCTATCTATCTCTATCAATCTATCTATCTATCTATCTATCTATCTATCTATCTATCTATCTATCTATCTATCTA
>BLBF01000073.1:15128452-15153611 GCA_015471245.1 Laticauda colubrina
CCTGGGCAAAAACAGACTCCCTCTGATAGCTCCAACCCAAACACCCCCCCACCAGGCACCCAGATGAAACCCAGCTTGCTAATGAATAGCAGCTTGCTAATGAAGAGCAGCCGTCCCTTCACACGGAGCCAAGCTGCACTAAAAGCCTCCAACACAAGAACAGAGTGTTGCCAGCCAATCAAAGCCACAAAACAGACAGAAGAAACCAGAAACACCAATCAATCAAACTCCAAGTCCAATGAACACAGGTCCAGGCTCCCAGCCAATCAGAATGGAGCAGCCTCAAATTTAAAACCAGGAGCTGTAAGACCCATATCCATACAGAAGCCTGATGATGGCAGATGAGATTCTGCTGAAACGTTGCTACAACTTTAACAGAACTACAATGACGTGGGATAATACCCGAAAACAGATAACAGAGTTGGAAGGGACCTTGTAGGTCATCTAGTCCAACCCTCCACCCAAGCGGGAGACCCTACACCATTTCTGACAGATGGCAATCCAGTCTCTTCTTGAAAGTCTCCAGTGATGGCGCTCCCACAACTTCGGAGGGTAACTTCTGTTCCTTCGGTTGACTGTTCTCACTGTCACAAAGTTTCTCCTTATTTCCAGGTTGAATCTCTCCTTGTTCAGTTTCCGTCCATTTTTCCTTGTCTGGCCTACATGTGCTGTGGAAAATAGCTTCACCCTTTTCTCTCTGTGGCAGCCCCTCAAATATTGGAACACTGCTATCATGTCTCCCCTGGTCCTTCTCTTCACTAGACTAGCCAGCCCAGAATTCCTGTAACCATTCTTCTTATGCCTTAGTCTTCAGTCCCCTAATCATCCTGGTTGCTCTTCTCTATGTTTTTTCTAGAGTCTCAACATCTGTTTTATAATGTGGTGACCAAAACTGGATGCAATCGGTATGGTCTTACTAAGGGTTTATAGAGTGGTATGAGTACCTCCCTTGATCTTGATTTTATTCCTCTGTTCATACAACTTAGGGTTGCATTAGCTTTTTTGACTGCTGCTGCACACTGCTGGCTCATATTTAACTGGTTGTCCACTGAGACTCTAAGATCTCTGTCACAGTTACTGCTGTTGAGCCTATTCACCCAGTCTAGATGTGTACTTTTATTTTTTTCTTGCCGAAGTTAGGACTTTACTTTTCTCTACATTGAATTTCATTTTGTTAGATATGGCTCAGTGTTCTAGTCTGTCAAGATCCATCTGGATCTTGAGCCTATCTTTTTGGGTGTTAGCTATTCCTGCCAGCTTCGTATCATCTGCAAATTTGGTAAGTTCCCCTTCTATTCCCTCATCTAAATCATTAATGAAGATATTGAAGAATAAAATGCGACCCCATGGTGCTTAACAGCACTATCTGAGTGGTTTACAGAGTCAACATCTTGCCCAGAGGTGCTGTTCAGCAGGTTCTGGCCATTTCTGTAGAGCCAAAAGCAGAAATTTTGAGTAGTTCGGAGAACCAGCAAATCCTACTTCTGACTGGCCCCGCCCCCATCTATTCTCTGCCTCCCAAGTCCCAGCTAATTGGCTGAGTCTTCTTTTGTTGCCCTACATAGGAGAATGGAGATGGAAAGCAGGTTAGTGGGGTGGGGAGGGAATGGAGATTTTACAGTTTCCTTCCCCTGCCATGCCCACCAAGCCACACCCAGTAAAAAAATTTTGAACCCCACCACTGATCTTGCCCCCAACAATCTAGGTCCTCATTTTACCGACCTCGAAAGGATGGAAGGCTTAGTCAACCCTGAGGCCCATCAGAATCAAACTCCAGATTGTGGGCACAGACAGGGATGATCAGTGATGTACTAGAACTGGAAGAGAAATTCTGAACATCTTGCGAACTTTTTAAAAGTAAACAGGGTCCATCAGTCCATTGCAGATTTTTTTTTTCCTAGATACCGAGAGAAGATGATCAATGCTAATCATATTTTCTTGGATTCCTGCAGCTCGTTTGGGGGTCCATGCACTTGAGAAGGCTTTAGAGGCAGCCCTCCCCCTCCAATCTTCTCCAAGAATTTATGGCAGAAACCTTGGACAGGCCCCCTTGGCTCACCAGCAATGTTAGGTCAAGGGTGGAACTGTTTTCAGTTTCAATAATTGCACATAATGTTGAGTTTTTCCCACCAATATGAGAAGTTTATTTCTTTTATTCCTTTTCTTTCTGTTGTAGGTAGTTGAATCTCTGCCATTTACCAAAAGCAGAAGTTGCCCTTGAGTGTCTGACTGCCAGAGAAACAAAGAAAAAAACAGGAAACCAGAACAATGCCTACAAAAGTTCCTGGGGTTTATTTTTAAACAAAACAGATAAATACATTTTCTGTTTTAGAATCCATTTTAACAATGCTATTTGTGCAGATCTAACAGGCAACTCTGTTTGGTTAACGTTGGTTGTAACATTGGTTAACATTCCTAGAAATATAGGAAAACAGAGTGTCTGAAGATACTTCTGAGCATTTAGAGAGATTTTGCTGATTAGAGACTCTTTATGGACTTTTTGAAAAAAAATCAGAAAAAAAAATCAATTTAGCGTCTGTGGTTTTGTTTATTGGATAGGGCAGATTATGGAAAGAAGAGGGTGATGTAACTTTAGAGAAAAGGGTAAATCTGCAATTGTATTTATAATTGCTGAAAAGAAGATCAGAGCCACTTCTTTATATCTTTATTTTTTTCTTTTCTGCTAGCTTTTTTTCCTTTTAGCATGTTGGAAATAAAATCCATCTGGTTCAGTTCCAAGCTGGGAGAAAGGCACTGGAAACAAAATGGAGGCTGGAGGCTGATTGGAAAGAAAAATTCCCTTTATTGATGAAGCAGAACCACCAACCACATGTAGTTCTGGGCAGTTGACAAAATGGAGTTGCGTGTGAGTGGGTTTTTATACCTTCTTTGGGCTTTGTATTTGAGCTTCCTGTTCCTGTGCAAGAACGTGTCCTCTAATATTCTATTGGCTGTTGTCAGATTCCTCTGGGATCATGTAGGGGTTATGTAAGGGTCATAGCTGGCTCTATAGGCAAAAGAGGAAAAGGCAAACTCTAGGTGCTTGTCTGAGCTAACCCTCTCAACCTTTTTGGCTTGCCTAATTGCTTATTTGGAGTTTCCTGTCTGACCCAGTCTTTCTGAATGGATTACCAATTATCTGCATTTCTAAAAGCTGGCCTCAGTTTCTGCTTGGGGCAAGGAGACTGGGGCTGGTTTCTGTCTCCCTTAAGATTATTTTCCCCCCATTTCTCCTCTAGAGGGAATATTCTATCCTGCCTTTTTAATATTTCCCAAACTACTTCATTCTTCTAGAAAGGGAGGGCTTCTCACAAGCACTTTCATTTTCTTTTTCATTTATTTATTTATTTATTTATTTATTTATTTATTTATTTATTTATTTATTTATTTTTCCTTCTTATTCCATTTCAGTTAATTTTAACTCTTGTTTGTAAAAATTCAACATTTTTTAAACAAGAACATTTACAGAAAATTGGTTTTAAGACCAAGTCCTAAATTTAGAATCCAGTGGGGCCATAAGAGTTGGGAACACTCCTTGCTTACAAACTCACTCTGCTAATTCCAAAATTGTGTAGCCAAGGTATGTAAACTGAGACTGTTCTTCATGACTAAAGCCAGAGAGTTGTATATGTTTTCTCAGGAGGAAAGAAATAAAAGGAAATTAAGACCCATCAAGAACATAAGCCCTGCAAAGAGTGTTTATCATGGTTGTTTTCAGTGAAGGCCTTAAATATTATTTGAGACATCAGGAAGTTTTCCATAGTTCCCCTAGATGCTGATAGTTTTGTCTTATTCCTTTTACAAAACACCCTGTTGGGTAAAAATTGTTTTGCTGGCTCATATCAGTCCAGAACAGTATTCTGTTTCCAGTAATGTAATGCTATATGAAATTTATTGGGCTCGATTTAGAATTGGCTCATGAATTAGAAGCTTGTTGAGTGAAGGTATGGAAAAAGCAAAGGCCTTCATCTCCTTCCAAGCATCTCCTTGGTGCTGAAGATGCATACAGTGGCTTCGCAGAGACTGGCACAGCCATGATCTGGCTTATGTCATTACCAGGCTAGATAAATTTGGGAGAAAGGGTTGGAATTTCACAGGGATAATGGTAAGTTTGCGAGAAAGAAGAGGGCTGACCTCTACAGTGATATCAGTTTAACGTTGGCTGAGGTGCAGAGGTGGTATTCAGTAGGTTCTGACCAGTTCTGGAGAGCAGGTAGCGGAAATTTTGAGTAGTTTGGAGAACCCTGCTCCTGCCCCCATCTATTTTCTGCCTCTGAGTCCCAGCTGATTGGCTGGGTCTTCTTTTGTCACCCTGCACAGGAGAACGAGCTGGAAAGTAGATGAGTGGGGTAGGGAGGGAATGGGGATTTTGCAGTATCCGTCCCCTGCGACACCCACCAAATCACACCCACAGAACCAGTAGTAAATTTTTTTGAATCCCACCACTGCTCAGGTGACGTAAAAATCAGCTCAATTTGTCAACAGAATGCACGCATCCACCAGGTCTCTTCTCAAACTGGTTTTCAATCCTGGCAAACTCATATCCCTCCCTTCCTGGAACCTTGAATCAGAATGGATACCCTCCAGATAATTATCCAGGTTCCTTCCATCCTTATTTGTGTATCAATAATGTGAAAAGATCTTTCTCCTGAAGTTCTTGAGATCCTACTAAGCATGGGGCCTCTTCTCTTCACAAGGAGAAATTCTCTCCATTTTCATTCACTTCTGGTGATGAATAGGCCCTGGAAAAGGAGGAAAAGGGGAGCAGGTCTGGAACCAAACTTTAGTGTGCTGTCCAGACATTTTAGAGTTAATGGGATTTGGGATCATTGGTTAGGAATTGTGAGCTTCCCCTTAAGGGAATGCATCATGGTAAATGTAGTTAAGGTATCCTGGGAAATGTAGTCCATGTCATGTGGTCACATCTGTAATCTGGATTAGTCACTAATTTGTCCCTTGTTGGGTTGGGGGAGGCTTCCTCACTCTTGCCTGAATCCATTACCATGCAGCTGCTTCAATCATAGCCTGAATCCTTTACCATGTAGCTGTTTCAATCATCATGGGGATGAGACCTTATTATCTTTCCACTGTTCTGCTTATTACTGTTTGGATGGCATAAAGCGGACAAAGTAACTCCACAAAGCATCCACACGAAGTCTTTTTTATTGGTTCATCAGGCATCCTTATCAACTCACATTTATGATGAGGTTCTTTTTTTTTATGTGAAGCAAAATATGTTAATGTTGGATAAACTGAAGGATATTTTTGAACAATGGATCCAAATGTTCATTCTAATACTGTCTGTCTCTATAAATAACTGAAATAAAATTATGAAAAAGGAAGAAGTTCTACCTGACAAGACTGAAAATGATATGGAACTCATTAGGCGAGTTTCCACTCATCATTTTGAAGGTGTCTAACTTCTTTGAAACAATTCTGAAGGTGATTCGCAAAGGAAGTGCAAACATAATGTTCTTTGAAGGTTCCAGCTGCCCCTGGGCAAGAATGGCAAATTCTCTTCCCTGGTTTTCCCATCCTCTGGACACTCACTTTGTAGTTTCTTTGTGAGAAGCAATCATATGGGATGCAGCTTGGGCAATCTCAAGTCCTCTCTTTCACCCATGAGGCCCCAAGGAGCCAATCTACTCATCACCTCCTTAGAAAAATATTGAGCCCTCTATTGTCTGTCTCTCCCCCCCCCCTTAAAGTCCATATAGCTTAGCACCTGAATCTCTTTTCCAAAGCTACCCAGGGAAACATTTCTTGATTTCTGATTCTTTTACTATTGATAGTTGATCCTTAAAAGTAGAAACTATCCACCATTTCCATGTCTTCATTGTTAATTCTAAGACTGATTGCTGTACCTATGGTTATGCATTTGATCTTTAAAGTTAATGTTGGTACATTTTTACTGTGCTCCTTGATTTTTATTTATTACTAAAGCTTGCAGAACATTTGTGTTTTCGGCTAACAGGGTAATATCATCAGCACAGTGAGGTTACTGTTGTTTCTTCCTTTGGTGTCAAAACCATGGTTATTTTTTCCAATTCAGCTTCTCTGAACATATACACACAAATATACAAATCTGCAATAGGACACATATAACATAGGGAAAGTGTATATAGCCTTGTCTTAATCCCTTGCCAGCCTGGAGCCAGTCTGTTTTTCAATGTTTATCTGCACTGTGGCTTCCTGACCTGTATATAGATTTTGCATGAAGACAATGAAATGTTTTGGGATTCCCATTTTTCTAAGCACATTCTATAGCTTGACATGATTGATATAATTTAAGGTCTTTTTATAATCAACGAAGCTCCTGTTGACCTTTGTGTGTGTGGGGGGGGAGTATTCTTTGGCTTTCTCAATTTTCTAGTGTGCATCAGCAATAACAAGACTCAAGTTCCTTACTTTTTCTAATGTCAACTTAAACATCTAGCACCTTTCTCTCTCTCTCTAAGTCAGCTCAAATCTTTTGTTGGATGATTCTAAGCATTATAAGCCACAATATAGTGGTCAGCAGGTTTCAATACCAAAACAAGAAGAATTAATAGAATGGGTAAACTATCACACTGTATCTTAATTTCACAAGATAGCAAAATTGAAATTTACTTTGTTGGAATCCTTACTGATTCTTCTTGTTTGCCATATTTTTGTAGATATTCTATCAGTCCTTATAGCCTTCTGATCTGGTAATGAAGTTATTGAGCTTTAACTTCTACCGTATTTTCTAAAGTATCTTGAATGTTGACCTCTCTACTGTATAGAATACTAGTACACTCCTTCCATCTTCTTTGAATCTGCTATAATCTGTCCTCTGAATTGTGGTGTAGAAAGATAATAAGGTCTCATCCCCATGATGATTGAAGCAGCTGCATGGTAATGGACTCAGGAAAGAGTGAGGAAACTTCCCCCAACCCAACAAGGGAAAAATTAGTGACCAACCCAGATTACAGATGTGACCACGTGACATGGACTACATTTCCCAGGATACCTTAACTACATTTACCATGATGCATTCCCTTAAGGGGACAGCTCACAATTCCTAACTAACTATCCCAAATCCCATTAATTCTAAATTGTCTGGACAGCACACTTAGGAAGCTCTTATCCAAGAATGAGGACACTCTTGGATGGTCCTATGACCTGGAGAATCACCAGATAAAATGCTGTTTCTCAGACAGTTCTGGTCACCTTATCCACATCCAGTTCAATGTTTTATTGAGCGTCTCTGTTTAGCACATTGAATGCTGCCCTCTTCATTTTTTTCCTGTCTCTTTCTTCTATTTTGTAATGAATAAAATATTATTTAATGTTTATTTGAATAGAATAGCAGTTGTGGTATTAGGCATCCTGTCAAGAAGAAGTGCTAACAAACATCAAGATAATATCCATGGCAAAAGTGCACTAAATTACATTTAAATTTGACTGGTTTGAAATGTTAAAGGTAACTACTCTCTTCCAATGACAGAAAATGAGCTGGTATTTTTCCCCTTTAATTATTAGGAAATGGAATGGCTAGAAGCTCAAAGGCTTACTTATTAAATGCCTCCATTTTCATCTGAACTGGATAAAAAGGTCCAGGTATGGCTCATGGATCTATTATTCTGAACTGAATTGAAATCATACACCATATGAGCTAGCAGATACGGCCATAGCTTTTAGAAATCCTTACTTGATTCTTACACCTCACATATTATGTTGTTAACGTTCATGGCACGTGTACCATATTGGTCGGAGATTACATAATGTCAGGGAAAGAAAACATTTTCCAGCCCAGTTTTTCACCGAAGTGGATTATAGGTGCCTGGACTCAAACCAATAGATACATGTGAGACTTAGTAGTGGGAGAATTTCTTGTAAAATAGGTAGGTAATGTCTATCAAATTTCTCATCATCCAGGTTATCCCAAGAGTGCGTTTTCAAGAGGCAACCTGGACTTTCTTGGTTTCTTTGAAGATGCTTCACTTCTTTGAAGATATTCTAAATAGCCCTCTGCACCTGCTGCCGGCTAACCACAACACTCACACTGATGGAGAGCCCGGCAATTGCTTGTGAACATCACTCCTGAAGGGGATCCAAACGGGGAGGTGAATTTTGATGACCAACTATAGATGGATATTTGGCTTGAAAAATCAGGCCACTATATGCCAGCTTTTAAAATTATTTTCCATAAAAGTTCCCAAATGGAACACTTTGGAAAACTCTGGGCAGCCCAAATGAAAGGTTATTCTTTTGTCTGTAAAAGCTTTAATTTTCTCTCCTGATTATTTCCAAATCTGTCTTTTACCAAAACCAGTGCACATGTAGTCCTCGGTTTATGACCATAATGGAGCCCAAAATTTATGTCAGTAAGTGAGAAATTTGTTTGACTCGTTTGATGACATTTCTTTGTTCATTGAATCACTGAGGTTGTTGAGTTAGTCACCTGGTTGTTAAGTGAGCCTGGCTTCTCCATGGACTTTGTTTGCCAGAAGGTTGCAAAAGAAGGTCACATGACCCAAGGAACCTTGCAACCGTCATAAATAGGAACCAGTCAGGGGTGGGATCCGACAGGCATAACAACCAGTTGTTGTGGTTATCTGGCTGCAGGTGCAAACGGCTGAGGAGAGCGAGGACTCAGATGAGGGGCCAGCACCATTAGGGAATGGACTGCTGCCTTCAGAGATTGTGGGGGCTGGCACCAGCGATGAGGCAGTTCCTGAGGATCTTTTTATTTTTATATTTTAAAAAACATCTCTGGGTGAACAATGTGGTTCCAGGTTTTTACATTTCAATATAAACATTACCAGGATTACATATTTAGCTTTCATATCCAATTTCATATCATATTATTACTTGTTTCATTTTTCTTCAAATATTCTCATGCCTTATTTTACAATATTATCTATATTCTTATTCAGTTTCTATATTCATTACACACATTTTCTTATGTCCGTCACATTTGCAAGCTTTATCACATATTATTATTCCAATTCATTGTTTAATAAAATTCATCTTAATTTATACTATCCAAAAGTTATCCCCTTTCATTGTCAATTCTATTCTAGCTTGCCACCTCTTTACCTTATACATTTTCCCCACTTTACCGCTTTTGACCCATTATAAAAATGTATAACAATGTAGCCATTTTAATTCTACATTAACAACAATTATCCCTTAACTACCATATATCATACACATACACATATACATATACACACACATCTATCTATATCTATATCTGTATCTGCATCTGTATCTCTATCTATCTATCTATCTATCTATCTATCTATCTATCTATCTATCTATCTATCATCTATCATCTATCTATCTATAAAATCAGATTCCACATGGTATTCCCTTTTCTCTATTACATATCATATATTGATTCCATACTCCATATTTACTTTATTGTTAAAATTTAATTAATATTCTTAAATAAATTCTTATTTCCATATCTATTCCAGTTAAATTTGTATCTAGTTCAACAATGATTCTTAATGAAATATCAATTCCAATCTTTTCCATTTTTATATCTATATTCTTAAATACCATAATATGTTTCCACGCAGAATCCCTTTTTTCTAATCATCTTCTACCCATTGTCTCTGGCCCTCCTGACTAATAAGAATTTTAGCAGGCCTTGATTCGTGCAAGCCACCCTGTGAGGGAGCAGAGACCTTGGTTGAGATGTCTGTTCTATTAATGCCAGAGGTAAGTTTTCATGTACTTAAGATTTCCAGGGAAATCATGGTGGTGGTGGACAACTCATTCAGCACCCTGACTCAGAGTCCACATTCCCAGCTTTGGCCTTCTTTGGAAAAGTGGTGGCCTCTTTACAATTGTTACTCACAACTGGATCATCCTAAGAGGATGCCCACAATGCCCACCTTAGACTGTCTACCATGGACCTCGCTCCATTCCTAAGAGGTCTGTAAAGGGGTGTGCATAAGCGCACCAATGTGCCTACTGTCCCTGTCCTAATGCCCCCGTTTATTCGTACCCATTTCATGTAATCATAATCATGTTTTAATTATATCTGCTATCTAATACATACTTGATAAATAAATAAAATAATAATAAAATAAATAATAAATAATGCCTGGGCCACTTTAGCAAGATTCTAGTTGTGTCCTCATTCAAACACAGTGAATGAATGTCTCACTCAATGCTCTAATTCACAGAGCTTGTTGTTGTTGTTAGTCACAAAGTCATGTCTGACCTATCACAACCCCATGGACGATGTGCCTCCAGGCCTTCCTGTGCTCTACCATCCTTCAGAATCCATTTAAGCTCACGCCGACTGCTTCAGTGACTCCATCCAGCCACCTCATTCTCTGCCTTTCCCTTCTTCTTTTTTTGCCCTCAATCGTTCCCAGCATTAGGCTCTTATCCAGCCAGTCCTTCCTTCTCATTAGGCGGCCAAAGTATTTGAGTTTCATCTTCAAAATCTGGCCTTTTTAAGAACAGTCAGGATTGATCTCCTCTAAGACTGACCGGTTTGGTCGCCTTGCAGTCCAAAGGACTCGCAGGAGTCTTCTCACAGAGCTAGGAAATCTTAAAGGCAGATGCTCACCCTTGTAATGAGCAAAATAAAAAATGGCTGCTGAAAAATACCAGCCAATAGGGAAAGCCACCTCCCCACAGGGTACCCTGCAAGAGTGAAGAGGCTCCCATTTTCCATCCCAACAAGGGGAGGTTCCAGGTTGCAAGGGTGTCTCCTGCTCCCCCAGCCTCTAAAACCCACTCTTGGGTTTGTTTGTTTGCTGTTGTTTTTTTGCCTACTTTGTATGCACCATTAATCCCCTGAATGGTGTTTTTGGCCTTGTGCCGTTTCCTATCAAACCTGGATCTTAATGAGCATTTGTCTCGAAGGGTTCTTTTTTTCTCTTTGCCATGTGTGCGTGCTCCAATCTCACCCAGCGCAAGGAGCATTAGCAGACTTGATTTCCGGCTGCTGAAAGCTGGGGATTTTGCTAGCCATACATCTGTCACGCACTGCTTCCATTTATCCTGCTGCACACAGCTGCAAAAGGGAAGGGAAGGGAAGCTGGAGGGAACATGCCTGCACACTGGGGTGTGATTTAGCACTGTTGCCTAAGCACAGTGTGCTGCCAAGGGAGGGGCCTGGTGTTGTCCTCAGCTTCTGTTTGGAGCACACCTGCAGGCAAGCAGGTGAGCAACTGGAGGAACATTCTGGGCAGAAATCCTATTGCCTGCTAATTCGACTCAGGGCACACAAAGGATTCAGGAGAGAGAAGAGACCATGATTCAAAAGGCAAAGGGCTCCACTAAACCATCAGGGAGTCTCCTCTTGCAACCAGACATTTGCACCCTGATTTTTCAGGCAGAACAATGGAACAAGGGTGTAAGCCAATATCTCTAGGAAGATATTGGCCATGGCATCACTTTCACAGAAATTATGTGGGTATATTTTTGCTCCTGGTATGCTGCGGATATCTTCTGCTTTCTCAAAAGTATATTTATTGAAAGCAGTCATGCCCTGCCTTTCCAAAAAGTTCAACAATAAATCAGCTTTTTCCCATATGTGCAATTGAGCTTTTATGAGTGCAAAAAAGTCATATATTCTTTCTTAATAAATATATCTTTGCCTTTATACTTGCCATTGGGGAATATGATCATTTTTCCTTGAACAAGAGCCTGGAGGAAGAAAAAAACATCCTGAAATGGATTTCAGCAAAGAAGTGATAGCAGTCTGTTTTTAAAAAGGGTGTTCCTCTTTTTAAATAAGCACTTTTGCTTATCTCAGCAAAAGATATTTTTATTCCGCTTTCATGGTGGTTGGCATTTTTTTAAAAAACATAAACCAAATGCTTGTAAAATGGGAATAATTTGAGAGGGGTTTGCTGGTGGAGATTAGGGATGTTGTAAATGTCTTCATCAGTACATCTTCAATTGTGCGCTGCTGTCACAAAAAGCACGACTGAAGGAAGAAAGATCTGAGACGATACCAATAATTCTGTCTTTCCAAGGCATGGGAATTCAGGTGGGAAAGCAGAGAGATTTTGTGAAAGCAGGGATATCAAACTTGATTTAATTGAGGGCTGCATCAGGGTTGGATTTGACCCCGGAGGGTTGGAGGGGGGCTGTCTGGGGGGCATGGTAGGCACGGCAGGGGTGGGCGTGGCCCTGGTGGGTGTGACACTGGACTCATGTCGGGGGACACCTGTGGTGGCCAAGTGCTAAGGCAGGACTTCCCTCAGACCCTCCCTCATTGACATTATAATCTCCTTCCTTCCTCTCTTTCCTTATTTTTCCTTCCTTGCTCTCTTCCTAACTTTCCTTCTTTTTCTTTGTCTTTCCCTTTCTCCTTTCCTGTCCCTTCTTGTATGCTCAAATGCAAAAGGGGGAAACTTTTCTCCTCTTGTTTTGTTTTTAGTTTGTTTTGATAGCCCTCTGCCAGTGAAAAGGAGCTCAAAGGGGGCGCACATGCTGGTCGGGGGCTGCAGGAGGCCGTCACACCCAAAAACAGAGCTCCATTTTTGCTGGCAGAGGCACGGGGGACTGGTTCTTTGCTGTTTCCAGGCTGGCCCTGTGGCCCTAGGCACCCTGTGGGCTGGATCTGGCACATGGGCCTTGAGTTTGACACCCTTGTGTTAAAGGCTGTCCATGTCACCTCTACCATGTAAAGTGAAACATTACAATCTCAATGGAAAGATGGACCCATTCTGATACTTTCTTCCACAAAGGTAAGCCCATAATTTTTCATGTCGTTCAAATGAAAAGGGCAATGAAATTGAACTGGGCACTTTTTCTTGAAAATAGATGGGTGCAAATTGGTCTGAGTGCCAAGTGGACCTGCTTTTCTTTTCTTGATAGACATAACTTCCTCTATCCCACCAAGCATCAAAGTTTGATGCCTCATTCAAAGAAAACTGTACATACCATACAAAAGAGACAATCAATAAGCCAAAAAGGGAATGGCAGCAAGATTATTTTTTTGTACAAAAATGGAAGGATGCCAAGGATAGTGTGACAATTGGCTAATCCCTTTGCCTCTGTTGTCTTCTTCTTCCTCCTCCTCCTCCTTCTCTTCCTCCTCCTCCACCACCACCACCTTCTCCTCCTCCTCCTCCATGTTCCTCTTCCCTGCCTTCTTCTCCTTCTCCTTTCCAGCCTTTGGCTGTGTACTTTACTCTCCAGCGTCAGCGTGCAAGAAAGACCTAGCAGACAAAACATTTGCTTTCAAGATCAATAAGCTGTTGGCTGAGTGGAAACATTTAACTTCAGTCCCCAAAATCTTTTATTTCCAAGCAGTTAAAGAAATTTGTCCAACCGATGCAACAATGGCAGTGGACTGAAGTCGATGCTTACAGCCCTCCATGGGATATGTTTTTTTTTTCAGTGAACAATCCGTTAAAATTGATATAAACAAGAAACAATATGGTTATGTCTTTGTTTATTTCCTTTTTTCTCAATCTAATATAGTTTTCATATTGCCTTCAAAATTAATAAAAACTTGTAACATGATATGGATGTACAGGTGTATTGCACGGAGAGGCTCCTAAAGGGGCTAAAAGGCTGGAAATCTCACTGTTGCCACTTAAATTGAACTTCATCAACGTGACAAAGGGGTGACATTTTCTGATCTAGTTGACTTTTCCTAATCTGCTTAACAGTGGAGGTATTCTACCGGTTTGGGTCAGTTCGGCTGAACTGGTACTAAAATAAATACTACCAGTTCAGCTGAACCTGTAGTAAAAAAAAATAGATTTAGATTCTTTAGAAATCAAGAAATCATCAGATTTCTTGCTTTCTAGCTAATCTAACTCATGCAGCACAGCTGATCCCCTCCCTCGCTGTTGTACTTACCTTCAAAATGCTTCTTTTTTCAGTACCCAGGAGGCTTCCCTGAAGCCCACTAGGCCAAAAATGGGGGTGCTGCAAAAGAAAAAAGAAAGAGGAAGGGATGAGAGAAAGAAAGGGAGGTAGGGGAGAAAGAAAGAAAAAGAAAAAGAAAGAAAGAAAGAAAGAAAGAAAGAAAGAAAGAAAGAAAGAAAGAAAGAAAGAAAGAAAGAAAGAAAGAAAGAGGGAGGATGGGTAAAAGGAGAGGAAGAAAGGACCACAAACCTTGGCATGAGACACTGCTTCAGATGATGCTTTGAAACAGCACAGCAATCCAGGGCTTGAAGGTACCAATCCCCTGCTCCAGAAAGTGACTTTCTGTCTTTTGACCCCCAGTCACATGACCACATAGCCATGCCCACCAAGCCATATCCACGGAACCAGGAGTAAAAAATTTTGAATTCCACCACTGCCTCCTACCAATAACTTTGGCTGTGCAATAGTCCTTAGAATAATTCTTCTGAACATCAGAGGCTATTCAGATTTTGCATTTAAGATGCAGCATACACCATCCATAAAGCCCCTGTCACACTGCAGCAACGGATGGAAAGAGGATGTAAAACGGAGAAAAACACTTACCATCCGTTGGTTAACGCGATGCTTCCGTTCTGTACTCACTGCCTCCGTTTTGCTTCCTCTCTATCCGTCCAGCATCCATCTATTGACATTTCACCCACTCAAAAGGTTTTGAGCTGCTCAAAACTTTTGAGTGGAAAATGTATCCAACGTGTCCGTTCTGCATCCACTAGGCATACGGGGGACATCCGTTCTGCATCCGTTGTCATCCATTACACATCCACTATATCCGCTAGGCATCCGCTGCGCATCCGCGCAACTCGAATCCGCCCCAGCGGTAAACGGATGCAGGGAGAAAATGGAATGGATGCGGAACGGACGCGCAGCGTTAGTAGCACGGACGGAGAAAGTATGAAAGTGGATGCAGCATGCAAAAAAGCATTTAAAACGGAAAAAACGTTCGCAGAGGGGACCTATCTCGGATATTAAAGATGTCTAGAGGATGCCTAGAGGATGCAAAAGGATGCTTCCGTTCCGCATCCGCTTTCCATCCACTCTGCGTCCTCCCCCAGTCCGTTCCTTTCCGTGTTATCCGCTCTGTTTATGCAAATTTTTGCCCCTTTTGAGAGCAGATAACAACGGATGGAACATTTTTCTCATCCGCTGTGTCCTTTTTACAAACGTTTTGCATCCGTTGGGCAGTGTGACAGGGCCTTAAAACATTAATAAACCACACAATTCATAATCTCTCTTGTGACTTAAAGCCAATGATTTCTATAGGAGGATACAGGATACAAATGGATCAATTTATTAAATCATTCATCATCCTTTTTGGAGGGGAGGGGCTTATGCATTTGCCTTAATCTAATCTAACAAAGATTTTTTCTTGTCTGCTTTTAGTACAAATTGTAATAGTTCATTTTTCCTCCTCCAGGAATGAAATTGTAATTGGCAATTGAATGCATGAATAATTATATGGTCAGCCTCAGTTCCCTGAACAAATGAACTGGTGATGGGTCACACAATTTGTTGGCACTGGTTCTGGGATATAAAATGTCCTTGGAGAGATGCTTTGAAGAGGAGAATTTGTCCTTCCTCTGCTTTTGTCCTGTGTTGGTCTTGCTTGGAAATCATGGGAAATCAGAGCTGCTGTTGGGATTTTCTGGGAAAAAGTGGCCTGCAGGAAAAAAAACAAAAACGATTGAAATAAGAGTCTCATTTCTTCTTCTCCTGGAATAATCTTTGCAATGGAAAGTAGCTACTGAGCACCCTGAGATATAGATTAACCTGTAGATGCATATTAATAACTTCATTTAGGATGGGGCTTCTAAAATTCCAAGGTTATGAAGGAAAAGGCAAAAACGTTACATTCTCATTTCATTCTTGTTCATTTCCTGAACATGATTAGAAAATGTTAGTAAAAGAGCACCTCTGTTGTTATCGCCATTGTTAGGAATGTTTCATATTCTTGTTGAGAAACTGGAAAACTATAGACTATAGATTAAAAGGCTCCAACTACAGCAGTGGTCCCCAACCTTTTTTGTACCAGGGACCAGTTTCACGCAGAAACACTTTTTCAAGGACTGGCAAAATCAATTCTTCCCCAATAGTAAAGGGCTTCTTTCCTATTTCCTTACTAAAAACATATTTTTATATATATTTTAATCACGATTATTCATTCTTTGTGGCCCGGTACAAAATGATCCACGGACAGGTACTGGTCCAGGGCCTGGTGGTTGGGGGATCCTGAACTACAGGACTGATGGACTGTATCAGGGTGGTCTTCAAAAATTTCAGCAATGGGTTCTCTGCCTAGTTGCTGGGTGGGTGTGGCCATGGTGAGTGTGGCCTAGTCCCATGATGGTGAACCTATGGCATGCATACAGCCATTTGTGTTGGCACACAAGGCACAGGCAAACTTACCTCACTGCACATGTGCACACCTCACAGATGATTTTTTTTGTTGTTGCTTGGTTTGAGGCCTTTTTCAGCCTCCCAGAGGCTTGGAAAAAGCATCTGCAAGGCTTTTCAGTGTGATTATAGGCCCGTTTCATCACTTCCTGTAATACCGGAAGTGACCAAATGGGCCTATAATTCAGTCTGAAAAGCCTTTGCAGAGGCTTTTTCCAAGCCTCTGGGAAGCCGAAGAAGGCCTCAAACCAGCTGGAAAATCAGCTGTGAGGTGCAATGCAGGTAAGAGAGTGGTGGGAGGGTGGAGATTGCGTGTGCATGGACAAGAGACATGGGGTGGGGGACGTGCATTGCATTCTGGGTGCTGGCATGTAAGTGCCTGCACCTTGGTGCAAACGTAATTTTTGCCACAGGAGCCCAAAAATGATTAACCACCACTGGCCTAGTCAGCCTCCTGCACCATTGCATGGAGGCATTTTTGCCCTCCCTGGGCTCCAGAGGCTTTCCTCAAGGTGAAAATGACCTCCACGGGCTCTGAAGGCTCTCTGGAATCTGGAAAAGGGCCCATTTCCGGCCTTCCCAAACTTCCGGGAGGCCCATTTTTCACCCTCTCTGAGCCTCTGCACATACCCTGCACTTACCTGCATCCATAACGGATCCATCCCTGCCCACCCACCCCCATGTGGGGACTCCTGGGAGGGGTGGGGTGGGCAGGGCCAGCCAGGAGTGGGATTTGGGGGTTCTCCGAGCTGCACATAATCTTAGCTAGGGGCTCTCCCAAACCCTTTGAACCCCCAGCAGCCCAACCCTGGACTGTATCCAAAGTACCCATTGAAGTCTTGCTGCAACTAGGAGATAAGGAAAGTAGTATCTGCCAGGTTTGGGCAGAGGCATCTTTATAAATAATTCAAAATAAGAGGTGAGATTCTGCATTTCAGTTTTACTGGCACTATTAAAAGAGGAATTAATATGAATTAAGACTGGACCAACATTCAAAATATTCTTGGCAGGGTTCCAAATGAGCACTTTAATTTCACCATAGATAAATGTAAATTTATCATATTTGCTGATCTAGGAAATATTTGTTTGATCTGTGCAATGCATCACTTGATGACAGTCCAAGTGAAAAGGATCTTGGGATTTAAAAAAGACTAGAGGAATGCAAGTTGCAAGAGAAAACAAAACAAAATCAGGTTAAGTCAATAAAGAATCATATTCAGATCTCAAGAAATATTAATAATGCCATCTATGGTTTATGCCGATCTCATTCAGTGCATTGTGTCTGGTTCTAAGTACCACAAGTTGAAGACAATATTGACACCTGGAATCTAGGCATCAAGAATGCAAGACTGAGAGAAAAAAATAAAAGACAGGTGACTATCAATCTCAAATACGAGGGCTATCCACAAAATAGATTACGTTTTCATCCGTAGCAAGAAGGGGCGGAGCTAGCATGGCCATCTTTGGTCTGTGAGTCTGCCACTTAGTCTGCATCTAGTCGTGCTAGTGGGAGGTTCATATCGTTGCCTGTTATTTCACAGCAAACATTTGAAATATGTGCTGCAATTGAAAATACCGTGAGTTGTGACGTGCGATCAGTGATAAGGTTTTTGTTGGCAAAAAACCATAAACCGATTGAAATTTTTTGGCAACTGTGTGAAGTGTACAGGGACAACATCATCACTGAAGGTGGAGTGCGCCAATGTTGCATTAAGTTTAAAAATGGACGAACTAACGTTCATGATGAACAGCGGAGTGGACGTCCGAGCATTGTGACTGATGAACTGGTCACGAAAGTTGATGACAAGACTCGTGAAAACCACCGTTTCACAGTAATGGAACTTTCACTTAGTTTTCCACAAATTTCACGCAGTTTGTTGCATGAAATTGTAACACAAAAGCTAGGCTACCACAAATTTTGTGCAAGATGGGTGCCAAAAATCCTGACAGAAAACCACAAGATTCAGCGTATGGCCGCATCATTGAATTTCTGTACTCTTATGACAAAGATGGAGATTGATTTCTTGATCGAATCATAACTAGAGATGAGACTTGGGTCAAACATGTGAACAGCGAGACCAAATTGCAGTCTATGGATTGGATGCACACAAATTCCCCCCAAAAACCAAGAAAATGTTTGCAAACATTCTCTGCAAGGAAGATTATGGCGACTGTTTTTTGGCATAGGCAAGGTGTGCTTCTTATCGATTTTCTGGAACATGGTGCAACAATAACCTCTGTGAGTATTGTGAAACGTTGCAAAAACTAACGTAAGAAAAGCAATTCAGAACAAGCGTAGAGGAAAGTTAAGCTCAAAAATTTTGTTTTTGCCTGACAATGCCCGACCACACACAGCAAATCGCACTCGAGAAGTCCTGAATGCTTTCAAGTGGGAGATTTTTCCTCATCCGCCCTACAGCCCCAATCTTGCACCAAGCGACTCCCACTTGTTTCCAAGGATGAAGACCTGGCTTGGAATACAGCACTTTGATGACGACACGGAACTGCAGGCATGACTGACTGGCTCAAATCTCAGGTGGCTGAATTTTATGACAATGGAATTACAAAGCTTGTTCACCACTATGATAAGTGCCTCAATTTGTTCGGTGAATATGTTGAAAACTAGTATTTAAGTGTCACTTTCAAGTGTATATAATAAAAAAAAATTCTTACACTTCATTTTTTTTCTATCGCAAAACGTAATCTATTTTGTGGATAGCCCTCGTACATGAGGAAGTGTCCAAAAATAATGAGGTTGTAGAATATTTCTCATCAATCATATAAGACATGTAGAAGTTTACACTGGGGTCCTGAATATAGGAGAAATGATTTATATTATTATTAGGAAAAAATTTTGGAGACACCAGAAGTTTCATGATGGAAAGATTAATATGGTGGATTTCTGTAGATATATTTTGGGATGCTGAAATAAAAGACCATATTAATAGACAGCCTGATGATGATGTGTCACAGAAATTGCCATGCCCCAGCACATAATCTTTACATACTGTTTTTGCTCTCTAACTCCATCTAGTGGTTGGAGGGACAAATACCAAGTATATTGTTTGAAGCTGACCCAACCCCAAAGCCCATCAGCCTTCACTCTCAAAACAAGTGCACACTGGGAAGCCAGACTCCATTTCCTTTAGCATTTGGAGAAGGCAGAAGCAAAAAGAAGAAGCCATCTTAATCTGTGGCACATGGTCATCCAAGGACAAATCCACATCCAACACACAGAGCTTCACTGGTGAGATTTAGATTGCTTGTATTTATTCACTGTTATGTTCAGCAGTAACTTAATGCTGTCAGTCAAATACAAATCTGTATTTGGTTCTCATTGTATGTATCCTTATTTTCCACAGTTTCACCACATCCTGTTCTTTCAAGAAAGCATTCAAATCTTTGCACATGGTCTGTTTTATTGGAGGATAGGTCGGTTTAGTTGCATGTCAAACTGCACACAGACTAACATATAGTGAGGACAGAACAGAAGTTTTGAGAGGAACATAACCTTGGAGTTCCCTTTCAACCGTTGGTTATCAGAAGATTGGACACAGATATTTATCCATAAAGAAGATATCATCTAGGATGGAATCTAAAAGAACTTTGCTCTCACAATGTAGCAAAACAGAACCATTTTCTTAAGTCCCCCTGCCTCCAAGTGAAGGACACATTCCTTTACAGGAAGAAAAAATGAAGGGAAACACCTGGGGAAGTAATTAAGTGGCAAATTAAAGTTGTACTCTGTTTTACTCTCTCAATTTCAGTTATCTTTCTTGGCCACAAGAGCATAGGACTATGGAGGGGAAGCTGGTGGCTTGAGATCTAGTTTTTATAGCATAAATATAAAAGGACAACTTCTCTTTGGCGAACAGAATCCACCTGAGTGACATTAACTGAAAAGCAAGGTTTGTTCCTCAATCCAGAAATTTTGTTTTATTTAAGTCAGATGGCAACTTCATTGAGTTTTTAATAACTCAATGATGTGTCAAAGTTGAAAATGAAACAAATGAATATGTCACAAAATTAATTGCCATACACTGACATTCAGGAAGTGTGACATCAAACAGGGAAGCAAATGTCTGGATTTGTTTAATCTGCATTATACATGTTAATTATGTTGCCTGCAGTTGGCTGATAATGAGCCACATGCAGAAGAGAAGAGCTACTTGATTGGACAATTCATGAATGGAAGACTCCAGGGTTCTTCTAAGTTGGTTTGTCACCATTCTTCATTAGTTTTTACAAAGACTAATTAAATGAATTAAAGGTACACGAGTAGAATCAAAATAGATTCATTGAGTAGAAATACTGGCAAAGATTAGAAAGGATATCCTTGCTAATATGTGTAAATCTTGTTGAAATATACTGAAATCGAAGGCATGAATTCAAAACAATGTAACTCTCATTTAGTCCAGGGGTCACCAACTTTTTGGACCTCAAGGACCATCAAACTCATAATTTTCCTAGAGGCCCTGGGAAAATCCCCCCAAAAGTGCGGGAAAATTCCCACCCCGTTTTCCTACTGATCAATCATTCTTTATTTAGGATCGTAGGATACCATCTCCAGCTCCATTCTCAGGGGGAGAGAGAGAGACTTTTGGCTTCATGCAAGGAAAGCAGAAGAAGTAGCAGAAGTATTTCTTTCTCTCTCCCAAACTCTGCCAGAAATGAGTCTTTGTGAGACTTGTTGCAGTTAGAGCAGGATGCCTTGCAGGGTCCCAAAGACTAATTTCTGGAGAAGTTTGCGGGAGAGAAAGAAATACTTTTGCTGCTTTCCTTGCATGCACCCAAAAGTAGAAGAAGAAAGAAGTGGAAAAGAGCAGCCCGGTGGCCAGGCAAATTCCACCCTCTGTCCTTTCCCTCTCCCCTCACTACCTCATGTTGTTCGCAATGCAAGCAATGCAAGCCTTGTGTTCCCATGGGCCATGTGTTCCTGCGCAGCCTGGATTAATTGCTTTGGGGAGTGCTTTGGGGGTGACATTTCTCTGAGGACCACCAAAATTTTCTCAGAGAGCACCAGTGGTCCCCGGCCCTCAAGTTGGTCACCAGTGCTTTAGTGTCCCTCTGAAAACAGCCAGGTTGGAATAAAGCAAACATTTCTAAAATTTCCATTCCAAGTTTCTAAACATTATGTTAGATATAATATAGATCAGGGGTGTCAAATTCGACTTCATTGAGACCCACATCAGGGTTGTGTTTGACCTTGAGGGGGCTTAGGTAGGTGTGTCTTGGGTGGGTGTGGCCAGCTCAACATAACTCATGTCACCTGTGGTAGCCAAGTGCTAAGGCAGGACTTCCCTCAGACCTTCATTCACTCTCATAATCTCCTTCCTTCCTTTCTTCCTTTTCTCTTTCCTTCTTTCTTCCTTCTCCTTTCTTCTTCCTTCCTCTCTTTCCTTATTTTTCCTTCCTTGCTCTCTTCCCATCACTCCTTCTTTTTCTTTGTCTTTCCTCTTTCCCTTTCTCCTTTCCTGTCCCTTCTTGCATGTCCAAATACAAAAGGGGACACGTTTCTCCTCTTGTTTTGTTTTTAGTTTATTTTGTTAGCCCTTTGCCAGTGAAAACAGAGCTCGGGGTGGCCGTGCACATTCCTCCCCAAGCTCCATTTTTACTGGCAGAGGTACCATGGCCCCAAGGGCAGATCTAAGCACCCTGCAGGCTGGATTCAGCCTGCAGGCCTTGAATTTGACACCCCTGATATAGATAATATCACAAGGGTAGAAGGCTTCTCGCTTTCATGGACATCACGTTTTCCAAGCATGTCTTGGAAAATCAGATTCTGACTATCATTTCGGGCTCCCACCTACCCTCTTGCTGATGTACTTTTCATGTCACTCCCTGTTCCTTAGTTTAGGAAACTTTCAACTGAACCATATTGTGTTTCCGCAGACACAAAAGTGTCAAGTTAGAAGAGAAATTCAACAGGGTTCCTCCACTGAGTTATGACTTCTGTTAACTATCAGTCCCTCTGCTTTGGGACTACACCAGCCTGAAGGTCCTATCCTTGGTTTATCATATGTCACAAAACAAAGTTGCTAGATTTTGTTGTTTATTCATGTCAGAAGTGTCACAATTGAAATAAGGCATCTGTGGACCCGAAAAGGTCCTTTGTGGGACACGCATACTACTAGAGGTTGAAATGAGCACTCTCTTCACTTCAGATGCTTCTGGATCAAAAGGATTAGCCAGCTATAAGCTGATGCCCAGAGGATGCCCAAATATGTTAACAGCACACATTCTTCATGAAGGCTCCTTTCATGTCTCCTGATCTTGTTGCTAAGAGTCCATGTTATCTAAATAGATCCCTGGTTCCTTCTTTGATCCAGTTCTGATCCTCCCAAAGCAAAGATAGCATTGGAAGCAAGAGAATATATAGGCACGTGCCCCATCTTCTCTATAATCACTGCAGCTGTTTCCATCAGATCTTCTGAAGTAGAAAGGAAGAGCACAGAACTGGAAATTTTTAGGCATGGAAGGCAATAGATTCGGCGAATGAGATACTGAATTGCCTGTAAATTCTGAAGAACTCCAGCATGTCAAAGATGATACTAAAAAGTCCAGGTTTTGTTTGTTTGTCTGTCTGTCATTTGTTTCAAATAGAATGTAGCTGATCCAAAAACAAATCAGCACTGGCACTCAAATGTCATGGGTTCAGGAGGTGATGAATTGCTTTCAAACTCCTGCAACATATTTGTGTGGCAGGCCACCAGGTTATTATTCATCATTATTTTATTATGAACAACACAGTAAAAGGTGAGAGACAAAAGTCAATGAAAAAACTCTGGTAATGTTCTGAGAGAACCCCCTATGCAATGGTAGACTACACTATGCACAGGGGTGGGATTCTACCAGTTCGGACCAGTTCAGGCAAATGGGATGTTAAATTTGCATCTGGTTTGCCAAACCAGTATTTGAACCGACCGGTTGTCTTTGCCCACCCCATCCTTCCCCTCACAGAGTCTCCACGTGGCTCATTTTCGATGCAGGGTCCATGCAGAGGCTCTGGGAAGGGGAAAAATGGGCCTTCCGGAAGTACCAGGCCTGTTTCCGGCTTCCTGTAGGCCTCCAGAGTGTGAGGGAGGCCGTGTTTACCCTCCCAGGAGCCCAGGGGAAGCCTCTGGATCCTTGGGAAGGTGAAAAAACGGCCCTTCTAGAAGTTCCAGTAAGCCACAACCACCATGGCCCCACCCATCCAGCAACTGGGCAGTGAACCAGTTGCTGGGATTTTTGAATTCGAACCCTGACTACACACTCCTACACACTCATGTACATGTTACTTTTGAAATCCTTAAATTTCAGGGATCTTTTCAAAGAACAGAATCCATTTAGCAGGCCCATGAAGAATCAAAAAACTTTTGCAATCAGGACCTTCAACCCTGTTAAATTACAAGTGAGAATTTTCAAGATGGAGAGAGAAAAGCATCCCTTCAGATTGTACTACTTATTTTTTTAAAAAAATTTGCATTACATATCCATTTCAGGTCCATGCACTCATGTTGTTTCGTGTTAGTTGTAGTTAATGGCACAATAATCACAAATCTACCATGACTCAGATATTACCCTTTAGCATGGCTGAAGGGGGAGGAAGGCTGGGCTGGAGACAGAAGGGTAGAAGCAGATCTACAATTATTCAAGGAGACAAGATATCTTCCCACTGTGATTTAAGATGTCCTGAACATAATGAGAAGGAGGTGACCACAGAATATTAAAAACAGAATGGGAAGAAAAGTACAAATCTGAGGAGAGGAGATTGTAAAGTATGCCCTTCCTAAAGCATACCTTGAGGCAAACATCTTGAGGTCCTACCTTGATGATTCATCACTAGAATTTCTGAAATTGGGTGTTTCTCATTAGCTTGCTTAAACACTTTTCTGTGTCTGAATTTTAAGAAGTGCTAAATTTCAACAATGATATTCTACTCAAGGAATAACAAATTCAACTGATGTAAAATAAATGTCAGTTTTAATCTTGTATCTACTCTTTTGGGTAGTATCTACTACATCGTCATCTTTTTACCTCAGCAGTAATGAACATTTATCTAAAAGTGGCAAAAATAATAGCGATGTTCTTAACATTGCAGGCTTTTCAGGACTAACTCCAAGTGAGACACTTCTTGGTTCAGGTCATGCCATGAACTTAGAACATGGAACAATAGAGTTGGAAGGGACTTTGGAGGTCTTCTAGTCCAACCCCTGCTTGAGTAGGAGATTCTATATTATTTCAGACAAATGGTTGTCCAGTCTCTTTTTGAAAGCCTTCAGTGAATAGGCACCCATACCTTCCAAAGGTAAGCTATTCCACTTATTAATTGCTCTCACCATTAGGACATTTCTCCTTACTTCTAAGTTGCTTCTTTCCTTGCTTAGTTTCCATCCATTGTTTCTTGTCTTGCTTTTGGGTACTTTGAGGAAATAGTTTGAACCCCTCTTCTTTCTGGCAGCCCCTCAAATATTGGAACATTGCTATAATATCTCTCCCCCCAGTTTTTCTTTTCATTAGGCTAGTCATATTCAATTTCTGTAAGTATTCTTTGTATATTTTAGCCCTAATCATTTTTGCTGCGCTTCTCAAGACTCTTTCCAGAGTCTCAATATCTAGTACTGAAGATGTTACCTAGTTTGGGTAATGCAACACTTGCAAGAAAACAACCCAGTTCAGAGAGCACCAAGGACCCCAAAGTCTCAAGAAGAAGAAGAATTCTTCATTGGCCAAGTGTGATTGGACACACAAGGAATTTGTCTTGGTGAAAATGATCTGAGTGTACATAAAAGATACATTCATCAAAAGTCAAGAAACATAAGGTACAACATTTAATGATTGTCCTAGGGTACGATAAGCATCCTGATTGGTTGGGAGTCTTGGTCTGTGTTTATTGGTCTTGGAG
>BLBF01000073.1:15158611-15204336 GCA_015471245.1 Laticauda colubrina
CAATAAACACAGACCAAGACTCCCAACCAATCAGGATGAAGAAAAAAACATTCTGGCACAGCAGGAGGCTAGCCCCAAATTTAAAACTGAAATGGCTGTGAAAGTCTGACTCACAGACGAACACAATACAGAAGCCTGATGATGGCAGATGAGATTCTGCCGAAACATTGCTACAACTTCAAAAGCACAACCATAATGATGTGGGAAAATATGTGTGTGTGTATATGTATGTATATATGTATACATATTGAATACAGTGTAATTGGCCATGGCATTCCAATTGCATAAAATGGAAGTAAAAACAAAATAACAGATCAGCAAATTTATGTATACAAATTATTCCCCACAAAATTCTGAACCTCATATAATATGCCCAAGGGTCTTCATCACTTAAGACGTTCAAGAAAGATATTGGACTGCCATTTGTCAGAAATGGTGTAGGGTCTCCTGTTTGAGTGGGGGAGTTGGACTAGATAACCTACAAGGTCCCTTCCAACTCTGACTAATTGTTATCTGTTATCTGGTCAGTGTTTTCAGAAATGACAAAGGAATCAACAGAGAGTTCAAGACAACCAGAACTGAATCTAACTGAAGACCAAACCTGAATCTAGAATGAAAAGAATTGAAGTTGTGAAAGCCCAGTGAGTCCTTCCTAAGAAATGGAGAAAAGACATCTTCCTCCTTTTCATTCATGGCCTACTTGGAGAGCTTCCAGAAACTAGCTGAAGATCCAAAGCAAAGCAGTTCTGCTGCAGGGAAATGGCCCATCCCAGTTGGTTGAACAGCCCCACTTTCCTCTCAGAATCCCAGGATATTTCCTCTATAATCAAAACACCACCCTTCACCTTCTCTGTGCCCATCAGACTTCTCCTGTCAAGAAGATGCCACTTAGCAGAAAGATAAAATGATCAGCTCAGGTGTTGGATTGATTTACTTGGTTGCAACACCTGATTCTGGCTAATGGATTTTGTTTGTTGTCAGCCATGTGCGTAAATCCTTTCCATATCCAATCTTGCATGCATTTCTCCTCAGAGTCAGAAGTGACCAGGAAAAAATCCCCATGAGCTCAAAGCAGGGCTGTCAATTTTATCTGTGCTACATCATTCACATAGTAAATCACTCAATACTTTCCACTCACTCAACTGCCGCAGCCGCTTAGATCTTAATAAAGCATGAAAACATGATTGTTTTTACATGCTTCTTTCTTGCTGAATTTATTTCCAGAGCTGCTGTGGCTGCTGCCACAACGTTAGACTGAATAATTTGATATGTATCACTTGTGTTTTTCTCAAAGCTGGGAGAATGAAGAGGAACACAAAGGAGAGGCAGCCCAGAAACTCATAGGATCCATTCAAGGCCTGTTTAAACTACAGCCTCAGCTGTAGTTCTCTCTCTCCTCCGGTGGCAATTGTTGTCTTCTTTCTTTCAGACTTCTTTCCTAGACCAGGGGTGTTCAACTCAAGGCCCAGGGGTGGTGGGGTGTTTAGATCTGGCCTGCAGGGCTGCCCTGGAAACAGTGAAGGACCATCCCACAGTGCCTCTGCCACTGAAAATGGAGGTTGGGAGAGCTGTGTGTGGCCCTCCTGAACTATGTTTCCGCTGGCAGAGGATTGCAAGAGGCTGTTGAAGCCAGAAATGGAGCTCACCAGAGCCACATGTGGCTCTCCCAAGCTCAGTTTTTGCTCTCAGAGGGTTGCAGGAGGCCATCACAGTTGAAAATGGAGCTTGGGAGCCCGATTCTGTTGACAAAATGCTCAGGCCACCACAGGCACCCCAGCAGAAGTGACGTCAAGTTGGTCATGCTCACCCCGACCATGCCGACCCCAGCCATGCCCACCCTGGCCACGTCCATCCCAGCCATGCCCACCCTGGCCATGCCCACCCCAGCCATGCCTACCCCAACCCCCTCAAGGTCAAACACAACCCTGATGCGGCCGTCAATGAAAATCGAGTTTGACATTCCTGTCCTAGAGCAATCAACCGCTCCATCTGTTGAACAATGAATGGATAGGGCACTAGCTGTTAGGAAGGCTGCCTTAAGCACAGGGTTTCAGGTTATAAACATAGAGTTTTTAGAACAGTTGCAGCCTTTTAGAACAGTTCAGCCCTCCGGGTCCACCCCTTGCTCAGAGTAGTGCGATTAATTAAGGCATTCTATGCAGAAGCTCCCTGGTCAGTGGTGGGATTCAAAAATTGTTACTACCGGTTCTCTGGGCATGGCTTGGTGGGTATTGTGTGGCTTGGTGGGCATGGCAGGGAAAGATACTGCAAAATCTCCATTCCCTCCTCACTCCATGAACCTGCTTTCCAGCTCCATTTTCCTGTGCAGGGCAACAAAAGAAGACCCAGCCAATCAGCTGGAACTCAGGAGGCAGAGAATAGATGAATTGGTGGGGCCAGTCAGACCTGGTATTTGCCAGTTCTCTGAACTACTCAAAATTTCCACTACCGGTTCTCCAAAACAGGTCAGAACCCGCTGAATACCACCTCTGTCCCTGGTGCTGTCAGAGCTGGCTTGTTTGTTTGCCAAACTAGACAACATCATCTGTGCATGTGAGTGTGTTACCTAGATGGGTTATGAAATGTCTGCAAACAAAACACCAAGTTCAGAGAGTACCAAGAAGTCCACTGATTAAGCCTAAAGTACATATATTTTCTTGCATCTGCCAGAAGACATTCAGAAAAAGAGACTTCACTTCTCTGGGTCATTGGCTGCACTACCAAATTAATTTTACTCTTAAAATGTTTCCCTCTCTCCCTCTCTTTCAAGAAGCAACCTAGAATTAAGGAGAAATTTCCTGTCTGTGAGAACAATTAATCAGAGGAACGACTTGTCACCAGAAGTTGTGGGTGCTCCAAGCTTTTAAGAAGAGATTGGACAGCCATTTGTCTGAAATGGTATATGGTTTCCTGCCTGAGGAGGTTAGACCAGAAGACCACCAAGGTGGTGGTCTTAGACCAGAAGACCACCAACTCTGTTCAGAAGATGTTGGTATAGTTTCTTGCTTGAGCAGAGGGTTGGATTAAAAGACTTCCAAAGTCCCTTCCAACTCTATTATTCTACCATTTTATTATTCTCCCTCATCCCCTCTCTCCCACCTCCTCTCTCTCTCTTTGCCTCTTTATAGGGATCCCTTCCTGAATGAGGCCATGAAGATCCTTGAAGATATTAGTAGGGAGATGATCCATGTGAAGAACTTTTCACTTGCTTCTATTGAAATGTCCCTGTGCTGCTTTCAATATTATTTTCATCTAAGATATTAACCATCCTGCACAATTTTGGGATGTCTACAAATCTGATTCCTTCCACTTCTTTGATTAAATATTTCATAAGAATATTGGACAGTAGATGATCTAAGATGGCATCTTTTTGATCTTCTCTACACTGAGGATCCACTGGTGAGAATTTTTTTGAGTAGGATTTTTAAGCCAAATATGTACCTAGTTAATGGTCATATTATGGGCATTATAGCAGTAGCACTTTTGGGGAAAAAGTTATCTCCACAAAGACAATTCCGGGTATAAGAATAAGACTATATATTATCTTACATTCTGCCTTTTTGACTGTCAGACCATTCCTTTCTGGATATCAAATTGTTAAATCACCCACAAAATCTTGAACTATATCTTCTCTCAGTCAAATACTTTCACAGCATTTAAAAAGCATCCCTTTCTGGCATATTGAGTTTCTAGAATATTTACAGCTCTGGGCAGTAATAGAAACCTCTGGCCATTTAAAAGTAAATTCCAAGTAATAGATAATTTGATGTACTATTGATGTCATTAATATTAATGTTTACTCTTTTAATCATAATTTCTAAGCATTCTGTGCCCTAATTTGAAGATAAGTCAAATGTATATATCTGCCAAACAATGTATTGCCATCATAAATAAATGACCAGAAAAACAAAATTTTAAGTGATGGTCCAAGTATGAAAAAGATTGGAGTAGAGTACTGCCAAAGATGCTTTTTTCAAAAGGCAACTGGACTTTCTGGTTTTTCTTTGAAGATGTTTCGCTTCTCATCCAAGAAGTTTCTTCAGCTTCACAGGATTGGTTGCTTCTCCCTTCACACTCCAGACCCCAATTCTTGCATTTTTGGTTATTTTGGGTTGAGAAGCTAAATTCAATATCACTGGGAAAATGCTTGGTTTGATTGAGTAAAGGGAACATACAACCTGATAGTGTGCTAGCAGTATGTGGCACCAGCCAAAAAACCCAATGCAATCCTATACTGCATTAACAGGGATAGATTCAAGATCACATGAAGTGTTAGTACTGCTTTATAACGCCTTCTTAACACCACACTTAGAATACTGGATCCAGTTTTGGTCACCACAACACAAAAGAGATGTTGAGACTCTGGAAAGACTGCAAAAAAGAACCACAAAGATGATTAGGCATACTGTATATAGTTATACCTATACCTATAAAAGTCCTCGAGGTTAAAACATATGAAGAACACTTGCAGGCATTGGGTTTGTCTGGTCTAATGAAAATAAGAACTGGGGTGACATGATAACATTGGTCCAATATCTGAGGGGCTACCACAGAGAAGAACGGGTCAACCTATTTTCCAAAGCACCAGAAGGTAGGACAAGAAAAAATGGATGGAAACTAATCAAGGATAAAAGCAACATAGAACTAAGGAGGAATTTCCTAACAGTGAGAACAGTTAACCAGAGGAATGGTTTGCCTTTGGAAGTTGTGGGTGCTCCATCACTGGAGGGTTTTAGGAAGAGACTGGACAATCACTTCTCTGGCATGATATAGGGTCTTCTACTTGGACAGGGGGTTGGACGACAAGACTTCCAAGGTCCCTTCCAATTCTGTTATTCTGTCTGTAGGAGATGCACATTTACAATCTGCACTATTTCCACCATGTCTTCAAGGCACAAGTCGCTAGTATATAAATGAAAGTGCCTAATACTTGATAAGGTCATTAACCTGGCAATTTTCATTATACATGACACCAAACCAGGAGGCCTCAGGAACCTCAAGCCATATATCTCATGAAGGCCACATTTTTATGTGTTGAAGAATAGATATTGGCTGCAAAGATCATCTGATTTATGGCTATTTTTATGGGTCTTCTGCTATGTTAGCACGATGGTTTCTTTCATTAATATCCCATGATAGAATATTTACGATGCCACCATTGATTCACGGAAATGTATTTCATATCTCTGCATAGAAATTTAAAATGTAGGTAAACAGGAGTTTATTGCAGGTGAATTATAATAATATTAACAACAATAATTCCATTTAATTAGAGAAGCCCAGGCACAGAATATGTTTTTTTTAAAAAAGAACTACAGGAGACACTCAAAATATACAAAGAAAGGTAGCAAGTCAAGAACTGGGGATTACAGAATGATCCCAACCAGGAAAATAGGAATTCATCCAAGGCTGCACACCTTTCCTTTTACAAGCATTTTTTTCTAACAAAACACATGCATGCCCAAAACAAGAACATCCCATCAACATGCTTCCCTGTGATTGAAACCCTACCGAGAAATAGGGGCATTTCTATGAGGTTTCAGCTATCATTTAAAGCAGAGGGTTTTGCTCATAATCTCTGTTCTTCAAAAATACAAAGAAGGGTTGTAGATACAGGAATAGAATAACAGAGTTGGAAGGGAACCTGGAGGTCTTCTAGTCCAGCCCATTACTCAGGTAGGAAACCATATACCATTTCAGACAAATGGTTGTCCAATCTCTTCTTTAAAACTTTCAGTGTTGGAGCATTCAAAGCTCCTGGAGGCAAAAAGTTGATCTTATCAACTGATGAAATTATTCTGTCAAGAAATTTCTCCTTCGTTCTAGGTTGCTTCTCTCCTTGATTAGTTTCCATCCATTGCTTCTTGTCCTGCCCTCAGGTGCTTTGGAGAATAGCTTGATTCCCTCTTCTTTGTGGCAGACCCTGAGATATTGGAACACTGCTATCATGTCAACCCTAGTCCTTCTTTTCATCAGACTAGACATACCCAATTCCAGCAACTGTTCTTTATATGTTTAACCTCCAGTCCCCTAATCATCTTTGTTGCTTTTCTCAGCACTCTTTCTAGAGTCTTAGCATCTTTTTTACACCGTGGTGACCAAAACTGGATGCAGTATTCCAAATGTGGCCTTACCAAGGCATTATAAAGTGGTATCAACACTTCAAGTGATCTGTGTTGGCTTTTTTCGCAACTGCAGCGCACTCCTGACTCATATTTAAATGATTGTCCATTAGGACTCTGTTCCGTCCGGAAAAACGCGAGGTAGACCGGGTTCCAACAACAAAGTCTTTATTTCAAGTATAGTTGCAAAAACGGAACATTGGCTCAAGCCGCGACAGCCCTTTTATACTTTTCTGTCTGCCGGCTTGTAGCCAATGACATTCATTTGATTTTGCTGCCTTTGTGCGGCTTCGGGGATTGGTTCCTTTTGAACCTATCCCCATTTGTTTTTAGTAACCAATCAGAATGAGTTATTTGGAGTCTACTATTTTTTATACAGAACACCCCTCCCCTCTTAGTTCAGTCCTATGTGGTGACATAGTGGTGCAGGTAGGTGGGGCTTCTCTTGACTCGACTGGACTTGCGCGGTTCATTATCGTTGGGGACTTCGACCGGTTCGGATGGGGTTGTTGTTTCTCCAGTCTTTCTCCATGGAACCGTCTGGAAGGGTGAGTCAGCCAATTTACTGCCGCCTGAGTTTCTCAGGCCGGCGGTTTTGCCGCTCCCTCCCGTTTCCTCTGGGCAGGTCAAGTTGGCCTGGCTGGCCCCTTCGGATGGACTCTTCTTGTAACTTTCTTCAAACAGTGAGTCTTTTATTTGCTCTTTTTGATTGTTATTGTTTTCGGAATTTAATTTAAACGGTTCTTTATTGATTTCTCGCATTTCCCCCCCCCTCTTTGGTTTGAATTTCGTTGTGTTTTTCTATGTGTGGTTGTGTGTTTGCATTTCGTTCTATGTTTCGGGAGCGAAGCTGGTCTATGTGCCGCTTCCATTCCCTGCCGTCGTCTACCGTTAGTCGGTATGATTTGGGGCCTGTTATTTGTGTAATTTGTCCAGGTAGCCATAATGGGTCCCCGGTAAAATTTTTTGCATAAACTAAGTCGCCTATTGCAAAAGTCCTGAATCGAGTGGAGGAGTCGGGGGGGGGGGGTTTCTGGTGTGAAATTTGGGTGCAATCTGTCTAGATGCAACCTTAGTTTCCTTCCCATCAGTAATTCTGCTGGGGTTTTGTTGGTTGTAGTACTGGGTGTGATATGTTGGAGAGTGAGTAATCAATTTATTTTATTTTGGACAACCCGAGTGTCCATTTTTTCTAAACCCTCCTTGGTAAACTTGACCATTCTCTCTGTCCTACCGTTTGCAGCCGGGTGGGCTGGTGCGGTTAGGGCATGTCTTATACCTAGGGAGACTAGGTATTGCTCGAATTGGAGACTGGTTAATTTTGGCCCGTTGTCAGACACTAGGATGTCCGGTAGGCCATGGGTTGCAAAGAGTTTGTCAAGTTGTTTTATGACGGATTCTGTTGTTGTAGATGGCATAATTTTTACTTCCAGCCAATTAGAGTATGCATCCACGACAATCAGAAACGTATGCCCCTTGGTAGGACCCGCAAAATCAATGTGGATTCGTGACCAGGGGCCTCTTGGGGTTTCCCAGTCTCTTATGGGTGCTTTTGGTGGGGACAGCCTGATTTTTTGGCATTTATTGCCCGAGTTTACCCAGTATTCGATATCCCTATCTATACCCGGCCACCAGACAAAGCTTCTAGCAAGGCTTTTCATTTTAACTATTCCTGGGTGGCCTTCGTGAAGCATACCCAGTACCTTGGTTTGTAATTTGTTAGGAATAATTACCCGATCACCCCACAATAAACAACCTTTTTGGATTGAGAATTCAGTTTGTCTGTCTGGTCCGGAAAGGTTTAAAGTTCTCAGTTTTTTGGTTTTCCTGCCAGCCTTTACCTACCCAATTAAGTACGCGGGCAGTCAATGGGTCTTTTGCGGTGGCTCTGGCAACATCATTCGCAGATATGGGTAGATCGGGGCAAGTCTCTATCTGTAATGCTGTCATCGTTGGTGCCGGGTCTTCCTCTGTTGATGGCAATGGTGCTCTGCTCAAAGCGTCTGCATGGGAATTTTGTTTCCCTGGGCGATGTGTCAGAGTATAGGAATAGGCTGCTAAGAACTCTGACCATCTAGTCATTCTTGGTGACAGAATATTCGGTGTGGGCTTGTTTCCCGCCAAAATTCCTAATAGCGGTTTGTGGTCTGTTACTATTTGAAAAGTTCTTCCATATAGGTACTCGTGGAATCGTTTCACTCCGGCGACAATTGCTAGAGCTTCTCTGTCCAACTGACTGTAATTACGCTTGGCTTTGGACAGGGTCTTAGAATAGTATGTGACGGGTGCCTCTCTCCCATCAGGCAATTGGTGGCTCAGGAAGGCACCGACTCCGAATGGTGAGGTGTCGCAGGTCACCGTCAATGGCAGTGTGTTGCTAAACTGGATAAGAATGGTGTTTGATGTTAATAAGTCTTTTATTCCTTGGAAAGCTTTTTTTTTCTCTAAGCCCCCATGTCCAAATTGTTTTCTTGTCCAGTAATCGATGCAATGGTTCCGCTATTGTGGCTTTTTGGGGTAGGAACACATTATAAAAGTTTATCAGTCCCAAAAATGCCTGCAGCTCAGTTTTATTCTTTGGTTCTGGTGCGTCTTTTATAGCTCTTACTTTTTTTTCGGTGGGGTGTATGCCCTCTCCATCAATTAAATATCCTAAAAACTCGACGCGATCAGTCATTAGGCAGCACTTTTCTTTCTTTACTTTAAGGCCAGATTCTCTGAATTTATTTAGGACCTCTTTGAGTCTTTTTTTAAGCTGTGTTGTATCTTTGGCTGAAATTAGGACGTCGTCAAAGTATGGCACGACCCCTTTTATGCCATTTAAAAGGCATTCCATGAGGCTCTGGAAAACGCCTGGGGCTACGCTTACTCCAAATTGGAGTCTGTTACATTTGAATGCCCCTTTGTGAGTCACTATTGTTTGTGCTTCCGCCGTTAAGGGGTCTACTGGGAGCTGTTGGTACACCTGTGCCAGGCCTAGTTTAGCTAAAACTTTTCCTCCCCCAAGAGAGTGCAGTAGGTGTTGCACAACTGGCACCGGGTACGCGCTCTGTTGCAACACGTGGTTCAGGGTAGCCTTGTAGTCGCCACAGATTCGAACCGACCCATCTGGCTTAATTGGTGTCACAATTGATGTTTCCCATCTAGCGTGGTCGACCGGTTCTAAAACCCCTTGATCTATTAATTTATTTAGTTGTTCCTCTATTTTTGCTTTTAAAGCAAAAGGAACCCGTCTGGCCTTTAGCCTTTTAGGGGTTATCTGTGGGTCTAGACTAAATGAAATGGGGGTCCCCCGATACCTGCCTAGGGAGCTGTCGAAGACGTCCTGGAATTCTCGGATCAGGTCTTCTTCCCAGTTAGTTGCGGCCACCCGGTCTACTCCGGTCATCCCGATGCCCAATGATGCGAACCATTCGATACCCAGGAGGCTTGGTCGATCTCAGTCGACTATCGTCAATGGTAGTACTGCGACATGTTGCCTGTAAGCGATTCGAAAATGTCCTAGGCCAATTACAGGAATTCGGATTCCCTGATAATCTTTGATGGTTAGTTTCTGTCTCTGGAGTTCCTTAATTTTGATGTCTGGAATTAGTTTTTTGAGGGTGTCCCATGACACCATGGATAGGAACGATCCAGAATCAACTTCCATCTCGCAGGGACTGTCTTCGGTTTTTACAACTATTTTTACTTTCTTTCCGCTTTCCGTCTGAGCGCTTCCGATAGTGAAAGTTTGGTATGCTTTCTCCCGGTTAGTGGCTTGCCTGTTTCACTGCCACTTTCTCTTGGAGAGTCTTGGCTCAGACTTTGCTGGGGAGTCATTTCGTCTCTTTGGGCTGTAATTCTTTTTGTTTCTGCAGACTTTCTCGATATGCCCCCTTTTCTTGCATGCTCTGCAAATGGCATCGAGGAATCTGCAATCGGCCCGGGGATGGTTTCCCCCGCAGCCAGCACATTCCCGCCGATTTCTATTTTCGCGCCCTTTCTTGTTAGTGTATAGGCGGTGGATTTCGTCGTCTTCCTCCCCGGATTTTTTCATCGTTGCTTGCATTCATTTGTTTTATCTTATCTGCCGATTTTTTGGCGGCTTCAGCAGCCGAGGCTTCTGCAATAGCTTTGGCTACTGATATGTTGGGTTTGTTCAGTAGCTTGCTCTGTATGGTTGAGTCTCTTAACCCCAATATCACTTGATCCCGCATTACTTCATCTAAGTTAAGAAACTCGCACGCTCCCCCTATTTGGCGTAGTGCGGCTACAAAATCAGCGATGGTTTTGCCTTCTTTCTGGTCTCTCCGATAAAACTCATGCCGCTTTATCAGGTTTGACACCACTGGTGCATAGTGGGCCTTTAATGTTCTTTGGAGCTCGGTCCACGTCAATTGTTTGACATCTCAGGGCTTTGCCAAAGCCTTGGCCATTTTAAAAATCGCGGGCCCACAGTGTGTTAAGAAGACGGCTCTTTTTCATTGGTCTGAGATTTCCTCCATCTCATTGCTCTCTAGGTACATCTGGAAACGGTCTACGTAAGATTCCCAATCTTCTTCATTGGGGTTGAAGGGTACGGGCGGCGCATTGTTTCCGGCCATTTCTCTTTGTCTGGCTTGTCTGTCACCGCGTGCTCAGTCTCGCGTTTAGGACGATCCCACCTTCGTTGCCAGTGTTCCGTCCGGAAAAACGCGAGGTAGACCGGGTTCCAACAACAAAGTCTTTATTTCAAGTATAGTTGCAAAAACGGAACATTGGCTCAAGCCGCGACAGCCCTTTTATACTTTTCTGTCTGGCGGCTTGTAGCCAATGACATTCATTTGATTTTGCCACCTTTGTGCGGCTTCGGGGATTGGTTCCTTTTGAACCTATCCCCATTTGTTTTTAGTAACCAATTAGAATGAGTTATTTGGAGTCTACTATTTTTTATACAGAACAGACTCCAACATCCCTCTCACAGTTACTATTTTTGAGCAAGGTACCACATATATTGTACCTGTGCATTTTGTTTTTCTTGCCTAAATGTAGAATCTTACTTTATTCACGATTGAATTTCATTTTGTTAGATAGCACCCAATGTTCAATACTGTCAGCCATGGGGCATTTCAGAAGACAGAGCTTCCCCCCATGGCATCTTTACATGCTAATCTGGAGCTGCCAAAGTCTTGGAAACTAAACGCCAAATTCAGCCCTTTCTTTAGACAATTGGAGAACTGAACACCACAAGACAGACTAAGCAATGACTCCAAGTTTCCTTTTTATGAGACTTGGAGTCTCATTTCTGCATTAACAGAGGGCTGACATGATAGCAGTGATCCAATATTTGAGAGGCTGACACAAAGAAAAGGCGATGTCAACCTATTCTAAGTACAGAAGCAATAGATGGAAACTAAGCAAGGAGAGAAGCAAGCTGGAACTAGTGAGAAATTTCCTGACAGTTAGAACAATTCATCAGTGAAACGGCTTTCCTTCAGAAGTTGTAAGTGCTCTAATGCTGGAGGTTTTTAAGGAGAGATTAGACAGCCACTTGTCTGAAATGGTATAGGGTTTCCTGCCTGAGGAAGTAAGACTAGAAGACTTCCAAAGTCTCTCCTAACTCTGTTCAAAAGATATTGACATGATGCCCCTCTGATCAGAGGCATATCAAGACAATACTTTATTTCATTTGAATGATTTACTATTTTGATGGCATTTTTATTTCATACATTTAGTGAAAGCCAGATAAAATGGCTCTTCCAGCTGCTATAAAGAATATAAGAAGGGGTGGGCTTCAAAAAATTTAGCAGCCAGTTCTCTCCTTGGTTGCTGGCAGGTGTGGCCTAGTCGAACTCCTGCACCACAGTGGGAGTGGGTGTTTTTGCCTCCCCACGCTCTGGAGGCTTTCCTCAAGCCTCTTGGAGGGTGAAAACAGCCTCCCCGGGCCCCAGAAGCTCTCTGGAGGCCTGAAATGGGCCCATTTCCAGCCTTCCAGAGCCCCAGAGAGGCCCTTTTTTCACCCTCCCTGAGCCTCCATACAGGCCCTGTACTTACCTAGGATCCAAAATGGGCCATGTGGGGATTCCTGGCAGGGGCGGGGTGGGTGGACAGGTCTAACCAGCAGTGGGATTTGCTGGTTCACCAAACCAGCCATAAAATTAGCTACCTGTTTGGTGTCAGTTCACTTGAACTGGGGAGAACCGGTAGCAGCCCACCTCCGGATATAAGGGCATTCCCACAGAGGGTTTTTACAATCTACTGTTCCAAGATCAGTTTTGCCTCTATTTTACTTCCATTTGCAGTGCATTAGAATATACTGTACAGCATAATGCTCTATTATCTTTTCTATATGTTTTATTTATATCTTTTTTAAAAATAAACATTAAAAAAATCAATTTTTACATGAACAGTATGTTATCTGGGCGCAGTTAATTTTGAGAAATAGTCACAGTAATCATAATGATAATATTCATAACATTGATAATGATCACATAACAATCCTATTTGCTTATCCATTTTAATAAGCCTTCATTATATAATTAATCATTATCTTAAGCTTTTAAGTTTCTAACTTCTGTTTCTGTGAATTAGCCATTGGTAGAATGAATCCCCTGTTACAAAAATATACTGTTTCTTCCTTCTCTTTAATTTTAAGTGTTCAAATGATCAAATGCAATATAATCTCTATGTGTGCGTGTGTGCATGTGCGCACGCGCACACAGAATTGCAACAAAATGGTCCCGCCCGTAAAATTAACACTGTGATTGTTGTTCCGCTGTGGCTCCTTCTCTTGGTAATAGTGAAATTTAGTTATTGCCCAAGTGAACAATCACATTTTCAGGATCCTGAAAGTGCAGCTCTTTGAACCAGGAAGAAAACTGAATGTATTTAAATACTTTCAATTATTTACATGGAAATTTTTTTTGAGGAAGGTGGGATGCATCAAGGAGGGAGAAAGGATAAAGTTTCCAGGGTTATTGAGAAATATGTGGTAATGCATTGCTGCCTGGTTTCTAGAATACACAAGAGAAATGTTGGGCATATCTAGCTTCCCCCTCCACACCTGAGAACTGGGAGGGGTTGCCATGGCAACCCCATCTTGGTAGACACAAGTCCAAGGCAAGGCTTCAGGTATCTTGACTCAAAAGGGTTCATCTTTCTCTGTGGGCCTCAAGCAGATTCACCTTTGTTAGAACTACCTGCATTTCTCAGGGTTAAAGCTGCCAGACTTTTTATTCTGCTAAGGCCGAGGGTGGCTTTGTTTTGGTTACACAGTGAGACACCACATCAAGAACAGCCGAAAGCTTTGGTGGGAAGCCTTTACACCCTCAGCCAAGAGGAGGTCCTGCTGAAGATTGTCAGGCTTATCTAAAAAAAAAATAAAACTTGCAAAGGGAAGTATCTCTGACAACATCACATTCTTTATACATGAGTACAAGTTAGAGGTGGTATTCAGCAGGTTCTGACTAGTTCTGGAGAACGGTAGCGGAAATTTTGAGCAGTTCAGAGAAGCGGCAAATACTACCTCTGACTGGGGATTTTACAGTATCCTTCCCCTGCCACACCCACCAAGCTATGCCCACGGAATCAGTAGGAAAAAAAATTGAATCCCATCACTGGAACAATGAACATAAATCCCTCGGGGTGTCTGCTATCCTAAGTTTCTGGGGTGAACCAATCCAGATGTTGGCGAAATTTACATCACCCATCAACTTCGACTTCGACTTAGAACTTAGACTTAGAATAACTTTACTGTGACTTTAAATGTGTACTAATCGGCATACATTAAAATGAAATTTCATTGTATGTAGCTCTCATATAGGGTCTTCACCTCTAAAACACACTATATAAACATGACTAAGTAAAAAAATAAAAACTGTGCATATACGCACATATATCATGGCATGGAGAAACAACACAGTCTAGTTTGAATGTGTACATGTAAGTGTCGAGAAAAACTAATCTCATGAGTTTACCAGATGGATGGCCTAGGGCAGGAGTCTCAAACTTTTGGACTTCACGGACCACCAAACTCATAATTTTAAATCCTGTGGATTTAAATCCTAATATGAATTTTGACTGATGGTGTCTTGCTGATGTTGGTGGGAAAGTCGGTCCCATATTCCAGAGCTGCAGTAGTCACAGGAATTGTGCTCTGGTCATCCTGGAGCAACTGCTCCTCCACCTGGGTGCACCAGCCTGCCATGGATTGGAGGAGCTGCTACTGCAGCTCTGGAATATGGGATCGACTTTCCCACCAATGTCAGCAAGCCACCCTGGGGCAGATTTCCCTCCCCCGCTGTTGGTCTTACCTTCCAGTCCCAGCTTGCATGGCTCTACTCAAGGTAAGGTTTGCACTTGGCCAAAGGGTGGGGGCCAGCAGGTGGATGGGCCATGTGGGTGGCACAGCCTTGTGTTCCCACACAGCCTGGATTAATTGCTTTGGGGGAGTGCTTTGGGGGGGACATTTCTCTGAGGACCCCCAAAATTTTCTCGTGGACCACCAGTGGTCCCTGGCCTACTAGTTGATAACCACTGGCCTAGGGAACAAAGCTGTTACAGAATGTGGTAGTCCTGCTAGAAACATATCATGAAACAAAAAGAAGACATAGGATCTTCACATAAGCTCAGGAGATGGATGGTGACAAGAAAAACCTTTCATGCCCTGGTCCTCCAGATGATAGAATTGGATTGGAATGAGAGGAGTGAGACTCTGAGAAAATATTTAGTCCTCCTGTAGCACAATCTTATTCAGATCAAACAACAAAAGACAATGCAGAAGGCCTTTAAAAGAAACCTCCTTACAGAGGGGAGCAACAGAAACAGACCGTAAAGTGGGTGTGTGGGGGTCTCTAACAATGCTTTGAGCTCTAAGCACATAGAACTTCTAAGTAGTATCCTGAAGAAAAGGAAGTGAGATTCCTATAGTCTTCTCCATTATCCTCACCACTCTCTGTATGGACTTTCTATCTGAGGCACTGCTGCCACCAAACCAAATAGCGATGCAGTTTGTAATCATGCCTCTGTAAAAAATGGCCAGGAAAGAAGGAGACACAGGAAATGCTCTCCTCCTCCAACACAAGAAATGCAGATGCTGATTTACACGCTTCACTAAGGATCATGTGTGGAGAAACCAGTTCAGATTGTTAGTTATCTGCACCCCCAGATACTTAATACTGTTGATCACCTCAACAGCTGCATCCTTGATACTGAGTGGATTATGACCATGCTGGTTTGGACAATAGATATAATTTTTAATTAGTTTGTCAGAATATAAACCACAAAGAAAATGCAAAAGAGAGGAAAAGTGGAAAGGGAGAAAGTTTGGGGTAGGAGAAAAAGAAAAGGAAGGCATTGACTTCCGACTCCTTTTAGCCCAGGTGAAGATAATAACATTACAGCTTCAATGTTTTACTTTCACACAGTAATATAAAGTAGCCATTTCTTTGATAAGTCTATCTAACCAGCAAAACCAAAATCAAAGTGTCATTTTTTCCCTCACAAGCACAAAACTCAGAAATGGTTTCCAAATGTAAACAAAATTAAATATGTTCTTTTCTTTGAATAAAGCAATCAATTTAACCATTTCTACTCTTTTTTTCTTGCTGTGGGAAATAATAGATATTCTGTTTACACTTAAATAATCTTTATAGACTATCGTAATTTATGTTGACAAAATTTACAATGCTCTCTCAGAACCTTCAAACTTGAAAGGGAAAGGCCAACTTGGGAGAATAGAAGTTGCATCTGACAATATCTGGAATGTCCTGTAATCTCCTGCAGGTTTACTAAGAGACAAATGAAAATAATCACTTTTTTTCCAGATCAATGGGCAAAGAAATGCTGAAAGTGAGCCTGCAAGTCTGTGAAATGACTGTAAGTGAAATGACCTTCACTTATGTCAAGTTCTTTGTTCCTTCTTCTTCCTTCCACCAATGTCATTTGAAGAAGTTTTCCTCAAATTTATATGAGAAAAGAAATGCACATGTTTATTTTGGCAAACTTGTGCACATGAAGACCATCTTTCTTACCCAGGCATATTGCATTGTTGGCACTATTTTTTGGATTCAGGACCCTCTTCCATTTTGGAGACTTCATTCTTACCAGTTGCAATCCAACTGGAATCCCAGATTCATTCTTCTTCATGATCTTTGCATTGGTTGGCATGTCGATGAGATTGTGAAGAATTTGTAGACTTTATGACAGCTTGGCACTGTCAATTAATACTTCAGCTTCAACCATAACAATACAAGAGCACACAAAAGATACAAACTCAAGGTAAACCACACCAAATTGGATTGCGACTTCAGCAACAGAGTGGTCAATGTCTGGAATACTCTACCTGACTCTGTGGTTTCTTCCCCAAACCCCAAGACTGTCTTCTATTGACCTCACCCCTTTCCTAAGAGGTCTGTAGGGGGCATGCATAAGAGCACCAACGTGCCTACCGTCCCTGTCCTATTGTTTCTTTTTTTTAAAATTTTCTTATATGTATCCATTTCATGTATCCATAACTACATTTATACTTATACCTGTTATCTTATAATCGCTTGACTGACTGACTGACTGACTGACTGACTGACTGACTGACTGACTGACTGAATGAATGAATGAATGAATGAATGAATGAATGAATGAATAAATAAATAAATAAATAAATAAATAGGATGTTGAAAGATGTGAAACTCAATGATTGACTTGAAACATTTTCCCTAAAAGAAGCTAGGCTTTCTTAATGTAGGAAAAAATCTCACTTGAATAGAGTGAATAGTTCTATGTAGTCCAATATTCTACTGATACTTAGCTTTGGCTAAGTTCAGAAAGTCAGTGCCATCCTTCTGTTTTCCACCAGCTCTTCATGTTTAGATTCCCCTTCTGTTGAACTTGATGATCTCATTTAGGCACAATTAGGGATTGTACCAATGATCAATCTCTTTCTCACAAAGAACATAATTTTTCTAATCTTGTCTTGGTTGTAGCAATGAGTTGTGAATATATTCAGTAAAGATGTGCTTTCTTATTCTGTATAATGGACCCTCCATCTCCAAGTTCTAGCATTATGTACTGAATGTATACTTAGTCATTCTCAAAACATACAGATTCAAATCAGTGGGATTCAGGCTTATAATTAATTAAATTCCATTGGTTTCAATAGGCCTTCTCTATACAAGGTTCTACTTCAAAGGTGTCAAACTCATGTCATCATGACAGCATCATGTGATGTATTGGGACATTTTTCCTCTTTGCTCAACAGGGCATGGGTGTGGCATCCAGCCCATGGGCCAGGAATTTAATAACCCTGTTCTACTCAATGAGAAAAAGATAGCATCTTAATCAATAGTCCTCCTTTTCATGACTGTAACGTATTAGATACACACACACACACACACACACACACACACACAGAGGGAGGGAGGGAGAGGCAGGTAGGCAGGCAGGCAGATCCAGGATAGATGATAAATAGTTAGATGATAAATAGACAGATTATATATAGATGGTAGGTAGGTAGGTAGGTCGGTATGTGGGTGGGTGGGTGCGTGGGTAGGTGGGTGGGTGGATGGATGGATGGATGGATGGATAGGTAGGTAGGTAGATGAATGATAGATAGAAAGACAGACAGACAGATAATTCACACACACATATATGCTTACTTACTTATCTTTGGCTACATAGAAAGGGGGAGATCACAGATATTTTTATAGATATGACATGGACATGTATTTTAAAACTGAGCTTCTTGGAAGTAAGGAAGAATATTCATTTGGAAAAATGAAACAAGATCTTTGTTATAGCTCTGTAAAACTAGCAATTAGACAAGATGCAGAGAAATGGCAGCCTCCATCACTTACTCCTTTTCTTTCCTTTGATCCCGCTGCTGACCGCAAAACAAGCAGTCGATAGAGGTAAGGTACCTGTAATCAGTGGCTTTCCAGAGGCAAAGCCATTGTCTGCACTGTGTCCTGATTGTGCTACTCAGAAGATGTAACTTTGAACTACAACAAATCCTGCACACCAGCTATAGAAGAGTCCCATCAAGGGTTCAGTGCAAAGATGGGCATCTGGGGCTTTGCAGAGGTTCAGGAGAGCCCTTGGTTAAGATTCTGTGCAGTTCTGAGAACCCCCAAATCCCACTCCTGGTTGGCCCTGCCCCGCCCACCTTGCCCCTCCCAGGAGTCCCCACGTGGCCTATTTTGGATGCAAGCATTTGGAAGCAAGTGTCTCTCTGACACTTGCAGAGGCTCAGGGAGGATTAAAAACAGGCCTCCCAGAAGTTTAGATAGGCTGGAAATGGGCCCATTCCCTGCTTCCAGAGAGCCTCCGGAGCCCAGGGAGGCTGTTTTTACCTTCTTGGAGGCTCAAGGAAAGCCTCTGGAGCCCAGGGAGGGCAAAAATGCCCCCCCTGCCATGGTGCAGGAGGCCAACTAGGCCACACCCACCATGGCCACACCCACCCAGCAACTGGGCAGAGAACCCTTTGTTAAAATTTTTGAAGCCCACCCCTGGTTCAATGCTATATTAAGAATCATTAGTTTGCCTTGTTTTTCCTCAGACATCAAGGCAGTGCCACAATCCAAGACTGAAAAAACCCACTGAACTCCTCTGGGAATAATTTGAATGCCCAATTGAATGATGAGATAAGAGCTGGGGAGGGGAAAAAGCAAAAACAGATTCCAGGTAGAAAATATTCAGCAGGGAAGAATTTTAGCTAACCTAAAGAAAGAAGAAAGAATGTCCAAAACACAATGCAATGCAATGAAATGAAAAGGAAAGGAAATTGAGCTTGCCCAAGACTGGAAGCGTGATAAGATACCAAGTGAGGGGAAAATAATTGAAAAACTATTTGAATACACAGAAATGAATCGATTGACGCTAGAAATTAAAGAAAAAGAAGAATCTGAATATTATATAGTATGGAATTTGTTTTATCAATGGATAGAAACTTGTGATGACCCAGGAAGCAGCACACATGTAATAAATTCCCAAACATAAATAAATTTCCTTTAATGCCTCCAACTTATCCTCACTGTTCAATTATTTGCAGTTGGAGATTAAACTCTTTCCAAAATAGCCTCCAAATGAAAGAAATACAGTCCAAACTCAAAGAACAGATAACGGAGAAATAAAGATCCAAAACAAAACACACTGAAGGAATTTCCACAACAGAGCAGGATAACTATTTACAAACTTCCAGAAGATAACAAGGCACAGTCCGTTGGAAGAATGCCAACCAAGGTAAACCTCAGCCAGAAATAAAACACGCTTTGCTCCTAGCAACGCTGTGTTTTAAATGACCCTCCTTTATACTCTTCCCCCCAGCCAGGACCGTGGCTGCTTTCTCTCCCATAAGCCATGTTGTTCCCTTCTCCGTTCCTCCTTGCATGCCCTAGGATGAAGAGGGGATGAGCCTGGGTCTTCCTCTGACTGCCCAGCTGGCCTCTGCCCTTCCCCAGCCTCCTCCACAACCTCCGGAGCCACACTTCCACTCCCTGTCGGCTGTTCCTCCTCTCCCTCGGAGTCAGCCTACAACAGGGGCTTGACAGAAAACAGAATAAATTAAAAGGGATTAGATGTATTTATAGAATAATGGGAGGGATGAATGTAATAGGTATATTGGATTTCATTTATACTATGTCTATGGAAATGTGATTATTGTTTATGTTGTTAAGATGAATAAGAAGAATTCATCAATGATGGATAAGTAATTTCAAATATGTACCTAATCGACACACGACTGATATGGAATGGATTTTTTTTGTACATAAAAAATTAAAAAATTGAAAAGAAGAAAAAGAAGAGGAAATTGAGCCAAAAATGCAACTGAGTCATCATGCAAGCTGCAGACTGAAAGACAGAAGGCTCTAGGAAAATGAGTCTTGCAGATCTGGGGTGGCAAAAAATAAAAATAATAATACCATTAGAAAAACAGAATTTGGTCCTGGCAAATGGAACAAAAGAAATCTGCATTAATGGCAGCTCTTTTCTCATAATGAAGTGCTCTAGCAAGCAAATGTGTTTTAAGATAACACTCAATAAACCAGCTTCAGATAAGAAATGTTAATTACTATATTGCCTCCTGAATTAAGTCCATGTAGCTGTTTATCCCATTATCACCGTATTTTTTTTTTGAAAGAAAAGCAATAAAAATCATGATTTAATTTTTTTTCCTTTTCAATGTATAGACTGCACTGACATCGAAAGTAAAATCGTGCAGAGCTTTTGAAGACATCTTTCCAAACCCATTAGAGAACACCAACTTTAGTCAAAAAAAAAAAAAAAGGAATGTGACCAATCTGTGCAAATTCCAAAGCAGATTTTGAGGAGGAGTGCATAGCAAAAAAGCATAAATAAAAATATTGGTATTATTTCCTTGTTTATTACGAGGGCTTCTATGCTGTTTTACTCATTGGAAATCAGATGATCAATCTGTCGGACAAAAGACATAACTTTTTTTGCAGAAGGAGAACATGGAAATTGCAGGAAAAAAATTAATGAATCCTTCACACACACACCCTCTCTTTCTCTTTCCCTCTCCCTCCCTCTGCCTCTCTCCCTCTATGTCTGTGTCTCTCTGTCTCTCTCTGTCTTTCTCTGTGTGTGGGTGTCTCTCTGTGTGTCTCCCTGTCTCTCTCTCTGTGTGTCTCTCTCTGTGTCTCTCTTTGTCTCTCTTTCTGTCTCTCTCTGTGTCTGTCTCTCTATCTCTCTGTGTGTCTGTCTCTCTCTCTCTTTCTCTCTCTCTCTGTGTCTCTCTCTGTGTGTCTCCCTGTCTCTCTCTGTCTCTCTATCTCTCTCGTTCTCTGTCTCTCCCTCTCTCTATCTCTGTGTGTCTGTCTGTCTCTCTCTCTCTGTTTCTGTCTCTCTCTGTGTCTGTCTCTCTATATCTCTCTGTCTCTGTCTCTGTCTCTGTCTCTGTCTCTCTCTGTCTCTCTGTCTCTGTCTCTGTCTCTGTCTCTGTCTCTGTCTCTGTCTCTGTCTCTGTCTCTGTCTCTCTCTCTCTCTGTCTCTCTCTCTCTCTCCCTCCATGTCTGTCTCTCTCTCTCTATCTCTTTCTCTGTCTCTCCCTGTCTCTGTCTCTCTGTCTCTCTGTGTGTGTCTCTCTCTTTCCATGCTCAAGCTGGCTTTTTCAGGAGGCAGATATATAAGCCGAGACAGATATAGGTGCCAAGAGATTAAATTACAGGTCTAATGCACAAATGAAAAATAAATGAATGCCCAAGCCCAGTAATATCCATCCAGTAGTTATATTTTTTTTAACCAAGCTTGTTGAATTAAGAGCCTACCTGTGCATCCTTTTCCTAGTTTAAATTAAGCTCTGGTGTCCATCGTGGGCTCATTTTGTTGAGGCTTTTATGCTAATTCAATTGTTTCAACCCCAAGCAGCAATATACAAATACACAATAATGCAGCAATCAAAAATACATCATCCCATAAAAATGTAATTAACAGTCATAATGCTATAATCACGTTATTGCATAAATCAACTCCCAAGTTGTTTGGGATCGTAAACGCTGTGGATTTATGTCCAACTTTCCGACAGCTTTTCTCACTATTAAAGACACACTATATCATTTTTTTTTGGAAGAAATTTTGTTAAATCTAGTGAAGGTTTTCTGCAATTTCAAGGGATTCTTTCATTACATATGGTTCACAGTAAAATAACTTTTACTAGAAGCACATAAATGTGTCCCAGGATAATGTGGCAGGATCCAATCCGTTTTGGCCAAATCAGTTCCTCTGATGATCAGCTGAGAGGATAAAAGAAGCAACAAGCGCATGGATGGGTGTGTTGTGGTTCGCCAGCAGCAGGTGCAGAGGGCTGAGGTCTCAGAGAACGAGGACTCAGATGAGGGGCCTGTGTGTGAGGCAGGGATGGGGTCAGGACCATCAGGGAGTGGAGTGGTGCCTTCAGAGATTGTGGGGGCTGGCAGCAGTGATGAACAGGTCCCTGAGGAGCCTGTGCCCAGGGTGTGTGCACAAAGGGCTGCTTGAAAGAGAGAACAGCTGCAACTCAGGAGTAAGGCTGCAAGGTAATGGCCCCTCCCTTAAGGAATAAAAGCCAGCTGAGAAACTGGAGTTCTTTGCAGGAGGCAAATAAGTTTTTGCACTCAAGCCTTGTGGACATTCAGAATATCTTGGAGACTCTTTGTGTTTAAAATCTTTCTTGGTAACTTTATCTAGTGTTCTTGGCAGCCTTGCACCACCTTGGCAAGGCTTGTTCTTATCAGAGATAATTAATTTGAAACAGCCTTTTCACCATGAAGGAATGTAATTCTTAAAGAATCATTAAAAGGTTTTGCTGTTACCTCTATTTCGTGTTTGTTTCTTGGAACAAGGTTTGGGTCAGAACAGGGTGGGAGGGTTGCTTCTAGTTTTTTGTTTGTTCATTCTCTCATTAGGGGCATGGACGCACACATGTTTAGGGTGCATGTATGCATACACAATCACCACTAAACCGGTAGTGACCAAGGTTGAAACCCATCACTGAATGGAAGGATTTATATTCCTTGAAGACAGCTAGTCATTTGCATTCTTTTTAGAGTCATGGAGGCCACTTGGAGGTCTATCTGTGTCCTCAGGGTCACCTGACTAGTGCAAATGGGTGTGGAGCCTTCTAGGCTGCAGGGTGTTTTCTGCCCTGTGTCCCTTCACTGTTTAAGACAGGAGCAAGTTGTTGGGTGTGATTCTGTGTTGTCTGCATCTCAAACTGAAGTGCAAATGGTTTCTGTGGTCCTCATTTTTTCTGGAAATTGGTTCACGCTCCTGCACCGTTCAAGGGTGTTCATCCCAAAGTGCATAGCTAAAAGTCTATGGAGACTCTCAGGTCATGAGTGTCCCAAAGGTGCTTTTTCAGGAGGCAACCATCCCCACCATCCATTCAGAACTGAAGAAGCTTCTTGGATGAGAAGCAAAACATCTTCAAAGAAAAAAAAAAGAAAGTCCAGTTGCCTCTTGAAAAAGCTGTTTAAGATCTGTTTAACATTTCTTCATGAGCCACTACACTTAGATCGATCATTGGTGACTTGTTGAATGCCTCTCTTGTGTAAGATTTCTCATTCTCAACCAGATCCTTGCCTCAGAAGGCTGGTTTGCTAGGAACATCCGCTGACATCAAAAAGTATTATAACTTTGTCGATTCCAGTGACACTGTTTTGGAATTCCATCTCTACTTCGTACAAGTGAAATAAGTAGGGAAAAGATTTTGCAAAAGAGAAGCATGCAATTCAGAGGTGGTATTCAGCCAGTTCTGACCAGTTCTGGAGAACTGGTAGCAGAAATTTTGAGTAGTTCAGAGAACCGGCAAATACCACCTCTGACTGGCCCCACCCCCACCTATTCTCTGCCTCCCGAGTCCCAGCTGATCGGCTGGGTCTTCTTTTGTTGTCTCGCACAAGAGAACAGAGCTGGAAAGCAGGTTAGTGGGATGGGGTGGAAATGGGGATTTTACAGTATCCTTCCCCTGCCACGCCCACCAAGCTATGCATACCAAGGCACACCATGCCCACCAAGCCACACTCAGAGAACTGATAGTAAAAAAAATTTGAATCCCACCACTGATGTAATTCAAATGTGTGAGTGTGGGTTCATTCTCCGAGCTTGAAGGTTGGTTTCCAAATATTTTGTTTACCAGGCTTGGAGGTCATGGACTTTAGGGGATGTCAGTGTCAGAGTTCTTCTGTCAAAATTAAACTGTGAATAAGGAGCACGGCTTGGTGAAGCACGATTTGAAGGGTAACATGAGTTTAATGAGGTTGAAAGATTCAGATAAGCTCTGTACAATGTCATAAATTTTTCAATACATATAGAAAATGGTGGCTACAGTCATTAGAAGAAGTTCCTTTGAAGCTCATGCTAAGTGTTGCAATTTCTCATGCACCAACATTAGATGATGGAGGTGCAATTTTACAGCAGGGTGATCTTATTGTAAAGTAGTGACTGAAAACCCCTTATGGATTTTTTTTTTGCTGAAAAAAAGGAAAAGAATAAACTGATGATTTATGGATTTGATCACTAGAAAGGGAAAGAAGGAATCTTTAATGTACTCTTAGAGAGAGAGAAGGAGGGAGGAAGGATAAAACTGAAATATACTTATAAGTGTTGTTAAGAATAACAGACACCACTTCTTTATTGCTTTTTCTTTTTTCTATCTCTTTTTCTTTATTTCATCTACACCTTTCTATTACTTTGCTCTGTTCGCCTTATCTTTCACTTATTAGAATTGTTTTTATTCTGTGGAAAACCTTATTTTAATAAGAGTGTTAATCTCTTTGTAAGGTAATAGAGATAAGCATTTGCTCAGAGGGCCTAATCATTTTTTTCTGTTCTCTTTGGCAAATGCAAGTGGAAGTTACCAAGGGAAGATAAGATACCTGGACTTGTTTTACCAAAGAAAGATTCATTATGAACAGACAGCAATATAAAATAAGCTGTGTTATCTGTGTATTTAGTTGTAAATATTACCACATGGGTAAAATCTCATGGTATGCCCAATATCTCTATGCCTATAAAACAAGATGACCACAAAGGGCTACTTGAACAAGAATGTGGCCTTCAGGGGAAACTTCCAGTTTGCAGGGCTTCAGCAGCAGGCAGGAATCTGCAATCATGCGTGGTTTCTGCCTGTGCTTGCCGCCGGAGTGCCCTGAGCCAGCTGGCTTCGGGGCTAAGCCACCCCGTAGAGGTCAGTGAAGATGGGGGAGACTCCAGCAGGGTTGAGAAAAGCCGCATCTTTCCTCCCCAGATGGCTAAACTCCCTTTCCCGAAGGCGGTAGAGCGGCGGTCAGAAATGGCCGCCTCAAAGAAGCCCTCATCCGGAAAAGAATGTGCAGGAGGAAGAAAGTGCTGAAGTGAAAGTTTTGGCTGACCGGGATAAGAAGAAACAATTAAGGCATCCTGGAACTTAAACTTTAAAAAAAAAAGATATATTGCTCCCAAAGAAGACTCGGAAGCAGCGAATGAAAGTGAAAAGGGAAAGCTGTTTTTTTTTCACTCTCCTTCCTTACGGTGACAGCAAACAGAGATGAATGAGAAATCGGAAAAATCTGCTTTGGCATCAACAGGTATTTAAATTGGAAAATTTAACACCAAGGGGATAATAAAGATTTCTGAATATAAAAGGCAAAAAAAAAAAGAGAAAGAAATTTTTTTTTGTTGTAAGTGGGAAGGGAGAGGAAGAGAATAAGAACAGGATTTGGAAGATGGAGATAGCCTGGAATCTAAAGAATCTAAAGTTAAATTTTAACAGGACTTCTAAAAGATACATTTTAACTGGAACGTTGTAACTAAATACTAACCCCAGTAAGAGAAAGTGAAAAAGGAAGAAAGTGTAAAAAGAAACAGCTTGTGTGTATTTGGATTGTTTGGTGACTTTAGGACTTTTGGAATTATATTGGAAGGATTAAAAACACTTGGATGGTTGTTTTAAAAGAAGAAGAAAAAAACTCTATAATGGCATCACTTGTGGATGAACTGAAAATAGAATTTTAAAAATATAAGAGGAGCAAGAAGGGAAGGGCTCTCTTGGTTCCGTTTTTCAATTCTTAGAAATGGCGATCTTTACCTATGAGAAACTACAAGAAAAGACGATGCAACAAGAAGATTGGGACAAAGAAGAAGCCATCTTTAATGAACTAGTAACTTTACTTGGGAAGAAAGGGGAAAGAGGGGAAAGAGAATGGAGAATTTGAGATCTAAAAAAACAACCAAAAAAGGGAAAAATAAGATGAAAAGTGGATATAATGTGAGAAAGCAACAGAAAAAAAGGGAATACAGAAAAGGGAAATTGAGGTGGAGAGATAAGGGGGTAAAAAGGGCAGAGAGAAGAAGCAAAGGAGGAGGGAAGAGAAGAGAAGCTACAAGGGCGTGAAGCAAGATGTAAAGAAGCAGGACTTATTTAGAGATAATGGGTAAAAATTTAATTGAAAAAGGGATTCTGCAAAGGTACATATGATTGTATTGTTATATTTGTATTTAGAAATATATTAGAAAATTGGAAACAACATATGATTTAGTGAAACATTTCTGAATAAAATAAATGGAATGAATTAAATGAGAGAATTAATTTAGAAAGGAATGGGAACATTTTAATGACATAATGTTTTAAAATGCAAGTGAGTGATGGGGAAGTAATCATGGAAAGTTTACAAGCGTTCCCATAGAAGCATGACACCTATTTGAAAAGTAATATGTTAAATGTTTAAAATTTAAATGAATATTAACATTAATGATAAAATTGAATTGATATGGATCGTTGTTTTAATTATATTATATATTTATACTTTTCTTTTCTTTTTCTTTTTAAAATGTAGCATGTAGCTTTAATGTACTATGCAGAATCCAAATGGAAGTTACGTTTTATATTAAGTGTTATAATTTTAGGGGAAAGATATAAAAGAATCATACTCCAATTAGTGACTACAGGAGGAATTTTGTTTAAGGAGAAAAGGTAATAGATAGCTGAAATAGGACAGACAAAGAATATAAATATAATGATCTGATTTGAGATGAAACAAATAAAAATAAAATTAAGAAAGTTAAAAGAGGGGAGAAGCCATATAGAAAATGTAGAATGGCAATAAGATTTGGAATGGTATATAAAAATGAGCATGAATTTGAATTGGTGTCTGTACCCAGGATCAGGCTGCTTTCAGGTTTTATGTTTTCATGTTCTGTGTTGTGTTTGTCTATGTTTATCTCTAAAAAAAAAAAAAAAGAATGTGGCCTTCAAACTCTGATGGAGTGGGGAAAACACCTTCGTCTGAATCCACAGTTGGCTGCCTGTCAAAAATTATGCTGCTGCTTGTAATCTAGTAAATTGAGGCACAGTGGTGCAGTGGTTAGAGTATAGTACTGCAGGCTACTTCTGCTGCCTGCCGGCTGCCTGCAATTTGGCAGATCAAATTTCACTAGGTTCAAGGTTGACTCAACCTTCCCGCCTTCTGAGGTGGGTAAAATGAGGTCCCAGATTGTTGGGGGCAATAGGCTGGCTCTGTAAACAGCTTAGAGAGGGCTGTAAAAGCACTGTGAAGCAGGATAGACAGGTGAAACTTGAAAAATTAGAATATTGTGCAAAAATTCATTTATTTCAGTAATGCAACTTAAAAGGTGAAACTAATACATAAGATAGACTCATTACATGCAAAGCAAGATAGTTCAAGCCGTGATGTGTCATAATTGTGATGATTATGGCTTACAGCTCATGAAAACCCCAAATCCACAATCTCAGAAAATTTAGAATATTGTAAAAAGGTTCAATATTCTCGGCCCACTCTACTCAGCTGATTAAGCCATAACACCTGCAAAGGGTTCCTGAGCCTTTAAATGGTCTCTCAGTCTGGTTCAGTAGGAATCACAATAATAGGAAAGTCTGGTGACCTGACAGTTGTGCAGAAAACCATCACTGACACGCTCCCTAAGGAGGGAACGTCTCAAAAGGTAATTGCAAACAAAGTTGGATGTTCCCAAAGTGCTGTATCAAAGCATATAAATAGAAAGTTATGTGGAAGGGAAAAGTGTGGAAGAAAAAGGTGCACAAGCAGCAGGGATGACCGCAGCCTGGAGAGGATTGTCAGGAAAAGGCCATTCAAGAGTGTTGGGGACTTTCACAAAGAGTGGACTGAGGTTGCAGTCAGTGCATCAAGAGCCACCACACGCAGACAGATCCTGGACATAGGCTTCAAATGTCATATTCCTCTTGTCAAGCCACTCCTGAACAACAAGCAACATCAGAAGCATCTTACCTGGGCTAAAACAAATCAGAACTGGTTTGTTGCTCAGTGGTCCACAGTCCTCTTTTCTGATGAGAGAAACTTTTGCATCTCGTTTGGAAACCAAGGACCCAGAGTCTGGAGGAAGAATGGAGAGGCACACACTACAAGATGTTTGAAGTCCAGTGTGAAGTTTCCACAGTCTGTGTTGATTTGGGAAGCCGTGTCATCTGCTGGTGTTGGTCCACTGTGCTTCATTAAGTCCAGGGTCAACGCAGCCATCTACCTGGAGATTTTGCAGCACTTCATGCTTCCTTCCACAGATGAGCTTTATGGGGATGCTGACTTCATTTTCCAGCAGGACTTGGCACCTGCCCACACTGCCAAAAACACTAAAACCTGGTTCAATGCCCGTGGGATTACGGTGCTTGATTGGCCAGCAAACTCTCCTGACCTGAACTCCATAGAGAATCTATGGGGCATTGCCAAGGGAAAGATGAGAGACATGAGACCGAACAATGCAGAAGAGCTGAAGGCTGCTATTGAAGCATCCTGGTCTTCCATAGCACCTCAGCAGTGCCACAGGCTGATAGCTTCCATGCCATGTTGCATTGAGGCAGTAATTGCTGCAAAAGGGGCCCAAACCAAGTACTGAGTACATATGCATGCTTATACTTTTCAGAGGTCCAATATTGTTCTATGTACAATCCTTGTTTTATTGATTGCATGTAATATTCTAATTTTCTGAGATTGTGGATTTGGGGTTTTCATGAGCTGTAAGCCATAATCATCACAATTATGACAAATCACATCTTGAACTATCTTGCTTTGTATGTAATGAGTCTCTCTCATATATTAGTTTCACCTTTTAAGTTGTATTGCTGAAATAAATGAACTTTTGCACGATATTCTAATTTTTTGAGTTTCACCTGTATCTAGTGCTTTCTGTTTTAGAAAAATACTTTCTGAATAATAAATAGTGATTATTCTGAATAGACTGAATAATGACGTGTACGTGTAGGAAGAAGCTGACAGTGCAAACAATGGAATGGTGAATTCAACTATCTTTTTCAAACTCAGCTGTTTCTATGATGAGAAGGCCCTCCAGAATGAGTTGTAGATCTGTGGGCTGATATATAAAAACGCTTGAGACCTCCACAATTACCTACTGCAATTCAGGAATGACTTACACAGCTTGAGAAGGCTTGCAAAACAGAATTTCCATCTCTTTGGAAAATTGTCGATGAAACCAAGAGATCAGTGGTGAGATGCAAAATTTTTTACTACTGGTTCTGTGGGCATGGCTTGGTGGACTTGGCAGGGGAAGAATACTGTAAAATCTCCAGTCAGAGATGGTATTTGCCAGTTCTCTGAACTGCTCAAAATTTCTGCTACCAGTTTCCTAGAACTGATCAGAACCTGCTGAATACCACCTCAGCAAGAGACCTCCACCTCTGCAAGCATCATGGCGTCCAAGGCAGGGTTCACCTTCCCTTAAGGGCTCCCTGTTCCGTTCGGAAAAAACGCGAGGTAGACCGGGTTCCAACAACAAGTCTTTATTAGTTGATTTACAAGTGAAAACGGAACATTGGCTCAAGCCGCGGCAGCCCTTTTAGAGGGGCTTGCCTGCCGGCTTGTAGCCAATGACATTAGTTTGGTTTTGCCGCCTTTTAAGCGGCTCCTAGGATTGGTTCCTAGTGAACCAATCCCTATAGTGGCTTTCTTAGCCAATCAGAATGTGAGTTTAGGAGTCAACCATTTTAATACAGTACACCCCTCCCTCTTGGTTTGGTCCTTACGAGGTGACGTAGTCGCGCAGGTAGGTGGGGCTTTTCCTGGTTCTATTGGACCTGTGCGGTTCATTGTTGCTGGCGACTTCGACCGGTTCGGAGGGTTTTGCTGTGTCTCCGTCTTTTCTCCATGGAACCGCCTGGAAGGGTGAGTTAGCCATTTTGCTGCCGCCTGAGTTTCTCAGGTCGGAGGCCTTGCCACTCCTTCCTGGTTTTTCCGGGCAGGTCAAGCTGGCCTGGCTGGCCCCTTCGCTTGGATGCTTCCCGCAAGTTTCTTCTAACTGTAAGTCTCTATTTTGCTCTTTTTGTTTTTTGTAATATTCTGGGTTTATTTCAAACGGTTCTTTATTGTTTCTTTGAATTCCCCCCCCCCCTCGTTGGTTTGTTTTTGGTCATTTTTTATTGTTTCTGGTTGAGCGTTCGTGTTCCTTTCTATATATCGCGAACGAAGCTGGTCTATGTGCCACTTCCATTCCCTGCCATCGTCCATGGTTAGTCGGTAGGACCGGGGGCCTGTGATTTTGGTTATTGTGCCTGGAAGCCATAAGGGGTCCCCGGTGAAATTTTTTGCATAGACTAGGTCACCTATTTCAAATGTTCTGGAGCGGGTGGAGGAGTCGGGGGGTCTTTCTGGTGTGTAATTTGGGTGCAACCTGTCTAGTTGTGACCTGAGTTTCCTTCCCATTAATAGTTCTGCCGGGCTTTTGTTGGTAACGGTACTGGGTGTGATATGTTGGAGGGTGAGTAGGTGGTTAATTCTATCTTGGACATCCCCATTGTCCATTCTTTCTAAACCCTCCTTGGTAAACCTGACCATTCTCTCTGCTCTACCATTTGCGGCCGGGTGAGCCGGCGCAGTTAGAGCATGGTGTATCCCCAGGGCAGCTAGGTGTTGTTCGAATTGGATGCTTGTTAATTGTGGCCCGTTGTCGGACACTAGGACATCTGGTAGTCCATGGGTTGCGAATAGTCTGTCAAGTTGTTTAATGACCATTTCCGTTGTCGTGGATGGCATAACTACAACTTCCAGCCAATTTGAGTATGCATCCATGACAATTAAGAAAGTATTCCCTTTAGTAGGTCCTGAAAAATCAATGTGGATTCGAGACCAGGGGCCCCTTGGAGTTTCCCACTCCCTTATGGGTGCTTGTGGTGGGGAGGGTCTGGTTTTTTGGCATTTGTTGCAAGAATTTACCCAGTATTCGATGTCCCTATCTATACCCGGCCACCAGACATAGCTTCTAGCAAGGCTTTTCATTTTAACAATACCAGGGTGGCCTTCGTGAAGCATACCCAGTACCCTGGTTTGTAATTTAGAAGGGATGACTACCCGATCACCCCACAATAAACAACCCTTTTGGATAGAGAGTTCAGTCTGTCTGGTCCGGAAAGGTTTAAAGTGTTCAGTTTTTTGATTTTCCGGCCAGCCTTTACCTACCCAGTTTAGTATGCGGGCAGTCACTGGGTCTTTTGCTGTGGCTCTGGCGACGTCGTTGGCGGATATTGGTAGCTTGGGGCATGTCTCAATCTGTAGGGTGGTCATCGTTGGTGCCGGGTCTTCTTCCGTTGTTGGTAGCAGCAATCTGCTTAATGCATCTGCATGGGAGATTTGCTTCCTGGGTCGATGCATTAATGTATACGATTAAGCTGCCCGGAATTCCGACCATCTGGTCATTCTCGGGGACAAAATGTTTGGTGTAGGCTTGTTTCCCGCCAAAATTCCTAGTAACGGTTTATGATCCGTTACTATTGAAAATGTCCTTCGATAAAAATATTCATGGAAACGTTTTACTCCAGCGACGATTGCTAGGGCTTCTCTGTCTAGTTGACTATAGTTATGTTCTGTTTTAGACAGAGTCTTTGAATAATAGGCGACAGGTGCCTCTCTTCCATCTGGCAATTGGTGGCTCAGGATGGCACTGACTCCGAATGGCGAGGCGTCGCAGGTCACCGTCAATGGTAGTGTGTTGCTAAACTGGATAAGAACAGTGTTTGATGTTAATAAATTTTTTATTTGTTGAAAAGCTTCTTGCTCTCTATGACCCCAAGTCCAATTTGTTTTTTTATCCAGTAAAAGGTGTAACGGTTCTGTTAGGGTAACATTGTTTACCCTAACTGGTTTAGGTGAAATAATAACTATGAATCATAGTTAGTGTATGTTAAAGTGTCTGCAGCTTTAACTGTGAAATAGCAATTAAGGGAGTGGTTATGAAAACAATATAAAAGTAGCAAGTCTACAGCTTGCTTGCTCTGGCTTTGATGATCCCTGATTACTGCTTGGAATCAAGACTGCATTGCTCGAACGGGAGAGACAACAAAGGACTGATTTGTAAGTGAACTGACATAGGATATTCTACATGGACTTTGCTAACTGAATATCCCTGAATGGACTGACTACATGGTAAATGACTATTGGACTGATATTTGACTATGCCATGAACTTATAATGGAATAAACTATATTCTTGATAGCACAAGCGTATCTGTTATTTTTACTGTATGTTAATAAACATACAAGCTTAGCTCACTCATTTATCTGTGTGCCTATCTGACTAACGCTGCACATTCTGTTTAGCTTGTCTACCTAACCCTGGTTGGGGAACCCAGGCTTAACAGGTTCCACTATTGTTGCTTTGTGGGGAACAAATACGTTATAAAAGTTTATTAGTCCCAAAAATGCTTGCAACTCAGTTTTGTTTCTTGGTCGTGGTGCGTCTTTAATGGCTTTGACTTTTTTTTCAGTAGGGTGTATACCCTCTCCGTCTATTAAATAACCCAAAAATTCAATGCAATCCGTCCTTAAACAGCATTTTTCTTTCTTTACTTTCAGGCCAGATTCTCTAAATTTTTTAGTACATTTCTCAGTCTTTTTTCTAATTGGTTTGTATTTTTGGCCGAAATTAGGACATCGTCAAAATATGGCATGACCCCTTGTATTTCATTCAGTAGGCGTTCCATGAGGCTTTGGAACACTCCTGGGGCCACACTTACTCCAAACTGGAGTCTGTTACACTTGAACGCTCCTTTATGGGTCACTATTGTTTGTGCTTCCGCTGTTAGGGGGTCTACTGGAAGCTGTTGCTAAGCTTGTGCTAAATCTAATTTAGCGAAAACTTTTCCTCCCTCAAGTGAGTGTAACAAGTGCTGTACAACTGGCACCGCGTATGCACTTTGTTGCAGCGCATGGTTCAGGGTAGCCTTGTAGTCACCGCAGATTCGAACTGACCCATCAAGTTTAACTGGTGTTACAATAGGCGTCTCCCATCTGGCATGGTCAACAGGTTCCAAAACCCCTTGGTCAACCAATTTGTTTAGTTGTTCCTCTATTTTTGCCTTTAGTGCAAAAGGAACTCGTCTGGCTTTTAGTCTTCTAGGGGCTACCTGGGGGTCTAAGCTAAAGGAAATTGGGGTCCCCTGGTACCTGCCTAGTGAGCCATCAAAAACATCCTGGAATTCGTGGATCAGGTTTTCTTCCCAGTCGGTTGCGGCCACCCGGTCTACTCCAGTCATTCCGATCCCTAATGATGCGAACCATTCGATGCCCAGGAGGTTTGGGCAGTCTTGGTCAACTATTGTCAATGGCAGTACTTCATCATGGTGTTTGTAGGTGACTCGAAAATGTCCAAAACCTACCACAGGGATTCGATTCCCTTGGTAGTCCTTTAGGGTTAATCGCTGCTTCTGGAGCTTTTTGGGGTTGATGTTAGGGACCAGTTGTTTGATTTTGTCCCATGACACCATTGACAAAAAGGACCCTGAGTCTACCTCCATTTCGCAGGGGTTTCCTTCGATTTTCACTATTATTTTGACTTTCTTGCCACTTTCCGTCTGTGCGCTCCCGATAGTGAAAGTCTGGTGTGTTTTCTCCTGGTTATTGGCTCATTTGTTTCATTGCCACTTTCTCTCGGTTTGTTTTGGCTCGGTTTGTGGCGGAGAGTTGCTGCGTCTGTTTGGGCTGTAGTTTTTTTTATTTCTGCAGACCTTCTCGATGTGCCCCCTTTTTTTACAAGCTCGGCAGATGGCATCAAGGAATCTGCAGTTGGCTCGAGGATGGTTTCCTCCGTAGCCTGCGCATTCCCGCCAATTTCTTTTTTCGTGCCCTTTTTTGTTGGCGTATAGGTGGTGCACCTCATCGTCTTCTTCTTCAGATTCTGACGTTTCGTCAAAATCTTCGTGGTAGTGTAGTGGTTGAAATTTGTTTCTTCCCTTTTATTAAACACGTTTTGTCGATGTTCGCGTTCATCTGCTTCATTTTGACAGCCGATTTCTTCGCGGCTTCGGTGGCTGAAGCTTCAGCGATGGCTTCGGCTACGGTTATATTGGGTTTGTTAAGCAGTTTGCTTTGTAAGTTAGAGTCTCTTAAACCCAATACTATCCGATCTCACATCGCTTCATCTAAGTTCAGGAACTCACATTCTCCCCCCAGTTGTCGGAGGGCTGCCACGAAATCGGCAATAGTCTCAACTGATTTCTGATCTCTTCGGTAAAATTCGTGTCTTATGATGAGGTTTGACACTACTGGTGCGTAGTGAGCCTTCAGTATTCGTTGGAGTTCGGGCCAAGTCATTTGCTTCATGTCTCTGGGCTTCGCTAATGCCTTGGCCATTTTGAAAATCGTCGGCACACAATGCGTCAAAAAGACAGCCCTCTTCCGCTGGTCTGAGATCTCTTCCATCTCGTTACTTTCCAAATAGATTTGGAAACGGTCTACATAAGATTCCCAATCCTCTTAATTGGGAATGAAGGGTGCGGGCGGTGCGTTGATTCCAGCCATCGTCTTAGCCTGGTTTATCACTGCGTGCACAATCTCGGGTTTTAGGATGATCCCACCTTCGTCACCAGTGTTCCGTTCGAAAAAAACGTGAGGTAGACCGGGTTCCAACAACAAGTCTTTATTAGTTGATTTACAAGTGAAAATGGAATATTGGCTCAAGCTGCGGCAGCCCTTTTATAGGGGCTTGCCTGCCGGCTTGTAGCCAATGACATTAGTTTGGTTTTGCCACCTTTTAAGCGGCTCCTAGGATTGGTTCCTAGTGAACCAATCCCTATAGTGGCTTTCTTAGCCAATCAGAATGTGAGGTTAGGAGTCAACCATTTTAATACAGTACACTCCCCAAATGGATTTCTGTTCTGGTCTGAGACAAAAATATTCTGCAGAAAACTGGAAGCGTTCTGTCTCCTCACTGAGTATCTAGGGAAGACAAACAAGTGCCTGGAAAAGAGAAGAGAATTTCCTTTTCTTCCTCCAACCCATTTTATCACAAATTTCAACCTTGTAAAGGCCTTCAACTTCAACTCCCATTTGGTCAGTGGAGGATGACCGTTGACCTTCATCAGCCAAGCAGATGGTTTGAAGAAGATTGAAGGACAGGGTGTCTTCGAACCTATAGTGATTGGGTTCAAAAAATTTTACTACCAGTTCGGTGGGCATGGCTTGATGGGCATGGCAGGGGAAGGATACTGCAAAATCTCAATTCCTTCCCCACTCCAGGGGGAAGGTTACTACAAAATCCCATTCTCTCCCCACCCCATCCCACTAACCTGCTTTCCAGCTCCATTCTCCTTTGCAGGGCAACAAAAGAAGGCCTAGCCGATCAGCTGGGACTCAGGAGGCAGATAATAGATGGAGGCAGGGCCAGTCAGAGGTGGTATTTGCTGGTTCTCTGAACTACTCAAAATTTCTGCTACCGGTTCTCCAGAACTGGCCAGAACCTGTTGAATGCCACCTCTGCTGACCAAGTGACATTGTCTCTATAACCACAGGCACGGATGCAAGAGGAGAAGAGCTGGCCACTTCATGGCACCCAAAAGAAACCAAACTGGCCACATGAATTAAGGTCCCATCACTGCTATTAATTTTTAAATTTATCTAAAAGTATCTGGGGTTGTGGGAAGCTTTCTATAATAGAATAAATTTTAAAAGCAGTTTCATGGCATTAAAATTATGCCTGAGGGACCCTTGTTTATCTATTTTCCTTCCCATCTAAGTGGTACCTATTAATCTACTTTGCATGCTTTCAAACTGCTAGGTGAGTAGTAGCTGGAGCAAGGAATGGGACTTCACACCATTGCAGAGAGCTTGGATCTTGAATCCAGCCTATCAGCTTTCCAAATGACAAATTCAGCATCTCTAACCACTGAGCCATCTATAAGAAACAATGGATAGAAACTAATCAAGGAGAAAATCAACTTGGAATTAAGGAGAAACTTCTAAACAGTGAGGACAATTAACCATGGAACATTTTGCCTTCAGAAGTTGTAGGTGTTTCATCACTGGGTTTTTTAAAGAGTGTACAGTTACTTGTCTGAAATGGTATAGGAGGTATATCCTGCTTGAAGAGGGGGCTGGACTAGAAGACCTCCAAGATCCCTTCCAGCTCTATTCTGGTTCTGATTCCTTTTTTGTATGTATAATGTGTTTTATTAGTGTTGTGTATCAAGGATTGCAAGACTTCTATAGATGCCACATGCTAAATAAAACAAATAAATATCCTTACAACCATTCAGAAATACATTCTTCAGGGACGGACCTCTCCAGTGGTGGGATTCAAATTTTTTTTACTACTGGTTCTGTGGGCATGGCTTGGTGAGCATCACAGGGGAAGGATACTGTAAAATCTCCAGTCAGAGGTGGTATTTGCCGGTTCTCCGAACTACTCAAAATTTCTGCTACCGGTTCTCCAGATCTGGTCAGAGCTCATGTCTGAGCCTCTCGCTCTATAAATCTTCAAGTTTTTCACTCTCAGTGCTCCAGATATCTTAGACTATGAAACATAGTCTTGAGGTAGATAAAATTTGTCCTTCAGATTCTAAGGAGATCAGAAGGTTAAAAAATTATTATTTTTTCTTTACCAAATATTTATTCAGTCTCCTGACTGTCCCAATCTGATGAGCAAAGAACACAACAGTATTTTGCCGTGGTTGATGATGATGTCTCATTAGTAGAAAATCCAATACACTGTAACTTGGCAGCTTCTGGATCACAACCCTTGACCCAGGACTTATAATCAAGTGGATATAATCATGTCACTCCTTGAAAAATAGTATATTTTCTTGGGTAACTTGGTTCCAATTGTTATAAATGGAGGGTTTCAATTGTTTCTAGACTCCATTGGAAAGAATTTGCCACTGATTTGGTTCTTCTTTATCCATCCCACAAGAAGGGCCATAAACTCTGGTTGATTGATTGCACATTTAACATTATTGGAGGCAATGCTTTCTCACAGATGTCAGGCAACTAATTTCTCCAATTACTTCTGTATCAGTGTCATTCTTCTCATGTATAACTGTCATTGACTACAATATGCCTTCTAATGTTGCTTATTATCAACTCCAAGCACAGTTAGCTCATTTGTTTCTCCTGGTTTAATCAAAACCGTCTTGGGTTTTTCCTCTGACTGACGTTTCCTCAGCACTCAGATACATTATTCTGGATTAATTTCTGCTTTGTTAGCCATCATCTCTCCATCAGATTGTTTTGCTTTCTAAATAATGGCTAATCATTTGTGTGCTGCCCCTGGGATTTAAATTAGATTATTCAAATTGGATGTTTGTTTTTCCTCTAGCCTCTCCCTGGTTAAATTCACGGTGTCCAGTTTTTCCTAGTTTTCAATAGAAGATGATGTTTTTCTTTCTTATAATCTAAGTTGTGACATCAAATGACTAGTAGCAGAAAATACTGAGAAAGCAAACAAAAGTCATGGAGAAAGTGCAGCCAGCTTAATTTCTTAGTTCGATCTAATTCTGTCCAATAATGTTTCTAGGATTGTTATGAAGAGCAGAGGTGACAATGGGCATCCCTGTCTGATGCCCTTCTTTATCTCAAATGGTTTGGTAGCTTCTCCATTTATCAGTATGTTTGCCTTTGTGTGACATAAATTGAATTTAGCATATTTGCAGAATTACCCCTAAATTTCATCAAGTTAATCTGGGGCTTCATAAAATCCCAGTTGAGGTTATCAAAGGCCTTTTGTGCATCCAGGAAGACAAGGGCAACTTTGATTTCCTGGGTGAAGTTCATAAAATTCTAATATATCTATTATCATTCTTGTATTATATCTAATCTGTCTCGTGGAAAGGAATCCATTTTGGTCAGGATGAATTTTGTCATAGAGCACTTTCTTTAGTCTTTCTGCCATTATAGTCATGAAAATTTTATAGTCTGAGTTTAGAAGAGATATTGGTCTATATTTCTTTATTTGATTGGCATCTGCACCCTCTTTGGGGATTAGTATTATATACGCTTCCTTCCATTATTCTGAAATTTTAGCTTTCAGTAATTTCATAAGAAATTAAGGGAACAAAAATTAAAAGCCAAGAGTACAAATTACAAGCATTTGCAGATGACATGGCATTTGTCATAGAAGAACCAATAGATTTGGGATCAGTATTATAAAATGAAATAGACAAATTTGGTAAATTGGCAGGATTAAAAATTAATAGGGAAAAGACCAAAATATTAGTTAAAAACCTAGCAAACAATAAGCAAAAAGAACTAGAGGAAACAATGGGATTACAAATCATAAATAAGATTAAACATCTAGGCATCTGGCAAAGACCAATTATCCCTGAGGGAGGACAATTATACCAAATTATTACAACAAATTGGAAAGGATTTGGAAAAGTGGAACAAAATGCAAATTTCACTATTAGGTAGAATAGCAACGATTAAGATGAATGTCCGACCCAAAATCTTGTATTTATTTCAAACAATTCCCGTACTATTGGACATTTTTTTTTTAAAGAAGTAGACAAAATCATTATGAAATTCATTTGGGCAGGAAAAAAAATGAAAATTTTAAAAAAATCTATTTACAAGACAATAAAAGCAGAGGTGGCCTTGGTCTCCCTGCCTGGGAGACCTACTACAAAGCAACGGCACTAGTGTGGAGAAAAGACTGGATTAAATTGGAAAACAAAATAATTTTAACACTTGAGGGCCATGATTTGCAAATTGGATGGCACACATTTTTGTGGATAATAATAAATAATAAAAGTCAAATAATAAAAGTCATTCATATTTCTCCAGATACACTTTACATAAATCCTTCATTAAAATCTTGATAGATATTAGAAGAATCCCGAGATGGCTTTCAACAATGGAGGCGATGTTCCATCCTAACATGATGGACATTAGCAAAAAGCTTAAATTTCACCAAATACTAGATAATGGGGGATCACTTAAATCGATTCAGGCACTAAAAAACCAAGGAATGTTTATTGACAACTGGTCCTACTTTCAAATAAAAATGAGACATATTAGGGATGCAAAAGAACATAGATTTGAAACAAAAGATACTCAATTAGATAAAATACTTCTGGGCCTGGAGAAAAATATGATATCCAAATTGTATATTTTTTTACTAGAGTATGAATTAGCTGAGGAAATTGTGAAAGGACCAATGTTAGCTTGGGCAAAAAACTTCAGTTATAACAGATTTGGATGATTGGGAGGAAATTTGGCAAAAAAAAAATCTTACATTTATAAAATCAATACCATATAAGGAAAATTTATATAAAATGATATATAGATGGCATCTGGCACCTTCTTGATAAGCTAAAAAATATCTAACAGCAAATCCAAGCTGTTGGAAATGCAAAGAGAAACTTGGTACCTATTTCCATTTTTGGTGGAAAAAATTTAATCTCATGCCCTGAGATTAAAAAATATTGGACAAGGATAAAAATATGGATAGAAAAAATTATCGAACGTGGACTGGAGTGGAAACTGGAACTCTTCCTCCTGGGAATGATTAAAGGGGAATACCCTCCCAAAGTGAGATATCTGATCATCCACTTATTAATAGCGGCACAAATTTCTTTAGCACAATATTGGAAAAGGCCTGATATATCACTGTTATACATTATTATTCAAAAAAGCTACGAATACGCCAAAATGGAGAGGCCCATGCTCAAATTAAATGGGAAGGAAGAGTCAGAGTATTATTTGGTTTGGGATAAGTGGTACAGTTGGGTAGAGGCAAGAAAAAAAAGTACACAGGATAAATGAACCCCGGACACATACTATAGTTGTAAAAATTTAATGTATATAATAATGATTTCAAGCTTCTTGTCTATTATATAAATATTATGAAGGCTCCATTTGATTAACCAATACAGTTATAATCTAATAGTAATAGCAGAATAATATATTATTTATTAACTAATAGGCAATTGACAAGGGATAAGGAATACTTGCCAATGATTACTTACTACTGTTTACTATGAGCTATCAATCTTAATATCAAATGTAATACGGTAGAAAGAAATCCATTTATTGTTCTAGTTATATTTTTTATTGTTACATATTTGTATGTTTGTGTTTTAATCTTTTGTAAATAAAGTCTATTTTAAAACTAAAAAAAAAAAAAAAGAGAAAGTGCAGCCAGCTTTATCTCCATCTTTGTTACTCAATTCCATCTCCCATCCTTTTGAAAACCAGTACAAAACAATTCACTGGTCATTTATTACACACTTCACATTAGAACCATCATTTTAAAAGGCACAACGAAGAATGTTCTTCCTGCATCTACTCAGAAAGTTCAGACTGGCCCCAGGAGTTGCTGATACAGTTCTACCGAAGAATTGTTTACTCTGTCATTTGTAGTTCGATAACTATCTGGTTTGGTATAGCAACTAAACAGGACAGGTACAGACTTCAACAGACAGTTAGGACTGCAGAAAAAAGACCAGCTACAACTAGCCTGCTTCCGTTAAGGACCTGTATACCTCTAACCTTACCCTCAAAATGACGCTACAGGGCTCTGCACCAGAACAACAAGATTTACAAAACTTATATTGTTTTTATTGTTTCCCAGTAAGATTTGATTGCTTGTTAGTATCCTATGGCTATTACTATGTGTTGTATCTTATGATTCTTGATTAATATACTTTCTTTTTTCTTTATGTATACTGAGAGCATATGCACCAAGACAAATTCCTTGTGTGTTCAATCACACTTGGCCAATAAAGACTTCTATTCTGTTCTATTCTTTTCTATATATTGCAGGGGTCAGAAAGAGGGCTGAGAAAATATCAACAGACCCCTCACATCCTGGACATAAACTGTTTCAACTCCTTTCCTTGGGACACAATTACAGAGCATTGCAGATCAAAACAAAGAGAGGTGTTTTTTTCCTTCTTTCATCCCTCTGCTGAATACCTAGTATTCGCACAGTACTGTCTTATCTCTAAGAATATTTACTCATGTAGTATGACTGCATTACTTTAATCCTTCTCATCTTTTCCACTATCTCCCCTTCTTGGCATTATTACTTTGATATTATAATCGCTATTACTTTGTTGTTTTGAATATACACTTAGAGCTTCTATTGTACTATTCTATTCTATTCTTGTCTATTCTATTCCATTCTACTTCTTTTGTGTTCTGTTCTGTACTGTTCTATTATATTTATCCTATTCTACTCTATTCTTCTGGGAATGAAGCTGATGTTCAATCGTGAGAAGGAGAAGAGATTGTTTCCTGATGCAAAGGGCACCAGCAGTTCCCAGGTCAAAACAAAAGAGTTGAATATTGTAAATCCTAGCTATATTTCATTGAGAAGAAGGAAATCTATAACGATTCTAGCCAGCCTATCAGATACAATTTTTTTCTGTTTTTCAGGGGTTCGTGGACATTCTCTTCACTTCTAAGCCTAAATAGATAAGATACTGCAAAAAGGGTTCATCCTATTGCTTATTTCAGTGTTTGTATCACACCATGAGTTTACTTGCTAAACTTTTCCCACCACTAGTCTTCTTTCTTCATTCTCAAACCCCAATCTCTTAATGTTGCTTCAGAGCAGTGGTGGTATGCTCTCAGTTCTGACTGGTTTGACTGAACTGGTAGTAAAAAAAAGCCTCCCAGATGAGAGGAAGGAAAAAAGCCTTGGATCAGCGATGGGAAAAAAAGCCTCCAACGATCAGCTGATTGGATAAAAGACCAAAAAGTGCATGTGAGGGTAGAAGGGGTCACTCCTAGCTTTTCATTTTTTCATCCTCTCAGCTGATTGACTTGTTGGGCTGCATGCATTAGGGGTGCACAGATGCATGTGGTCACCCACTGAACTGGTCATGATTAAGGTAGGATCCCACCACTGCTTCAGAGGTCAAGTCAACTTCTCTAGCAGTGATCCTGAACAGAAGAATCCTAGAAAGAGTAGGTGACCTAGTGGTCACAGAAGGAAGAAAGCCACATCTCCTCCTAACTAGTAACAACTGATTGATCAAACAGCAACAGCAAAAGAGAGCTTCTTCTGTCGCGGTGCCCATTCTTTGGAACATCAGCCCTCAGAAGATTATGTCCCTGATCCTGCTAGCTTTTCACAAGATCTTAAAGATGTGGTTCTGCCACTTTGTTTGGGGATCCACACATATAATAATGCCTCTGCAGTGGTTATGTTGATTATGGTTGATGGGTTTCGTATCTTGGCTGCAATTGGCTGCAATGGATTTTTTTTATATCCATCATTGTGTTTTTTTGTTTTTAAATAGCTCTTAAGTGTTGATAGCCACCTATACTCATGTATCTGAGGTGGTGGCCATAAAAATTGGAAAAATATATAAATAATGAATTAATCCCTGGGACTTTTATTATGGGCTCCGGAGAACTATATTGTCACAGAACATCTTTTTACTGCTAAGACAACACCCAATGCTAGTTGCTTTATTGTTGCATTTTAGGTGTTGACATTTATAATTGTTTTTGTTATTATTGTGTGATTTGACTAATGTAGCATTAAGAATTTAACTCCTGTGCTATTTCTGCATTGGCTTTATTTTATATTGTGTAAAATGATTTAGCTGATTTGTATGCTTCTCAGAAAACCGTGAATTGCAGGCAGATGAACAGTATAATGCATAAACATTATCTAAAGTGAGTATCACAGATCTACATAATATGATAAACATAAATAACAGGAGTACACTAGTAATTGCTACTTTATAAAATAAGATTGTGCACATCAATTGAAAGTCTTATCAAAGCCATCTAGATTTCACGGTGTTGAAATTCTCCCATGAACAGATCATTAATATTTTAACCATGAATAAAAGGTGAAAAACTATATCTGACAAGAACAGAAAGAGTCTGGGTCTCTCTCCCTCTCCCTCTCTCTCTCTCTCTCTTTCTTCTCTGATTCTAACTGCGCTCTGAAAAAAGAAGCAATTTATTTTGAATGAATGTGAACCAGGTATTTTCTTCTCTGTGGTCTGGATAATTTTCCTCTAGCAAATCTTATTTGTGTAGCTGCTTATTGAATTCCTGAGTAAAGAAAGATAGACCTGAGGAAATTTGCTCTTCAAGCAAATATTTGATGCAATTGGCCAACCTTCGACTGAGTGGGATCAACAGTCTCATAATAATCCATAAAATACATTTGAAAGCAAAGAAATGTTAGGGCAAGTAGATTTCACCCCAATTCATGGATATTCTAGATTGCCAGAGTAAATTTGTAAATGGTGCCTTAGACAAAACACTCTTTTAGGGGATTCATGGAGATCCAGATTGGAGAGATACGTAGGTCATCCTGTTATTCATGTTCAAGTTTTCAGGCAGTGTAACTGACAACTTTAAGACTTGTGGACTTCAACTCCCAGAATTCCTGAGCTACCATGACTAGATGAGGAATTCTGGGAGCTGAAGTCCACAAGTCTCAAAACTGTCAAGTTTGAAGACCCCTGCTTTAAGAGGACCAACCAAGAAATCTTGGCTGATTATATGCTGGGTTCCAGCTATTTTGACAGGCTGAAGGAAAGTTATCTGGTGGCACAGTGGTCAGAATGCAGTACTGCAGGCTACTTCTGATGACTGCCAGCTGACTGCAATTTGGCAGTTCAAATCTCACCAGGCTCAAGGTTGAGTCAGCCTTCCATCCTTCCGAGGTGGGTAAAATGAGGACCCAGAATTGTTGGGGGCAATATGCGGACTTTGTAAACTGCTTAAAGAGGGCTGTAAAGTGGTATATAAGTCCAAGTACAGTTGATTATGGGGAGAAAACATATGTGTAAAAGAGACAGGCTTTAGCAGGAAATGAGAACATATTATGATGTCAGCCCATGATAATTTACTGAGGTGGGTGTCCAGAATCAAAGAGTTGTAAAATGGAATTGAGAAGAGCATTGCAAAGCATCATCTCTGGAAGTCTGTGGAACATGCCTTCAGAAGTTTTGGTGCTTCAACACTGGAAGTTTTAAAGAAGAGATTGGACAACCATTTGTCTGAAATGTTATAGGGATTCCTGCCTGAGCAAGGGGTTGGACTAGAATAGGGGTCACCAACCCTTCGGACTTCAGGGATCACGAAACTCATAATTTTAAATCCTGTGGACCAGGGATCCTGGGAAAATCCCCCCAAAAGTCTGTAAGAAAATCCCCTCCCCTGTTTTCCAACCATTCAATCATTCTTCATTTGGGATTGTAGGATACTGTCTCCAGCTCCATTCTCAGGGGTGAAGAGGAGAGAGGGAGAGGGAGAGGGAGAGGGAGAGGGAGAGGGAGAGGGAGAGAGAGAGGGAGGGAGAGAGAGAGAGAGAGAGAGAGAGAGAGAGAGAGAGAGAGAGACTCTTTTGGCTTCATAAAAGGAAAGCAGCAGAAGCAGCAGTAGTCTTTCTTTCTCTCCCCCAAACTCCACCAGAAATGAGTCTTTGTGAGATTTGTCATGCTGGCACAGCATCTTGGAGCAGGATGCCTTGCAGGATTCCTTACAGGATTCCAAAAACTCATTTCTGGTGGAGTTTGGGGGAGAGAAAGAAAGAATTTTGCTTCTTTCCTTATGTGCAACCAAAAGCAGAAGAAAGAAGCAAAAAGAAGCAGCCCAGTGGCCAGGCAAGGTGCGTGGAGTGAGTGGGGCAAGTTCCCCCTCCGCACTTTCCCCTCTCCCCTCACAAGCTCGTGGTGCTCACAATGCAAGTGATGCAAGCCTTGTGTTCCCATGGGCCATGTGGGCGGCTCAGCCTTGTGTTCCCATGCAGCCTGGATTAATTGGTTTGGGGGATGCTTTGGGGGTGATATTTCTCTGAGGACCATCAAAAATTTTTCATAGACCACCAGTGGTTCCCAGCCCACTGGTAGGCGTCCACTGGACTAGAAGATCTCTGAGGTGCCTTCCAACCTTATTTTTCCATTCTGTTCTCTTCTATTCTGTTCTATTGTACTCAACTTGACTTCTACTCTATTCCATTCTACTCTATTCTACTCTGTCCTACTCTACTCTAATTCTATTCTATTCTATTTCTGTTCTGTTTCTATTCTATTTTATTCTGTAGTTTGGGCAGGCATAAACTGTCTTGGAAACCAATGTGTGTTCATGTTCCTGGTCATCTATGAAGCCAACTGGGTGTGATTCACTCAGGTGTTGCATCTTCTGAATGCTTCTGGGAAGGCAAAGAGACAATTGGATGTGTATTACCAGGCCTGGAAAAATGGAAGAACATAATGATGCTAAATATAAAAGATTGGCCTGCATTTCAAACAAGTTATTTCTTTAGTTAAGAACGGGAAAATAAAAAGGGATGGAATCACTTTGAAAGAGAGGGAAACAATTGGCTTTGCATTAAGCATTTGCTTGAATCTCTAGCAATAAATAATTTAATATAATAAAGCTATCATTAAGATACTGTGGTCATAAATCAGTGTTTTACTGTTCAAGGCTAAGCGAACTTTTAAAATTTATTTACTGCTCGAGTGTTGTTTTAAATTAACCAAATAAGATTTAAACACTTCCCTTGGCGAAACAAGAACAAGTACCTAGCTCGGTTTCCGGTGTTCCCATAAAAAGGCTATTCCCAGCTGCTTTGAAATAGCTGTTATGTGTGAAATGTGGAAAATTTCCTCTAGAAAATACGGCAGTTCTAACCAGCCCTGCAGAAAGACAGAAATGAAGGTACAATAGACAAACACCAACAGTGACTGCCTTTCTGCACAAAGCATACCGAGAGATATTCAGATTGACAAGTCATCAGAAGGAACTCTGACCAGGCTGAGAAAGAAGTTCGCATTCCCTAATGCTGCAGAGATGAAAGATACAGTGCTGTCAAAGTGAGAAAAGACAGGACCAAAGATTCTGTGTAAATATGCAGATGGGACCATGTTCTCCAAGTCCTCCTCCTCCTCTTCTTCTTCTTCTTCTTCTTCTTCTTCTTCTTCTTCTTCTTCTTC
>BLBF01000073.1:15218236-15252086 GCA_015471245.1 Laticauda colubrina
AGAAAGAAAGAAAGAAAGAAAGAAAGAAAGAAAGAAAGAAAGAAAGACCCAGATAAATACCACCAACAGAATATGGCCAAGACTTACATAATATGCATGGATGAACATGTTTTTTTTTAAAAAAAGAGTCCATTTATTGATTTTTTTTTTCATGTACACAGCAATGAAACCATCCAGATATGAAGAAGCTCAGCTATTGAATGAAAATAATCCCATGAGATGAAACAGGTCTGAATAGATGTTATATCAAGCAAACCCCCCAGAGAAGTGTTCAATTCTTGAAAACTGAGCCACTTCCAATGGCATCACCCCTATCCTTCCATGTAATTATTTTTGTTGCATGTATGTGTTGTGGTCCGCCGGCAGACTGTGGAGACAGCAGCAGAGTCGGACAGTGGGGAGGAACTTGGACCAATCCAGGAGTCTGGGGAGGACTTGGATGAGGGTTCTGTATCTGAAACAGAGATGGGCCCAGGGCCATCTGGGAGTTATGTGCTGACTCCAGAGCCTCCAATCTGACAGCAGTGTGGCAGAGGAACAAGGGGAGCCTGTTTCCAGTGCATGTGTGCCCAGAGCTGCCAGAAGGCAAGAACAGTTAAGACAAAAAGGGTGACTTGGGAGTAAGGCTTGGAGGTGATTGGTCCTCCCATAAAGGAGGAGCAAAAGGACAGGAATCTTTACAGGAAGCATTTCAAGGAAGATAAAGGTGCGTGCTCATCATACTTATCCTGAAAGACTTTGGCAGACTTCCATGAGACTGTTTAGAAACTGTTTCAGACTCATTACAGGCTGTGAATGATTAAAATTCATAGCCGTTGAAATAAAACAAAAGGTTTTTGGGACTAACATGTATTTGTTAGTGTCTCCATAACCCTTGATCAGAACAATATGAGTGTCAGTACTTCCTCTCTATCTTTGTCAAGTATGCTTTTTATTTGTATAAAGTACATCTGGACCTTTGAGTTTATCTCCTTCAATTCCTCCACCTACTGCAATGAAATTCTATGTTATTTCCTGGAATAGAAGTGTCAGAAATAATAATGATAATGCACCTTTGGGGATAACCCCAAAACCACAGAAGTACCTCTTGAATACCATCGGCATTGACAAAATCACTATTGGTCAATTGCAAAAGGCAGCTTTATTTGGCACAGTTTACATTTTTTAACACCATCAAGCCACAATATCTGACTGTCTCAGTCCTTGGGAAGGACTCGAGAGGTAGATTAAAAATGCCAGCTCCAGTCTAATCTGGCTGACTGTGCAGCCAACCATAATAGACATCTGTTCAATGTATGTTAATTTCAAATATTTGCCCTGAAATGTGCTTGAAACATTGCAAGATCTTTTTTTTTTTTCACGCTGTGGAATAGTTCTGTGATAGCTTCAATTTTTAAAATGGACCTGACTTGCTATTTGTGAAACTGTTGAAGAGCTGGAGACACAAAAAAGGGAGTCTCATAATTTTCCTCAAAGGGCTTTCCACAGTTCACACATTAGCAACTCATTCAATTACATCTTCCTACTGAGCTGCTAGTTGTGATTAACGGACTGATGGGGATCAATGCACACCCTTGAATGTCAGGGTCTTGTGCAGCGGTGCATGAGAACTTGGGCCAACATGATTTAGACTTTGAGACCTTCCTTTTGTTCCAAGAAATCATCTTGTTAATGATACCCAATTATTTTATTGTGACACACTTATGATAGGCTCAAGGTGAACTCTCGGGGCGCAGTGGTGCAGACTCGTGAATCAAAGGATGGAAAATGTCTTCTTAATCATAACAAATACAAAGGAGAAAAAGATTCGATTCTGAGCCAGCCAGGAACTAAATTTGCATGAAAGCAGAGCATTTTTACAGCCCCGGCAATTAACCTCCCTTCTGTCAGCCTTGAAATGGCCAGATCATGTAAAATAACTTCCAGCCGATCAGTAAGAAAGTGCAAAATATAAAACTCCAAAAAGTTAAAAACACAACCCTCCCCTTTGACTTCCAAAGATCTTGAAATAACAAGATGGCTGTCATCTCTCAGGAAAAATAAAATCAATTGCTTTTTGTGTGTGTGTGATTTTAGGTATTTTACAGCTGGCTCAGAAATAAATCGTCTCACTTTCTATATTGCTTCTATTTCCACTCCCACCCCTCAAGAAGTTTGGAAGTGGGCCGTGCAACCAACTTCATTCCTGCCAATCCTCAGTTTCTGGAGACAGACAGGAAACTCCTGTTCTGAGCTGCAGCAGCATCTGAAATAATAGAAATTCCGTCCCCCAGCTACAAGAGCGATCAGAGAGGTTTCTTGAATTCAGTTATATTCCAGGGTGTTTAAGGAATATATAGCTTTATTCATTGGTGGGCTTCAAATAATTTAACAGCAAGTTCTCTGCGCGGTTGCTGGGCATGGCCATGGTGGGCATGGCCTAGCTGGCCTCCTGGGAGCAAAAATGGGCTGTGGAGAGCCCATTTTCCACCTCTCCAGGCTCCAGAGGCTCTCTGCATGCCAGAAATAGGCCCATTTCCGCCCTCCATGAGCCTCTGGGAGGCGCAATTTCCATCTCCCTGGACTCCACACACCCCTGCACTTACCTGGGATTCAAAATGGGCCATGTGGGGATTCATGGGAGAGAAGAAGAGGGGTGGGGTGGGGCCAGCTAATCGTCAGAACTAAACCAGTTCACCAAACCAGATGTAAAATCAACACCCGGTTCGTCTGAACTGGTGCGAACTGGATGAAACCCACCCCTGGCTTTATTTCTATAATATTTGTGCTTTGGGCAACTCTATGAAGTTTGTACTATGGAATGAATTAGAGAAAATAAACTCTTTGGGGTTTCCCTTCCAGACAGAGCTGAAGAAGCTTCTCACACGAGAGGCAAAACATTTTCAAAGAAAAAAAAAAGAAGAGTCCAATTGTCTCCTGAAAAAGCACCTGTGGGACCACCATGACCTGGATGATTGAGAATCTCTATAGACTTTTAGCCTTGCACTTTGGGATGAACGCTCTTCAAATGGTGTGGGAATATGAATGGATTTCCAGGAATAAAAGATTGCAGACTACAGAAACCATTTGCACTATTCAGGTGACCCTGAGAACACAGATAAATGTCCTAAAGGTTCTGTCCTGTCCTTAGAATTTGGGTGAGGGAATGTAAATTCTTAATCCTATCAGCTCCAATGGCAACTATGGCTGAAAGAATTATGTTTATGAATTGATTGGCTCAGTCTTTCTGAATGGATACCAAATCTGCATTCCTAAAGATCTGCCTCTTTAAGCTCCTTAGTTTGAAGCTGTTTTTCTATGGCAGGAAGACTGGGACTGTTTTCTGCCTTTCTTTAAAAAAAATTCTCCTTTGGGGTAACATTCTGCCTCTTTTAGTATTCCCCAAAATATTTCATTCTCTTTGGGGGGGGGGGGGTTTCCCACAAAACCAAAATCATTGGCAATGACAATCCATCGATTTAGCATAATGTAGCCAGTCTGGCATGCATCCATCTGATGCCCTTCAACCTCCAAAGTCCTCATCAGTAGGATTGTGGGAAAACCGCAGGAACATTCAGAGTTGGTTTTCACCAGCCTGTGCCAATATGATATGTTCAATAAAATTAATGTTTGAGGAACCTGCTTGCCTCAGAGTCCTGTTTGCTATGGGCATATTACTTGGAACCCTGACAATCACATCAAAACATCTGAAGGACTGATGTGGCGCTGAAGCAGGGGTGGGATTCTACCTGGTTAGACCAGTTCTATAGAACCAGTTGTTACAATTCTGTGCAGTTTGGAGAACTGGCAAATTGTGCCACTCACTCCTTACCTGGCATGCACCATCCAACTTGACTGCGTTTGGTAAGTTGCTATTTTTCCTTTCCCCCCCCCCACCATCAGCTGTTCTACTGTGCAGGGAGATTTAAATGAGCTAGAAAGCAGGAATTCGTTGGATTTCTTGCTTTCTAGCTAATCTAAAAGTAAAGCTGAACCTTCCTTAGAACTGAAGCTTCTATTTTTCAATGCAGACTCAGGTAGCAGATTGCAGAAAGATAGATCTCTGAATGAATCTGTAAGTCTGTAAGCAACTCAATCTGCCTGCCTGCTTTGCCTGATTTTGGGTAAAAGTTGCTCTTTTTTATAAAAAAATCAATATTTACATAAATATTTATAATATTTACATAGAAGCCATGCCCAGCCAGTTGAATGACCTCCAAGCCATGCCCAGCCAGTCACATGACCACCAAGCTGTGCCCACAAATTAGTCAACATCCACAGAACCAGTTGTTAAGAAATTTGAATCCCAGCCCTATGTTGAACATACTCGAAATCTGGGCAAACCCAAGTCCTGATCACATACCTGAGCTTATATTCCTGACCACATATTTCATCTCTGCTACAATGCAATTTTCATACAATTTTCTGGACTACCTCAAAGCTGACATGGTTCCTCCACTGGACCAAGCCACCCTTTCAAGCATAGTGTCAGAAGTCTGTAGATATTCTCAGTCATCCAGGTCATCGTTATCCCAAAGTTGCTTTTTTCAGGAGGCAACTGGACTTTCTGGTTTTTCTTTGAAGACATTTCACTTCTCATCCAAGAAGCTTCTTCAGCTCTGACAGGATAGTGGGGAATGGAAAGATTTATACTCCTTGAAGACAGCTGGTAATTTGCATCCTTTTAGAGGGTCGCTGAAGCATCCTTTTAGAAGGTTGTTTTTGAATGAGAAGTTAAACATCTTCAAAAAAATAATCCAGGCACATTTGGGACGACCATGACTTGGATGATTGAGAATCTCTATAGACTTTTAGCGATACAGTTTGAGATGAACACCCTTTGAATGGTGTGGGAGTAAGAATGGATTTCCAGATGAAAAATTGCAGGCTACAGGAACCAGGAGAAATACTCAGGTAACTCTGAGGACACAGATAAACCTCCAAGTACTTCAACAACCTTCTAAAAGGATGAAAATGACCAGCTGACTGCAAGAAGTATAAATCCTTCCAGTCCCCACTATCCTGTCAGAGCTGAAGAAGCTTCTTGGGTGAAAAGTGAAACATCTTCAAAGAAAAAAAACAGGAAAGTCCATTTGCCTCCCAAAAAAGCACCTTTGGGACACTGTCAGAAGTTGCAATTATGCTATCCAAGGCATGCTCTTGCTGGCACTACCAAGCTCACTGTTATGATGACAGGCAGACAATAGGGGGCCTCTCTTAATTCTACTTCTGGGTCTACATCTTTTGGTGGAAGATCAGACTGCTTCCCCAAGTTGCAAAAAAATCCATAAGTCATAAACACCCAAGTGTAGGCAGTCAGCAACTTTGTAAGAATAAATAACTTTGCGCCAACTCTTCGATCAAACTAAACTTAAACTTACACCTACCAACATGGAGTAAATCTGTATAGATTTGTTTTGTTCTCAATATATACAATATTGCCGTTCCAGTATTTGATTTCTGTAGTAGTTACGATCAGAGCTTTACACTTAACCGCTCAACAAAAAATGTTAAACTGTGAGCTTCGTAGTTCTTGCCCCAGACTTTAACCACTATGTTTACAGTACATTCACTGAATCTCTTCTCCAAATTTGCAAGCTTTTTTAAGCACTAACATAAAACAGATTTCCTTCTGCGTGATATTATCTTACTCCAGTTTGGGAAGGATTCGGTTCCCATCTGTCTGCTTCTAAAAACAGCAAAAGATAAGTCACAATGACTAATATTTTCAAAATCTCTCCAAAAAGAATGTGGGGTTTGTTGTTTTATTTTTTTTTTGTCTAGAAAAATAGTTTTTTCCCCCTCAAGTCTGCAAATCCAAAATAGACTTCCTCTCCTCTCTGTGTCCTGCTTGTTCTGCCTCTAACAACTGCTTTAACATGTGCACACAATTGTTGTGGATAAGAGGATTGCAACAGATAGACTTCCTGTGTTCAAATAAGACTAGAGCAAAAACTTGACTGATTCACTGCAGGTCAGCATACTGGGCCAAACTTGGTTAAACTTATGGTTACTTGGAGTTGAGCTAGATCAGTGGTGGCAAACCTTTTTGGGCTCCCGTGCTGAAAATTGCATGCGCTCTTGTGCTTGCATGCCAGCACCCAGAAGGCAATGCGTGCGAGCCCCCACACACACACACACCCTGTGCGTGTGTGCAAGACCCCTGTGCATCCCATGCATCTCTACGCATGCACTCTGCCATGCATTCCTGCCCCCTGTGCATGCATGACAGATACCCGACAATTAGCTAGTGGGTGGGCGGTGGGCACACATGCACAGTGAAGATCTTCCAAGCAACCTCTCGCATGCCCGCAGAAGTGGCTCTCTGTGCCACTTCTGGCACGCGTGCCATAGGTTCGCCATCATGGAGCTAGATTATGAGTAAGCATGCTATATGAAATAGGACTATTTAATATATGGGTTGCAAGCATTTAGAATGTGGCTAGCTGGCAGCAAGGAGCCATCACTTTATGCCACCTAGTGGTTGCCGTGACATCTGCATCCCTGGTGCAGTAATGCTAAATTTGGTAACGGTGTTTTAAATCAACACTGTTGATTTAAAAGATTATCAACTTCCTTCAGTGGAAACTAATCAAGGAGAGAAGCACTAAGGAGAACTAGTGAGAACTAAGGAGAAATTTCCTGACAGTTAGAACAATTAATCAGTGGAACTTCTTGCCTCCAGAAGTTGAGAATTCTCCAACACTGGAAGTTTTAAAGAAGAGACTGGACAACCATTTGTCTGAAATGATATAAGGTTCACTGCCTAAGCAGGGGTTTGGATTTGAAGATCTCCAAGGTCCCTTCCAACTCTGTTATTCTATTCTATTCTATTCTATTCTGTTCTGTTCTGTTATGTTATGTTCTGTTATGTTATGTTCTGTTCTGTTCTGTTCTGTTCTGTTCTACTCTACTCTACTCTACTCTACTGTACTCTACTCTACTCTTCTCTCTGCTCTCTACTCTCTACTCTCTGTTCTGGTCTACTCTTCTCAACTCTACTCCATTCTATTCATCTTGACTCTATCAGCAAGTGTATCCTAACCAACCTTTTAAATGATTTTTGCAATATTATTGATAGCAAATAGGAAATGGCTGAACATTTACAGCCAAAGATATCCATTTGTTATTCTCATGGCCTAGATAGGCGATGACAACTTTTGGTTTGTCTGGATATTCCATGAAAGTTTTTGTGACTTTCTGCTCCTTGCATCCTACCAGCTATGGCTGACCTCTCATCTAAAACCAGTCCAGGTTTCCATGACCCAAAATATACAGCTGAAAGCAAGATGGTTAATGTCAACTTTGGCCATCTTGTTTTTTCATTTGCCCGTGAACACCAGCTGCTTCTAGGTGAGAGGCCAGCAATGATGCATTATAAGCTTAGAATTTCTTTGCATCTGTAAGCAGCCCCAGAGAATTGTCCAAATTCAAGAAAACTCAATGAAATCTGGCATTAAGAACCACAGATGCCATTGTGCTGTGGTTACCATAATTAAAAGATGGGGATGAAAACAGTTAGATAGCTGTTAACACACCTTCAAATGAAAGTTGATCTCTTCTTTATTCCAGGGAAATGTAATGCCATTTTGCATAAAATGGTGTGGATATGACTTATCATTAATCCTCAGTCTGTTTACTCTGTAATATTCTCATTAATTCTTAATTACGTTACAGAACAGAACTGCTCAGAAATCTCTGCTTCAAAATTACTTAATCCAATTTCCAAATATAGGTAATTCAGCTTTAAGAACCACGTACTGTGGCTGAACTTCACGGAAATAGTTTCCGCAGGCTGATAACAAAAAGAAGTGTCAGAATTGCGTTGAATCAGTTTCCATTCCAAGCAAGAAAACTGCTCTGGGATGACAATTTATTGGGGATGCAAATGGCAGAAAGATCTCTCTGCCCACCAAACCAAGAGTTAGAATTAGAATTCTTTATTGGCCAAATGTGGTTGGACACACAAGGAATTCGTCTTGGTGCAAATGCTCTCAGTGTACATAAAAGAAAAGATACATTCATCAAGAATCAAGAATCATAAAGTACAACACAATGTTAGTCATAGTGTACAAGAAGCAATCAAATCATACAAGGAAATAGTCAATATGAATCGTAAGGATAGAAGCAACAAAGTTACAATCATACAGTCACAGGTGGGAGGGGATGGGTGATAAGGAGTGATGAGAAGATTAATAGCAATAGTAATGCAAACTTTGTAAATAGTTGAACAGTGTTGAGGGAATTATTTGTTTAGCAGAGTGATGGCGTTCAGGAAAAAACTGTCCTCGTGCCTAGTTGTTCTGGTGTGCAGTGCTCTATAGCATCATTTTGAGGGAAGGAGTTGAAACAGTTTGTGTGTGGGATGTGAGGAGTCTGTCAGTATTTTCACAGCCCTCTTTTTGACTCATGAAATATGCAGGTCCTCAATGGAAGGCAGGTTGGCAGCAATTGTTTTTTCTGCAGTCCTAATTATCCTCTGAAGTCTGTGTCTGTCTTATTGGGTCGCAAAACCAAACCAGTTATAGAGGTGCAGATGACAGACTCAATAATTCCTCTGTAGACCTGGATCAGCAGCTCCTTGGGCAGTTTGAATTTTCTGAGTTGGTGCACAAAAAACATCCTTTGTTATGCTTTTTTGATGATGTTTTTGATACCTGGTGTCCATTTTAGGTCTTGTGATATGATAGAACCTAGAAATTTGAAGGTCTCTACTGTTGCTCCTGTGTTGTCTAATATTGTAAGAGTTGAGGTAACGTGTACCAATTTGCATCCTATTTCCCATATTGGCAAGAATCGACATGCCACATCAATCATTTCCCTCCAGGCTATGCTGATTGGACTCATTAGATGTGGCTCTGCCTGGCTCCAAGTGCAGGGACCTACTTTTGAAATAACTGTACTGGTAATCCTAACATCGTCCCAACCAAATATTTCTCAAGGCTCTGACTAATAAACCCAAGCAAATCAGAACTCTGAGACTGGGATCCTCCTCAAAGGTCTTCTTTATTGGGTATATCCTAATAGCAGAGCTTCCAAGGAAAACCAATTCCAAGTCTTTCCCTCAGTTTCAGTATCATTAAATTAGGAAATAATCACATCCCCAAATGTCTCAGGTCATGTTAGCCAATTGGGTTAATTGGCAGGCTCTTCAGGCACTCCTTCCACAACCTTATCCATTGCCAGTAGTAATGATCTTGGTTCTCAAGAGAAAGTTATCTGTTGTGTCCAGATATGCATTCCAACCTCCTTCCTTCCTTCCCCCTCTGTGTGGCAACAGAAGAACAGAAAGATGTCTGCTGCCAGGTTCGGTTCGAAGTTGACAGCATTCTTTAAAGGTAGAAAGCTCAGCTCCCATCATCTCACACCTTGATGTGACATTTGGTCTAAGGTGATGACTAGCAGCATCTGGCACAATTAAGAGGGCACTGGAAGCAGCTCTTACAGGTAGTCTTGGACTTAAGACCATAATTGGGATTGGAATTTCCATCATTAAGAGATAGTCATTAAGTGAGCTACTCCCAATTTTTTTTTTTAATTTTTTGCCATGGGGATTAAGTGAATCACTGCCCTCATTGAGTGAATCCACTTTCCTCAACTTATTTGACTTGCTGGAAGCCTCCTGGGAAAGTTGTAAGTAGCAATCATGTGGACATTGCAACCATCACAAATACATGCCAGTTTTTAAGTGTCCAAAATTTGATCCCATGACAGTTTAAACACTGTGACAGTCATAAATAATCAGATAATCAGAGTTGGAAGGGACCTTATATGTCATTCTAGTCCAACCCCCTGCCCAAGCAGGAGTCCCTACATCATTTCTGAAAGATGGGAGTCCAATCTGTTCTTGAAAGTCCCAAGTGATGGCGCTTCCACAACTTCTGAGGGCAGCTTCTGTTCCATTGGTTGATTGTTCTCACTGTCAGAAAATTTATCCTTATTTCCAGGTTGAATCTCTCCTTGTTCAGTTTCCATCCATTATACCTTGTCTGACCTTCGGGTGCTTTGAAAAATAGCTTGACCCCCTCCTGTCTGTGGCAGCCCCTCAAATATTGGAATGCTGCTATCATGTCTCCCCTGGTCCTTCATGAGTTCCTTTTTTTCCAGTGCTGTTGTAACTCTGCATAGTTGTTAAATATATGGTTGGTAATTGTCTTTGGAGATCATCAGTCATCCAGGTCATGGTTGTCCCAAAGGTGCTTTTTCAAGAGACAACTGGACTTCCTTTGTTTTTTCTTGAAAACATGTCACTTCTCATCCTCAATTCTGACAAATGCTGGGGAATTGAAGAATTTTGTGCTAAAATAGCAATAGCAATAGCACTTAGACTTATATACCGCTTTATAGTGCTTTACAGCCCTCTCAAAGCAGTTTACAGAATCAGCCTATTGCTCCCAACAGTCTGGGTCCTCATTTTACCGACTTCGGAAGGATGGAAGGCTGAGTCAACCTTGAGCCTGGTGGGAATCAATCTGCCAAACTGCAGTAGGAGTAGCTTGCAGTACTGCACTCTAACCACTGTGCCACTGAGGCTCTTTATGCTAAAAACTAGATGACTGCATGGAATACAAAGCTTTCCATTCCCCAGCATTCAGTCAGAACTGAAGAAGCTTCTTGGATGAGAAACAAAATGTCTTCAAGGAAAAACAAAGGAAGTCCATTTGCCTTTTTAAAAAAGCACCTTTGGGATAAATGATGGTAAGTTGAGGGCTATCTGTCCACCTTGCCCTCTCAGTACTGTAGAAAGTTAGCACCCACCCCTCTCCTAGAACAGAGGTCACCAACCTTTTGGACCTCAGGGACCACCAAACTCATAAGTTTAAATCCCAGGGACCACTAACTGCTTCTGTGGGCGTGGCCTAATTTGTGGGTGTGGCTTGATGGTCATTTGACTGGCTGGGCATGGTTTGTATGTAAATATTATAAATATTTATATAAACTTTGATTTTTTTTTTATTAAAAAAGAGCAACTTTTACCCAAAATCAGGCAAAGCAGGCAGGCAGATTGAGTTGCTCACAGAATCATTCAGTGATCTATCTATCAGCCATCGGCTAGCTCAGTCTCTCAAATTTGCTTGCCGTGAGTCTGCACTGAATAATAGAACCTTCAGTCCTAAGGGAGGTTCGGTTGTGCTTAAAAGCAGAGCTGAAGATCTAAAAACTAGCTGGAAAGCAAGAAATCCAACCATTTCCCTCTTCCTAGCTAATCTAAATCTCCCAGCACAGCAGAACAGCTGATGGTCGGAAAAAGCAAAAATAGCAATTTTGCAGGCAAGTTTGCCAGGTAAGGAATGAGTGGGCAGGGAGGTTTCCTGCGGGCCATGTGGATGGTGCAGCCTTGTGTTTCTGCACAGCCTGTGCAGAATGCTTGAAAAACCTGTCCAATCATAATGCTTGAAAAACCTGCCCAAATATTAATGTTCAAAGTTTCCCTCCAAAAGCGGAGCTAACAGTGAGGGTCATCTAAAATTTCACTTTAGCAGGGCTTAACACAACTATATATATTCAATACATAATAATACCTTCACAGGTGGTATTCAGCAGGTTCTGACCAGTTCTGAAGAACCAGTAATGGAAATTTTGAGTAGTTCAGAGAACCGGCAAATACCACCTCTGACTGGCCCCACCTTCATCTATTCTCTGCCTCTCAAGTCCCAGCTGATCAGCTAGGTCTTCTTTTGTTGCCCTGCACAGGAGGATGGCGCTGGAAAGCAGGTTAGTGGGGTGGGGAGGGAATGGGGATTTTACAGTATCCTTCCCCTACCATGCCCACCAAGCCATGCCCACCAACCCACACCCATAGAACTGATAGTAAAAGAAATTGAATCCCACCACTGAACACCTTCTATTCCCCACCATCCAATCAGAGCTGAAGAAGCTTCTTGGATGAAAAGTGGAAGTTTTTTTCAAAGAAAACAACAGAAAGTCCAGTTGGCTCTTGGAAAAAAAAAAAAAAACACCATTGGGACAACCATGACTTGGATGACTGAGAATCTCCATAGACATCTAGAAAGTAATGTTGGTGCCATGGTCAGGCTGATCTTCCAGGTCAGGAAAAGGGACTTAATTAAATGAATTTGAATCACCAAACAAAGAATCAAGATGATGATGCTTGATGATAATGATGATGATGTTATCCATTCAGTCGTGTCCAACTCTTCGTGATTCTTTAGGCCAGGTCTTTCCACATCTTCCCATCTTGCGCTACTTCTTTAAGTTGTTCTATGTTCTGGTTGGTGTCAGCTTTGATAGGGTGTAGCTACCATATTCATTGGCAGCCTGGTTTCCTTTTACCGCTTACTCTTCCAAACATAATTGCTTTCTCTAGTGAATTTCCCCACATGATACTGTTCAAAACCTCTCACTTTTGAAGAGGCAGCTGGCCTGCAAACATGCTCCTTCCCTCCATTGCCTGTCCTTGATTTACAAGGAAGCAATTACCCCCAATGACCATTCTGTCCTCTCCAAAGAGCAAATGTTGCCACTGCCAACACATCCTTCAATCCATTCCACCTTCAGCCAAACCTCAGCTGACTTTCCAGCCCTGCTATTAATCCTTTCCAAAATGCTGCAGATTGAAAACCCCCAAAATGAAAATCTTTGTGTGTCTGTATCTTTGTGTGTCTGTATTTTCGAAGGAAGACAATCACCTCGCTGGAGTTTTGACATTAAACAAACTCCACTTCCAATAATATAACGATAATAGAGATTTAAGAAAATCAATGGCCAACTTCAGTAGCACTTAATCTCCCAGAATTATGATGTCATTCATGGTCACCTTGCCAGAGAAATCCCAGAAAGCAATTTCCCAAGGCACAAAAGTATGCTTTATGCCTTTTCTGTCATACTGGAAAGCAGTGACTCTTTGTTTAATTTTTAAGGAGTTTCCACTGGCAGCATTCAGTCTTTCTGATGGATGTTGGCTGAGATTCCTGGGACAGAGCAGATAACTGTCAACCCTGAGCCAGATTCAGCCTTTGAATCTCAGGAGCAATTCCTTTTCCTTCACCCCCGCAAATGCAGCCTGCCAATTTCAACCTCACTTGGTCAGGAACATGATTTATGCATTGCTTTGACACATTTATGCTCCCCTCTGCAGCCAACCATCTCGGGGTGGAAACTTTTTGGGGAGCAGAAAAAACACATTTTTATTTCCTAAAACCCATATGTAACAAACAAACACAGCCAAAGGAAAGGGGATAGATTGAGGGGGATGAAAGAAAGACTCCCTGTACATATATTTAATCAAAGAAAGAATATCAAAGTACATCAAAGTACAATCAAAGTACAGTAATGTCTTTAGCTGTTTCCAGTGTAATGTTTCCAAGAAACAAACAGAATATGCAGTTAAGACAAACATTGAATAGCCATCTGCCTTGGAAAGATGGACCAGGTCGACCAAATTAATGTGACAAAGGTGAATTTCAGAATATCTGGCTAAATGTTGATCTGTAAGGTTTTAATCCATACCATTCTGGATGTTTTTCGTGGTTTCCTTTTATTAAATCCAAACATAACATTTCATAGAGAAGATTTCCAGAAAATTGCTGATGAGGTTGGATGGCCAGTTACAAAACCACTACATTTCAGTGGCAAAGGAGTCAGGCATTTGCCAACAGTTGTTAAGCTAACAAATTATTTTGGAGTGGGAGGAATGGGGGGAGAGAAACAGATCTTTGTATCTCTATTTCTATACTGCATTGATGTTTTAAGAAATTCTTTTTTAGACCAGTGTTAATATAAGATTTTTTTTGTCCAGAATATAGTTGCAGTATATGCCATTAAAACAAGACAGACAACCTCTGTATTTTGCTCTCTATTTTTACTTTAGGGCATCTTCATTCATTTTTTTTTTATTTCCTGAAGCTTCTTCAGCCTTTCAGAAAAGGGAGGAATGGAGGGGGAAGAAAGGAGGAAGGGAGAGAGGGAGGAAGAGAGGGAGGGAGGGAAGGAGGGGGGAGTAGGAGAGAGGAGAAGGAAGGAAGGAAGGAAGGAAGGAAGGAAGGAAGGAAGGAAGGAAGGAAGGAAGGAAGGAAGGAAGGAAGGAAGGAAGGAAGGAAGGAATTTTCTGAGTTCGTTTCTCAGCTGGGAAAAATCACAGACACTGAAAAGAAATGAATTCCAAAGCCGCTGCCAGAAAGTGGAATTCTTTAATGAAGGAAGGCAAAAAGCAGGTGTGACACAACTCTAGTGTTCCTGAGTTGCAATCTAGCTTGGGGTGTAGGAATCTGAGCTTTTTATGCTTAATTCTCCTTTGAAGCTCCTGCAGCTTTATGGGTTTATTTGTGTGCCTCTAGTTAAAGTGATTGCCCTGGATCCTGCTTCCCTGCCTTAAAGGATTCATCCTGTCCCAGGACCTTTGTTTTTCCTGGGGGTTAATCTTGTCAGGGGGCAGGAAAAAGGGAGTTTAGGTTTTGCCTTGGTGAGTTATTGTTTGCCTGATTCTTCTTATCTTAATGGTTGTAAGTATTTCTCTTCTCAGTTCTGTTAGCAGGGCTGCTCTGAGTTTTCTCTTTCAGCTGATGATTCTTGGTTTTCTTAAAGGGGGAAGGGCTGGCTTGAGTTTCTTGGCACTGTTTTCTGAGGTTTCTGGTGCTGTGAGGTTTCTGGCACTGTCCTTTTGGGGTATACTTCCCACAGAAGGAAGGAAAAAAGAGGTTTCCACCACTAACACATGATATGATTCCAAGAGAGCTATTGCTCTTAGAATGTCCTTCAGTTGCCTTCCATGCCCTGCAGTCCACATTAATTGACTGCAGACTGAATTATTGCTGCAGTAATGCATGAGAAGTGGTCAAAATAATCTTGTTTACATCTAGTTCCATAAAATTGGTTAAGGGAGGGCATTGTTGGCTAAGAAAGGGCATTTCTGCTCTAGTTTAAAAATAAACTATTCTTGGATAAAGTCATTGATTTAAAGATTTCTGTAAGAAGTTTTCTGAAATGTTTTCTCGAGCATGCCTTTTGATTTTTTTTTTAATAAACTTTATTAGACTTTTATTAAGTTAAAAACATAAAAATATATTACTCAATAACAACAATTTGTAGTGCTTATCTTATAACAATAATCCGTGCATTATTTACAGGTGTTAATCTATGCGTGATTACATTCTTATCTTATCTGTTACTTATATTTGATAGCTATCTCGCATGCCATTTTAAAAGGAAAGTGGATGTCAGTTTTAGCAGCCTGAGTCAGATGAAAGGGAATATTTTGAGCTGCTTGATGAGTATCTCGCCTTCTTGAGAAAGAACATGGCCAGTCTTCAGCTGGCCCTGTTCCTTGGAGCAGAAGGGAGAGTTAAGTGGGACAAAAACATGCTGAGACAAAGAAGTTCAAGGCTAAGATGCCAAGAGATCTCTCATCAACTTCCTAATCAGGAAAATGCTTTGATATATTGTTGGATAGGATTCAGTGACTTCAGCCAGACCAATAGAGAAAATGGCTGTCTTCATGAAATGCTGGCATGAAACAAAGAAGCAGAGGGCACCTAAAACACCAAAGAGAGCAGTTGACTATGCAGATTCTCAACCATCCAGGTCATTGTTGTCTCAAAGGTGCTTTTTCCCATAAGGAAACTGAACTTTCTTGTTTTTTTTTCCCTTGAAAACATTTCACTTCTCATCCAATAAGCTTCTTCAGTTCTCTCCTTCAGTTCAGTTCAGAACTGAGGAAACTTCTTGGATAAGAAGAAAAAGATTATCAAGGAAAAAAAGCAAGAAAGTCCAGTTGCCTTTTTGGGGGGAGGGGAAACCTTTGGGACAAAGAAGGTAGTTCCTTCACTACAAGAGTCACATGCAAGTAAGATGCATGGCTTGAGTTGGGTAGAAAGTCAACAAATAAATCAACACCTTCAGGAGCTGTAACTGCTCTTACCAATTGTTAGAAGCTCTTGACCCAGCCAAGATTAGCTTCCTGTTTCCTTCTTTCTTCCATTCCAGGACCATTCACAAAAACCCTCCTCCTCCTGAGATGGCCTTGCCAGATTTCCCCACCCTCACATGGTCACCTGGATATGCACAAAGGAGTATAGGAATCTTGACTCATTTGGTAAGACAAACTCCCTCCCTCCCTTCTCCCTCCTTTTCTTTAGTTTGACCTTTGGTTTCTTTGCTCTGCCCTTCTTGCCTGACCTCTCCACTACCATCCAGATAGTCCCCCCCACAAAAAAAATATATGCCAGGGTAGCTCATCCTTGCAAATCCAAGATCCTTATTCTTCCTGCTCTTTCAAGTGCATCAAGAGTGCTTTGTCCCTAACATATTTATCACAGAAATCACTAATCATGCTACCAGCTAAGAATCATAGAGTTGCAAAAGACTATGAAGCGGTACATAAATGTAAGGGTTATTGTTATTGCTATCCAGTCATGTAGAATAGAATGAGCTGGAAGGGATCTTGGAGGTCTTCTAGCCCAGCCCCCTGCTCAAGCAGGAGAACCAATACCATTTCACATAAGTGACTTTCTAGACTCTTCTTAAAAACCTCCAGTGATGGAGCACCTACTATTTCTGAAGACAAACTGTTCCACTGGTTAATTGTCCTCACTGTTAGGAAGTTTCTGCTTAATTGCAGGTTGCTTCTCTCTTTGGTTAGTTTCCAACCATTGTTTATTGTCCTGCTTTCAGGTGCTTTGGAGAATAATTTGTCCCTCTCTTCTTTGAGGCAGCCCCTCAAATACTGGAATACTGCTATCATGTCACCCCTAGTCCTTCTTTTCTCTAGGTTAGCCAAACCCAAATCCTACAGTTTACTTGAGGAACTAACTCACCTTGATGGGACTGGCTCACCCCACTCGAACCAGCAAAGGGGGCCTGCTGCAGATTCTGTCAACCAAGGAATTTCAGCGGGTGGGATCCAGAAAAAAAGCCTTCTCTGCTGTGGTTCCTGCCTTCTGGAACCTCTTACTCCCTGCGGTGAGATTGGCTCCCACCCTCCTGATGTTTCAAAAGAGATAGTTTGGGGACCCAATGATGGAGCTTCATACCGAGGTAGTTGATGAATTAAAGTTCAATAGCAATAGCACTTAGACTTATACACCACTTTAAAGTGCTTTACAGCCCTCTCTAGCTAGTTTACAGAGTCAGCATTTTGCCTCCAACAATTTTGGGCTCTCATTTTACCCACCTCGGAAGGATGGAAGGCTAAATCAACCTGAGCCTGGTGGGATTTGAACTGCCAAACAGCAGGTACCAGCAGGCAGCAGAAGTACCCTGCAGTACTGCACTCTAATCACTGCACCACCGAGGCACCACCAATGCCACTTTTCCTCCCTCCTTGTGTCTGGCTCCTTTCTTTGCCTCCTTGATTTTTTCTATTGAGGTTTTTTTTATTTGCTGTGTTTTTATAATGAATTATTTTAATGTTTTTCAATGTTTTTATATGGTAAGTTACCCAGTCATTGCATACGAGGTGGCCAGCAAATAAACTTTATAAATAGATAACAAGAAAGAAAGAAAGAAAGAAAGAAAGAAAGAAAGAAAGAAAGAAAGAAAGAAAGAAAGAAAGAAAGAAAGGGGAGGTAGGGAGGGCATCTGATGGTGGGATTGGGCCTTCAGGACCAGGATAAAGATCCAGGATATCAATCTAACCTCTGCTTCTTTGCAGAGGTGCAGACATCTGAGACTTCTTTGCCTAGGCCACTCTATAGGTTCACATGTTTTATGGTTTAGGGAAGTTAGTTGGCGCTGCCCATCTGTGGAAAGAAGACCACGGAGCCCACCCGATGCAGAGCAGAAGCTCTACTGCCCCATGAATAAACTCTTGAACTGAAAAAGAATCAAGGAACAAAGCAAAATGATGAGCAGCGGCTGGGAATGAGGCAAAAGACACTCCACCAACTTGTGTGCCCTTAAAACAAGGGGAGACTTCCTAAGATTCTCCCCAACAACCATCTAACATTGTAGTTTTGCAAAGGCACATTTATTGGCTGATAACAAGAGCCCATGGGTGTGAGAAAAAGAACAAGCCTGACAAAACTCTCAAGGTTTGTGTTTTTGGTGTCAAATATGACATCCATATGGAAAACGTCATCTTGTTGGATGTCTTTTCTGGCTCTGAAAAGGCATGTCAATGAATTAAGAGGCTCCTGGAAGGAAACAAGATTGAATAAGGGAGGGCAGAGGAATAAATACCATTTCACAGGGAAAGACTTAATTGTTGTTAACTATTTATAAAATTCCAAAGTAAGTAGCTTTCTTTCTTGTGTCAGAATGTTTGAAATCTGATCATCTTCAGTTGTTGTTGTTTTTTTTAATCAACTGCCTACTCTGTTCATGGAGAAAAACAGAAACTAAATCGAGAAGTTCTATGGAAGAAAACATGCTAATGCTGAGTCAAATGAAGAGCAAGTGACAGGATAGCAATTTCCACTCATGCTTCCAAATTCCAAGGAAAATGAAACTTAAGAAAGGCATCTTTTTGCCCAATGAATTGTTAGAGGTTAAAACCCACCCCTCTCCTAGGAAAATGAAATATTTTAGGATATATAAAAAAGGCTGGATATTTCCCCTAAAAGAGAAATAGAAACTCACTCCCCCCCCCACCTTTGTTAATGGACCATTAAGGTCTGGGTCAGTCTATTCTACATAACAAAGATCTACCTCCTTCAAGCAGAGCCATTTAAATGTCCTTCATCACACCACCCACCAAGTTTCAACCAAACTTAGCACACAGATAGCCTACAAAGCTAGCTATGACCTCTGACAGCAACCAATCAGGATACTCTTCCTGTGCCCCAGGAAGTTCAAAGCCAGAGAGGGTATAAAACTCAGGGACTCTCGGTGTCTCTTCCCTTTTTCTTCTCCCAAGAGCTCCAAGGCATATGATCCTGTCCACCATTAAAACATCTTTCCAAGCAGCCTCCATGTTTCCAGTGTCTTTCTCCCCACTTGGAACTGAGCCCAGAAGGATAATTATTCCAACAGTATGCATGATTCAGAGAAAAATTATTCAGGAAAATTTTTTGACTGACCCCGCCCACCCATCCCCATTCTTACCTCTCACCTCTTTTATATTATGTTGTTTATTAGCTCAGCTGCTTCGCAGGGCAGAGCGGATTGCTATGCCAGAGCTGAGCTAAGAAACAGCTGACATCCAGTTTTAAATCTCATTTGCCCACATGTGCGAATCGCACATTTGGTGCGCCTCAGCAGTTGCAAGAAACAGCTGATAGTGTTTGTCAGATTTGCACATGTGCGAATCGCACATTTGCTGCATCTCAGCAGTTGCAAGAAACAGCTGATAGTGTTTGTCAGATTTGCACATGTGCGAATCGCACATTTGCTGCATCTCAGCAGTTGTAAGAAACAGCTGATAGTGTTTCTGATTTGCACACGTGCGAATTGCACATTTGGTGCACCTAAGCGGTGGTAAGAAACTGCTGATGGTCATTGTTTGTGTTATTTGCTCGTGCGCGAAGCGGCGGTAGGAAACAGCTGATCATTGGAGTGTTGGTTAGAAACAACCAATGGTCGGTGTTTTTGTGAATTGCATGTACACATAGAACCGCACATAGAACTGTTAGGAAAAAATGTGGAAACCCACCACTGCTCAACTGCTATCTTCTGGATAACTCCTGTGCTACAACCATGACTTTCCAATCCATTTGGGTGTGAGTGGATCCATTCAATATTTTTATGTTGAACAGAGATATCGGCAAATATGTATTTTCTAACTTTTCAGCTATTTGGCCAGCAAAACTAGCATCTAACTAGCATCACAATATTAGTTCTCAGAAAGAATAGCCTCAAGTCTTTGGTGCACTGCAGATGTTTTGGGACTACAGCTCTTTAAATTCTTGAATGTTTAGTAACAAATAAATGGCAGTGGAATGAGTTGCCACCATCTGCTTGGAGCTGTCCCTCTCTGCATATATGGGAATGTTGCCATGACTATGGATAGCTGAGCTACAGGATGACTCTGAATGTTTTATAATGTACTGTAAATTGATGTTTTATAATGTACTGATGTCATGTATCTCTAGGAAGAAAAATACTTCAGTATGACTGAACAATCTAATTTGATGCATTTGGACTATAGTGGGGCTGCATATTCTCCAGGATAATTTTTCTGCTGAAACCAAAATGTGAAGATTTTGACATACCAGAAGCTCGTAGAAGCCAAAGCTTTGTTCCTTCACAAATTCTTCAGGTCATTCCAGTATTTCTGGCACTAGAAAGGGCAATGAAATCAATGTTGGTTCTGAGCCATTTTCCTCATTCATTTGGCAGTTCAAAAACAGATAATTACTCTTACAATGAACTCTGAATGTGCACCTATTTCTTTATGAATTTGGCAATTGACATAGCTACCTCTCTCATCAAGGTGACCCTAGCCAATGTACAGGATTAAGCCTAGTAACGATTCCTAAAAACAATATTTGGAAGCCACTTCATAACACAGGCCTAGTGTCCATTCCTTTGGAAACAACTGTCAGACAGAAGGATTCGCTTAACTTCTGGCCCAAATGCCTATGAGGACAACCAGTCTTTAAAGGTTTGGGAAAGGCTGACAGGATGGGAGGCCAACTAGATCTCAGATGCCAGAGGGTACAGCAGCAAAGAAACATGAATCTGACTCCCACAAAGTGAGGGTGTCAAATCAATAGGATCTGGAGAATGAAAAGAACTCTGTCAAGTCTATTGAGGTGAAAAGAAAGACATTTCCATCTTATCTTCAACCTACCCTTAGTTTGAGTGGCATTCCAACAATGGATCTGAGGTGCAGAAGAATTCAAATGTTCAGGAGGGAAATTGTTTTATCCACAGTAGAGTTCTAGGTAGCCTTCATTGACAATTATTTTTATTATTATTATTCGAATAGTCATGATTCAAAAACAGATGAATCATTTTACATCTAAGAGAGGCATTGTTTTGTTTAAATGAGGGACCACTGGACATGGTCAAAAGGTCAAGAGCTTTGATCATACCATTGTGTGTGGCTGCCATCTTGAATCTTTGGGTCACATTCTGTGGACTCCTCTGAGGGGTCCCTGATGCTCTCTGAGCTTGTTTGTTTTCTGGAAGATGTTTCATTATCCAAACTAGGTAACATCCTCAATACTCTTTCACCTCTGACTCTGCAGATTCCTTTGGGATTTGGTTCTGGTTTATGTTTAAGTGATAAATTCAAAAGGTGGTCCTCGGTAAAAGATTTAAATCTTCAACTTTTACTCTCCTATCTGTGCTAGTGCATGTGTGATCATTCGCAGACAGAAAAAATAATCCTGCATAAGAATATGCAGGATTCATATATGTCTTTCAAAATATTGTGTAAATCATAGCAATGGAAATACAAAGCAATGTGACCAATAAAGCACAATAAAAATATTACTACATTTGGAAGGAAGTCAACTAACTTGATATAGCAATTGTTTTCTTTCTCTCTCTCTCTCTCTCTCTCTCATCTTCAACAGAAGTCCAAGAAAACTATTTTTTTAAATAGTTAAAAGTGAGCTCTTCAGAGCATTTGCACTAGTTTTAAGAGGCAAGCTTTTTTCTTCAGTGGGCTCCATTTCTTCTGACAAAATTCCAACCTTTTACCAAAACAAAGCTGTTCTTTTCTTGCTGTCATTTGAATTAAGATCCTTTCTGTATGCTGCAAAATCCTATTACCACAGAATTTCAATCTCTGCTGTTCCTGGAGGTTTCCAGAAATTCAGAATGATAAAATGCAATACATTCTCAATTAAAGGATTAAAAGATATAAAATGTATTGGCGGCATGAACAATTGAACCGAGAACACTGCCATATGAAAATATTAGAAGAAAAACAAGAAAGTCCAGTTGCCTCTTTAAAAAGCACCTTTCAGACAGAGATGGAGAAAATGTTTCAAATATTTTGTATCAACCTGAGCTAAGGAAAGACTGCTAATGGATCATTCTGAGTTATTTGCAGGTGTCTCAGCTACCAGGAAACTGGGTCTATCTAACTCTGCTTCTTAATGCCAGGTGCCTTCCCTACCTCTTCAGACAAAAAGGTATATATTAGATTTGATAGGAGAGGTTGATAATAATACCTTCAATAAAAATGGTGAGTAGCATCCATTATGGTCAAAGGAGAGTGAAGAAATAACTGCAATCAGTATTTAAAGTACCTTGGTTCTGATAGACTGAGGTATAATTTGATCTCAGATTTACTAAGATAATTGGGGTTTTTCACACAACAGAGTCGTTCGGGTAACAGGAATATTGTATTTCACACCTGAATGCTTTCTGGACAGAGAGGAAACATCACACATATGTTTCTATTATTAATCCAAACTATCTGAACAGAATGGTGAGTGGATTCATTGCCTTCCAGGGACAGCCTGGTTCATTTAAGGTGAGGGCAGCAAGGCAGAAAAAAAGACTTTACAGGATATCTCACCCTGTGTCAAGGTGTCAGGGTTGCAAATTATAGATCCATAGCAAGCAAAATTCCGAAGCAGGTAGATTCCTCAAAGAATAGCTTTATTGGATATATCATATTGGCACAGATCTGGTGAAAACCAACTCTGAAGGTTCCTGCAGTTTTCACCTTGTTAAAAGGTTCTCCCTAAACCATCAGTCCCATGGTCCAATCACGATGCTGTCTGGTTTCTGGCCAACATCACTCCTCTTTCCATGGTCCAGGTGTGGGAATGTCCTTGATTCTCAAGAGAAACTATTTTGTTTTGGCTACACAAACCCCTCGATCTCTAATTCCCCCTCCCTTTCCCTCAACTCCAGTATGGCAGCTACACTGAACCTCCAATATAGCTCTGGTCAGGTCAACTTCAGAGTTGACACCAGGAATGGTACCCAATTTTGGGGAATGGATTTTGTCCAGGTATTGATCAGCCTTGGTCCTGAAGAGGCTGCCTGGCCATTCCCAGAAGTGCCAGTCAATGTTAACAGCAAAAGTTATCACAGGTTCTGCTTAAACAATCGGGGAGTTTTACTCTTCCTAGGCTGAGTGCAGCTGAGAAGACAAATCTTATCCATGCCCCAAGAAAGAAATATGATAAGCTGACATCTCCATATTGAGTTTCAGGGGAAGAAAAAGGAAATTGTGTTTCATCAAACATTCAAATTAAGACTTTTTCCTTTTCCTACCAGTTTGGATTTTTAAATAGCAATAGCACTTAGACTTATATTCCACTCCATAGTGCTTTATAGCACTGTCTGAGCAGTTTACAGAGTCAGCATATAGCCCCCCCAACAATCTGGGTCCTCATTTTACCAACCTTGGAAGGATGGAAGGCTGAGTCAACATTGAGATGGTCAGGATTAAACTCCACGGTGTAGGTACAGTTAGCCTGCAAGGCTGCATTCTAACCATTGTATCACTATGGCTCTTATGAACTGCTCTTTTGATTGGCTGGCAGGTTGGTTGGGTTGATTGAGTTGGTTGGGTTGGTTGGGTTGGGTTGGGTTGGGTTGGGTTGGGTTGGTTGGGTTGGGTTGGGTTGGGTTGGTTGGGTTGGTTGGGTTGGTTGGTTTTCCTACCAGTCTGGAAAATGGCTAAAAATCTGAAATGGGGTCTACTAAAGACCCCAACTTCATCAAGAGAAGTAAGCAAGTCATACTTCTTTGTTCTTCTTCAAGCTAGTTGCAACTAAGGGATACCCACAAGAGTCAAACAGAAAACAGAAGGCAGAAAGTTTCTCTGCCATAATCTCCAGAATAAAATAAATTTCTGTAATCTTTCTTCCTTTCATTGAGGTTGAGCTGGAAATGAAAAGGTGACTCCCTGTTTTCAATATAGCTGTTCAAGTGACAGATTCACCAGTCAATGTTGAGTTGTGGTTACAGGAGAAAGGAAGGTCTCCAGGGAAACCAGATCTGGCATAGACTTTTAAAGGAACCATAGGAACAACTTCTCAGGGTTAGGAGACAGCAGCAGAGCACTCCCACGCCTATAGTGGCCTCCTGAATGGTTTCAGCCCAGAGATCTCCAGGAATGGCAAACCAGGAGTGGTCAACTTGTCCAGACACAATTCCAAGCAACCAATGAGATGCTTGAAGGACTGCATTTCTCCATATAGTCCTGCCTATTTTGCTTCCTAAATGCTTCAGTTCCTAACTCCTTGGAGCACAATAGTTTCAACAGCCATTGAAGATGAAAAAAAATAATCTTCCAGGACTGCTAATACTATTTATAATGGTTAATACTCCAGCACTGGGCACTCTTACACACTTATCCTCTGAAACACATGAAAAACTTTCCCTCTAACAACAAAGCCAAGAAAAATTCAGTTTCACAAGAAAGACAGTAAATCAGTGGAGGAAAATGAGGAGTTGCACATTTTCTTAAGTTCGACAAAATTAATTCATTCAAGAGTGATGCAATCAATTGTTCAATCAAGTTAACATTGCTCATGTCAGCTTAACCAAATTATTCCAAATTGACTTCTCTGTCTAACGTATTCCCAATTGCATTACAAGTCACATCAGGGCAATTTTGGTCAAGAATCTTGGTCAATTGGCCCTCAAAGCTAATTTTACAACCTTTCTGTTCAAATCAGGACCCAGGGCAACATAATGAAGGTTACAGCAATGTGTGTTTGCAGGACTGTAGTGTTTAATTTTATGCTTCAGTTAATACATGGTGAGCCCAATGATAATTCTTCCTTGGGGAATTTATTAAAATGTAACCTTTATTTATATTTCTTTTGTGGTTTGGGTTAAAGTCTTGTATTTTGTAGGTCTTGGCAACTCATAGCATCAGGGCTGTGTCCAGGGGTGCAATTTAACCAGTGTAACAATTGGTTTGGTGAGCGTGTGCTTTGTGCACCAAATGCACACTTTGTGTTTGCTACTGACCTTCTCCAGCAATCTCTGTGTGTTCAACAGCTGATGCATGGCAAGCCACTGTGCCACGTGAATCAGTTGAGCTTGAAAACCACAGACTAGAACCAGGGCAGGTAAGCCAACCGGTTCACTCACAACTTATCCTCAGAGATACCGGTTCACAAGAACTGGTAGAATCCCACTCTTGGCTGTGTCTTGTTTGACTGGGAAGTTAAGTAGAGGTGGACTAGTTATTGTTGACATGGAATACCATCGGAGCTGGAAGACAGACCAGGAAGTCAAAATGTTGTGGTCTACAGGAGCAGTGTACATCCACTGCATTGCTGAGCCATGAGGTCATCAGAAAACAAGTTCAACTCAGAGAGGCAACCAATGGTTTACTTGGTGGAAGAAGTCCATTTCTTAAATGCAACCTCAACTTCCCCAGGATTAATGTTCATTTTTAACATCACATGTTGTCACTTTGCCTTGAATGTGTGTTTCTGTTCACAAAAATAATTTACCTTCACTACAGTTAAAGATGATGTTTCCTAGAGGAGAATCAAGAAAACCCATTTCTTTTCCATTTTTAGTTCTTTGTTCCCTCCAGTGTCTCTGGCTAATTCAGTGGTGGAATGACTCCATGTGAAATGGAGGTTTGTTGATCGATACTCTTAACAACAACCAAAAAAGTCAATAAATGTTTTTTGACCAACTGGTCCTAAGAAATGTCATGCTTTTGACACCAGTTTAAGATAAAGCCATTTTAACACATGGTTACAGTTGTGTTTGTCCTCCATCTTCTTCTTCTATATATATAAAAAATGGCTGTGTGTATGTGTGTGTGCTCCAGCATGTGTGTGTTCTGGAGTGGCTCAAGCAGTTTCAACCAAACTTGGTACACAGATGACTTATCCTCTGGAAACAAATACTGCGGGGGTAAGACACCCCTAACACCCCTAAATACTGCGGGGGTAAGACACCTCAGGGTATGGGTGTGCCTTAAAATGGCTTCTACTGTACAGCACAGTGGACTTGCCATGGTAATGGTTTCACAGTACTCCAGCACCCCACAAAGGGGGCTCCCTCTCAGACCTCCAAGGAAATGTCAAGCATTTGGCCCAGTGCAATAAAAAAATAATGAAACACCTGCAAGAAACTCCCTAGAAGAGGAATAGAAGACTTGTGACACTTCACAAGAGACAGTACAACAGAGTGAGTCTCAACTTCAGGATTTTCCTGTCTAATACAGGATTGGGATAAATAAATACCCATTGGGAGACAAAAAGCTCTCATTTTTCTTTTCCAGGATTTCCTATTCAAGGACTTTGAAAGAAGGAATAAAAGTGTCTCTTTATCACTTCTATCTTACTAGCTCTATTCCTAGACATGCTTGTGGTTTCATTTACTTTCTGGGGCCTTTTTTGGTGGTTTCAAAGGCTGAAATATGCTGACTTTCTTCCAATTTGCTCCATGCCTCGATCATTTCAATTGGTCTTTTTTGCATCAGTTCTACTTGCTGACATGAAATACATTTTTATTTTTGTGTTCTCTACATAATATTGTTCTTCTTTGCATTCTTTCTCTCTGTGTGTGTCTCCTTCCATGTCTGTGTATCCATCTATTATATTCTTTGAGACTGGCTGGCTGGCAATGAAAGATGTAATTCAACTGACTCCACGCGAAGCCATTACATGGAAACAAAATAAGGAAAAGATAAAAGCATCTTCTAACATTTTTGCACTGTCTTGTCTTTTTTAAAAAATTGTCCTTAATGGCCCTCCATGTGGGATATCCCTTTATCATGACAACCCCACCATGGATCGTGTGTTTTTTTTTTCCTGGGGTTTCCATCAAACGAATTCTTTATCTGGTAATTTCCCATCTCCATTCACATTGTTGAATTATTGGTCTTCATGCTGTGAAGGACACAGTCCTCCTTGTCCCTTATTACCCCTTTTAATCTATTTCTGAAGTTTGAATTCCTTTTTGTTTCTCCTTGAGGTAGACACCCATTCTCTAAAGAAACCTGTTTTACCTTATTGCTTTCTTCTTCAAAGCAGTGAAAAAGAAACCGTTTCCAGGAAGACAATGTCATCTCTAGAAGGAGCAGCCGGCCATATCAGTCAATGGCTGGGCTGTTACAAGAGACTGTGACATGGAGAGATTTTGACTGGAGACAGGGTATGCCTTTAAAGGGCTGTCTTATTGATCCCCAGATGAGATGTTTGTTAATCTGGGTCTTTACCATTGCCTGCTGCAATCTCAATGGTGTTTTTTCAAAAGGCGACTGGACTATGTCTTTTCCTTGAGGAAGAAAATGTTTCTCTTCTCATCTAAGAAGCTTTATCAGTTGTGACTGGATAGTGGGGGAATGGAAGGATTAGTTCCGAGAGGATCAGTGGTGGGATTCGAAATTGCGCACTACCAGCAGCACTCAAATATCACCCTCGTGCAACACTGATAGATCGCTTGAGCTGTTGTTGTTTTTTAGCACAGCTGAGGTTTGGCAATCCACTCTGCCTCAAGAAGCAGCTGAGCTAAGAATCAATGGAATAAAGGACTGGAAAGAGCAAGGATGGGAAAGAGCAGTTCAGACTGGATGGTGGGTGGGTCCAGCCAGAGGTGGTATTTGCTGGTTCTCTAAACTGGCTGAAATTTCCGATACCAGTACACCAGAACAGGACTGAACCGGCTGAATACCACCTCTTGAGAGGATGATGGGGTGGTGGATATTTCTTAGTAGTAATCTGGTTGTTAACACTCTCTTTGAGAGTCCTTGAGGCCACTTAGGGGTTTATCTGTACCCTTAGGGTCACCTAAATCAGAGTGAAAATGGGGATGGGATTTTCTTGGAAGTACTGAAAGGACTGTGTTGTACAGAGGAGATAGGTGATGTTGTATTCCTCCCATTCTGTTGAGGGAAGGATTATTCTATTCTAACATAGGTGACCCCTTTTTACCCCTTTTTCAAATGATCATCGCTATCTAGAATTTGGACTTTGCTGTCTTCAAAAAACCTTTGTCTTTCAAACTAATCCTTCCATCCCAGCTACCATCCAGTCCAAACTGAAGAAGCTTCTTAGATGAGAAGTGAAATATTTTTGAGAAAAACAAAAAAAAGTCCAGTTGCCTTTTGGGAAAAAAAAACACCTTTGAGACAACCATGACCTGGATGACTGAGAATTTCCATAGACATGCTTGCTGGGATGTTTTCTGTAGCACATCAAGCCCAAAGTTGAGTGGGAAAATCCGTGTTTTAATTTATGTGTTCAACTTCATAGCTCACCTTTCATGAAGGGGCCCAAGGCAATTCATATAACTACCCATTCATGTTATCTTTCCACAACCATTATCACATGATCCAGGTCAAGCTGGAGGACACTGAATGTCCCAAATCCCACAAGGAGCTTACCTGGATGATGGTGGCCTTCAACTCTAGTTCTGACCCATACCTTCCAGGGATGATCATCTTCTTCCCCTGAATTCACTGAACTTCTTTCGCTTAGCATTTGATGTGGCAACTGTTCCTAAGCCACTCCTACCTTTTACTTTCTGTTCTGTCCTCATTGCACATTAGTCTGTGTGCAGCTCAACATACAGCTAAACCCACCTATCCTCCAATAAAACAGACCATGTGTGTAGATTTGAATGCTTTTTTGAAAGAACAGGATAGCGTGAAACTGGGGAAAATAGGAATATATACAATGAAAACCAAATACAAGATAGACAGTATTTATTAAGTTACTGCTGAACATAACAATTAATAAATACAAGCAATTTAAATCTCACTAGTGATGCTCTGTGTGTGGGATGTGGGTTTGTCCTTGGATGACTGTGTGCCACAGATTAAGCTGGATTCTTCTTCGTGCTTCTGCCTTCTCCAAATGTTAAAGGAAATGAAGTCTGGCTTCCCAGCCTGCACTTGTTTTGAGAGTGCAGGCTGATGGGTAAAGGGGTGAGGTCACTTCAAACAATATAATTGGCAATTGTCTCTCTGGCCACTAGATGGGGCTCGAGAGCAACAACAGTATATAAAAGTTATATGTTGGGGCATGACACTTCCCTTTAGTTATGTTGAACTTGGCAGAGTCATTCACACTGAGATATCAGCCTCCCAGAAATCTTCCATCAGTCACACGGGGGTCAGTCTTGTACTTTACCTAAACCAAAAGCAATTTTACAGACATTTTGGGATGATGGAGGCCTAGAAAAAGTAAGGTGCCCATGATGTGACAGATAGAGACAGAGATAAGGAGATGCCCAGAGTTTCTAAATAACATTCTTCACATGACTCTGGGAAGAAATGCCAGCCATGCAAAGTAGAAAAATCTTTCTGCAAGATTACCTTATTTATGTTAACTTGCCTTCAGTTTTTATCCTCGAAGCATACATATTTAAACAGCCAATTTTCCTGCATGCCTTTGTATTTGAACTCAGAATGACTAATATCCAAGTTTATATGTCATTTTCTGCCAGGACAACACTATAATGCTCAGAGAACTGCAGGTCTTCTTCCTGTCATTTGGAGAGTAGTGACTGGGTTCCTCAGATCTACCCTTTTTATAACAATGCTGAATTTTGTTTAACAAACTGGTGGGTGACGCTTGGTAGGTTTTCTGCTTCATTATGCTTGGAAACATTCCTGTTACCAGAGCTATGCCTTTCTTCCACAGACAGGAGGAAAGCTGCATTTCAACTGAATTTGACCCAACTATCGCCTTGTCCAGAAACGATGGTTGCAGATGCAAAGCCTGTGAACCTTCAGAAAGACCTTTTGGGCTGGTCCATGGGATGCACTTACCCGTGGTTTATCTTAATTCTTGATTTGTTAAACAAAGACCATACAATTGATACTGGTTAGCACATTCAGAGGCAAGGGATTAGAGAAATGTATCAGCTTTCTCAGACCTGGAAGGAATGGATGAAAGATTCTGCAGGAAGTTTGCCTGGAAAAAGTATACATTCGAATGAAAGCATTTATTTTATTTAGATTGTTCAGGAGAGCTTCCAGGAGTGTATGTACTGTAAATTCTCTCCTTCTTGGAGGCCTGAAGATGAAACTGAAAGCAAAACAGGCTGTTTGTTGTTTGCTGCAAGGAGGCAAATTGATGGGAGGCAGAGGCCAAAGGGTGGGGCCCAGCGGGTTGACAGGGCCAGTCAACATTTTCCCTACCGGTTCTCCAAACCAGTCAAAATTTTCCCTACTGGTCCACAAGGACAGGTCAGAACTGGCTGAATACCATCCCTGATTAGGGTATGACATGATAGCAGTGTTCAAATATTTGGGGGAATGCCACAAAAAAGAGAGGTTCAACCTATTTTCCAAAGCACCAGAAAGTAAGAAAAGAAGCAATGGATGGAAACTAACCAAGGAGAGAAGCAACCTAGAACTAATGAGAAACTTCCTAACAGTGAGAACAATTAACTAGTGGAACGGCTTGCCTTCAGAAGTTGTGGATGCTCCATCACTGGAGGGTTTTAAGAATAAACTGAACTGCCGTTTGTCTGAAATGGTGAAGGATCTCCTGCTTGAGTAAGGGGAGAGTAGACTAGAAGACCTCCAAGTCTCTTCCAACTCTGTTATAAGACTCTGGGAAGTTTCCAAGTCTGAATGTGGGCTTCACACTATCACTATCACCTTATGATGCTTGATGAATGCATTTTTTCTTTTATGTATACTGAGAACATTTTCATCGAGACAAATTCCTTGTGTGTTCAATCACACTTGGCCAATAAAGAATTCTATTATATTCAGTCTGGGATGCCCCAATCTTGGTCTAATCCCCTGAATCCAGGCAAGTTGCTCCATCCCTGTTCATGACAATTTCAAGAAGCCCCAAAGAGTTCCAGGCAAAGCCATTTATATCATCCTGGGGATGTCATTGCTCAATACAATAACAAGGAAAATGCAATCAATAACATGTCTTCAAGTACGGATGGTGTCAAAAATAAATTGGATCTTGAAAAAGTCTTACCGTAAACGGAGAGGTTGCAAACGGAGAGGTCAAATTTCATCCTGTGACAACTTAGCAAGAATGAAGTCATTTTCCCAATGAGAAAACATGTTCAGGTCATGCATCAGCTCTGGATCTGGCCTTTCAGTTTTCAACTGTGTCCCAGAATCAGAGGGAGAAGTTTGGGTGGACCTTCCTGAAGTCCCTTCTATTGGACAGCCGAAGTCTATGATCCTAAACAGCTTTTCTGTTGCCTCCCAGCATCTCCCCCGTCTTACAAAGGCATCAACATTATCCATGTGTATTGCCAAGGGTATTTTAAAGAATATTAATGGCTATAATGTAAGACAATGGTTTCATTGCCTGCTAAGGGTTCAGGGGAGAGGTAGACTACAAAAAAATTAGCAACTGGTTCTCTGATGGGTGGGCATGGCCATGGTGGGTGTGTCCTAGTCAGGGAGTGTTTTCACCCTCCCCTGGCTCTGGAGACTCTCTGGACACTGGAAATGGGCTTGCTTGCAGCCTTCTGGAGCCTCCGGGACAGTAGTGGGATTCAAATATTGTTGCCACAAGGTCAGTGGGAATGGCTTGGTGGGCGCACTTTGCGTGCATGCACGCACTTTGCATGCATGCATTCAGAAATGTGCAAATGTGCACTTTGCACAGGCACAGAGGCATTTGTGCAGGCGCAGAGGTGTTCTAACTCACCACCTGCAAGCCTGCACAATCTTGGTCGCTTCAGCAGCTGCCGCGCGGCATTATTCTATGCCATGCAAAGAAGCTGTGCTTAAAATTCAGCAGATAAAAATGAGTATGGGAGCCCAGGCAGGTGGGTGGGCCCAACAGCAGAGCAGAGGAGAGAATCAGTTCAGTCTCTGCTGCTCATCACTCCTACCGGCTTGCCAGAACCGGGCCAAACCAGTCGACTACCACCACTGCTCCGGGATGCATGTTTTTCACCCTCTCTGAGCCTCTGCGAGAGCCCTGCACTTACCTGGGATCCAAAACGGACTGCGTGGGGATTCCTGGGAGGGGCAGGGTGGAGTGGGACAGGTGCGGCCAGATAGTTTTTGCAACTACCAGTTTGGCGAAACAGATGCAAAATTCATATCTGGTTTGCCCAAACTGGTGCGAACCGGTAGCAGCCCACTCCTGCTTTATGGTATGTAGGCGTCAGGCCATCCTATATTTGGAAGAATTAATAGTAAAAGGAAACCAGGCCATCAAAGAATATGGTGGATGGATGCCATCAAAGCTGACACCAGCCAGAGAATAGAAAAACTCAAAGAAGTAATGCAGGATCAGAAGATGTAGAAGGAGCTTGTCTCATAGAATCCTCAAGAGTTGGGCATGACTGAATGCATAAAGTTGTCGTCGTCATCATCATCATTATCATCATCATGCTATCCTAGTCAACTGTGGATCCAAAGTGCCTTCCTTCCTTACTTTCTCTCTCTCTCTTTCTTCTCCTTTTTCTGCTTCTGCTTCTTCTCTTCCTCCTCCTCCATCTCCATCTTCATCATGCATCCTAGTCAACTGTGTATCCAAATTGCCAAACAAAGTTTCCCTGACTTCAAAACATTTTTCAGAAACCTTGCATTCACTTGGAAATGTCAATTTTTATTTTTATTTGTTTAAAACCTTCATACACCATAGCCGTCTCTCTTAAAAACAAATTTTGACTGGCTTACAACCAATACTGAGGTACGCAGCGTGGTCTCAAGATCCTGCTGGGTCTGATTATGGCAAGACTTGTTGACATAGAAGAGGGTGAAGAATGACATTCTTTGGCCTCTCAGAAGAGGCATCTTGTTTCAGCACCCTCTGTGCAATATGGTCAGAAACAGGAAGGCCAAATCTGAAGAAAAGTTTGTTCAGATCTTCATCAATAATGCAAAGAAAGACAAATGATGGGAAATGGGGCAGAACACAAAGAAGACCAATGCATCCAAGCAGAGATGCTCATGCAGATCGGCTCACTGACAGCTGTCCAGCCCTGATTTACTGCCTGGGAAAAGAGAAGACCTTTAAGCACAGGATGGCAACTGTTACAGCTTGAGCAGAAGAGTTGAAGATGCTACCAAAGTAGAGAAAACCCCATCAAAAACACTACATAACTGAGAAAAATCTGGGATGAGCTGTAGTCTGTTGTCTCTGGAAACAATGCTACTCCACATCTAAACTTCAATGGAGTCTTGTCTCAGTTAGGGCTTAAGAACACTTCCCCAAGACAGGTAGATGCAGCTCCATAAGGCTGAGGAAAAAACTTGGAATTAATTAATTTATTTTGTGGGAGGCTAAACCATTTGGGGGGGGGGGGGGGGGGGCAGCCAGCAAGGTCCCTGTAAGCCACCCCATGGGAGCCATCCTGTGCTTCAGAACGGCCGGATCTCCATGGACCTGCATGCAGGTGGCATCTCTATACTATAAACAATAAACTTGAACAATTATTGCAGCTCTTTGATTCTGCCCATCAATCGCATTGTTAAAATGCCACCTTTTAACCAAGTGGCAGGATTTATGAGATCAACCCTCTGATTCTACTGGCTTGATCCAAGGGATTTTGCAGGATCTTTGTGTCTAATCTCTAACGTGTGCTTTCCAGTGCTGAGCAAGCCTGTCCCTCAATTAATAGTCAAATCAGCTCTTGGAGGAAAAGCTCTCTGGAAAGGTTCACCCACTAACTAGCAGTGTGTGTGTGTGTGTGAGAGAGAGAGAGAGAGAGAGAGAGATGGTATTCAGCAGGTTCGGACCAGTTCCGAAGAACCGGTAGCAGAAATTCTGAGTAGTTTGGAGAACCGGCAAATACCACTTTCTGCCTGGAGACTTTACAGTATCCTTCCCTTGCCACGCACACCAAGCCACGCATACAGAACCAGTACTAAAAAAAAAACCTGAATCTCACTACTGGTGTGTGTGTGTGTTTGTGTGCGTGTGTGTGAGAGAGAGAGAAAAAAAAGAGACAGGGAGGCAGACAGAGAGAAAGGGGGGTAGAGACAGAGACAGAAAGAGAGAAAGAGAGAGGGAGAGAGAGAGAGGGAGAGAGAGAGAGAGAGAGAGAGAGAAAGAGTGAGAAACTGAGAGAGATAGAGACATAGAGTCAGAGAGAGACAGAGAGAGACAGAGAGAGAGAGAGACAGAGAAAGAGGGAGAAACTGAGA
>BLBF01000073.1:15257247-15302008 GCA_015471245.1 Laticauda colubrina
ATAGAATAGAATAGAATAGAATAGAATAGAATAGAATAGAATAGAATAGAATAGAACAGAACAGAACAGAACAGAACAGAACTCAATTCAATTCTTTATTGGCCACATGTGATTGAACACATAAGGAATTTGGAGCCTGTTTGGAAGCTCCAAACAGGAGCCTATATGGAGCAAATACGTTCAGTGTACATAAAAGAAAATATACATTCATCAAGAGTCAAGAATCATAAGGTACGAACTTAATAATAGTCATAGGGTTCAATAAGCAGTCAAATTATATTAGGAAACAGTCAATATAAATTGTAAGAATACAAGTGACAAAAGTTACAGTCATACAGTCACAAGTGGTAGGGGATGGATGATAAGGAGTGATGAGAAGGTTAATTGTAATAGTAATGTAGATGTTGTAAATAGACAGTGTTGAGGGAAATATTTGTTCAGCAAAGTGATGGTGTTTGGTAATTTATTTATTCTCGTGCTCGCTTTTACCAGATCCCTCTCTCTCTCCTTGTGTCTTGTTTTACAGATTGGGATTGTCAAAATTTGTCTTTTTCCAATTAATACACCAGGAAAATGAATGATATAGCACTGGAATAACCACAAAGAGATGTGCTGTCAAACCAAGATGTTGTTGTTGTGGCTCGCCAGCAGCCAGTGGAGCTGGCAGCAGATTTGGACAGTGAGGAGGTTTGGGAGGAACATGGGCCAGTCCTAGAGTCTGGGGAAGGCTCTGATGAGTTATCAGCTGCCTTTGGAGTCAGACATCAGTGGGGCAAAAGAACAGCTGGAGCCTGTTCCCAGTGTGTGCATGCACAGAGCTGCCAGGAGAAGGGAACAGCTAAGGAACAAGGGTCAACTCAGGAGTAAAGCCACAGGTGGATGGTGAATGGCCCCTCTCATAGGGAATAAAGAGGAGCAAAAGGGGAGTGCTCTGCAGGAGACAATTAGTTCAATTCATCAGGGTGAAGCCAAGTATTGTCTGCTACAGAGTGGTGTTTGGAAGATATTGGCCTGGCAGTTCTCCAAGCCTGATTAAGGTCTGTAGTTGTGAAATCTCTTTAAAGACTGTTGGCCAGGACTTTGTTGGAGAAGAATTTAGTTTAAACTAAATAAAAAAGGTTTTATCAGGATGAGGAGTCAACTTTATGCTTTTGGGAAATCTGGGTCAGAACAGTTGTGTTGTTTTCCTTCAGGGGCCCACTCCTTCCTGGACAAAGGGAGCCCCAATTCAGGCCTCTGAACTTTGCCCAAACCACACAAGAGTACACATATAATCCAGATTGCAGAGACCTGGAACCTCCAGACTCCATCGTGCTTCTCCGTGTGCAAATAGCAGAGCATCTCTCTTTCTGGGATAAGACCATCATTATTTCTCCTCCACTCCATGCAAGGATCTCATCCTGCTTCTGCAGCCCTCTCTGGTCAAAGGATCCACACTTCACTTTAGCAGGTAAATGGTTGTGTGAATGAAGGTGAATATACATGTCCCAGGATAATGTTGCAGGATCCAATTTGGGTTGCTGGAACCAGAAGTTTAGCCTTGTGAGCTTTTGGACTCAGGGTGGAGCCCATCTTCAGGGAGGTTATGCTGTCTTGCAAAAGTGTACATGGTTGATTTGCCAGAGCATGGGGGCAGATCACCCATCACCAAGAAGCACTGGATCTTTCCTCCAGATCCTAAAAAAAACATCTTCTGGTGTTTTGAAGGAAGACCTCCCCCAGTAGCCAAGCATTCCAAAGGCAACTGAAAGCTACACACACAGGATTAAACCATGAACACTTCCCAGTTCCGCAGAAAGGTAGTCCTTAATTCCTGCCTGATTCAAAGCTGCAGAGGGGTATTTCTACCAGGAATTACACTAGCCCAGAGATCTTGTGGGGACCAGTCCAGTGGTGGGATTCAAAAAAAATTTCTACTGGTTCTATGGGCGTGGTTTGATGGGCATGGCAGGGGAAGGAGACTGTGAAATCTCCATTCTCTTCCCATTCCTGGGGGAAGGTTACTGCAAAATCCCATTCCCTCCCCACCCCACTAACCTGCTTTCCAGCTCCGTTCTCCTGTGCAGGGCAACAAAAAAAGATCCAGCCAATCAGCTGGGATTCGGGAGGCAGAGAATAGATGGGGGTGGGGCCAGTCAGAGGTGGGATTTGCTGACTCTCCGAACTATTCAAAATTTCTGCTACTGGTTCTCCAGAACTGGTCAGAACCTGCTGAATACCACCTCTGGACCAGTCTATTTTAAGCTTGTGAGCAAACCCATGTTATGAGCTATATTTTCATGGAAGATCAATCCAATCTCCATTGCCATCAATAATATTTTGAAGGAGGACATTGCTCAACAGCCTGTGTCAAGCCCACTATATTTCTCTTTGTGGAGCTGACACTCATCAAATTAGAGACTCAGTAAAGAGCTGCCTAAACTTTTATGGTTGACTCGATTCTGAAATGCAAGATGGAGTTGAGGACTAATGAAAGCAATGATGAAAGAGTTGAGTAGCCCCAAGCCAGGCAGGTCCCTTCAATAAAGCCCAAGTTGCTGGTCATTACAGCCATATTAATGGCTTGCATTTTGAAGTGAAGAAGGCGAAGAGATTTAGCCAGATGCCTTGAAGGAGGAGGAGGACAATGATGGAAAAGGGAAGATCCAACCCCACAGCATCAGTTGGTTCCTGCTGGAATTTGTGGATAAGGAAATGAGACACAGAATGATGCTGTGTGTATCCTATAGCTTGAAAGTGAAAATAATGAAAGATAATGGATGTTTTTCCTTGCAGCGGCCACTAGCCAAAGTTATCTAGCAGACTGACAAAGACAGGGATGATTTGCATAACGAGAACTGAGGAATTAGAAAGACACTCTGAAGTAAACAAAAAAACAAAAGTACCCCTTCAATCTACTAGCCTGCGTTATTGTTTCCTTATAGTTTTCTCAGCAAGTAAAGGCTGGCTGAGCATAAGAAAATATAAAATTGTAGATTGCGAAGTTGACACTTCTGGGTTGTACAACAGCGGGAGTGCAATGCCTGATTTTTGCCAGTCCCCTTTGAAGGTTGAGTTCCCATGTGTGAAAACAAAAAGGAGGTAGTCTTGGGAGATCTCCTGCAGTAGGCCAGTTGGCCTGTGAAGAGGTCAACAGCCTATTCTCCTTTGTCCAGAGGACTGCTTCCCTCTCAGGGCTGTCTGGTCTGACTGCTTGCTGTATTCAGAAGATTTGGAAGGCAACTTGGAGGTTCAGCTAGAAACCCTCCTCCCCCCTTCTTCGGAATGATATTCCCTGTGTCTGTTCCCAAGCAGGTGGAGCAAGGAGCTCTGTGGCCAGAAGATCAAGGGAGGAATAGTTGTGCTCCTCCTACCTGACCTTGGAAGGAGTTTCCACCAGGCCCTCCGAGTCCTGCTGATGTCCCCACACTTGTCTATAATTGCATTCATGCTCTTATTGTTTTACTTCTAAGTCAACATGCAGGGCCATCTTCCCTCATATCAGAGGTGGTATTCAGCAGGTTCTGACCAGTACTGGAGAACCAATGGTGGAAATTTTGAGTAGCTCAGAGAACTAGCCAATACCACCTCTGACTGTCCCCATCCCCATCTATTCTCTGCCTCCCAAGTCCCAGCTGATCGGCTGGGTCTTCTTTTATTGCCCTGCACAGGAGAATGGAGCTGGAAAGCAGGTTAAGGCCCTGTCACACTGCCCAACGGATGCAAAACGGACACAACGGATGAGAAAAATGTTCCATCTGTTGTTATCCGCTCTCAGAAGGGGCAAAAATTTGCATAACCGGAGCGGATAACACAGATGGGGGGAGGACGCAGGGCGGATGGAAAGCGGATGCGGAATGGAAGCCCAGCAGATGGAAGCGGATGGGAGCGGATGGCACATCCGCAAGGCTTCTGGGGGGCCTCAGCAAAGCGGAAGCGGAATGGATACAGCAGATGCACTGCGGATGCACAGCGAATGAAGCGGATGTACAGCGGATGCACAGCGGATGCACAACGGATGCACAGCAGAAGCCTAGCGGATGCCGAGCGTTAATTGCGCATGCGGGGAGGATGCATTGCATCAGCCCTGCGGATATAACGGAAGCAGCTCGGAAGCAGGTCGCCATTCAGAGGAAAGACCTGCTTCCAGACACATCGACTGCCTTGCCTGTCCTGCCTGCATGTCTGCCTGCAAGCCTTGCTGCCAGCCTTGCTGCCAGCCTCCCTGCCAGCCTCCCTGCCAGCCTTGCTGTCTGCCTGCCTGCCAGCCTTGCTGCCAGCCTCCCTGCAAGCCTTGCTGTCTGCCTGCCTGCCAGCCTTGCTGCCAGCCAGTCTGCCTGCCAGCCTTGGTGACTGCCTGCCTGCCAGCCTTGGTTCATACCTTCCTGCCAGCTTTGGTTCCTGCCAGCTTCCCTGCCAGCCAGCAACGCCACAACCATGCGGAAGCACAGCAATCCTCAGCCATCTGCTGCCAGCCCTTGCAAGAGGGACAGGGCTACACTCTGGTTCTGCTGGGGTTTCTGCAGCACAGGCTCGCTCTTCTGGGGCTGGGGCTTCTGCTGCTTCTGCTTCTGGAAGAGCTGATGACAAGCACTCCAGCGCCAGCCACCTCCACAGCACCTGCACCCTTCACCCCTGAGACTGAACGACCAAGAGGAGTGCCAGAGACTCATTTTTGTCTTATAGCTTGTTGTTAATAAAGTCTATTTTTGATTCACACACTTGCTTCATTTCTTTTTTTTAATAAAGTCTTGCTGGAAACTTTTAGAAATGGTTTAAGCCTTTCATGCTTGTGGGATGGGTTCAGATAGCAGTGGGATGAGTTGAGATAGCTGTGGAATGGGCAGGGATACCTTTGGGATGGGTAATAGCTGTGGGATAGATAAACCTCCAGTGCAAGCATAGTGGGACTGTATGGTCCACCCTCCCAGGTGACACACCTATGGCCCTTTATTATCAATAACAATTTAATAATTGATCCACACTTGTCAACATAAACACAACTCTTTATTAAATGCCCTGTTCATTGTAGGGCATCTCATCAGTGTGATGAGACAGTCTGAAGGAAGCATCCATTAAGCATCTACGATCCTGTCTTGCCACTCCACTGCTCCAGCTGGGGAGTTGCACCAGTGTTTCAGGAGGTTGCGCTGCTTCTTCCCTTCATGTGAGGCTCTGTTGGGGCCTTGCACATCCTCAGTGTCTATCAGGTTTTGCCCTTGCCTCCATTCCCCAGGCTCCATGTCCCCATTGCCTTGTTGGAGGTCCATGAGCCTGTTCTGCAAGACTGGGTAGTGGGTGCGCATGAGATTATGCAGGATGCAGCAAGCTTCCATGATCCTCCTCACAGTCTCTGGGCGATACTGCATGGTGGTGAGAAGTACCTGGAACCTGTTGGCCAGGATGCCAAAGGCGTTCTCCACCACCCGCCTTGCCTTGGACAGCCTGTAGTTGAAGATCCTCTCTTCACGGGTGAGGAGTCTGGAGGTGTAGGGCTTCATGAGGTAGGTTGTGAGGGAGAAGGCGTCATTCCCCACGATGAAGTAGGGCACATCTTGTGTGTTGTTGGGCAGGGGGTCTGGATCTGGGAAGCCCACGATGAGGTTGCGTTCCAGCCTACCCTTGAGGTCACTTGCGTTGTATACCTGGGCATCTGAAGCTGACCCGTTGCCTGAAGCATTGATGTACATGTACTTGTAGTCAGCATCGACCATGGCAAAGAGGATGATGCTGAAGAAGCCCTTGTAGTTGAAATAAGTGGACCGAGTTGGCTGGCGCTTTGCAGGCCACATGCTTGCCATCGATGGCTCCAACGGTGTGGGGGAAGTTCCACCTCTGATACCACTGCTCTGCAACTTTCTTCCATCCTTCTTCAGTGGAGGGGCACTGGAGGAGCTCCTCCTTGTATTCTTCGATGATGCCATGCACCACTTCTCTGACCACAATGCTGATGGTGTTGTGTGGCACCCTCCAGCCGTACTGCATGCTCCTGTATGTGGTCCCTGAGGCCAGGTGGTGCAGAGTGAGTGCCACCGTGAACCCAGGTTCCAGGCTGGGCCGGAAGTTGGTGTTTGCCTTGGTCAACCTGGGTGTCAGCCGCTGCACAACTTCGTCAAACATGGCTGGAGGCATCCTCATGAAGTTCTGGAATGCCCAAGTGTCTTCGTTCCTGAGCTCCACCATCAGCTTGTTGTACAGTCCATCCTCTGCTCTTCTGGCAAACCATCTTCGTACCCAGACGCTTCTTGGCCGCCCCTTTTTCTTCCCATAGTAGAGTTCACAGAGCCTGTAGATGGCTTCGCACTGTTGCAGAAGGATGGTGGCTGCCAAAAGGACTGTGTTATGATCCATGGTGGACATGACTGGATGCTGTGGAAGAGGAAGAGGCAGATGAAGGCTGCAGAGGTCTGCAGCAGGGCTGCTGGTCTGAAAGTGAGATCCCTGGTCTGATGTGTTGCTCCCCCTTTTTATAGGCAGTATAAGTGTCCCTTTGCATCCTCTAGGCATCCTCTAGGCATCCTCTAGGCATCCTCTAGACATCCTTAATATCCGAGATAGGTCCCCTCTGCGAAGTTTTTTTCCGTTTTAAATGCTTTGTTTCTGTGCTGCATCCGGTAGGCATCCGTTCTGCATCCGTTCCGCGTCCGTTCTGCATCCGTTCCGCTTCCTCCCTGCGTCCGAGCGGATGCGAGTTGCGTGTATGCGGAACGGATGCCTAGCGGATGCGTAGCAGATGCAAAACGGACGAATTGGATACATTTTCCGCGCAAAATTTTTGAGCAGCTCAAAACTTTCTGAGCGGATGAAACGTCAATAAATGGATGCTGGACGGATAGAGAGGAAGCCAAACGGAGGCAGTGAGTACATCGCGTTAACCAACGGATGGCAAGCTTTTTTGTCCGTTTTACATCCTCTTTGCATCGGTTGGTGCAGTGTGACAGGGGCTTTAGTGGGGTGGGGAGGGAATGGGGATTTTACAGTATCCTTCCCCTGCCATGCCCACCAAGCCACATCCACAGAACTGGTAGAAAAATTTTTTTTGAATCCCACCGCCTCATATCATCTCACCAACCCTCACTCTGAGGCAATTGAGCTGAAGGTGGTCCAGGCTGTTTGGTTGCCTGGGAATGTAGCAGTGGTGGGATTCATTTTGTTTTACTACTGGTTCTGTGAGTGTGGCTTGGTGGGTGTGGCAGATGGATAGTGTAAAGGATAGTGTAAAATCTCAAGGCAGATGTGGTATTTGCCAGTTCTCCAAACTATTGAAAATGTCTGCTGCTGGTTCTCCAGAACTGGTCAGAACCTGCTGAATATCACCTCTGGAATGTAGCCCTGGGTTTTCTCCATCAAAGTTTAGAAGCAACCTCTGCATAGATACATCAGGTGGACAATACACCCTCCCCAGTCCAAGCAACATGACCAAAGCAAACATAGAAGAGAAGAAACACAAAGTTGTCCTTGGAGAAATGACAGGAGTCAGAATAAATCACAGCAACTGGAGGACTGATTGGGTCACATCTGCAAATGACTGAAAATTGGCTTCAGAAATGGCATTTCTTGTTTCTCAGTTGCCTGACATAGATATTAGAAGGCTCTTGCCAACTCTGTGATGCTGAGACATTCTGAGCATGAAATTGAAATAATGTTGAGCAAGAACAGGGAGAGAGAGAGAGAGAGAGAGAGAGAGAGAGAGAGAGAGAGAGAGAATGAGAATAGAGGTAGAGATATAATAGGTATATAGTTATATTTTTAATGTGTGCCAGTGTGCCCACAGTAAAAAATGACAATAAAGCTCTTCTCTTCTCTTCTCTTCTCTTCTCTTCTCTTCTCTTCTCTTCTCTTCTCTTCTCTTCTCTTCTCTTCTCTTCTCTTCTCTTCTCTTCTCTTTTCAATTCTCCTCTCCTCTCCTCTCCTCTCCTCTCCTCTTCTCGAGACCAGAACTGTTGGCTCGGGAAGTCCAACTAATGGCAAACACTGAAGCAATTTCTCTGGGACTTGCCCAAGAAGCAGGGCCCTTTAGTGACCAACCTACAGTGATGAAGAGAGGCAGGAGACCATCCACTGTTCTATATGGGTGGGATTTTGCATCCATCACCCACCTAGATCCAGCCAGGTCTGAGATAAGAAATGTAAGTTAAGCCCATGTCACACTGCACCAACGGATGGAAAGAGGATGTAAAACAGAGAAAAACGCTTGCCATCCGTTGGTTAACACAATGCATCCGATGTGTACTCACTGCATACGTTTTTCATACTCTCTATCCGTCCAGCATCTGTCTACTGTGATTTCATCCACTCAAAAAGTTTTGAGCTGCACAAAACTTTTTGACCGGGTGAAGTATCCAACGCGTCCATTCTACATCCGCTACACATACGGGGACATCCGTTATACGTCCGTTGTCATCCATTACGCGTCCGCTACATCTGCTAGGCATCCGCTGTGCATCACGCGGAATGGACACACAGCATTAGTTGCATGGACGTAGAAAGGATGTAAGCGGATGCAGCTTGCATATAAAGCATTAAAACGGAAAAAACGTTTGTATAGGGGACGTATCTCGGATATTTAGGATGTCTGGAGGATGTCTAGAGGATGCAGAAGGACACCTAGTGGAAAACCTATCTTTCCTATAAAAAGAAATCACCTGGATGTCACTTTCAGTCCAGCAGCCCTGGTGTGCAGACCTCTTCAGCCTTGCTCTTGCTCTTGCTCTTCCACAGCATCCAGTCATCTCCACCATGGATCATCACACACTCCTTTTGGTAGCCGCCATCATTCTACAACAGTGCGAAGCCCTCTACAGGCTCTTTCACCTGTTCTACGCAAGGAAAAGGAGGCGTCCAAGAAGTGTGTGGGTCCGAAGATGGATCGCGAGAAGAGCCAATTATGGACTGTATGACAAGCTGATGGTGGAGCTGAGGAATGAAGACCCTCGTGCATTCCAGAACTTCATGAGGATGCCACCATCCATGTTTGATGAAGTTGTGCAGCGGCTGACACCTAGGTTGACCAAGGCAAACACCAACTTCCAGCCCAGCCTGAACACTGGGCTGAAGGTGGCACTGACTCTGCGCCACCTGGCCTCAGGGACCACGTACAGGAACATGCAGTATGCCTGGAGGGTGCCACACAACACCATCAGCATTGTGGTCAGAGAAGTGGTGCAGGCCATCATCGAAGAATACCTGGAGGAGCTCCTCCAGTGCCCCTCCACTGAAGAAGGCTGGAAGAAAGTTGCAGAGCAGTGGTATCAGAAGTGGAACTGCCCCCACACTGTTGGAGCCATAGATGGCAAGCACGTGGCCTGCAAAGCGCCAGCCAAGTCAGGGTCCACTTATTTCAACTACAAGGGCTTCTTCAGCATCATCCTCTTCGCCATGTTCGATGCTGACTACAAGTTCATGTACATCAATGCTTCAGGCAATGGGTCAACTTCAGATGCCGAGGTATACAATGCCAGTGACCTCAAGGAGGGGCTGGAACGCAACCTCATCGTGGGCTTCCCAGATCCAGACCCCCTGCCCAACGACACACAAGATGTGCCCTACTTCATCGTGGGGAATGACGCCTTCTCCCTCACAACCTACCTCATGAAGCCCTACACGTCCAGGCTCCTCACCCGTGAAGAGAGGATCTTCAACTACAGGCTGTCCAGGGCAAGACGGGTGGTGGAATGCCTTTGGCATCCTGGCCAACAGGTTCCAGGTACTTCTCACCACCATGCAGCATTGCCCAGAGACCATGAGGAACATTGTAGAAGTTTGCTGCATCTTGCACAATCTCATGCGCACCCGCTACCCAGTCTTGCAGAACAGGCTTGTGGACCGCCAACAAGGCAATGGGGACATGGAGCCTGGTGAATGGAGGCAAGGAGTAAACCTGATAGACACTGTGGATATGCCAGGCCCCAACAGAGCTTCACGTAAAGGGAAGAAGCAGCGCAACCTCCTGAAACACTGGTGCAACTCCCCAGCTGGAGCAGTGGAGTGGCAAGACAGGATCGTAGATGCTTAATGGTTGCTTCCTTCAGCCTGTCGCATCACACTGATGAGGTTGTGCCATGTATGTTGAGTGGCCTTACAATGAATAGGGAATTAATAAAGAGTTGTGTTTATGTTGAAATGTGTCGATGAATGGTTAAATTGTTATTAATAAAGGGCCATAGGTGTGTCACCTGGGAGGGTGGACCATACAGTCCCACTATGCTTGCACTGGAGGCTTATCTGTCCCACTGCTATCCTTACCCATCCCACAGCTATTACCCATCCAACAGGTATCCCTGCCCATCCCACTGCTATCCTTACCCATCCCACAAGCATGCAAAGGCTTAAACCATTTCCAAAAGTTTCCACCAAGACTTTATTTACTAAAAGAACTGAACCAAGTGTGTGAAGCAAAGATAAACTTTATTAATAACAAGCTGTAAAAGCAAAATGACCCAAGTAAAGTGTCCCAAGCAAAGATAAAGTCAACAGGTAGCAAGCCAGTCTCTGGCACTCTTCTCAGTCACTCTGAGGCATGCCCATGGTCTCAGGGGTGAAGGGTCCAGGTGCTGTGGAGGTGACAGTGGCTGGAGTGCTGGTCTGAGGTGCCATTGGGGTGCCTTGCCCTGAGAGGACAACAGGGGATGGTGTGTGGAGGAAGCTCTCAGAGAGCTGGCTCAGTCCTGTGATGTTGAGAGGCCCTTCCTCCATGACATGGGGTGTCAGTCCCAAGACCGATGACAGATGTTCTTCTGAAGCCGGGCTTGGCTGTGGGTGGAGGAAGGAGGAGTGTAGTGGGGCTGTCTGGTCTGCAGGTGAGCGAAGTGAGGCGTCGGTGGCATCTGTGGCGTTGGTGGCCTCTGTGGCATCTGTGGCATTGGTGGTCTTGGTGGCATCGATGGCACCTGTGGCATCGGTGGTATCAGTGGCATCGGTGGTATTGGTGGCATCGGTGGCACCTGTGGTGTGCGATGTACCTGTGCCTGGACTGGGAAGGGCTGCCTGTGCTGCTGGAACTCCTGGTAGCCGTAGCCTTGGTAGGTGAGAGGCTGTGGAAAGCCTTGGAAAGGCTGTGACATCACCTGGGGTGGAGGAGCAGACCTGGACTGGGTCAGAGCAGGTTCAGCTGAGCCTGGAGGGTGGTGCAGAAGACCTATGATCCTCTCCTTGATCACCTGGTACTGAGATTCGTGCATTTCCATGAGGGTCTGGTTGACGTAGATGAGGAAGGGCTTTCTGTTAGAGGATGGTATATCGGACTGTACCAGCTGAGAGAGGAGATCTATGCTACTCTTGATGGTGTCCCTGATCTCCAAGAGGACAGTGTGGCTCTGTCCCTCTGGTCTGGCTCTCTGCCTGCTTTCTGTGGAGGTGGAGCTGGGGGTGGGGATGGTTGTTCTCTGGTGGCAGCGGCTTCTTCTTGCTCCAACTGCGTCAGGGGGTCCTCCATGTGCTCCGCCACGGGGAGTGCAGCTGTCTGGGGGGTCTCCGTTGTGGGGCGCTCCAAAGATACCTGCCTGGACACAGGAGCTGACTCTTGGCCAGAAGAGGACTGGCTGTCTGTGGGCTGCCTGAGAGAGAGGGTTGACAGAGGGGCTGCTCCTCGGTGGCGGATCTTACCCTCCAAGAAGCTGCACTTGGCCATCACATAGGTCTCCCGGTCGGTGAGCTTGACTGCGGCCTGGCCAGACTTCTTCAGGTGCAGCTTCCCGTACCAGGTGTGCATGTGCTTCCACCACCCCAGGAGGACATCCGAAGTGTAGCCCAGGCTCTCCACCTTCTCTCTCCAAGCTGTCTGCTTCCACTTGGTGTCTCGATAGAGCCTGTGTCCCTTCCTCCAGAGGTACTCGTTCTCTCTCAGCCATTCGAGCACCTCCTCCTCATGTTCCTCTGCAATGGAGTACTGTCTCCTCTCACCCTTTTCTCATGAATGCCTCTTCCTCCCTCTGGCAGGGCCTTCTGGGCCCTCATCAGTAGGGCTTTGAGGTTCTAGAGGCTGGTCCACCACATCACCACCAGCAGCAGCAGCAGCAGCAGAAGCCCCAGCAGAAGTAGCACCAGCACCAGCAGGACCAGGGCTGGCAGGAGTAGGCACAGGCTTCCTCTTCTTCCCCATGGTTGTTGGCTGAAGATGTGTCTGGCAGCAGGTCTTTCCTCTGAATGGTGACCTGCTTGCGAGCTGCTTCCCTTTATATCCGCGGGGCTGATGCAATGCATCCTCCCCGCATGCGCAGTGAACACTTTGCATCCGCTAGGCATCTGCTAGGCATCCGCTAGGCATCCGTGATGCATCCGCATCATCCGCTAGGCATCCGCTCTGCATCCGCTCCTTCCGCTGCGCGTCCGCTTTGGTATTCTCCCCCGGAAGCCCTGCGGATGTGTCATCCGCTTCCATCCGCTAGGCTTCCGTTGAGCATCTGCTTAACATCCTCGCTACATCCTCCCCCCGTCCGTTCCTTTCCGTTGTTGTCCGCTCTGTTTATGCAAATTTGGGGCACTTTTGACAGCGGATAACAAGGGATGGAAAATTTGCTCGTCTGCTGTGTCCTTTTTACATATGTTTTGCATCCGTCGGCTGATGTGACCTAGCCTTTAAGTCTTAATGGTCATTCTTGTTTCAACAAGAGGAGGGTCTGCCAAAGAGTTTTTCCTCCTGAAGAAGTTGTTGCAATCAGCAAATAAAAAAATTACTCCAGAGAAGTTCTGGTCTTTAAGAGCATCCAGGCAGATCAGCCATACCAATGGGGGACAAAGATGCCAATGGATGTTCAATGGCATGGAACCACTCAAGGAACGGACCAGCCAACCAACTAACCAATATCAAATCAAATCAAATGTTTATTTCAATGCACAACATGTTTACAAAAAAATGTGTACATCTACTTCCTTTGCTTCTTATTATTAGGTCAACACTTTTTTTGCATCCATTATGTAGTTTCAGAAACCTGGATTGGTAGTTGCTGCAATCTGTTCAAGTTCCATGCCATTAAACCCAGATAGAGCACCCAAAGCCTAGCCTAGATCTGCCTGATTATTTTTCCCCAAGCAGAAAACAGCTAAGTAAGGTTTTTCAGGATCTGGGAATGAACTTTCCTTTCCTCATAAAACATGGGATCAAACAATCCTCCAAATTTGCTGAATCAGAACTGTCTATAAAAGCAACAGAGTTCTGCTTGATCAGGATTTCTTCCCATAATAAAAATAATAAAAAACAGCATGTCCTGCAGAGCCCAATTGTAATGACTTCAAGCAGTGGTGGAATTCAAAATATTCTACTTCCCGTTCTGTAGGCGCATGCTTTGTGCATGCATGGAGCATTCTAAAACAGGCAATTTTAAGCATGAAAATTTTCCTTATTATCAGCGCTGGTGAAAACAGCTGAGGCATGGCAATCCACCCTGCCACGCCTATCAGCTGAGCTACAAACAAGGAAATATAGGACAGGAAAAGGGCCGGGGGTGGGTAGGTGGGGCCAACTGCTGACTGGCACTACCGGATTGCTAGAATCGTTGCAAACTGGCAGCATACTATCACTGACTTCATGGTGTAACATTCTGGAAATGAGTTCGTGGTGTAACATTCACGTTCTGGGAATGAAGCTGCCTGCAATGACCCAGGGTGTGGCACAAAAATATCAAAGTCACAAAAGTAGATAAATTCCTTTTAATGCCTCCAACTTGGCCCCCAATGTCCAGTTATCCTCGGTGGGAGATCAAACTCTTCCAAAAACAGTCTACAATGGGAAGAAATGCAGTCCAAACCCAAAGTAAAGATAAATTAGAAATAACAAAACCAACACAAACCACGCTGAAGTAATTAACACAACAGACCAGTATAATAAATTGCAGACTTCCAAAAAATAATGAGGCACACAGTTGGGAGGACACCAAAACTGAGATAAGCCTCGACAAAGATAATGCATGCTTTTCTTCCAGCAAGGTGCTGTGTGCAAACACCCTTCTTATAGCCTGTTCTTCCAGCTGCAATTAATGAAAGAGATCAGGGCCCTTTCCAATCCCAAAAGCCACATTGCTCCCTTCTTCATTCTTCCCTGCGTGCCCTAGGATGAAGAGGGGATGGCCCTAGGTCTTCCTCTGAATGCCCAGTTGGACTGTGCCCTTCCCCCATTTCTTCCACAGCCACTGGAGCCACACTCCCTGTAAGCTGTTCAATCTCCCCCTCAGAATCAGACTCCAACAAGGGTATGACACTGCCTTAGGCCCTTGTCTTCATTTACAAAAACTGAAGGGATCGGTGTCTTTTCTGTTTGCTTCAACAGTGATTACTCGTGATGTTCCTAAAGGTTATGTCACCGTCAATGCATCATGAGATCAACTCTGTCAGAGAAAGGCACTTCTGGATGCTTTGGAACAGGGTTGTCATCGTGGCCCGTGAGCCGGATGCATCACACATTGGCCACACCCACACCTGGCTTAGCAAAAGGGAAAAAAGTCCTGATATGTCATGTGACACTACTGTGATGCCATGTGTTTGACACCCCTGCTGTCAGCCTTGGAAGCCATTTTTACTTGGAAACTTAGAGGCTGCCACATTCAGTGCCTGGGAAATTGGGAGGGGGGATTTCATAGTGGAGTAGAAGATTAGACCCAACAACATTCTTTCTCAGAGAGTCAAGGACATGTTGGCCTGCACCTGCAGAGGAGTGACTGGGGGGGATATCTCTAGTTGGGACAGAGATTTGATTGGGCCATGTGATGGACTGATGAAGGCAGGGGATGGGTCTTTGATTTTCTTTTGGGAAGGGAAAACTTGGATCAAAAACAGATTCGGATTTTCCCAGATGTGCCAATATGACAACTCTTAATAAAATGGAACTTTGAGGAATTGTTTGCCTCAATTTATTGGTTTGGAGTTTGTTAGTTGCAACGCTGACACCTGCTTTTGGAGCTTCTGCAAACTTTCCACAGAGAGCTTACCATTTGAGAGATTGAGCAACTCAGTCTTTTGCTTTGGTTTCTGTTCAGACACAAGAAGTTGTTTTATTTTGTACTGTAATTTTTAGCAGGGCAGGCAGGAAAAGTGACAGCCCTTGTCTAGTGACCACAATTGAGCCCAAAATTCCTGTTGCTAGGCAAGAGTTTTGCTTCATTTTCCAATCTTTCTTGCCACATTTGTTAAAAAGTGAATCCCTTGTTAAGATAGTAACCTGATTGTTAAGTGAATCAGGCTTCCCCCACATTGATTTTTTGTCAGAAGGTCACAAAAGGTGATCATGTGACCTTGGAACACAGCAAGGATCATAGATGCATGCCAGTTGCCAAGCATCTAAATTTTGATCTTGTGATCCTGGAAATGCTTGTAAGTGCAAAAAAACGGTCATATAATAGGCCAGGGGTCAGCAATCTGTGGCTCTGGAGCTGCATGTGGCTCTTTCATCCCTCTGCTGCAGCTCCCTGTCATCGGTTGGCTCCACAATTGATAAGGTTTTCGATTAGGACAGGTAGAGGAAAAAGGCCGCTGTGCTAGGAGACTCTATGGTAGGGGAAGCCAGATTTCTGGTCGGTAGAGGAAAAAGGATGCTGTGCTAGGAGGAGACTCTATGTGGGGAAACCAGACTTCCAGTGGGCTCCAGAATTGAATGGGGGGGCTTCCGGTTAGGACCTTTGTAGTTGTTTGAGTATTTAAGGTTGCTGACCCCTGCAGTAACCCATTTTTTCCAGTCTGTTGTAACTTTGAACAGTCATTACATGAATGGTTGTAAGTTCAGGATTACCAGCACTGGCACCCAGGTACATCTCTCAGAACACGAATGTCAACTCGCCACGTCATGTTGCAGTCATGTGACATTTTTCCAATTTGCAGAGTGTGATGCATCTGGCTTGCAGGCCACCAGTTTGACACCCCTGGGTTAGAACATCCCTCCAACTCCTTCTCTTCCACACAGCCAGTCAAGGCTTGTTATCTGTGTGTCAAGCACTAATTCTAAACTCAACGCCCATCAATCAGCCACTCAAAAAGGTCTGGTGGCTCCTCTGTTCAACTGGGTAACCCTGAGCTCTCATGTTACAAGAGAGCAACTCCAAAAGAACTCCCTGGGCAACCACCCATAGAAATATTCCAGCTGCAAATGAAAACAATACGAGGAAATGCAGCAATGGCATTTATTGGAAATTTTCCACGTGACAACATGAACAAGTCAGTGAAATCAACATGGCATGAAACATTGTGATTTTCTTAAAAAAAAAAAAAAAAAAAAAGTCTCGCGTGCCTCAAGACCACCAGTGCCCAATTCTCTGGGACTGCTTCTCCATGCACAAGGTGGCCTCAAATGAAACTGCAAAAAAAAAAACCCAGCACATCTTCCTTCCGAAAATGTGACGTTTCTGCAACTCCGCCAGGTTTGGTGTGATTCCGTTGATTTGATAAGAAGCAGCAAGAAAGTAACACCAGGCATGCAATTTTTGGGAAATCTCCCTTGCAAAAAGCTGAAATTAGGGCAGTGTTTCGTCATGCATTTGGCTTTTCCTTTGGGACAGTGCCCAGGAAAACTGAGAAATTATATGATCAAGAAATCAAAAAAAGGGCGAGGCGGGTTGGACTGATGCAGCAGCGGGTGGAGGAGAATGGAAACTGTGTCCTTCTTGGTTTTGCTTGTTGTTTGCATAACACAATTCATGTTGCAGTGGAAGCACTTTCACCCACACCTGTGTCTTCGACAAGGAAGACACTTGGCTGAATTTGGCACAATTTTAGAGAAAACAGCTGGAGAAATACAAGTTGTTCCCAATGCAGGGGGGAGAACAACAAGTTCCAAAATATATTTCTTGTGTTGGCTGATTGCTATTTTCATCATTTTGATCGATCAAGTGTTGACTTCGGCGTCTGGCCTGCATGGCAGAAATAGCTTCCAAAAACGGAGAATGTACTTAAGAAATAGGCAGAGCAGCAAATGATGATGTTGTTGTTGTTGATGAAGATAATAATAATAATAAAACCAGTCAACATCATCCAGAAATTGCTAGAGTTTTAAGAAGCTGAATCTCTGCTTCTTAATGCTTCTTTAAAAAGAAGAGGAAGAAACAGACATGTTAGGCTGAAATGTATAAGCTAGCACATAGGGATAACCAGAGGGATGGGCTGCTGGGGGTTCGCAGGGGTTCGGGAGAGCCCCGAGCTAAGATTCTGTGCAGTTTGGAGAATCCCGCATATCCCACTAACTGGCCCCACCCACCCCTCCCCAGAGTCCCCACACAGCCTATTTTGGATGCATGGGTGCATGCAGAGGCTCAGGGAGGGTGAAAAATGGGTCTCCCTAAAGTTCAGGAAGGCTGGAAATGGGCCTGTTTCTGGTTTCCAGAGAGCCTCTGGAGCCTAGGGAGGCAGTTTTTGACATCCCGGAGGCTCCAAGAAAGCCTCCGAAGCCCAGAGGGGCCAAAAATGCCCCCCCCCCCTGGTGCAGGAAGACGACTAGGCCACACCCACCCAGCAACTGGGCAGAGAACCCTTTGCTGAAATTTTTGAAGCTCAGCCCTGGATAATCACTACCCTTAGCGTTAATTTTGTGGCAACCTATTTCTTTTTCCATTGCAAGTGCAACGTTGAAGGTTTATGGGATCTTCCCTGTGGAAGAAATCCTCACATTTGGAGAAAAACTGTTGGACAACTCTGGAAGCAGGAAGATCTTACAGGGTTTCCTTGGCCAGGTGGAAACAGGTGTCAGGATTCGACATTCGGCTGAAGGCCATTCCATCTATCCTGTTTAAATGATGACCATTCTCCCTCTCAGGCCTTGTAGTGCTTCACAGCATCTCTGAGCCATTGCTAAAGTGACACGGGCTGTCTTCCTAACAGTGATCTTGGCACAACTAAATCTCAAGAGCCATGGAGAAGCTACAAGGTGCTAAGATAAGGGCAGCGCTCAACAGTGAGGGTCCCTTCAACCAAAATGGATTCCTGTAGGTCAGAGGAAAGGAGTCGATCCCAAGAGTTTCAGGTAACTTTCCCCAAGAGAAGACTTTTCTTGGAAAGTCCTACCTGCATTCTGGCACACTCCCGTCCCAGCCACACCTCAACCAGGGGTGGGATTCAACCGGTGTAACAACCGGTTTGGTGGGCGTGCGCAGTGTTTACAACTCACCTTCTGCTGAAAGCCCTGCGTGTAAATCAGCTAATGCACGGCAATCCGCTGTGCCGCACAAATCAGCTGAGCTGGAAAACCCAGAAATAAAGTACAGACTAGAGCTGGGGCAGGTAGGCCCAACAGCTGATTGTCGGAACGAACCAGTTTTCTCACAGCTGATCCTCAGGGCTACCGGTTTGCCTGAACCGGTCCGAACCGGTAGAATCCCACCCCTGACCTCAACCACCCTTTGTTTTCATTCTCTGTCCCACAAGGAAGGGGTAGTAAAGAGGTCCCTGATACACCTTCCTTGCTTTTCTGGATAGGGAATGGGTGACTTTTCAGTCAGGCACGGCAGCATCAACCATCATGAGCTCTCCCTGAAGTAGACAGAAGGAAAGGTCAGTTGTGTGTCTACAGGAAAACAACTGTTCCTGCACAAAGAAAGGACCAGCGATCTTCCCTGAGGAACTTTAGAAATGGACCCCCAACATGTCGCAGACATGCACAGCAGCGACCCCCCCCAACCCCAGCTACTCCCCTCAGCTGGGACCTGTGCTGCTTTTTGGAGGTGGAAATACATTCTTGATTTTTATTTTTTTCAAGTGTTGATCAGCGTATAGAAAAAACCCCATTGCCTTCCTTTACCGAGGAAAGGTAAGAGTCTTCAACATCTAAGTTACAAGCAGTCTCCAATTCCACCGGTTTCCCCGTTTAGATCAGTCCTAAATGTATACCTGATCTTCTTCATTGGATCCCATCTTTTGTCCTGGGCACTGCAAATTATGTACATGCATTATTTAAACAAAAAAAGAAAGACAGACATGAACCTGGGATTTGCATATTGAGGTTGAAAAAAAGGTCCCTTCGCTATTGTGGTGGCTGGTTGCACAATCCTGTGAAATGAGGTGGCTCTCCTTTCCAAGCAGCGGCCTGGCTTGTCTCTTTCGTTCCATCTATGAGATGAAACCATGTTTTCTCTCTCTCTCTTTCTCTTCTCCCCCCTGCTTCATCTCTCTCTTGTTTATGGCTTTCTTCTAGAATTTGTTTGGAGGACAGTTGACTTCTTTCAGCAGCTCTTCACAATCAGACAGGGCTTCTTGGGGCAGGTAGCTGCAGATCTTCTCCAGGGTCTTCTGATATAGAGCCTTTTCCTCTTCCAGGGACCGGATTAAAGTCATCATCTGGCTCTCCCTTCTCAAGGCCTCTTCCAAGTTAGACTCCACACTTTGGATCTTAGCATGGGCCACCTAACAAGGAGCAGAAAGAGGAAATAAGAGATGGTTAGAGGAGGTCCTCCAGTTCTGCCAAATCTTGTGACTCCTAAAGTAACCAGGCATCCTTTGTTATAAAGGACAGCCCTTCATTTCAGAAAGGTGTCCTTTAGATTTATTTATTTTAAAGAAATACATCGTATTTTATTTATCCCCTTTCTTACTCCCAGAATGTCAGCAATCTAGCCCCAGATCATGTTTGTTAATCAGTGATTCCCTCTATCCATCATTTTTTAAAAAATCCATCGAAAGAATGAAATGGAATGGAATGTAGTGGAGTGGAATGTTATGGAGTGGAGTGGAATGGAGTGGAATGGCATGGCATGGCATAGCATAGCACAGAAGAGAAGAAAACAGAAGAGAAGTTGGAAACGAATGGCTATAAGTCAAGGACAGACAAAAGTGTGTGTCTCTGGGGAAGAAAGGTGCCACTGGGTATTTCCTTTCCTTAATTTGATATAGTCATCTGCTCCCAAATTCAGATTGAGCCTGGCTCTTTGTTGGGTTTTACCTGAAGTTTCTCCAAGAGATCCATATTCTGCCTCTTCAGCTGACTGTTGGCCCTTTCAAGTTTCTCTGAAGCTTCAATCTCCTCACAAGGACTCAGGCTCTCTTGCAATTCGTCCTGCAGAACGTGGTACTCCACCTCGTAGGCATGAAGCTGTTTGGAAATGTCCATCTCAAATACCTACCATGGGTAGCAAAAGAGGAGAGGGAGGAAGGTTGCCTTAGAATCAGAGGTGGGATTCCACTGATATAACAACCAGTTCAGTGATTGCACACTTTGCGCATGAATGCTCGCTTTGCACACATTTGTGCCAAACACGCACATCACACATGTGCTGTGCATTCAGAAAAGCTCAAATTCCTACCTTGTAATGCAGTTTGTCAAAGTATATTCATGAACTGGAATAGAGCTTGGTAACAAGGTCAGTCAATGAATAGGCCTAGCAACTAAGTCAGTCAATGAGGACTGTTTTGGAAACTGAAACTAGAAGTAGCTGAGGCGTAGCTCTATATTAAGCTCTGCAATGCTGTAGCAATGTTGAACTCTGAGTCTGTCTCTTGAAAATGAAACTGCTTCTCTCCTCTGCTTACTTGCTGAACTAAAGTGAAACTTATGTCTGTTTCTGTACTGCTGTAAGTTGCTTGCAACCTGTTTCTGTCTGAGTTTGCTCCATGTTGGAGAAATCTACAAATGGTTTGTAAAATTGACTTGTTATGTTTATAAAGATGTTAAATGAATCATCAGCCATCTTTGTTTATTTTTCTAGTGCTGAATTAATGCTGCAAAACTCTGAACAGTTCCTGTGAATCAAACAGCTGAGGCATGGCGAACTGCTCTGCCGCGCCCATCAGCTGTGCTGTGAAAACAGGAAATAGAGGACAGGAAAGAGCAGGGGTGGGTGGACGGGCAGTTCGGAGCTGGCTGATCGTCAGAACAAGGAGTTTGCCTGAAAGAATCCCACTCCTGCTTACAATCCACTGGCTACTTGAGGACAAGACAATTAACTGAAATTTTTGGACTTCAGAGTGAGGAAGAGGCCTACCAACATGCCAAAGCAAAGAGGGAAAGTGGAAGCTTCTCTCACAATCATTTCTGGAAGGACTAAATCAAAACTTTCAATCGGTATGGACCAGCCACGGATTCATTCAAGATGGAAAGAATAACATAAAGTGCAACCATTGAATCTTGGACATTATTTGCTTCGATGGCCATGCCACCTAAAAGGATTTCACTGGACAAATGACAAAAGGGGAGCCCTCTTGCTCTCTGCCAAATTCTGCTTAGCAATTGTTTTTTTTTTTAAGCTCCATGTTTGAAAGAGAAACTACTTAATTCCTAAAACGCCTCAAAGGGACATTTAAATTCCAAAACTGGTGGACGAAGTTATCGCAGCAACTTATAAACACAGGGCGCTTTTCCAAACCAAGCTCGTATCACCATTAATCAGGGACAGTTTTAACAGACATAGTAAAAACAATAAACTAAAAGAGAAAATAAAAGTAAGGAATAGTATACATCTGTTAAAACTTTCATTAAAAAGTTATTTTTTTTTTTTAAAAAGGAAAGGAACATTGTGTCAGGATTCCGGCAGTTACCCCCATTTAAATCATGAGTCTCAAGCCAAACTTCCAAAACTTCAAAAGGATTTACTGGAAGTTAACATGCCGGCACTGCCTGGGTGTAGCTGACTCTGAGACACATCATTCATTGTCACCCTTGACCTGGCTTCCCCCCATCCATTGGGTATATCGTAATTCATATTCTCCAATGGGACACATCCATAGCTAAGAGTCATCCATCATGCTCTCCAGTTAGAATTTTGCATGACAGAAACTTTAGTCACCTAGTTACTATCTTTGAAAACATTTATGGAATGCAGTTTTGGTTTTGTGCACTGTTCCCCCCTCCCTTTCTGTTGGCAACTCTAAAAAGACCAGAGAAATATTTTATGAGTTGACATATTGTCATATGTTAAGACTCGGCGCTGTCAATCAAGTGACGCTTTAACAGGATTTCTGCTCCTCAGAAAGGAGAAAGAAAAGGTGGGCAGGAATAAAACCTGTGTTACCTGGGCCATTATCTTCTCCATCTGGGGCTGTGTCATGTCTGGGAGAGTGTTCTTAAGAAACTCCACAATGCCTTCAAATGTCTCACATGACATGATGCTTTCCTCCTGGGTGCTAAGCAGGCATAGTGCTACCTTAAATATGACTTCTGTACCTTGAAGAAAAATAATATCTGTGGAGAGAAAGAGCAAAACGATAGATTACAGGCAGCCCTCGACTTACAACTCAGTCCAAAATTTATGATGCTAAAAAGGCACAAATCCTGTTCTGTTCTAGCTGTTCCTGTTGACATTCTCTCTCTCGTTTTTTTGCAACCATTTTTATTGTTCTTTTTCACCTTTTACACATATTCATCTTAATTTTAACAGTTCTGTGTCATCATTATTATACAAACCAATCTCATTGAAATATTTGCATTTATATACCTTTACATACATTCATATACATTTATCTTTAATTTTCTTATTTCCTTTATGCTTTCTATTGTTCAACCATTTATACCATTTACCCCAAATTTCATAATACTCCGACTCTTCTTTATCTTTTAGTTTTAACGTCAATTTATCCATTTCAGCACAATCTCGAATTATTTGAATTACTAATTCCTCTGAGGGCGTGTTATGTTGTTTCCTATACTGTGCATATACTATCCTTGTTGCTGTTAAAATATGTAGTAAAATATATTTAATCTTTTTCCTATATTTTCCTTTAATTATTCCCAACAGAAACAACTCTGGTTTCAATTCTATTCGATCTTCCACTATTTCTTGGATCCAATTCCATATTTTGGTCTAATATTTTTGGGCTTCCGGGCATGACCACCACATTTGATAGAAGGTACCTTGGTTCTGTTGACATTTTCAATGAATGTGTTCCTTAGGACTGCAAGGAAAAATGGATCCTTACCAAAGATTCTGGCTACAAATCCCAGGGGAAATTGCGAGGCAAATAAAGTGAGAAACCAGGGTGCAGCATACAGACTCGGGCTGATTTCGTTTTCTTCGAGATGGTGGTAAAGATCCCGGTGATAATCATGAAGCAGCCTTGACAGCTGGTACATCTGGATCTACATGAACATATGGACAAAGAGGAGGTTAGGAGGTCTGTACCTGCCTAAGAGCTCCATGCATGGCCATGCATGGCAAACCATGTTCCTTCAGTAAGTGTTCCGATATCTCAGGGGCTGCCCCAAAGAAGAGGGAGTCAAGCTATTCTCCAAAGCACCTGAGGGCAGGACAAGAAGCAATGGGTGGAAACTAATAAAGGAGAGAAGCAACCTAGAATTAAGGAGAAATTTCCCGACAGAACAATTCAACAGTGGAATGGCTTCCCTCTACACATTTGTGTATGCTCTATCACTGGAGATTTTTAAGAGACTGGACAATCATTTATCTGAAATGTTATAGGGCAGTGGTGGCTTACCTTTTTGGGCTCCTGTGCCAAAAATTGTCAGTGAACTTGCATGCTCGCGCTCATGTGCCAGCACCCAGAAGGCAATGCGCGCACCCCATGCCCCGTACGCATGCGCACGCAATCCCCATCCACCCTCACCATCTCCTTATCTGCACTGTGCCACACAGCTGATTTTTGGCAGGTTTGAGGCCTTCTTTGGCCTCCCAGAGGCTTGAGGAATGCTTCTGCGGGCTTTGCAGGCAGAAAACTAGCTTTGTTTTGTCATTTCTGGTATTGTTGGAAAAACAGGAAGAGATGAAACGGGGCTAGTTTTCGGCCTGCAAAGCCTGCAGAAGCCTTCCACAAGCCTCTGGGAGACCAAAAAAGGCCTCAAACTTGCCTAAAATCAGCTATGAGGCACGCACATGCACAGTGAGGTAAGTTTGCTTGCAGTTTGCCTGATGGCACAAATGGCTCTGCATGCCACCTGTGGCATGAGTGCCATAGGTTCGCCATCTTGATTATAGGGTTTTCTATCTAAGCAGGGGGTTGGACTAGAAGACCTCCAAGATCTCTTTCAACTCTACTGTTCTGTTCTGTTCTGTTCTGTTCTGTTCTGTTCTGTTCTGTTCTGATCTGTTCCTTTCCTATTCCTATTCCTATTCCTATTCTTATTCCCATTCCCAATTCCACTCTATTTAAATATATCTCTGGCCCTCACTCATGGCCAGTGTGAGCCACTCAAAATGTAGGACTTATCTGTGTACAGCCGAAAAGCCTAGTTGATCATCAAAAAGTGGTCACATTTCCTTTTGGGGAAGACAGAGTAGCAAGGGCAAGGAAAAGTTTGGGGAAAATTAAAGTGAACACAACTTCTGCAGTGCTTCCAAAGTGATGGATGTGTTTTAAGAGAAAACCAGCAGTGGGACAGATGAGGACAGCCATCACCTATAATGACAAAGCAGCCAGGTTGTATCATAAAAAGTGTGGCTCATCCTGAACATTGTAGGTGCCACACAAGAACAGATAAACAGATAATCAGCATTGGAAGGAACCTTATAGGTCATCTAGTCCAACCCTCTGCCCAAGCAAGAGACCCTACACCATTTCTGACAGATGGGAGTCCAATCTCTTCTTGAAAGTCTCAAGTGATGGTGTTCCCACAACTTCCGGGAGCAACTTCTGTTCCATTGGTTGATTGTTCTCACTGTCAGAAAGTTTCTCCTTATTTCTAGGTTAAATCTCTCCTTGTTCAGTTTCCATCCATGATTCCTTGTCTGCCCTCTAGGTGCTTTAGAACATAGCTTGACCTCTTCCTCCCTGTGGCAGCCACTCAAATATTGGAAGACCTCTTATCATGTCTCCCCAGGTCCTTCTCTTCACTAGACCAGCCAAGCCCAGTTCCTGCAACTGTTCTTCATATGTTTTAGTCATCCTGGTTGCTCTTCCCTGTACTTTTTCTGGAGCCTCAACATCTTTTTTATAGTGTGATGACCAAAATTGGATGCAGTACTCTAGGTGTGGCCTTACTAAGGTTTTATAGAGTGGTATTAGTACCTCACTTGATCTTGATTATATATCTCTGTTAATGCAACTTAAGATTGCATTAGCTTTTTGGGTGCTGCTGCACACTGCTGGCTCATATTTAGCTTGCTGTCTACTAAGGCGCCAAGATCCCTCTCACAGTTACTGCTGTTAACAACAGAGAGCCAACTGGCATTCCATGTTTCCTGAGCTCCTGCCTAGTCTTCCCCAACTAATTAAGAATTCAACTCCCAATCATCCAGCTAGCAGTACAGTCCTCCTTCTGCAGCGGGAATTACAGAGGTTTTGCAAGGAACCGGATGAAGGAGGACATCCAATTTCACTCTTTCCCACACATCCTCCTTCCTTTTTTTGCCTTACCTGCAATGACATCATGTCAGGCCTGTACTGTTTCCGGAATCCGAAATCATACATGAGGAATTTCAGCATTTCGAAGGCTTGCTCTTCACTCATGTGGAGGAGCAGCACGCCGGCCACGAAACTGATGCCTTGACAATAGCCCACTTCCTTGTCTAGCAAGGAGTAGGCCTTCAGCAGGTTGAAGAGCGAGAGCTGTCCTGCGCCCAGTTGAGCCGAAAAGTAGGGATGAGTGGGGAAAGTCCTTCCTGGGACGAAATAAGAAAGGGTGTGGTCAGAAGTGAAATTGAGCGTTGTGGCCTGTCGGCTGCTGGCCCCTCCAGTAGCTGAATCAGAGGAAGAGAAGTTGGAGTCAGGGCCAGCATCAAGGCAACTTGAGACCTCCAAGGGGAGGAGAGGGAATGGAGCTGGCATAGAGAGAGACAGAGGTGGAACCTGGGCCATCGTCAGCCCCCAGATGGTGGGTCAACAGCCCCCAGGTCTGGAGGTGGCTGATGAGGAAGAGGAGGAACAGCTGGGTCTAGTGTCTGACGCACGGATGCACAGAAGGCAGAGGAGAGGAGAGCAGTGGAAATCTATGGGCTGATCCTTGGGATGGAAGAGCCACCGCTGCTTGCAATGCTGCACCCTATATCTGGGGGATAAAAGGCAGGGGGGAGAGATGAATAAATGTGGCAGACAACTATTCATCTGCTTGTTAACCTGAAAGAGAAACTTTTTGTGGGAACTGCCGGCAATCCTAATAAAGGAATTTTTTGAGTTCACGTCAGAGGGTTTCTCATGTTTGGGGTGCTGGGTCAGAACATCAGAGCTCGGGGAAAGCTCAGGCTGCTTCCTAGAAGAAGAGTTCCAAGGAAAGACCATAATGGAATTCCAACTTTAGAATCCAAACAAATATTAGCCTGAGATCTCTTTGCACAATGACTGGAACCACCAATCAGTGCTGCAACTTCATTATTACAGGGGTGCCCTGGGATACCCCCAACCATCCCAGAGCATCTGCCAGCTGAGTCATGCCCTCACCCAGGTCCACCAGGATGGCATGTTGCTGCGCCGTCAACTGCTTCAGGAGGTCTTTGTAGGAGATGTCGGGAGGCTGTTGCTTATTTGGCAGTCGGTGTCTGACACGGTGCTGCACGGCCAGAAACTGCCAAATTTCTCCCCGGCGGCTTTTGGGGACACCTGAACAAAACAATTGCAGAAAGTTAGCACCCACCTCTCTCCTAGAAGAATGAAATATTCTAGGAAATATTAAAAAGGAAGAATATTTCCCCTAAAAGAAAAATAGAAATCTTAAGGGACACAGAAACTCAGCCCCAGCAGATATTTTGGTGCCAACTTATCTACAAGACAAAAGACCTTCAGCTCCAGGATGATAGGATTAGCCCTCACTCAAGATCCAAACCAAGACAAAGCTATTAAGCCATAATAGGAATTGTCCAAAGTCCCTTCATTACATCACTCAGTAAGATTCAACCAAGCCTGGGACACAGACATCGTACAAAGTTAGCTAAGAGTGCCACCCCCTGGGAATATGACAGCCAATAGGATATAATAGGAACAGGGAGTTCCAGTTCAAAGCCCAAGAGAGGATGTGTGTGTGTGTGACGGACATATCTTACAACACAATTAAGAATGGAAAGGTAGAGAGAGAGATGCATTATTTCTTTTTTCCCTTGCAATCACACATATAAATACAGGGACAACCTTGAGTGTGTGCAACAGCTGACGGGGTGAGGCTATTTCTGAACTTAAGAAAATAAGCTTTGCCTTTGATTGGCCTTGAAAGCTAAGCAGGCTGGATTTTATTAGGATGGTGGGTAGAAGCCAGAAGGGATAGCCAGGTTATATATAGTTCCATCCCTGGAGAAATGCAAGAGAAGTATCTCAGGAGAAGGAACAAATACACCCTGTTGGCAAACACCCACCGACAAACACACAAACCCAACCTGGATGTGTTCCTGAAGCGCCAAGAATTGATCTCCATTCAAGGACATCTTTCCCTTTTCCTTCCCTCAATGACGAAATCAGGGGTCTTCAAACTTGACAGCTTTAAGACTTGTGGACTTCAACTCCCAGAATTCCTCCTCCAGTCATGTTAGCTCAGGAATTCTAGGACTTGCCAAGTCTGAAGACCCTTGGGCTAAATCAAAACTCAATGCCATAATCAATTCATTAATCAACTAAAAACACTAGCCAGTAGATGCAAAGGAACCCCACTGAGATGTTGAGACACAGTAAATTTTTTGTCTAATGTTCCTCTCCTGCATGGGTGCCATTCCCCTTGAACAGGGGGTCTTTAAACTTGACAGCTTTAAGACTTGTGGACTTCAACTCCCAGAATTCCTCCTCCAGTCATATTAGCTCAGGAATTCTGGGAGTTGAAGTCCAAGCTTGCCAAGTTTGAAGACCCTTGCCCTTGAAGATGCCAAACCTTGGTTATGACCAATGCCTTTTTTCCAGGCACTAAGTCCTCTCGATTCAGAACTTACCATCTTTCAGAGTGGTATGAATGTCTTCTACATCACATCTGATCTTGGCTCTGCAATTCAACAGTTTTTTGTCCCAGATGTTAATGACATCCTTCTGACAGGTTCCAACTTCCTCATAGTCCAGTTTTATTTTCCTGGATTGGAGCTCATCTCTGCTCGCTACAAGAGAGAAGATCTATGACGCATCTTCAGATCAGAAGAATCACCACATTTAGATGTGCATATCCTGGATCCCAGAGACCCCAAGCACAACAAAGATCCCATTCAATGATTCAGTCTAATAGGTTAAGCACAGGATTCTGCTTTTTTGTACTAGGCAAGACACACTGAAGCCTTCCCACAATCCAGTTCTTCAACTAACATTTCCCAAGATATTAAATAGCAGAAGATGGTCTTCCCTGGGCTGGATCAGATATTTCTTCTAATCAAAAATCAGTCTAACATTCAGAGCTTAGTAGGTTTTCCACCCAATGGGAGCTTTAGTTTAATTCCTGTCCACAGGTATATACAGATTGTGCCACTCCTGTGAGAGATGTTCCTATTTTAGTGTTGATCGTTCGAGTCCTAGTGAATCACAAAGAAGAAGGGGATAGATACATACCACACACACACACACACCATTTTCAGGACAAAAAGGCTGTTTCCTCCACAGTTCAGAACATCAGTCACAAACTGTCACTTGCAATTGACACAATCAGTGTGAACTGGGTATAATATTGTCAACAGCAATTTAGAAAGGAAGCATGCAGCTCCTTGCATGCCTGATTTCACTATGTTGTATTTATTTCAGGCTTTACACTGATAGTTAATAAGGGAACTAAATCCATGAAGTTTAAGATATATCAGCAGCCATTTAGCAATTGCGCAACAGAGAGTGATTTTTGATCTTTTCTTAACCAGGGTTATGCCTACATTTAACAACATTGTGACAACCCTTTCTGAAGCAGGCAAATCAGATTAGTTTATCCAGAATTGAATCTTCATTCAGGGGAAGGGCGTGCCATTATTGTGTTCTTTTGCATTTCCACCCACCACTTTTGCACTCCTCCTTCTCTCAGGTTTAATCCCTCAATGGACCTTCAGGACAATGGCCATGTGTTTCATATATGCATGACCCAAATTTAACTGAAGTGCAACCAGCAAGTTGAACTTGAGCGGAGTTATTACATAATCAAAAATGGCAGAGTGGGCCTTTTAGGGATGGAGTGCGGGGAAATGGAGTGTGCTTTATCCTCAATTTAACATGCCTCTAAGAATGCTAATAAGCAGGAAAAGGTGGATATCCTGCCCAACCAAAGGAATTCTAAAGCCCGGGTCAATTACAATGTCAGGAAATGTTTTAAGCTTTTATCAACAAAAGGCTACAACAAAAGGCTTTTTTTTTTCTTTTCGAGGTCATCTTCTGGACTAATGTTTTTCCTTGTTGAATTTGCTAAATATGGCATGCTTCTTGTGTTAAATACAACACCTGAAGAACAGTGGTTCCTTTGTCTATGGTCAGAAGGTAGGAGAAGGCCCTCTTTTCTATCGCAGAAGGATGGATCTTCAAGGAGTTCTCCCCCAATACCTGGGACAGATAGCAGTGGTTGGTCCGATTGCAGTGGTGCTTATAATTAATTGATCACAGATGGGCAAATCCAGAATGGGAGAGGGGCTTCCTTAAGCACTCTCGGGATCTAAACCAGGGTTAACACAATTCATTACTTGGTGCACAAGAAGCAACTGAGAAGCATGGCAAGTCCTTCAGGAAAGCATCTCGGGTGGAGCCTGTTCCTAACCATGGTCAGATAGACCAGGTAGCTTTGGAGCACAAATCAGTAGGCTTTTGAGGAGACCGACAGAGATCTTGGTTGGTTTTGTCCACCGATGCTTCATATGTTGACACAACTCAACAGAGATCTTTAAGCAGTCAACCTCCCAAACACCTGGATGTGCAGGTATAGAATGTGTCTCCGTACAAACCCAGGCACAGGCTGGAATGGGACAATTCACCAATGCCAATTCGCTGCCGCCAATTCACCATGGACAACTCATTGCTGGACCATTCGCCATGAGCAATTCTCCCTGGGACAACATGCCACGGGACCAAGGGGGTGGTATTCTACCAGTTCGGCTCGGTTTGACTGAACCGGTAGCTCCGAGGATCATCTGTGAGCAAACTGGTTTGCTCCGACGATTGGCTGCTGGGCTCCCCACCTAGGCTCTATACTGACCATTATTTCCTGGTTTTGAAGCTCAGCTGCTTCGCGTGGCTCAACAGATTGCCGCACATCAGCTGTTGAACACACAGGGAGAGTGCAGGATTTCACGAGGTCAGTATCAAACCCTCTGTGCGTGTGCAAAGCGTGGATGCACACAAAAAGTGCGCCCCACCAAGCTATGCCCACAGAACCGGTGGTAAAAAAAGTTGAGTCCCACCACTGCATGAGACCATTCAACAATTCAATTTAATGATTCAAAATAATGTAAAAAATGATTTTCATTTTTGTCATTGACATTTTCCTTTGTCCCTCCTTTTGCATCCTTTCTCTAACAATTCTACACCACCCTTCCTTTGATGTTAGTGTTAAATCTCGTCCTGCAGTGAGTTGTCTTGCAACAAGTTGGCTATGGCAAGATGGCCATGGCAAATTATTATGGACCCTGTATAGGCAGAGGTGAGGAAGCAGTTAAGCTGCGCATCTTACTGTGGTGTCTCCTTTGGAAGATGCCTCTGACTCTTCCCCAGAGGCCGGCTCAAAGGAGAATGAGATCATCCCTGGCACGTGGGGAATTATTAACCCTGAACTGCCAGCAGAACAGGCTTCAACTGGGGACAGCTTGCGGACCAGTGAAGAAGAAGGGGAGGAGCTGCCTGCTGTGATGGATCTCAGAGCATACAGAGAAATGGAGGTCTGCCAGATTGCTCGGGAAAAGGCCTTGCTCCTTTTGATGGGCTGCAGCGGGAGCTATTTAGCACGGCAGGCAGAGGGAGGCATTGCGTCATGGTTGCCTGTTTATTCGTGTTTCCTGAGACTCTGAATTTCTATAACCTGTGAGCTAACGTGGATGTACTTTTAAATTTTGCCTGGAGGGGGAATGCTCATGTATTAGACTCACTGTTTGAGCAGCTTGCTATCTGTGTTATGGATTAATTGGTGTTTGCCTGGGGAATTAATCTGGGCTTGCTCATGGATGGCCTCAGTTGGGACAGTATTAAAGCCAGGTAAAGAGAACTGCTGGGGAAAGACCAATTAAACCCTCCATAAGCCACACTGATGTGTGAGTGTGAGTTTGAGTGAGTGGGGCAGCACACTTACCTTCTGTAAAACAAAGCTTCCTTCAAACTCCTCGATAGCATTAGAAAGAACAGGAAGCGTTAAAAAGTTGGTTAATCGATTTCATTCAGGTGGATAAGGATACAGAAGAAAAGCAGAGATGGGGGAAATCAGAAGAAATGGAACTTCCAGCTACAGAAACTTTGTTGTTTTCCCACTGCAGCCCTTGGGTTTGTCCTGAACAGTGGTTGCCAAGGAAACAGCCCCGCTGGCCATCAACAAGAAGCCGAAATACCCAGGAGTCAAAATTTCAACTCATCCAGAATTCCCAGCGCCCCCCTTGGTTATTTTCTCATTTTCCCCCTTTCACATTCATCACGGGGGAAGAAAATAAATGGCTTCATGCTTTTTAGTTCATAATGCCCGCCGATTAGAACACTCTTCATTCTCCAAATATATTCTCTGCTTTATTTCCCCCGGACCTCCCTCGACATCAGTTAAATGGTATATCACCCAAATGGTCTTATGCATCACCCAGGCGTTCAAGCGAGATATTAAAGGAGAAATAAAAGGAAGCAACGAACTCTGCAAGAGAGGGGAACCAGGCAGAGATGGTATTCAGCAGGTTCTAACCAGTTCTGGAGAACCGGTTGCAGAAATTTTGAGTAGTTCGGAGAACCAGCAAATGCCGCCTCTGACTGGCCCTGCTCCCATCTATTCTCTGCTTCCCGAGTCCCAGCTGATCGGCTGGGTCTTCTTTGGTTGCCCTGCATAGGAGAACGGAGCTGGAAAACAGGTTCGTGAGGAGGGAATGGGGATTTTGCAGTAACCTTCCCGTCACGCCCACCAAGCCATGCCCACAGAACCAGTAGTAAAAAAAATTTGAATCCCACCACTGGAGCCACAGATGCTACGATCAACTTGGCTGGGAAGGCAGGGGAGGCAGAAACTACACTGAGGCTATTGCAAGGTCCATAGTGGGACTTTGACATTATCCCACGGTCAAACTGGGCATGTGCTGGGCATTTGCTGAAACACACCTTCTCCAGAGTAACCAATTTGGACCCTGCTTTCTGGGAACATCAGAGTCTGGGGAAAGATGCTGGAAGGGCTGGAGAGTGTTCAGAACCCTGTGGTTATTCTGTTTCCATCTCTTCTCCCATCTTCAGGTATAAAACTCTCAGCAATAGCGACCATCAGTTTTCCCTTCCTCTTGATGACCAAGTCTAAATTATAATAAGCAGGTGAAGCAGCTCTGAATCAGTTTCCCTGCTGCAGCTGGGAATGGGTCCAGGATGCAGATGGGGAGTTTCTAGAAAACATGTCCTAAGGAAGATCAACCTGTGCCAACAACATGTTCTTGATATCTCCTCACTTCATTCTAAACAAAGGAGGTTGAGAAACCTAAGCAGATCCCTCATCACTCAACATCTTCAGACCAAGAATATTAAGGGTTGTCCTCAAATCACATGGCTGTTGGTACTGCCTTCCTGAAGGAATGAAAAACATCTAAAACAGCCTCTGATGTCTTCTCCTGCTTGGCACTGATGGCAAAGATCAACAAAGCAGCCACGAGGACCTCGTCTGCCCAGGCTGACGTGCCCACCACTAAATTAAACATCTGATCTACTGAACCATGATTAGAAATTGGTATGGAAGGAAGAAGCAAGCAAAGAAGCAGGTTTTACAGGATGGAAGGAAGGAAGGAAGGGAGGGAGGGAGGGAGGGAGGGAGGGAGGAAGGAAGGAAGGAAGGAAGGAAGGAAGGAAGGAAGGAAGGAAGGAAGGAAGGAAGGAAGGACCATCAAGATAGAGAGAATAAATAACAGGGGAAGACTGTTTTCTTGAACAGAAACATAATTAAGAGGCAATAGGAAAACAAAAGATAATTTTGAGGTGCTGACCTCCTATAGAGAGATCATACCCAGGTATATCCAACTGCTTTCCATGCTAAAATGGAAAGATGGGTTTGTGATTCTTGTAACTACTATTTAATGAGTCATTTAAAAAAAAGATCCTGGAAAGGCAGAGTATGTCCACAAATGCCCCCAAGAAGTCTTCCATCCCCCTGCACCAACCTTCCAGTTTCTGGTTTTCCTTCTCCATCCGGAGGAGAAGGATCTGCTGGTGGATCGCTTTTCTCCACAGGCTCTGCAGCTCCTCCGAGTTCTTCTTCTCTCCGCTCTGATCTTGAACATCCTCATTTTGCAAGAGGGAAACCAGGGGCACTTCGTCAAAAGACGACGGAAGCGGGGATAACGGCAGTAGTTCTTTTTCATCACAGCCATCTGGGAAGAACCATTTAGTTAACCGTGAATTCAGTAAATGGTATCCAGTATCTGGACTTGGGGTCAGCTTTAAAGAAACACAGCCCAACCCTAATTGTGTATTTTGGATGTTGCCCTATCCACCCCGTTATCTCTGTGTTACACTTCCCCCATCCTAGATAGCTAGAGAGACAGACAGATAGACAGACAGAACAATAGATAGATAGACAGACAGACAGATGGTAAGATAGAGACAGACAGACAAAAAATAGATGATGCATAGATGACAGACAGATAGAGAGACAGATGATAGATGATGATACATAGATGACGGATGGATAGATGCATAAATAGATACATAGAGACAGGCAGACAGACAGGTGATACATAGGCAATGGATGGATGGATAGACAAACAGACAGACAATAGGTGATGCATAGGTGATATAGGATAGATGGAGACAGAGAGAACTGTATCCTGTTCAGAAATTAAAAACAAGAAAGGACACTTAGTATTTTTGGATTTCAGATTCTATTATTTTAGATTTATTCTGCTGTTTTGACCCCTTTTCCTTGCCATACAGTGCTGGGTCAGCAAGAATGGGTCATTTTCTCACACTTGGTACCCCTAACAAGTACAGATATAGGCGACACCTTTTAACACCAAATAATAACAAAAAAGGGCTTTTATCACTCTCTGCCTAAAGCGCTCCCTAGCAGGAACTTTTGTTTATCATCAATCAGGCTTTGAAGTAGTTGGAAATAAAAGGAAACCAAGCACACACCTCTCTCTCCTGGCCAAGGGCCCTTCAGAGGTATGAGCTCATGGGTGAAAAAAGCCTTACATTATGAATCCCTTTCAGTATAGCCTCCAAAGCAGCTATTGGCAGAAGCTGTGGCGTCATTGTCTTTATGAGCACCTGCAGCAGAAACACTGACAGTACCCATGTTTTTCTTTATTGTCCCAGAAAAGGGACAGAGGTAAGATCTCTCACGCTTTACATTTTAGCAAGAAATATAGAAGAAGCATTATTCCTTTTTTTCTGAGGATCAATCCAGAGGCAAATGTAAGTTTAGATGGTATTCACAAGCTCCCTGCTAAAACTAAAGTCATATCAACTTCAGGTGCACTCAAGCAGGTATTGTAAGCAGAAATAAGAAAACTGATATCACACCTGGAAGAATATTAGCGTATGCAGGACTTTATTAGGGAAATACCAGAGATGCTACTTTCTGTCCAGTCTTTAATTTAGAAACTACTCTAAACTTTAATGATTGGCAGCTTTGGCGAGAAAAGCATCTTGAAAAGAAGAAAACATTGTAATTATGAAAGCTGAATTTACATTTCAACTTCTTATCCCTCCTTTGAGATTACTTGATGACTGGCACATAATCCAATTTATTTAACCTAGATCAATGTTTCTCCACCTTGGAACTCTCGCCTCACAATCAGGAGGCTGTGAATTCGATTCTAGGTAGAGGCAGATATTTCTCTCTCTCTCTGGGCACGATGAGACTATATCTGCTGAACAAAGCTCCACATTGGCAACAGGAAGGGCACCCGGACATTAAAATGCTCTGCTGGGTCCATTCAGCTGCTCAGACTCCACCCCACAAGGGATAATGGGGTTGTTCAATGATTATGTTTTTCCATTTTGGCTACTTTAAGCGTTGTGGACTTCAGCTCCCAGAATTCCCCAGCCAGCATGAAGTCCACAACGCTTAAAATGTCCAAAGATGGAAATTATTGTTAAGTATTGTAACTCCCAAATGGGTTTTGACATTTTCACTTTGGAAATGTTAAATTCAACCAATCCTAAAGATCATCGTCTTTCTCACTTTCAAATAAATGTGAAAACAGATGAAGAGAAATGGTGCATTGCTGATCAACAGACCTATGTCAATTTGTTCTTGAATCCTGGCCATTGCCTACAAAGCTTCTGAAAAGTGGAAAGACTCCATTACCTGCAAACAAAGTGGCAGGACCACTTTCCTGTTATCATGGGAGAAAGAATCCATCCCTCATTACTTCACTCTGGTATTGACTAAATGGTCACTCCAGTCAATCATATACTCAGGTTGATGATTTATACAAAGGCAACCAGGTGTTCCACATCCTGGGGGGCCATCTAATGAAAGGACACTTTGGAACCTATCCCAAAGGTGCGTTTTCAAGAGGCAAACTGGACTTTCTGGTTTTTCGCTGAAGATGTTTTGCTTCTCATCCAAGAAGCTTCTTGCATAAGAAGCGAAATGTCTTCCAAGAAAAACCAGAAAGTCCAGGTGCCTCTTGAAAAAGCACTTTGGGGACAACCATGAACCTGGATGACCGAGAATCTCCATAGACACTGTCATGCCCGTCGGAATCTGATTCGGAGGAGGAGTCCAAATAGCTGACAGGGAGAGGGACTGTGGCTCCATTGGTTGTGGAGGAAACTGGGGAATGGCTTATGGGGGAGGAAAGGGCCCTGACTCCCTTCATTAGCTGCACCTGGGAACACAGTGTTTAAAAAGGGAAGCTGTTCGCAGTAAGTTGTTGGGAGCAAATCGTGAATTTATCTGCTATTGTCGTGGCTTATCTGTATTCCTGGCGTCTTCCCAACTATGTGAGTGTTGCCGTGCTTTCAAGTCTGAAAGTCTTTCTCCTGCCCTGTCAAATTAATTACTGCAGCTTTGTTTGTTTGGATTTTTAGTCACAGTCTGTATATACGTTGTTTTGGACTGAATTTTCTACAGTTAAAGGCTGTTACTGGGAGAGTTTTTTTCCAGCCGAAGGTAACCTGGCCATTGGAGGCAAAGTTGGAGATAATCAAGGGACTCTTCTTGCTTATTTGATTGTGTTGCCTGTGTGCCACGCCATGGGTCATCACAGACACTTTAGAAGGTAGATGTGAATCTTCAAGGGATACCCATCCCTTAAAAGAGAAAAGGCAGCCCAACTGTACTGCCTGAACCATTTTCTCCGAGGCAGACACCAACCTTTCATCTGCATAGCCGAAGGAGACTTCTTCATGGGTGATGCCACCCTTAGGAAGATCTTCTGCCGCCAGGAGATCCGACGGGGGGCCAGGGTGAGACCACCAGCATTTAGAGAGTCGCTGCTGCACACCGAGGAAGTCCTCTTCCTTTTCTCCACATCGCTGCAGGAAGGACCGACCAGTAGGAAGAAAACACAACGCAGGTCACTAAAAAACAGCCCATCTTGGGAACACTGAGCTGTGGCCCATCCAAAGCCAGCAACAGCATTCATACACCCAAGATTGCATTCAGTCACCAGCATCAGGGGCGGCCCAGAGATTTCATGGGGGGACCTGCTATCATTTCAACCCAAGAGAACCTCCAATGGCACATGACAACCACAAGAAAACCTGCTTGCTCACCTTCTTCACTGCCAAAGAGACCCTTCCTTTTTTTTTTTTTCAGTTCTTTACAGGGATGGGCTTCAAAAATTTTAGCGAAGGGTTCTCTGCCCAATTGCTGGGTGGGTGTGGCCTAGTCGGCCTTCTACACCATGGCAGGGGGGCATTTTTACCCTCCCCGGACTCCAGAGGCTTTCTGGAAACGAGCCCATTTCTGGCCTTTTTGAACTTCCAGGAGGCCCATTTTTCATCCTCCCTGAACCTCTGCACACACCCTGCACTTACCTGTATCCAAAATGGACTGCATGGGGAATCCGGGGGGGGGGGAGGGCAGGGGGGGAGGGGCCAGCCAAGAGTGGGATTTGGGGGTTCTCTAAACTGCACAGAATCTTAGCTACAGTCTCACCTGAACCCTTGCCAACCCCCAGCAGTCCACCCTTGATTCTTTACTACAATTTCATGGACTTGAAGTTAACCTACATCCCAATCCAGGATTTGATTTTTTAGTCCTGGAGCTAAAACCCGTTCTAGAAAAGGGTCTCAAACCAAAACTAAAAAACGAAGCAATCTTAAAAAAAAAAAAAAAAAGATAATTGAGTTAAAAAGGAGGAGGAATACATGAGTTTGAGAGACGCAACTTTTTGGGTATTTTTTGTTTTTAAAGGAAGCTGCACTGAAGCATCAAAAAGAATCACCTTTTTTGGTAATTGGAAGAGTGAATCGGTTTCCTCCTACACAATTGTGGGAAGTGGCCGAATAGACCGGGCTTTAACACTTTGGTGCCTCTTTCCATAAAGCAAAACACACTTGTGTTTATTTGCAAAAAGCAAGAGAGACCGGGCTCCCTCACAAAGGTTATGAAAGCTGAGCGGAGAAACATAAACATTTCAAAAACCCCAGAGAAGCATCAGGGCTGGAGATGGAAGAGATTCAAGGATCTTCCTCCACGGTACTCCTGGGAGAACTTTTCTGGAGGCCTTTTTCTTTCTTCTCCTCCCTCAAGGGAAAGGCTGGACATGAATAAATAGATGGTTAAAAAAAAATAAAGCGAGTAACTAGGGCTGAACCACCATCTCTAAAAATCTGTCTCTCCTGCAGTTACAACAAGTTGAAGTCCACCTATTTAGGGGTAAAGGTGCCCAGGTGTGTCTAGGTAGAAGTGCTCATCTCCGTTTCTTAGTTGAGGGAGCCAGTGTTGCCTGAAGACAATTTCCATGGTCCTGCAGCTGGCATGACTATATGCCAAGGTGCACAGAACCAGTGATGGGATTCTATCAGTTTGGTAGGGAACCTAATGCACACAAATGCACATGCAGCTTTCCAAACACCAGTTAAGGCTCTTCCACACCAATTAGCTGAGAGGATAAAGAACAGAAAAGCGCACTGGAGATCCTGCGCCTTTCTCTTCTTTCTCCTCTCAGCTGATCATCAGAGTTTTTTTTTACGACTGGTTCGGCCAAACCGGTAGCAGAGGTTTATATTCAGCAGGTTCTGACCATTTCTGGAGAACCGAAATTTTGAGTAGTTCAGAGAACCGACAAATACCACCTCTGATGGGGGGATTTTACAGTATCCTTTCCCTGCCATGCCCATTTAGCCACATCCACAGAACCAGTAATAAAAAAAAATTGAATCCCACCACTGGCCAATAGCTATTGATCTGGCCGAACTGGGCTAAACCAGTAGCATTTCATCACTGCACAGAATGCTGTTACCTTCCCACTGAAATGGTACCTATTTATCTACTCGTATTTGCATGCTTTTGAACTGCTAGGAGGGCAGGAGCTGAGAAATGGAAGGGGAGTTCACCCCATCATGTGACACTCGGGGTCTTGAACCCTGGATGTCAGCTGACAAGTGTCTTTAACCACTGAGCCATCAAGCCCCCACCAGCTTTCTAATAAAAGTTTAAATCTTCAACAGTCATAGGAATGGTTGAACAAGAACAATAAGGGAGAAAAAAACCTATAGGCATAGCTCACCAGTCCTAAAATGGTTAGGAATAGCAAACTTTCAAGTAGGGAATTAGCAGTATCAACAATTTGGCTTTAAATTGCCCCTGAAGCTATAATTCAAACAAGCATTCAGATAAGCTCTTCTGGAAGTTAAATATGTTTGCAGTTTAATCATTTTCATTTTTCCTCTGGCAGTACAAAAAAACTCTCAATAGTTTTTAACATAATGCAAAACATTCCTTCCCTTGGGAGCCTGGATCATGGTTGTTGTGTTTTTTTTTTAAATGGTATTAAGTCAAACAGCAAAACCATTAATGCATTATAATAGTAATTACTTCCAAGCACAACTTTCTTTGGATACCAGACGGCTCAACATTATTCTTAAGCAAGTGTGTAAGAGGTACAAGGAATTTCCAAAGAATTAGCCCACAATAAAACCCTTTTTTTATTTCAAACAGCTGCAAGACCCTATTAGGAGTATGTATTCAGACTTGTCTACACTCAAGGGAGAAATTTTTGCAGAACTTTGCTATCCAAAATATATCATACTTACAAAGCTACTTTCTTCTTCCTGTTTCATGAGCTACTCTGAGCTTCTCCAAAAACAAAGTGGGCATTTCTACCACCCTCCATAGACTTTTGCAACAACACTCCATGTCTGTCACCCAAAATTATGTTGTCATTATTTTTGTGTTCAGCAGCAATACTTCTGCTTTGATCCAGCTGACCCAAGAGAAATTTTTATGCCGATGCTAATTTTGGTATTTTGCCTTTGCTTTCAGTTCAACTTCTCTTTTCCTTGAAGGAAAGGCATTAACTGAAAGCATCCAAACTAATGCTTTTGTCTGCACTCTTTGAAGAGTCAAAGCACACACATGCACTGGAAAAACAAAACAAAACAGCAGGCAAATGTTCAGTGAAGTTGAGAAAAGCCATGAAAACATTTCTCCCAAAGCTGCCTGGTTAGAAGCAGCTTCAATTCATTCACCCGGCTAGCTTGGAGATTCTCTTTCATCCCCTTATGTTTGGGGACTGGTGGCAACTGGTGGACTTCAATTCCCAGAATTCCCCAGCCAGCCTGGCTAGCTGAGGTAATTTTGGGAGTTCATGTCCACAAGTCAAAGTTTGCCAAGTTTGAAATCCCTTGCCTTAGCTTGTTTTAAGCTGTGGTATAATCCCACAGGTACATTCTGGGATTGCCCTAAAATTAAGCAGAATGCATGAACCTTCGATTCAAAAACGAGGCACGTCTCAATCATTAGCGAGTCCATCAACTTAAGGTGCTTGCAAAACACAAATGTTGTATTTGTTTTCCAAGGCAGGATGGATCAGAAGGTTGGGTGCAAGGTTTTGCCTTGGATTTGGAAGAGCTGCTTCAGAAATCACAACTTCCTTAACTGTGTTCACTTCACTTCACAACAAAATGGGGTGAAACTCACTTAACAACTGTCTTACTTAGGCAACGGACATTTTGGCTCAACTTGTGGTTGCACTACCTGTGTTTCAAATGACCTGGAAGAGAAAGAATAATTTTCTACTGGCTTTGATTCAGTGATCACCCCAGCAACTTTGGGACAGATGAACAGGCAGTTGGAAACTTTACAACGGGCAGCCAATCCACAATATGTTCTGAACTGCTTCTCCCTGAAAACTGCAGAAACCTTTTTAATGTTTTCGACCATCACCAGGAAGAAAAACGTAGGTTGGAATGACTGCTTGTGGCTCTCATCTTGATTAAATGAATAAAGTTCTTAAATCTTCCCTTAGACTAAAGAGGTAAGGCCCAGTTCAAGAGAAGGTACCATAGATCCCGATACGTTAAAAACAGAGGTGGTATTCAGCAGGATCTGATCAGTTCTGGATAATCTTAGCGGAAATTTTGGTTAGTTCAGAGAACTGGCAAATACAGCCTCTGATTGGACCTGCCCCCATCTATTCTCTGCCTCCTAAGTCCCAGCTGATTGGCTAGGTCTTCTTTGGTTGCCCTGCGCAGGAGAACAGAGCTGGAAAGCTGGTTAGTGGGGTGAGAATGGCAATTTTGCAGTAACCTTCCCCCAGGAGTGGGGTGGGAATGGGATTTTATAGTAAGCTTCCCTTGCCACGCCCACCAAGCCCTGCCCACAGAACCAGCAGTAAAAAAAAATTTGAATCCCACCATTGGACTTAAAACTTCAATTTTATGGAATTTTTATGGAGTCAAAAAGGCTTAGTGCAACAGTGAAGAGACTGGCTTACATCTAAATTCATCAAGTAAGGTCAGAGAGAAGCTTACATCTAAACTCATAAACTAATAGGTCAGACTGAATGTTTATCTTCAATTCTTGTTCCTTGAACTTTAACATTGACACCATAAAGGTCATGCCACACTCCGGGAATGACCCAGAGGCATAAAAACCAGAGAGCTGGACTCTGCCAAGAGCTCAGAGTTGCTTTGAACCACGAGATGGGCAGTAAATAAATTTAATTCAAATCAACCAAATTTAATAGCTGGGTTCATAAGCAAGACAGCCAAGAGACACTTTTAAAAAAAGATGAAGACATCACCTTCCACCACCACCATTACACCCCAATCAAAACATGTCTGAAATGTCCCATTGTGTCCTGTATGAAGCTAAGCTGGCTGATTCAAAAGTGCACTGTGAAAATGAGACCCTCAGCCCAGAGTGCATCCCTACCAGGTGGCTGCAGGTGGCTGAAATTGTGCTATTTGCAGTGTTAAAAAACAAAAACACACACACAAAAACCATGCCAAGATTCATCACACTTTGTCACACAGCAAAAAACCAAAATGCTCATTAGTAGACCGTTAAAATGATCAACATTGCCAGTACTTTCCGTACCCCAAGAAAGCCCTGCAAGGTTAAAAAAAACAACAACATTTAACGTTAACCAGCAATAATGTAAATTGAAATTATTTGTTTTGTTTTTGTTTTTTAAATCAAATAGCTTTTTTCAAGGTCAAGCAATTTTACAAACTCTGGCAAGTTTACCTTCACTATTATAAGGTTGTCTCAGCCTTCCGTCCTTCCCAGGTCAGTAAAATGAGGACCCAGATTGTTGGAGGGCAATATGCTGACACTGTAAACTACTTAGAGAGGGCTATAAAAGCATTGTGAAGCAGTACATAAGTCTACGTTCTATTGCTATTAAGCAACACGTGCTTAAATTAGTTGTGGGAGGGCTGTTAGGAACCCTGCCAAATTGTCTGTCCTGACCCCAAACCCCAAAAGGATTGAAAAATTATCTCACACTTGTCCAGGACAAGTGAGTAAACAAAGAGAGACTTATGAGAAAGCCACAAAGCCTTTAAGGTGAAGGTAAAGGTTCCCCTCACACATAAGTGGTAGTCATTTCCAGCTCTCGGGGGCAGTGCTCATCTCTGTTACCAAGCCGAAGAGCCAGCGCTGTCCAAAGACATCTCCGTGGTCATATGGCCGGCATGACTAAACGCCGAAGGTGCACGGAACGGTGTTGCCTTCCCACCAAAGTGGTGCCTATTTTTCTACTTGCATTTTTTAACATGTTTTCGAACTGCTCGGTTGGCAGAAGTTGGGACAAGTAACAGGAGCTCATTCCATTATGCGGTGCGTAAGGATTTGAACTGTTGAACTGCCGACCTTTCTGATCGACAAGCTCAGCGTCTTAGCCACTGAGCCACCGCGTCCCTTACAAAACAAAGCCTTACAGGATCGCTTGAAAATCTGGGTAACCATGAACACTAGGACCTCCTACGGCAATGTTGATGTGTACCAAAGTGGCATCAGCGTTGATGAGTGGGAGGGTCATGTGAAGCCCAGCCTCTGCCAGCAGCTCTGAAGATGTGCATCAGGCAGGGATGTTCATGTGATGCATCCTAAGCAGCCAGTGAGGCTCTGGCAAGCCAGACAGGTGGAAATGCGGTGGGGCAGGCAGGCAGGCAGGCAGGCACAATGCTCTCACCTCCTGGGGGGATCACCTTCAGGCGGAGAAGCCATCTTCCCAGAGCTCTGGTACAAGCTTTTCAGGAAAGAAGGGGCAGAGAAAGAAGAAGGGAGACTGGGCAGCACCGAAGACTCACTCTCACTGCGGGTACGTCGGGCAACTGCCAGCCTGGCAGTGGGCAATAAGAAAAAAGGAGAGCAGTAAGTTCTAGTCAGGTCTTTAAGAGAGGCCCAATCAGAGGTGGCATTCTGCAGGATCTGACCAGTTCTGGAGAACCGATAATGGAAATTTTGAGTAGTTTGGAGAACCGTGAAATACCACCTCTGACTGGCCCCACCTCCATCTCTTCTCTGCTTCCCGAGTCCCAGCTGATTGGATCTTCTTTTGTTGCCTTGCACAGAAGAATGGAGCTGGAAAGCAGGTTAGCGGGGTGGAGCCGGAATGGGATTTTACAGTAACCTTCCCCTGCCATGCCCACTAAGCCACACCCACAGAACCAGTAGTAAAAAAATTTTTTGAATCCCACCACTGGGCCCAATCTCTCATCTACATCCACTGCAAAAAAGGCAAGAGTTAACCTGAGTTGCAATGGGGCGTTATCACCGAAAGAGCATGCCAATGAAGTTTAGGACAACTCTCCACAGCCAACTTGCTGTGGTCAATAGACCACAGACCACTTGCCATGGGCCAACTCAATGCAGGACAATTAAATGCCGTACTGTTTCTTTCAGTTCCTTTTATTATTGGTGACCACATTTTCATCAAAATTATTGTGAACACTTGAATTTCTGGGTGGACTTTATTTTATTATTATCATTAGCTGTGGTTCCATTGAAATTAATTTTATTCTTCTGTTTACAAATATGAATATTTGTAGCTCAGGGTTGACATGTGGGGTCCTTGGCACTCTCTGAGCTTGCTTGTTTTCTTGCAGACGTTTCATTGCCCTAACTAGGTAACATCTTCAGTGCTAGAAGGAGTGGGATTTGCAGGGAGGAGGAGGTAAGGGGGAATTTTGGAGTCCTTGGCACTCTCTGAGCTTGCCTGTTTTCTTGCAGATTACCCAAACTAGGATATATATTCAGTGCTAGAAGGAATGGGGCTGGCAGAGGAGGAGGAGGAGGAGGAGGAGGAGGAAAGGGGGGGATTGTGATGCCCTCTGAGCTTTTCTGTTTTCTTGCAGACATTTCAATACCCAAACTAGGTTAACATCATCAATGCATACTTGTATTTGTTGAATTGTCCTATGGCGAATTGGCCATGGCAAGTTAACCATGGCAAGTTGGCCATTTGCAAATGAGCTGAATTGGGGATATGGGTGTTTGCTAAACCGAAGAGGGTGGGCACCCCACCAGAACGGAGCCAGAGGATTGATCCCACATTTAGCTGTGCGTTCCTGAAGTAGAATTAAGAGTTGGTGGGTGGCTTCTTTCGCAGATCTTCAACTTCTCCTCAGTAGCAGAGTGGGTGATCGAATAAATGCCGCCAGGAAAGTGCAGTCATTGCCAGAAATGTTGGTTGAACCCTTGAACCTTTTTACGGGAGGTTGTCTTGCACTGAATGGAGGACCTTTAAATGACTGCCTAGCTCTCAGATCCATCTGATCTGCAGTCCGTTGGTCATTACAGCTAATCTTCCACTTACAACTATTCAGATAACGTCCATTCAAAGTTACAACAGCACTGAAAAAGTGACTTAAGGCTGCTTTTCACCCCAAGGTCACCTGATCAAAATTCAGATGCTTGGCAACTGGCATGTATTTATGTGTCCTTGGGATCATGGGATCACCGTTTGCAATCTTCTGACAGGAAGCCAGAATCCAGAAAAGCCAGATTCTCTTAAAAAAAACCATGTTACTAACTTAACAAATGATTAAGTGATTCGCAGGAAAGACTGTAAAATGGAGGAAAATTCATTTAACCACTGTTTCATTTAGCAATGGAAATTTGGCCCTCCGTTGTGGTTGTGGGTCAAGGATTGCGTGTAAATTACTTAGCAGAGTCGCTACCTGGCAGACAGCATATTTCTCAGAGATTTATGTTGATACACACACCCACACTTGGTTTCCAGAAATTGTGCAGTCTGCTTTGTACCGAACCAATAATGTTTGGCTGGGGGTTTTGTGATGTGTTGTGTTTGCAGCGTGCAGGGAGCTAAGCCTTGTTGAGAGAGAAAGCACAACATTCAGTCACTTTCGGCAGGACGATGAGGTCATTTAAGTCTTGGCATATTTACACAATTCCACAGAATAAATATTTCACCACAGGTTTTATTATTATCATTATTATTATTATTATTATTATTATTATTATTATTATTATTATTAT
>BLBF01000073.1:15302018-15316750 GCA_015471245.1 Laticauda colubrina
TTATTATTATTATTATTATTATTATTATTATTATTATTATTATTATTTTGCTGCAAAATGCATTTGTTGCATTTTTCTGGGGATGGGGCAAAAAGACTTATTTCCACATTTAAAATGAGGAATAAGGTTTGGGGGGAGAGCATTTTCTTAGCTCCCCCCCTCTCCCGCTGCTAAGCAATTCTTGGAAGGAACAGTTTCCATGCCAGAAAAACAACCCGTCGAAAAGCAACATCTGACACAGGAATTGCGGCTCTAATTAGGGAACTGGTTGAGCCAGCGAGCGCCCAGCTTTGTTGTGACAAAGACAAAAGAAAGAAATGCTGGGCTGTTGGGCTATCTAAGCCCTATTCTTGCTCAGGTTTCCTGTGGCGCTGCAAGACTGCAGCCTGAGCTTGAGAAAATATAAACAAAGCAGGACACTGACCAAGGGATCACATTTCAAATAAACTGATTTCTCAACTGCTCTGGAAGCAGCGTTCAGGAGGAGTGAAATCTGCAGCTCTCCTACAGTTCCTATTCCCTCAGAAATGGATGCAATGTTTTTTGGATCTGTACTGGACTTCCTTGTTTTTTTTTCTTTTGAAGATGTTTCGCTTCTCATCCAAGAAGCTTCTTCAGCTCTGACAGGATAGTGTTTGTTTGTTTTTATCCAGGATCCTAACATTCCCCACTCTCCTGTCAGAGCTGAAGAAGTTTCTTGGATGAGAAGTGAAACATCTTCAAAAGAAAAAAAAAAAACTTCAAAAGAAAAAGTCCAGTTGCCTTGTGAAAAAGCAGTCTTGGGTATAACCATGACCTGGATGGCTGAGAATCTATATAGATTTTTACAGAATTTGGGATAAACACTCTCTGAATTCCAATATTTGAGGGGCTGCCAGAGAGAGGAAGGGGTCAAGCTATTCTCCAAAGCACCAGAAAGCCAGACAAGGAATAATGGATGGAAACTGAATAAGGAGAGATTTAACTCAGAAATAAGGAGGAACTTTCTGACAGTGAGAACCATCAACCAATGGAACAGAAGCTGCCCTCAGAAATTGTGGGAGCACCATCACTGGAAGCTTTCAAGAAGAGATTGGACTACCATCTGTCAGAAATGGTGCAGGATCTCCTGCTTGGGCAGGGGGTTGGACTAGATGACCTATAAGGACCCTTCCAACTCTGATTATCTGTTATCTGAATGGTGAGAGGTACCTTGGATCCTAGTGGATGGTCATTTAAACATGAGCCAGCAATGTGCAGGAGCCGCCAAAAAAGCTAATGCAATCCTTGGTTGTGTAGATAGAGGCACAGAATCAAAATCACATGACCTATTAGTACCACTTTATAAAGCCTTAGTAAGGCCACACCTGGAAGACTGCACCCAGTTTTGGTCACCACATTACAAAAAAAGATGTTGAGACTTTGGGGGGAAAAAAATGCAAAGAAGAGCAACGAAGATGGTTACGGTCCCTTCCAGCGCTATTCTGTTTGATTCAGAATCTTCCTAGATGCTTCTGTCTCCCAAAAGCTGTGTAGCACCTGAACTCTCATCCATCCCTGCCCAAACCTGGGGAGATATTTCAGTCTGACAAGGGAGAAAATGTTGCCGTTTTAGAGACAAACCTACTTTTTTTGGTACTAAGGGTTTGTGCCCTCCTAAGGTGTAAGAATTAAATATCCACAACGTCTCAGGTTTTCGGCTGACAAAGCCTTGAAAGGGTCCCACTGAAGTGAATCCCACTGAAATGGAGATTCCCAGAGGAGACCACAATGTCACAAAATTTTTTGCATACAAGAGTCAACCTCTCTGGCTCTTGTGAAAGCCAGAAGGTGTGTCAACAAGGCAGGGATTAAAACTCCCTCCATATTTCCTCACACAGAGTAGCGTTTGAAGGTGTTCAAAAGTTGCCTCTGCAGCCTGACAAAATAATAGAATGGAATAATAGAAAGCTGACTTCTGGCCAGCTGAAACTGAAATTTAGGTAACCCTAACATAACAGGTGGCCATAACTGACCCCCCAAATTTCTCTTCTTAAGTGAAACATTTAACAGAATCACAGAGTTGGAAGGGACCTTGGAGGTCTTCTAGCTCAACCCCCTGCCTGGCAGGAACCCTACACCACTTCAGACAAATGGATATCCAACATCTTTTTAAAAATTTCCAGTGTTGGAGCATTCATAACTTCTGGAAATTTCTCCGTAGTTCTCAGTTGATTCTCTAACATTTTTCATGGCTGAGATTTAAATATATAGAATCTTGGAAATGACTGTTTCCCTTCATTCTGAACTAGTCACACCTGGCTCAGTGCGTAGAGTCAATGATCAATGTTGAACCTAGACTAATTTTGATCAATTTTGGACTAGAAGACCTCCAAGGTCCCTGAGATTTAAATACATAGGATTTTGGAAATGACCTCTTTTCTCTTCATTTTAAACCAGTCACACCTGTCTCAGTGGACAGGATCAATGACTGATTTTGTACCTCGAAGTTTTAATTAATTTAATTTAATTAAGAATTAATGCTGGACCCATTACTATGTTAAATATTGCAGAATTAATATTAATGTAATGAAGGATGTTGTGATTTTGATTATTGTTTAACAAAGATATTTGTACCGAGACAACACCCTGTTCAAAACTGAAGATGAAATGACTACATTAAAAATTATATATACATATACATACACACACACACATACATATGAATGACTAATTTTGACCAATTTTGCACTAGAAGACCTCCACAACTCTGTTAGTCTGTTATTCAATACTTTCAAGTATCATTTTTATAAGGAGATTAAAATGTACCCCTACCAAGAGAGCTGCTGGAAGCTGAGCAAGATATATTATTATGATTAGAAGGGTACACTTGGCTACTTAAAATACATTGCAACCATTCCATCCCAACTTCAGGCCATCTGCACGTCTGAAGGCAACCCTGGCCTGCCTGAGCCAAGGACTTCAGAAGGCTTCCTGGGTGGGCATCTAGCCAGCCTATCTTCTAAACCAAGGGGTCTTCAAACTTGGTAAGTTTAAGACTTGCAGACTTCAACTCCCAGAACTCCTGAGCTAACAGGACTGGAGGAGGAATTCTGGGAGTTGAAGTCCACAAGTCTTAAAGCTGTCAAGTGTGAAGACCCCTGCTCTAAAGAAAGTCCTTTGGCTCTCCCAGCCTAACTTACCTGCTCTGTTCAGCCGAGTTTTGCCTCAGGAGGGGTGACCGGACACTTTGAGACCGTCCATTCTGGAAAGTGATTCTCTTCTTGGAGGCGGAGGGCGGGTGGCTAAAAGTATGGGCACGTCTTCTGAACTGGGGAGAGTCGGAGTCCTCTTCAGGAAACGGGTGTCTGGCCAAGGCTACGGGAGACGCCGGAGGTGTGGAGGGTGGGGAGTCCCCCGAGGAGCAGTCCTAGAAGCCACAGACAAGAATGAGGTGCTTCCCTTGCCACCCACACTGTCTACGCACCTCCCACACAAAACATGAGAGGCGGTTCTCCTCACACAGGCGTTTCTTGAAGCTTAAGAAGAAAACACGCAAACCGCTTTGTTCATGGGAGGGAGAACTCTGCCCACATTCAACATAGCCCAGGATGTCCAAACATTACTAGAGGACCATCTGGGGTGGGGAGAGGAAGAAGAAGGGGAAGTGAGCCAGAAGCCCACCTCCTCACCAAAGCTGGCCCCTCGGCCTGGTTCCTGGATCTGGGACCCGAGAGGATTTCCCTGTCTTGTCCAAACTGCACTCTGGTAAGAGCTCCCCTTCGGATAACCTGGCAGGATCATCGAAAACCACACACAAACAGCCCTGGATTTATATCCTGGGGAAGGGGAGGAGAATGGGAAATCCCTATTGTAGGAGTAATGGAGAAAGCGTTTCCACAGGAAATAAACGGAAAGGGTACCTTTCACACCCTGCTTAGCACAAGATCATCCCCCTCAGACGCTCTCCATGCTTATGCCGACAGGAGAAAGCCTGGAGTTTTTATGATTTACTTTCCTCCTAGCTATTCTCTTCAATGTTTTAAAAATAATAAACACAGGGAGTCCTCACTTTACAACCACAAAGGAGCCTGAAATTGCCATCTTGCTAAGTAACTCATTAACTGAGCATTTTACTGGTTAAGTCGCAAAGAAGCCAAAGGGGGCCAGACTCTTTCCAGGTTCCCTCAGAGCATTAAATAGCGTTCGACCATTCCAATAGAAGCCTATGAAATGTGGATTCCCTGGCGGCCTGTTACGTATAAGTTGGGTCGATAAAATCAGAAATGAGGAGATGATAAGTCGCCTGCGAAAGCCAAAGGAAATCATCAGAACCATAAAAAAAGCAAAAGTTAGAATATTTCAGACCTGTGATGCAACACCTGGAAAAATAAGGCATCCTTCACTTAATCCTCCAGGGGAAGATTGAAGGCAAGTGAGGTCCAGGCAGAAGATGAAGAGTATCATGGCTTCAAAATCTAAGGGACTGGTTTGGACAAAACTCAGAAGCACTTTTTCATGGGGCTGTTGATGAAAATAGGATTGGCAACACGATCGCCAACGTCCAATGACAGTGTTGTGGTTCGCCGGCAGCCTGTGCAGATGGTAGCAGAATTGGACCGGGGGGAAGAATGGGGTCCAGTCCAGGAGTCTGGAGAGGACTCTGATGAGGGTCCTGCATCCCATGCAGAGATGGGGCCAGGCCCATCTGGGAGTGGAGTGCTGACTCCAGAGCCTCCGGAGCCTGGCAACAGCAAGGCAGAGGAACAAGGGAAGCCTGTTTCCAGTGCGCGTGTGCGCAGAGCTGCTAGAAGGCAAGAGCAGCTGAGGCAAAAGAGGCAACTCGGGAGTGATTGCCCCTCCCATAAGGTATAAAGAAAGTGCAAAGGTAGAGAAACCTTTGCAGGAAGCAAAGTCATTCGCTCTGTTTAGATTAAACCTTGAAGCTCTGTGTGGACTTTGTAATTCAGTTGGTTTTTTATAGTTCATTTGGCACTTTAGTTGTTGGCAACAATTCAAAGGAGAGAAAGGTGGGTGCTTATCTCGAGGGGACTGTTTGGGACTCATTACATTACAGGCTGGAAATGAACCTAATTCCCAGCATTGAAATAAAACAAAAGTTGTTTTAACTAAGCGTATGCTTAATTCCAGTCTCAGAAGACTTGGTCAGAACAGACACAAGAAGAAGTCCATTCCAATATTGCTCATATAATACCAAATGTAGATTTGGTCAAGTCAGTGAATCCTCCATAAACATATTTGCTTCCAGTCCTATCCAGCTAGTCCTCAATTTTCAACCACAAGTGAACTCAAAATTTCTGTTTGTACACAAGATGGTCATTAAATGAGTTTTGCCCCATTGTATGATCTTTCTTGCTACAGTTGTTAAGTGAACTGCTGCTGTTGCTATGTCAGCAATGTCATCGCAAAGTGAACCTGACTGCCCTATTGATTTTGCTGGTCAGAAGGTCCTAAAAGGGGACCCCATGCCCCCCCAAGACACTGCTACCATTGTAAGTGTCCATATTTTGATCATATGACCATGGGGAGGGCTACGACAGTCATCACTGTGAAGAATGGCCATGAGCCACTTTTTTTTTTTTTACTGCCGTTGCAACTTCAAAAAGTCACTAAGGGTGCAATTGCAAGTTGAAGACTACCTGTGATTAAAAACAAGGTAAACAATGCATTTGGTTCTTCTGCAACGGGGTTCTACCCAAGGTGCTTCCATCCATTTGGTACTTACTTTGTCGGAAGTGAGATGGTTGTACCTTTCAAAGCTCTCCGTGCTCCCCAGGCGACCACGCATGCGGCTGGCTCCCTGCAAAACACAAGATACCAACTCAGTGGCACCCATTTCCTGCCTCTGCAATTCCTGTGCTGCCAAGAAGGCCCTCAGGAACCAGTTTGGTCCAGTGGTTAAAACACCAGGCTTGAAAGCAGTAGTTATAGTCCCACCTTAGCCAGGCGTGGGATTCAGCCGGTACAGACAGGTTTGGGGAAACCGGTAGTTCCGGCGATGAGTTGGCCCTGCGCCCCCACCCCTGCACTAGTCTGTCCTATATTTCCTTTGTTTGAAGCCCAGCTGATAGGCATGGGAGACCGGATTGCTGAGCCTCAGCTGTTTTACTCACTGGGGCTGCAGTGGAAGGTAAGTTTTAGAGCCATTTTCAAATGCACCGCTCACCAAACCGGTTGTTACACCAGTTGAGTCTCACCACTGACCTTAGCCATGAAATCTAAGTGGGTGACCTTGAGCCAGTCACTGTCTCTCACCTGAACCTAACCTCACAAATATGTTGTTGTGGGGAAAGTAGGAGGAGGAAGGCATTTTTGGATATGTTCACCACCTTGAGTGATTTGTAAAAAATAATCCTGTAAGGGCAGGATACAAATAAATAAAGAAAAGTCCTCAAAACAACCCCAAATGGAACAAGGATGCCAACTGGCAGTTCTGAAGACCCTTGTAAATGCTGACTTTTTCATAAGTCTGGAGAGTCTCCCTTCTGGAAACAGAAAGCAAAAGCAAACAGACACACCACCTGGTGTACAGTCTTGTGAAAAAGTACTTTTTCACAGAACTGTAGGCAGGGCCAAATCATGTCCATTGAGTGTAAAACACTTCCATAATGAATAACAAGAGTTGGAAGGGACCTTGGAGGTCTTCCAGTCCAGGGGTCGCCAACATTCTGGACCTCAGGAACCATCAAACTCATAATTTTAAATCCCATGGACCACTAATATGAATTTTGACTGACGATGGCTTGCTGACGTTGGTGGGAAAGTCGGTCCCATATTCCAGAGCTGCAGAAGTCACAAGACTGGCCCTTTGGTCATCCCAGAGCTGCCACCCCGGGGGAAATTTCCCTTCCCTGTCATTGGTCTTACCTTCTACTTCCAACTTGCATGGCTCTACTCAAGGTAAGTTTTGTGCTCGGCCAAAGGGTAGAGGCCTGTGTGTGGGCGGCACAGCCTTGTGTTCCTGCGCAGACTGGATTAATTGCTTTAGTGGTGCTTTGGGGGAATATTTCTCTGCAGACCACCAAAATTTTCTCATGGACCACCATTGGTCCCTGGCTGACTGGTTGGCAACAACTGTTCTAGTCCAACCTTCTGTACAAGTAGAAGACCCTATACCAGTGGTGGATAACCATTTTGGGCTCCCGTGCCGATAACTGCATGCACGCTGGCCTGCTCGAGCTCGCATGCCATCACCCAGAAGGCAAAGCGTGTGCCCCCCATGCCTCCTGCACATGCGTGTGCTACCCCCCACGTGCGCCACATGCTTCTGCACATGCGCGAGTGTCTCCTGCACAGCGCCGCACATGCGGACCCGATACCCGACAATTAGCTGTCGGGTGGACGGCACGCAAGCATGCGCAGAAGACCTTTTCTGGGCGAGTGCTCGCGTGCTGGCAGTAATGGCTCTGTGTGTCACTTCTGGCATACCATAGGTTTGTCACCACGGACCTATACCAAATGGCTGTCCAATCTCTTCTTAAAAGCCTCCACAACTTCTGGAGGCATGTTGTTCCACTGATTAATGGTTCTCACTGCCACAAAATTTCTCCTTAGTTCTATAGTTTGCTTCTCTCCTTGATCAGTTTCCATCCATTGCTCCTTCCTTGTCCTGCCTTCTGTTGTAGGTTTCTGCTAATTCAATACATTACTTCAAAGCTGGGGGTTGTCTTTCTAGCTAAATCAGCAATTAATGCCAAGTGTTTGGAACTTTAATATTTATTCATTACACTTGTTTTCCACTGTTCCTTTAGTGCCCTTAGAGCTTTCTACTCCTATAGAGAGGCAAGGAGAAAAACCAAGTATAATATTTTAAGGAGAAAGGAATCTTGGGGAAAGCCAAATATAATCTATTAAGGAGAAAAGAAGCCAATGTTGTGGTTTGTCAGAGAAGATAGTGTTGTTCAACAATATCCTGAGTCGAGAAGTTCCCCGTTTTTTCCCACACTCTTTTGAATTCAGAAAAACAGAATATAACAACAGAGTTGGAAGGGAGCTTGGAGGTCATCTAGTCCAAACCCCTAGTCAGGCAGGCAATCAAAACCATTTCAGACAAATAATTGTCCAATCTCTTTTTCAAAACTTCCAGTGTTGGTGCATTCACAACTTCTGGCGTTCTAATGATTTATTTTTCTAATTGTCAAAAAGTTTTCTCCTTAGTTCTAGGTTGCTTCTTTCCTTGTTTAGTTTCCACCTATTGTTTCTTGGCCTTCTGTTGCTTTCGACAACAGCCTGACTCCCTCTTTCTTGTGGCAGCCCCTGAGATATTGGAAGACTGCTATCATGTCACCCCTAGTCCTTCCTTTCACTAGATTAGAGATGCCCAATTCCCACAATCGTTCTTTAAAGCTAAATTCTGAATTTACAGAAGTAGAGCCAAATTCCGAAGTTGTGATTTCAGAAAAATGAGCAGTTTGAAAACAGCAGTTTCAAAGGGAACAGAGCAATTCACAATTTCTAGGACATGAGAACTTTGATTTGGGGGGAAAGGTGCCGTGAAACATTTGATATGTCATTTGCTTCCTCATCACCCACAGAGGAACTAATCTGACAAGTGAAAACAGTTTAAAAATGACTTTATCCACTGTTTTACTCCCTCTGAGCAATTTATCTCACCCTGGAGAAGATGTTTTCTAGAGAGCTGGTTAAGGATTTCTTGGCCTTGTTCTTCAGGATATCCAGGGTGAATCTTCCACTGCTAGTGGTGTTTTCTGGGATTGTATTATTAGACGTGTTCTGCATGGTGAAGATAAACCATCGTTATCAATACTGGCAACTGATGGAGATCCAAAATATGCAACTGCCAAACTGATTCCAAGTAGAAAAAAATAATAAACACAGGAAGTTGTCAGGGTTGGGTTTCAAAAAGAGATAAAAGGCTGTTTTGTCCAGCCGTTTTCTCCCTCCATTTCAAATGAAAGGGTTTTGTTTTGTTTTTTTTGGCTGAGTCACCCGCTTAAATGCAACATCAGGCTGACACAAGTATAAATTCATTTAGTCGTCAACTTAAGACCAAAATTTGGACTGGAATTTTCATCATTAAGTCCTTGCTGTCAAATCAGTCCCTTGTTCATGACCATTTTTTTACAATAGTCACTAAATGTGAACCGTTTCTACAAATTTGAGTGGGCTTTTTTTTTGTCAGAAACGAGCAAAATATATCACAAACGGCAATCACGGGACCATACAATTGGTCATAATTGCGAGTTGGTTGCCAAGTGCCTGAATTGTGATCACCTGATAGTGAATTGTGGCTGCTATGGGGTAGTATTATAAGTGCAAGGACCTGGCCTTACAGGTAAATCGCCAGCTTACGGCCATAATTCAGCCCAAAATTTCTGTTACTGAGTGAGACAGTTGTAAAGTGAGTTTGGGTCCATTTTATGACTTTTCTTGCCGCAGTCGTTGAACCGTGGTGCTTATTAAATGACTAACATGATTGACAAGGGAATCTGGCTTGCCCGTTGAAATGACCTGATAGAAGGCCGCGAAGGGGGAATCATGTGGTCCCAGAACACCGCAACCGTCATAAATATGAATCAATTGACAAGTGTCCAAATTTTGAGCACATTATCTCAGGGATGCTGCAATGTAAGTGTGAAATAATGGTCATAAGTCACTTTTTCCAGTGTAATTGTAACTTTGGATGGTCGCGATACAAAATTGTTGGAAGTTGAGGACTTTCTGTGTTCCACACCAGTGTTACTCTGGGTTGCTAAGCAAAATGTTCGTAAGTTGAGAACTCCCTGTAGTTGATTTAAATCAAATCTGGCTGGGACAGAGGGATAGCAATAGTAATAGCACTTATATACCGCTTTACAGCCCTCTCTAAGCAGTTTGCAGAGTCAGCCTATTGCCCCCAACAATCCGGGCTCTCATTTTACCCACCTCGGAAGGATGGAAGGTTGAGTCAACCTTGAGCCGATCAGGATCCAACTCCAGACTGCAGGCAGAGTCAACCTGCAACACCTCATTCTAACCACTGCATCACCAGGGCTCCTAATTCAACATCCAATCAACTACAGCAATAGCAATACCACTTTACAGTGCTTTACAGTCCTCTCTAAGTGGTTTATAGAGTCAGCCTATTGAGCCCAACAATCTGAGTCCTCATTTTACTGACCTTGGAAGGCTGGAAGATGAGTTAACCTTGAGCCTAGTGGAATTTGAACTGCCAAAGTGTAGGCAGCTGGCAGGCAGCAGAAGTAGCTTGCAGTACCTCACTCTAACCACTGCGCCAGAGGCTCCTACACTCAAGGAAATCTAGTCCTCCTTCCACCCTTATGGATCCCAGCAGCAAAAATTAACCCAGACAGACACTGCTAGTCTTTCCCCATTGGAATGAGCCATGGTGGCACAGTGATTACAGCGCAGTACTGCAGGCTACTTCTGCTGCCTGCCAGCTGCCTGCAATTTGGCAGATCAAATCTCACCAGGCTCAAGGTTGACTCAGCCTTCCATCCTTCCGAGGTGGGTAAAATGAGGACCCAGATTGTTGGGGGTAATAGACTGACAATGTAAACTGCTTACAGAGGACTGTAAAAGCACTGTGAAGGGTATATACCATATATACTCGCATATAAGCCGATCTCGCATATAAGCCGACCCTTAAAAAACTGCCCCAAAATGAGGAATTTTGCAAAAACTCGCATATAAGCCGACCCCCAAATACCATGGTGTGTTGTTTGGGCTAATAACAAAAGAGTATCAATATGCAATGCACTGATGAAGGTTCATTATCAAAGCATTTATGTAGGAAACAATATTACGTTAATTATCAAGACTTGTTGTACGTGACGATCGCAAACATGAAAGCGGTCACGTGAACGACTAACCAATCACAGCGTGTGATGATCCGGTGATAGAAAAAGCAAAATGGAGGCGCCCAGAGTAAAAAAAATGTGCTTAATTAGATGTAATTATGTTGCATTTTATTTGAGGTACAGTTAAAATTAATATTGAAATTGAGGTGTAGTTTGTCGGAATTAACTTTATTTAGTGCAGTCTCAATTTTTATGGCTGCATGTATGACTGAATGGTAATGTCGATGATATTGCATGATCTGAGAAGTGGCGTCATGTCAGTTCGTTTGTGTGATTTATGCGTGTATAAGCCGACCCCCTAATTTGATAAAAAAAAAAATTAAGTTTTAGAGTCGGCTTATATGCGAGTATATACGGTAAGTCTAAGGGCTATTGCTATTCCATCGGGATGCCTTTCCGCATCATCTGTTTCCAGATAAGAATTGGGAACCGTTAGGAGAATGGAATCGCTAAAGGACCTCCTGGGCCTCTTTTGAAGCTCCCGAGAAGGCAGAGAAGACGGGAAGCTCACCATCGGGGCCTCGTCAATGTGGATGTGGGTCTTTTGCTTCGCCTCGCACAACTGGCGCAAGTGGAAAATCAGCAGCTCATTTTCTTCCTGGTCACTAACCGGTTTCATTTTCTGTCATGGAAGGAAAGAAGCAAATATTTTTGATTAGCCGCCCTGTTCTGACTGGCAGCCAGATTACCTCAGGGTTTCAGAAAGGTTAATACGCTAAGGGAAAAAACTCTTGAAGTGAATTTCTGATTATTTGATTCCCAGAGAGTCAGAGTGTCAGCTTTGGAGGCCATATTGAGATCCGATGCTCCCACGCTGCTACAATTGAGCCTGGGAAAGTGGGACAGGGGAATTCACTGGAGTATAACTAGTTATATATAATAACATTCTTTTTCTGATTCAAGGTCAGGTAGTGTTGCGCATAAGTGAGAGGAAGTCTTAACTTGGGATGGGTGGTGATTAGGCCATGGGATGTGGTGATGGGTACAGGGGATGGATTTGTAGTTTTTACTTATTGTAAGGAAATCCGGAACTTTCAGATTTGGGATTCCACAGTTGTGCCAATTGCTATCCAAATAAAAAGGAACTTTTGAGAGACGTCTGTCTCAGACTTATTGGGTGGAATGGAGGTTGGGTGGAATGTTGACGCAGAGATCACCCCTGGTACCGAATCTGAGTGGGGAGGGGGATCCCTTATTACCTGAACACGCTCGAAGATGTCCGCCTGCTCGTTGTCGCTGAGAGAGGACAGGTGCCTCTGAATGACAAGCTTGGCTCTTGGTGGATAAAGTCCTTCAGAGGGAAAGAAGAGAGGTCGTTGGGCTTCAAGAGAGGTTTTACTCACTGTAAAGCCCTCATGGGCTCTTCTCTGCAGTCAGAAAGACAAGATTCAGCTAAAGTGTGACCACTGAAATCCATGCAACCTCTACCAAACCTCCAATGCCTTGCCTTGCCCGCCAATGCCCTTGCCTCCCAGATGCCCACTAGCCCTTTCAGCCAGGAGACCTTCGTCTCCCCATTTGGCCATTTGTTCTGACCCGGATCCCAAACATGACTGTTCTGACCTAGGCTTCCCCCAAAAGCACTAAGCAGACTTTTTGTCCTGGAAAACCCCTTTTATTAAATGAAGGTGAACTTACTGCATTCACATTCAGCCAAAGGCCTGGCAAACCAGTCTTTCAAGGGTGTAATTAGGAGCACAGACCTTATCTAGTTTGGAGAGCTGCCAAGTAAATATTTTCAAACGCAGTGCTGACAAGGAAGGGCTTGGCACAGAGTCTCTGAGACAGTTCTTCATACTGCTGCAATGAACTAACAAATTAATTGTTTCCTGCGAAAACCCCTCTCCTTTTGCTCCTCTTTTAATCCCTGTGGGAGGGGTCATTCACCATCCACCTGTGGCTTTACTCACACGTCAACCCTTAGTTCGTAATTGTTCTTTTCTTTTGGCAGCTCTGCGTATGCACATGCGTAAGCTTGGAACCGGCTCCAGCTGCTCCCCCTCCTTACTGCTATCTGACTCCAAAGGCAAATGATAACTGCCAGCCTGCCCTGGCCCCATCTCTGCTTCTGACGCAGAGCCCGCGTCAAGCTTTCCTCAGCCTCCAGGACTGGCCCATGCTCCTCCCCAATCTCCTCACGGTCCGACTCTGCTGCCAGCTCTGCTAGCCGCTGGAGGGCCACAACAACGACAAACCCTCTGTAGTTAAACAAATGTTCTTTTTATTAGGAGTGCCAGCAGCCCCGGCAAAAAAAGTCTCTTTCTCTCACATAGCAGGCTAACAAGTCGGTTCAGCAGGGAGATAAATAGTTGTCTGCCATACCTATTTATCTTCGTCTCTTGCCTTTTATCCCCAGAGCTAAGTTGGAGCTTCGCTAGCAGCGGTGGCTCTTCCATCCCAAGGATCGGTCTATAGATTTTCACTGCTCTCCTCTCCTCTGCCTCCGATGCATCTACGTGTCAGGCACTGGACCCAGGTGTTCCTCCTCTTCCTCATCAGCCACCTCCAGACCTGAAGGCTATTGACTCTCCATCTGTAGGCTGACGGATGGCCAAGGCTTGCCTCTGTCTCTATCTCTGACAGCTCCACTCCCTCTTCACCACTGGAGCTCTCAGGTTGCCTTGGGGCTCGCCCTGACTCCATGCCTCCTCCTCTGATTCAGCTGCTGGAAGGGCCGGAGGCTGACAGGCCACCCCGCCATTCAAGGCCTCTGACCAGAGCTCTACTTCCCTCTTCCACGATGGCTTGGTGGGAGCTCAACCCAACCCTCTCCCCTTCCTCGCTAGGTTGATTTGGCTAGCAACAAAAGGTCCCCAGAGGTGGTGGGCATTGCCCTAAGCAGCATGGCACCTTCACTCCCAAAGAAGGAATTGGGGAGACGGTGATTGGGTACAGCATGCAGAGATATCTTCGCAGTGTTGACCATCAACTCTGGAACTGAAGGGCCTCTGCTGACAGAAACCATCCAGATGAGCCTGATTAGGTCCTGGAACAGGTTTTAAGAAGATCTCCCACCCCACTTGCATTCCTTGTTTATTTTTAAAGTCATTATTTTTATAAATCCAATCAGACAAGAGAGGAGGAAAGAATATGTTTTTTTTTAATCAAGCTATTTCCATCTAAGAATATAACTGGACCCCCAAAGATCCCAAAGCCATAAGCTAAAGTTGCTTGTTTTACAGACCTCACCTTGGCTAAGGTGAACTCTGAGTTTGGCTTATACTGAAGTACCTTGATTATTTGGGGCATACTTCAAAAATCTGGGAGAGAAGACCTAGTGTTTCTATGCTCAGAGCCCCACCCAGAAGCAGATATTCTTATTTCAGTCCTTAGTTTAGAATACAAAGTTCTTTGCAACATTTGCGTACAGGTGAACACACCTGTCATCACTACCGCTCTTTGACAGAGGAGACTTTGTCCAAGTAGATCTTATATGAAATGACACAGTACTTTAAAATATCATTCAGTGTCAGTAACCAAAACAAGTTTTCAGAAGCACATGAAAACTTTCTTAGATATTTTGGCATTCTCTTCCTCGGAGGCTGCAATCTATTTTAACTTTTTTTTTTTATGAAAAAGAATGATACCCTAGCTTTGCATCTTTTCAAAACTGAGAAAACCTGGCTTTTCTCTCTCTTTTTTTGGAAATCAAAGAGAGTTTGTCACTCGTCTGTCCCTTCTGCAAACACATTTTATTGAAGAACAAAACACAATCCACTTTGAACTCTGACTCACTGGTGCAGAGATCTCCAAACTTGGCCACTTTAAGACTTGTGGATTTCAACTCCCAGATTCTACAGCCATGCTTGGCTATGAGTTGAAGTCCACAAGTCTTAAAGTGGCCAAGTTTGGAGACCTCTGCACTAGAGCAACAACTATTGTTTCTTATATATATATATATGTATATATATATGTATATGTATATGTATATAT
>BLBF01000073.1:15317150-15336598 GCA_015471245.1 Laticauda colubrina
CACATCCATACAGAAGCCTGATGATGGCAGATGAGATTCTGCTGAAACGTTGCTACAACTTTAACAGAACTACAATGACGTGGGATAATACCCGAAGGAAGCTGAACAGCACACATGTAAGTACCCGCGATAACTTAAAAAAACAAATATATATATATATATATATATATATATATATATATATATATATATATATATATTATTTTTCTTATATATATCCATGTATTTGTAACTATGTTTTTACTTAAACCTATTATCTTGTAAGCAATTGACAAATAAAAATAAACTGGAAGCTTCGGTGGGGAACATTTTTCCCCTCTCAATGCTGGATTTTTACACAACCTGGGTGGCTTGATGGCTTTGCCCACCAGAGGGGGCTGATCACCAAATATGTGCTTTCCGAAATAAACATTGATAATTATTGGAAATAAAGGAAGTAAACAGAAATAGTTAAACATTCCTGCTTCATTGGCAAACTACCTTAGATGTAGTTTTATCACTGAGACCTACCACCCATACAATGGAAATATAGGTTGTTCTCAACTTACAACCACAATTGAGCCCTGTTTTAAGTGAGTTTTGCCCTATTTTACGACAAATATTGCCACTTGGTTAAGTGAATCCCTGCAGTTCTTGAATTAGCAACACGGTTGTGAATTGAATATGGATTCCCCATTGACTTTGCTTGTCACAAAAGGCAACCGTCATAAATATGACTCAGTTGTCAAGCATCCAAATGTAAGTCACATAACCATGGGGAGGCTGCAGTGGTTATAAGTGTGAAAATAAGTCGCTTTTTTTCAGTGTTGTCGTAACTTCAAACGGACACTAAATTAAACTGCTGTAAGCCGAGGATGGCCCATAGGACTAAAAGGCATCTCTCAAGTTGAATTAAGTGTTATTCTCACACTTTTACCAAAGAATGATGATGTCATGCCCTTGTTAGAGTCGGACTCTGAGGGAGAGGAGGAACAGCCGACAGGGAGTGGAGGTGTGGCTTCAGAGGTTGTGGAGGAAGCTGGGGAAGAGCAGGGGCTGGCTGGGCAGTCAGAGGAAGAACCAGGCCCATCCCCTATGCATCCTAGAAGATGCAGGGAGGAATGGAGAAGGAAACAACTTGGCTTATGAGAGAGGAAGCGGCCACGATCCCCCTCATTGGTTGGAGCTGGGGAGAATAGTATATAAGAGGGACGGTTAAAACACAGTGTTGCTTAGAAGTAAGGTGTGTTTTATTTTGGGCTGAAGATATCTTGGTGGCGTCCTTCCAACAGACTGTGCCTTTTTATCGCCTTGCAGTTGGTAATTATTTATCTTGGTCCATTGTGGAATTTCCTTCATTGTAGTTTGTTTGGGGTTTTTATTTCACCTGTATTTGCTCATTAAGTTCAGACTGTATTACTTTCTTTTGAAGAAGTTTTATCTCCAACGGAGAATTATTGAACAGTGGGACCAAGTTGGAGGCATTAAAAGACAATTATTTATGTTCTAGATTTTGCTATGTTTACGCATACACTGGGTTATCACAGATGGAAAAAAATCTATTGATCCCATTACCCATCAGCTAACCAATAAGGAATGTTTTTACTCACTCTATGATGACCCTTGTGGCACTAAGGCAATACAGTCAGATAAGCAATAACAGTCCCTTTATTATCCACAACTTTGCCCCCAATATCCAGGTTACCTTCTGGCTGGAGAAAAATTCTCCTTTGACTGCAGAAAATTAAGTCCAAAACATGAGCAACACAAACTGTAACTTAAAGTCCAAACAAGCCAAAGTGAAGTAATTAGTTTGGCAGGGCAGGAGCAAGAATTTCAGACTTGAAGGCACAGCAAAACTCACATGGTTGGGAAGATGCCAGGAACACAGATAAGCCATGATAAGACAGGATAAAGTTACATTTGCTCCCAGCAGCCTGCTGCACACAGTCTGTCTTTCTTATCAACAGTCTTCCCAGTTGTGGCTAATGAAGGGAATCAGGGCCCTTTCCTCCCCCATAAGCCATGCAACCCACATTGCTCTCTTCTCCATTCCTCCCTATGTGCCCTAGGGTGAAGAGGGGGTGGGCCTGGGTCTTCCTCTGAACTCCCTCTCCCTTGTTCTATCTCTCTCTTGTTCTATTTCTCCCCTGCTCTGCTCTGCTCAGCTGGACTTTTCCCTTCTCCAGCCTCCTCCACAGACAACAGATCCAAACTCCCGCTCCCTGTCAGCTGTTCCTCTTCCTCCTCAGATTCAGACTCTGACAGGGGCATGACACACTCTCTGAGACAAACCAATCACCACACAAGGAAATTTCTATGGACTGTAAGAGATAACCTTTCTCTGCACACTTCACACAAACTCAAGGCTCAAAAGGATGTTTAGGATAATCAGACATGACATGACATTAAAGCCCTTGCGTTAAATGGATGATTATTTGGAAAACATTCATGTTTTTAGTCCACAAAGCAAGCATGTCAGAACTGGGAAAGGAGAGCAAATCTTTGGGGACCTATTAGTAAAAAAATAAAAATAAACAATGGCCAGTCCTTCACCAACAAGTCAAAAGAGGAGAGAGGTCCTCCAAAGAAAGTTAGGCCCTGATTCTCCGATTTATTCTGTTACAATTTTGAATGAAAGCTGTAAAAGCAGTTCACAAAAACCTACACTATGCCTGTCACGCTGTTATTTAATTAACACAGCTAGTTCGTGAAGCCCAGACTAAAGCATGAACTGAGCTAGGAAGACCTGGCCTGATTTTGTAAAAAGAGCTTCTAGGGAGAGATTGTCACACTGTGTGCACACAACTGCTCGATTGCTGTGACGATGTGAGAATGTTCTTGCAGATGCTGGAGCCAAACACAATGGGAATGAAAGACATCACTTTTGCTAAGAGAGCAGAAGCACATCTATTCTTCCTACATTTATCCAAACCAGCATCTGCATTTCCTGCATCGGATGAGGAGAGCACCTTTCTCCTTCTGTCCTGGCCACTTTTTATAGAGGCACATTTGATATTGTTTTAACAAACTGCATCACTATTTGGTTTGGTGGCAGCAGCGCCTCAGATAGAAAGTCCATACAGAGAATGGTGAGGACAATGGAGAAGTCTATAGGAAGCTCACTTCCCATTATTCAAGATACTGCTTTTTAGTGCTATGTTCTTGGAGCTCAAAACATTGTTACAGGCCTCACACACTCACTTTAAGTTCTGTTTCTGTTGCTCCCTTCTGGGAGGGGAGGATTTTTCTAAGTATTTCTAATAGGACTACCAGATTCTATAACAGCTTTGTTCCCTTGGCCATCTGTCTGGTAAACTCGCAAGATTCTTTTTTCTTGCCATGTATATATATCTGAAGAAGACTATGTTGTTTCTCTATGTCATATAATATATGTGGGAATATGCATAGTCAGTCAGGCAGTCAATCAGTTAATCAGTCAGTCAGTCAGTCATGTTTATGTAGCATATATTGGAGGTGGTGACTTTGAGAGCTGTAAAATTTCATTTTAATATATGCCAATTAGTGTGCATTCAAAGGGACAATAAAGTGACAATACGCAAGATTTAAAACCTGGCTAACCTTCAATCCTCTCGCATAGCTTGTGAAGGGAGTGCATCGGGCAGGCCTCGCAGAGTTTGACCTGGGTTTTGGCATTCTGCAAGGCAGCTGCCGTGCTAAAAGCTTGCTTCAGAGTCAGCATGATCTCATCCACCTAGAAAAAGAAATTTAAAGGTTAAATTTAAATTCTGGACATTTCTTAAGATCTAGAAGAGTGTCCGTCCCCCCCCAGGTCGAGCCAGGCTCTCAATCCAGCCCATAGAAAAGGGCACAATAGACCAGGCGGCTTTTTCTGCTGCTGGGGCCATGAAATGGGCCAAGTTCCTGTGAATACAAATGATGCTTCCCATTGGAAACCAGATCACATCCAGCCCTCCGCGCATTATCTAGCCTGCGAAGAGGACCCTCTGAGGAGCTCCAAATAAACAGTTTGAAGCTAAAGCATGGAACTCCTTGCATGTCAGAAGGTCCATTTCTTGGCTGTTGTTTTTGATCAGTCAAACTTTTGGAAGTCCTGCAGATTGGAGGCAAACTCCCAGCCCCAGGCATACAATATTCCCACCACCTCCCGCTGGAGACGGACTTAAGCTTCACATGCTCGGTGGAAACAAGGGTCAGAGGTTGCAAGTCACTGGCATACAGATTCAAATCCGTTTCAGACCTGAACAGTAGATGAACAGATGGAACTATTGAAGGAAACCTGCTCAGAGTCTGGAAGGCATATCAACAAGACAGGAAGCTCCAAGAAAAAAGTAACTTGGCTCTGAATCCTTTTGACTTCTCTGAAAAGATTTGGCATTCCACCTTCAGTTTCTCATGGCAAACGTTTTCAAAGAAAAGAGAGAGCCTCTTCTTTATCTGCGACTGATAATAGCTTGCAACAACATTCAGAAGCTGCATAATATCTGCTTTTTCTAAAACCACTCACTGCAAAGGGTTGTTATCTAGTATCTGCTCAGACCCAATGGACAGAGAATTATTGCAGTCAGAGCTCTGTCAAAACACTGTGAGATATTGGTCCCCACAGCTTTTCCAAAAGGCAACTAGACTTTCTTAAGTCCACCCCTCCCGAAAACCTTTGGCTTCTCATCTAAGAAGCTTTTTCACTTTAGAACTGAAACTTCTTGGATGAGGAGTGTAACGTTTTCAAGGAAAAAAACAAAAAAAAAGTCCCACTGACTTTTGGAAAAGCAACTTTGGGACAATCATGACCTGAATCAGGGGTCTCCAACCTTGGCAACTTTAAGCCTGGAGGACTTCAATGCCCAGAATTCTCCAGCCAACTAAGCTGGCTTGGGAATTCTGGGAGTTGAAGACCTGGCAGGCTTGAAGTTGCTAAGGTTGGAGACCCTTGACCTGAATGATTGAGAAACTCCATAGATACTATGAGCTCTTGAGCCCAAGATGTAATAGAATATAATTCTTGATTGGCCAAGTGTGGTTGGACACATAAAGAATTTATCTCTCAGTGTATACAAACAACAAAGTGATAGACCACACAGTATATCATAGATCATAGTTTCAATTATTAATCGTAAGATATAATGGCAATTCTGAATAATTGTCCAAAGATGACTTCTGGCTAGCTGAAACTGAAATACAAGTAACCCTAGACTTAGGGCTACAATTGACTCCACAATTTATGTTCTTAAGTGAAACATTTAACAGAATAACAGAGTTGGAAGGGACCTTGGAGGTCTTCTAGTCCAACCCCCTGCTTAGGCAGGAAACCTTAAAGCACTTCAGACAAAAAGTTATCCAATCTCTTCTTAAAAACTTCCAGTGTTGGAGCATTTACAACTTCTGGAGTCAAGTGGTTCCACTGATTAATTGTTTTAACTATCAAGAAATTTCTCCTTAGTTCTCAGTTGCTTCTTTCCTTGGTTAGTTTCCGCCCATTGCTTCTTGTCCTGCCTTCAAGTGCTTTGGAGAATAGCTTGACTCCCTCTTCTTTGGGGCAGCCCCTGAGATGTTGGAACACTGCTATCATGTCATCCCTACTTTTCATCAAACTAGACATACCCAGTGTGATGACCCAGGGTGGGATACAAATAAACATAGTCACAGAAAACAGGTGAAGCCCCTTTTATTCCTTCAGTTTGCTCTGAATATCTTTGAAGGAAGACAAAAAAAACTCCCACACAGTTACATAAAGAAGGAAAAAAGCAACACAAACCAGGCAAGGTAAGGGCTGGAGGATGTCCAAGGATAACACACACTGGGAAGGATGCCAAACTCAGAGAAGAACTATAAACTAGAGGTATTTACACAATTTATTTCCAGCATTTGCCAGGTCCAAACTCTTATTCAGTTGTCACAGCTGCAGTCCATGAAGAGGATCAAGGCCCTCTCCTCCTGAACAGAGCAAACTTTTCCCTGATCCTCTCCTCCCTGCGTGCCCTAGGATGGATAGGGATGGGCCTGAGTCCTCCTCTGACTGCCCAGCTGGCCTCTGCCCTTCCCCAGCCTCCTCCACAACCTCCGGAGCCACACTTCCACTCCCTGTCGGCTGTTCCTCCTCTCCCTCAGAGTCCGACTCTACCAAGGGCATGACACCCAGTTTCTGCAACCATTCTTCATATGTTTTAGCCTCCAGTCACCTAAACATCTTGGTTGCTTTTCTCTGCACTCTTTCTAGAGTCTCAACATCTTTTTTACATCGTGGTGACCAAAACTGGATGCAGTATTCCAAGTGTGTCCTTACCAAGGCTTTATAAAGTGGAATTAATACATTAACATTCATGAGTTTTGTCCCCATTTTACGACATTTCTTGCCACAGATGTTAAGTGACTCACCGCAGTTCATAAGTTAGTAATCTGGTGGTTAAATGAATCTGGCTTATCAATTGATTTTCCTTATCAGAAGGTTGCAAAAGTTGATCCCATGACCCCGGGATGCTGCAACAAGGGGTGGGCTGCTACTGGATTGCCTCAATTCAGGTGAACCAGTATCATCGAACTGGTAGTTAATTTTATGGCCAGTTTGGCAAACCAGTAGTTGCAACAACTGGTTGGCCCCGCCTGCTGTCCCTCGCCCCTCCTAAGAGTCCCCACACGGCCCATGTTGGATCCCAGGTAAGTACATGGTCTACATGGTGGCTTGGCGAAAAACAGGCCTCCCGGAAGTTTGGGAAGGTCATAAACGGGGCCATTTCTGGCCTCCAGAGGGCCTCCGGACCCCAGGGAGGCAATTTTTGCCCTCCTGGAGGTTCGAGAAAAGCCTCCAGAGCCCGGAGAAGGTGAAAAACAGGCCTTGCAGATGTTCCAGAAGGCCAGAAACGTGACCCCACACACACCGTGGTGCAGGAGGACAACTAGGCCACACCCACCACGGCCCGCCTACCCAGCAACCAGGCAGAGAACCTGTTGCTAAAATTTTTGAAGCCCACCCCTGGCTGCAATGGTCATAAATATGAACCGATTGCCGACCATCTGAATTTTGACCACATGATTATGGGGATGCTGCAAAGGTTGCAACTGTAAAAGACGGTCATAAGTCGCTTTTTTCAGTGGCGTTGTCAACTTTGGTTGCTAAATGAAGTGTTGTAAGTCAAGGACTGCGTATTAAAACTTCCCATGGGGAGTGTCTCAGTGCTGAAGGCTCTCCTGGATCCAGAACCCCAGATAACTCCAGAGTTCTCATAGGAAGCAAAGTCATCAACCCAAGCTCAAACTGCCCAAGGAGCTGCTGATCCAGTTCTACACGGGAATTATTGAGTCTGTCATGTGCACCTCTATAACTATCTGGTTTGGCCCTGCAACCCAACAAGACAGACACAGACTTCAGAGGATAATTAGGACTGCAGAAAAAACAATTGCTCCCAACCTGCCTTCCATTGAAGATCTATATGTAGCATGAGTCAAAAAGAGGGCTGTGAAAATATTTACAGACCCCTCACATCCCGGACATAAATTGTTTCAACTTCTATCCTCAAAATGACGCTATAGAGCACTGCACACCAGAACAACTAGGCACAAGGACAGTTCTTTCCCAAAAGCCATCACTCTGCTAAACAAATAATTCCCTCAACACTGTTCAACTATTTACAAAGTCTGCACTACTATTAATTTTCTCATCATTCTTTATCAGCCATCCCCTCCCACTTGTGACTGTATGACTGTAACTTTGTCGCTTGCATCCTTATGATCTATATTGACTGTTTCCTAGTATGATTTGATTGCTTTTTGTACCCTCTATTATTAAATGTTGTATTTTATGATCGTTGACTCTTGACAAATATATCTTTTCTTTTATGTATACAGAGACCATTTGCACCAAGGCAAATTCCTTGTGTGTCCAATCACACTTGGCCAATGAAAAAAGAAGATGAAGACGAAGACAAAGAAGAGAAAGAAGTTGAAGAAGAAGATAAAGAAGAGCATAAAATACAATCCAATTGAAATGGGAAGCCATCCCCAGCTGGTGTCCTGATTGCTAATATGAAGAAGTGTGTTCAGTGTCTCATTTTCATCCTTCAGCTTGTCTGGGAGGTCCAGGGAGAGAATCACTCTCTCTAGCAACGGCTTCTTCTTTCAATTGAGACATCCGTACTTCCTGTGGTGGTGACACCACAGCTAGAGAGGTTACAAAATACCTCAACAATCTTCACATCTACTAGCTCTTGTTTGGAAATCACTGCCACAGGACTTGGAAAGAGTCTAGAGATGAGAAGGATCTCAAGGTAAAGGCTGGTCACCTGTGAAATCCAAGACTGGTAGGATCTTGGGTGGCAGTAGCTTGTCGATCAGAAAGGTCGGCAGTTTGGCGGTTCGAATCCCTAATGCCGCGTAACGGAGTGAGCTCCCGTTACTCGTTCCAGCTTCTGCCAACCTAGCATGTAAAAAATGCAAGTAGAAAAATAGGGACCACTTTGGTGGGAAGGTAACAGCGTTCCGGCATCTTCAGCGTTTTAGTCATGCCATCCACATGAACTCGGAAATGTCTTTGGACAGCTCTGGCTCTTTGGCTTTGTAACAGAGATGAGCACAGCCCTTTAGAGGTTGGAAACGAGTAGCACGTATGTGCAAGGGGAACCTTTATGAGAAGTGTAGCTTCAAGTCCCAGAAATAGCAATAGCACTTAGACTTCTATATTGCTTTGCTTTACAGTGCTTTACAGGCGTCTCTAGGCAGTTTACAGAGTCTGAGCCCTCAACAGGATGGAAGGCTGAGTCAATCTTGAACCTGGTGAAATTCGATCTGCCAAATTGCAGGCAGCCAGCAGTCAGCTGAAGTAGCCTGCAGGACTGTACTCTGACCACTGCACCTCCGCAGCTCAGAAATAATTCTTCTGCTCCATTCTGCACTGAAATTTGAACTGGAGTATTTTCAAGAAAATACCAGTGGCGTGGGTGCAGCAGATGGCACAAAGATAGCCAAAAATGAATTCATTGAGAAAAGGCTGGGAAGTCCTGGGGCTTTTGATGGAAGGAAGACACGCAGATAGCCTAGAAAGAGACTGGATTACAGGAGGGTACAGTTGAATTGGGAGAAACATTTTAGTGGGTCTAATCAACCATCATGTTGATCTCATTAAAACTCTGGAAGGTAGGAACAGGGCAACCATTGTGGGAGGCTGGTGTGGTGTGTACAAATCTTTAGAGAGAATCGGTTCTATCTGATATAAAAACAGTTCCAACTGAAGAAGCAATCAAGCCTACCCCAAGGGTCATATGCAGCAGTGGGATTCAAATTTTTTAACAACCGGTTCTGTGGGCGTGGCTAGGTGGGTGTAGCCATGTAACTGGGTGGGCATGGCTTTTTTTTTTCTTTTTTTGCAGCAATCTGCCCCCCCCCTTTTGTTTTTTTGCCTCCTGGACTCAGGGAAGTCTTCTGATGGGGGGCATTTTTGCTCCCAGAAGGCTCCCGTGGGGCCCAAGAAGGCAAAAAACAGAGCTTGGGGGGGGTTACCAGCACTTCCCCCCATGACCCCCCCCCCGACCTGCCGCACCCCTTTTTGCCTCCTGGGTGACTGGGCGAGGGAGAATGTAGTCAGCGATGTCATGCATGTGCGCAATGTCACACACGCGCAATAAGGACTGACTGGGCAGGCAGAGAGGGGCAGGGTCAGCCAGGGGCACAATTTGCCAGTTCCCTGAACTGCACAGAATCATAACAATCGGTTCTATAGAACCGGTCTGAACCAGGAGAATCCCACTCCTGGTCATATGGCTCCAGAAATAGCAAACAGCCTTATCTCATTATTTTTGTCAGTCCTGCATCAAATAGACGATGAAAATGGTCTTTTAAAGAGGCTTACCAGAGACTCGCTGGCACACTGGAAGACATAGCAAGCATACTGGCTTATTCCAGGTTCGGTGGATTCCCGACATATAAAGCCAAAATGATCGATGTATTTTATGCCCTAGAGGGAAGGAAAGGGAGAAATGGAACACGCCATCAACATTTAGTTCAAGCAAATTAAAGAAGCAATGATTAAAGCCATCAAAGGTTAAGGGTTTCCCCTGTCCTCTTATGTCTGGCTTTAGGGGGTGGTGTTCAACTCTGTTTCCTTGTTGAAGGAGTCAGCATTATCCCAAATCTCTTCTGTCGGCATGACTGTACCCCAAGGTGCACGGAATGCTGTTCCCTTCTCACCAAAGTGGTTCCTATTTATCTACTTGCATTTGCATGCTTTCGAACTGTTAGGCTGGCAGGAGCTGAGGCAAGAATGGGAGCTCACCCCATCTTGAGGTACTTTTGGGCCTCGAACTACTAATCTTTCCTTTGACAATCATAGCGTCTTAGTTGCTAGGCCACCGTGCCCCCATTAAAGCCATTCACCAGAGCACAGGTGGTCCTTGACTTACAACAGTTCATTTAGTGACTGAAGTTACCACGGGACTGAAAGAAGTCAGACTTCTTATGACTGTTGTTTCACACTTTTGACCATGGCAGCATCCCCATGATTGGGTGATAAAAATCTAGATGCTTCGGAACTGGCTCATATTTATGACACTGGGCAGGGTCTTGGGGTCATATGATCACCTTCTGACAAGCAAAGTCAGTGGGAAAGCCAGATTCACTTAACAACTGGGCTTCTTTGCCAGGAGTTTTTGCAAACCAGACAGTTCTTTGTTTCCTCCCCACAAGAGTCATCCACCTGGTGGGGGTTATCATTAAATACATGACTGGAGAGGAGTCTGACAATTTGCCACAGCCAACTTGCCATGGCCAACATGGAGAGTTGGCCATGGCAAGTTGTCTTGCAGCCTGTTGGCCATGCTGAATTGGCTGCAGCGAGTTGGCCATGGTGAGTTGGCCATGGTTAGTTGGCCATGGCGCGTTGGCTATGGTGAGTTGGCTGCAGCGAGTTGGCCATGGTGAGTTGGCCATGGCACATTGGCCATGGTGAGTTGACCATGAAGAGTTGACTATGGAGAGTTGGCTGCAGCAAGTTGGCTGTGACAATTTGCCCCATTCCCACTGGAGAGTAATCCAGTTTAAGAAATTAATTCCATTCTAAAAAGGAAGGCTAACTCTTGCCTTAACTCCACACATATTTTGGGCCTCACCACAGAAAGGATGTAGCTTGGGAAAATCATGCCTGGCAGTCAATTACTTCTGAGGAGACCTGCCCGGTGTTTACTTCACTGACCTGGTCTAAAGGCTCTGGGGCTCAACGTTAGCTGCTCAGTCGGTCCTTTGCTCAGAAGGAGCTGTGAGATGCCAGAATAACACATATCTCATTGTTTATTGTTCTCTAGGGAACAAGGAAGCATAGAGGGGCCCTTTCATGGGCCATGTGCTGCTTTTCATGTTTACATTGCCTGTCAACTTGCACAGACTTTACAAATGAACCTTTCTGTTTAAAAATCAAACCGGCGCAGTGCACTTCCCCCACCCAAAATCCGTTTCAAGTTGTGCTGCTATTTCAGTCCAAAAAAACAGAAGAGAGTAGTAGGAGGATGCACACGTATTTCAGGAACTCTAACTCTGGCCACAAAGAACTCCAGCAAAAAACAGAAATGAAGAATAATTTTAAGCTTCCTCTTCTGTCGAGGTGAGCAGAATCATCCAATGTTTTGAACCATCTTTTTTGTGATTTCTCCCTCAGTATAAAATGAAAATAGAAGGTACATAAAGGAGGGTGTTGACTTATTTAACCACTGCCCAATTTATTTAACAGTTGGCCGAGACGAGCCAAGGAGATTCATACTGTGGAAACTCAACCTTCTTCTACGTTACCACCTTCCAGAATTGGTTCATTACAAATCCCATCCTTCTGGTTAGAATGAATTGTGGGGTTGAGCTGGAAACCCTGAGAGCTGTAACTAAGCAGATCTAAAGAAAACCAGACTGGAGAAGACCAGGGGTGGGATTCAAATTTCTTAACAATCGGTTCTGTGGGCGTGGCCTAATTTGTGGATGTGGCTTGGTGGTCATGTGACTGGGTGGGCATGGCTTGCTGATTGGGCACAGATTGGTGGTCACGTGACTGGTTGGTTGTGGTTTGCATGTAAATATTATAAATATTTATGTAAATATTTAATTTTTTTAATTAAAAAAAGAGCAACTTTTACCCAAAATCAGGCAGAGCAGGCAGGCAGATTGAGTTGCTCGCAGAATCACAGATTCACTCAGAGATCTACCATTCTGCAATCTGCGATCTGAGTCTGCACTGAAAAATAGAAGCTTCAGTCCTAAGGACGGTTCAGCTCTGCTTTTAGAGTAGCTAGAAAGCAAGAAATCCAATGATTTCCTGCTTTTTAGCTAATCTAAATCTCCTGGCACAGCAGAACAGCTGTTGGGGGAGGAAAGAAAAATAGCAACTTACCAAATGCAAGTTTGATGGCATGCATGCCAGGTAAGGAGTGACGGGATGGGGAGGGGCCAGCCAGTGGCACGATTTGCCAGTTCTCCTAACTGCGCAGAATTGTAATAACCAGTTCTATAGAACTGGTCCGACCAGGTAGAGTCCCAGCCCTGGAGAAGACGGATTTCCTCATGAAAGAGGAGGAGCTTCATGGCTGGAAACTTTCAAGAAGAGATTGGACTGCCATATGTCAAAAATGGTGTAGGGTCTCCTGCTTGGGTGGGGGGTTGGACTAGAGGACCTACAAGGTCCCTCCCAACTCTGTTGATCTGTTTGCTGGCTTAGGAAAAAGTCTTTGGTGTTTGGCCTCTGTCATGCTTAGGAAATCAAGATTTGGTTTGCTGAACTGGCCATAAAATTAGCTACTGGTTCGGTACCAGATCGCCTGAATTGAGGCAAATCGGTAGCAGCCCACCCCTTGTTGTAGTATCCCGGGCTTATGTGATCCTCTTTTGCAACCTTCTGACAAGCAAAGTCCGGGGAGGGGAAACCAGATTCGCTTAACGACCGAGTTACTAACTTAAGAACTGCAATGATTCATAACAACTGTGGCCCGAATGGTTGTGACATTTAACACCTTTTGCTTAGCAACAGAAATGTTGGGTTCAGTTGTTGGTCATTGTCTGGGTATGCTTTGCTGTGCTTCTATAAGAATCTGAACTACTAACAGCCAAAGCAAACTGGTGGTAGATAAGAGCCAATGGAATTCAAGGTGGGTTGGCCTTAGATCTCTGTAAAGGGACTCGAGACTGATGACATGCCTGACTCCTCCCTCAGGCTCAGCCTGGTCATCTCCTGCAGCCCCGTTTGTGAACACAAACTTCATCTTGGTGGTCATCTAGAAGGCACCATTCCCAAATACCAAATGTGTCCCCTGCTCATCCCTCAAAATTGGGTTCCATAAAAAGCTACATTTGCCAGCATAAGCCAAATCCCACAACTAAAAGAAGAAAATTGAGGTGGCGGGGGGGGGGGAATCTAAGGTCATCTAGCTTCCTTCACAATCACTAGGTCTTAAAAATGTAGGCCATTCAAAAACCTGTCCAGCCTTGTTTCTCCAAGCTGGGATTCCAACTGTCCTTCTTACCTGAGAACACGAGGAGATGTCTTTGAAGTTCTTCTCCAACACAACTGATTTGGAGTCTGGACTGATGAGGTTAATTTCAAATCGACCAACCTTGGAAGAGAGAAAAAAACATGTCAAAGCAGGAGGTGATGCAGAATATCTCGGGGGGGGGGGGGGAAGCTGTTCTGAAACCTGTGGGCCCAGCACCAAAATATTTCCTCACATAGTTTATCAAAGGCACGTAAAAGGGAAGCTTCCCAAACTGATGTTCTGCCAAGAATGAGTCAGAGATGCTGCCAAGGAGCTGCCTGACTAACCCTCCCCAAAAAATGAAAAAGTCTTGCAGAGACATTCTCCAGCCCTTGGCTTTGGTTTCACAGATCAGGAGTTGCACCGAGATCTTCCATACTGTGGTCCATTTTTCTCTTAACTTCCACCTTAGTATTTATTGCTGGGAAAGGTAACTGGTACCAACTTCTGCCCTCCACCAAAATACCAAATGGCAGTGGTGGGATTCAAATAATTTAACAACCGGTTGTCTGCCCTAATGACCACTGGATAGGCATGGCTGGGTGGTCATGTAACTAGGTGGGCGTGGCCAACTTGACCTCACTCACATCGAGGGGTGCATTGCCTCCCGATCTTGCCTGACCGCTTGCTGGGTGGGGAGGGAGGCAATTCATTAAATTCGCCACACTCCACAAAAAAATAGCAACCGGTTCTACTGAACCAGGGCGAACCGGTTGAATCCCACCACTGCAAAATGGTCCACCAATTCGGTTGCCTAATGTTTGTTGCTTTGGGCCTCTCCACAGAGCATAAGAGCTCTTTTACTTAATTCCTTACATGTTTAGGGCAACTGTAACACCTTCTGTTGACCACGGATCAGAGATGGAGACCTGCCAAGCCTAGGCTATAAAAACATATCCATCTCTTTTCTCTCCCTCTCTCTCTCCCTCTTTCCCTCTCTCCCTCTCTCCCCCCCTCTCCGCATCACTCACCCTCTTTTATTCTCTCCCCCTTTCTCTCTTTCCTTTGCATGCTTTTATTTACCTCACAACAATGCAATTTCACCCTATCTTGGAGGTCTGAACAGTCAGAACAATTTGCTTCTAGCAGCTCTCTTCCTTTCTTCTCTTTCCATGTTTACTCTTCAACATCCCAGAAGATACAAACGCCTCAGGCATTTATGTAGTAATACCTCTTATTTTGACTCTCAGATCTCTCAATCCTGTAGGCAGATCTGGCTGCAGTCATTAAGAAATTTCAAGGGGCAAAATTAAAACTCTTTAAAAAGAACCCAAATCAAAACTGTGGTTAGACAAAAGCGCTCACAGCCACCTGGTCCTCCACAAAAGCCTACCGTGTCCTCCCAAATGGCACCCACCAGCTCACAACAATTGAAACATCAAAGCACTGATAGCTGTATATCCAAAGGCTATTATCAATTTTAACCAAATGGACATAACATTATGTTGTGCAAGAGCACTCAATCGTCAAGACCAAAGTTGGCTCAACAGGACTGTCCACGCCCACATCAGAAATGTCCCTACCTGAAACAACATTGTCCTGTTTTTTTCAGAATCGGAGGGCTGGACGTGGCTCGGGGCGCTGGCATGGCGCCTTCGGGATAAAGGCTTGGAGTTATTCTCCTGAGCTCTCCTTTGCAGGCTGGCAGTGCTGCTGCAGCGAGAACGAAATTCCAGCTGCTCCTCCACTCCCGAATCCTCCAGGATCCGCTCAGGGAAAGAGGTCCGGCAGCTGGCCAGGTTGGTCTGACTCCCCACGATGAACATCCCTGGGGTACCTCCGCTGGAGCCCTCCATCTCCTGAAATGGACTGTCCAAGGGGGAAGAGGGGCCATCTTCCCATGTCATGAGGTCCGCACTGGACTCGGTGCTGCAGTGCTCGCTCAGCAGTTTCAGGCGTTGACGTTCATGGAGGTGGAACTTCTCGATGCAGTCATCGATGAGGGAGGAGGGGGCCTTTTTGTGGGACACCGTCACCTTCCCACAATACAGAACCTCAAATTTTTGGGAGTTGTAGAAGGCATCTTCATTTTCTTTATTGGGCTTGACGTCTTCTTTGAGGGCCACTTTGGAAGCCTGTCTTATACTACTGATGACATCTGGAACCTTAAAAAGAGAGCAAAAGGAACAGAGAGAGAATGATATTATGAAGGATGCTGAAAATGCAAGGGATGAACTGAAAGAAGGAGAGAGACAATTCCCACATCTGTGCTACAGCAATGCCAAGAAGTAGTTTGTGGTTTCTATACCTAGTTTAATAGAAGGAAGGGCTGGGAACAAGATGATAGTTGTGTTCTGATATCTCAGGAGTTGCCACAAAGAAAAGGGAATCAAGACCAAAATAACAGAAGTCAGGACAAGAAGCAATGGGTCAGAGGTGGTATTCAGCAGGTTTTGACTAGCTCTGGAGAACCGGTAGCGGAAATTTTGAATAGTTTGGAGAACTGGCAAATACAACCTCTGACTGGTCCCGCCCCCATCTATTCTCTGCCTCCTGAGTCCCAGATGATTGTCTGGGTTGCCCTGCACAGGAGAACAGAGCTGGAGAGCAGGTTAGTGGGGTGGGGTGGAAATGGAACTTTGCAGTAACCTTCCCCCAGGAGTGGGGAGGGAATGGGAAGTTTTTAGCATCCTTCCCGTCATGGCCACCAAGCCACACTCACAGAACCGGTAGTAAAAAAAATTGAATCTCACCACTGCAGTGGATGTAAACTAATCAAAGAGAGAACCAATCTTGAAATGAGGATAAATTTCCTGACAGTTAGAACAATTAATCAGTGGAACAACTTGCCTCCAGAAGTTTTGAATGTTCTAACACTGGAAGTCTTTAAGAAGAAATTGGATAACCCTTTGTCTGAAATGCTGTAGGGTTTCCTGCCTAAGCAGGAGGTTGGACTAGAAGACCTCCAAGGTTCCTTCCAATTCTGTTATTCTGTTCTGTTTGTCTGAATTCAAAAGTGTGTGGAGAAAACAGGGCATTTCTCAGCTCAAGATATTGTTAACCGTCACTATCTTCTCTGACAGAACCACAACACTGGATTCTTTCCTCCTTAATAGATTATATTTGGCTTTTCCCAATATTCCTTTCTCCTTAAAACATTGCATTTTACTTTCCTCCTTGCGTCTCTATAGAAGTAGAAAGCTCAAAGGACACTAGAGGAACAATGGAAAACAAGCCTAATAATGAAGATTAAAGATTCCAAACTCTTGGTATTAATTACAGATTTCATAGGAAAGTCCAAGCTATGAAGTAATATAGTCAATTAGCAAAGATCTACAATATTGTAAGGAAAACTTTGTATGTCTATATTTTATTTATTTCATTTTTATTTGTCAATTGCTTACAAGATAACAGGTATAAGTATAAACATAGTTATGAATACATGAAATGGATACATATAAGAAAAATAATGAGAAACAACAGGACAGGGATGGTAGGCACGTTGGTGCACTTATGCACGGCCCCTACAGACCTCTTAGGAAAGGGGTAAGGTCAATAGTAGACAGTCTGGGGGAAAAACCAGAGTCAGATAGAGTATTCCAGACAATGTATGTATTATATGTATGGCAAATGAATGTGTGAAGTTTCTGCTTCAGTTGAATGTCAAAACCCAGAGGCAGATGTTTGAATACCACTGAAACACCATTTCCTGCTACCAAAAGAACCGAAAACAAACCCTGAAAAAAGCAAATAAGAGAAAAATGCAACTGTCCCGTGGTCTATCCTTCCAGTCACACCAGATCAGCATTGCAAACATGCGACACTGGCTTTTTAAGATACAAAGGAGAGAGGGAGGGCTTAAAACTTGGAGGCTCTTCAAGGGACAAGATTGTGCAAGACAAAACTCCCCCTTGCCGTCTCAACAAGAACGCAAGGGAGTGGAAAAATAAGTGAAAGCTTTCTGGACATGGAGTTGATTTGTTTCAAACACGACAACAGCAACCAGCAGAAAAATCTTTCCAGATATTGTTAGATCTAAAGCTAACGTCGAAAATATTCGTAAATATTTCATCTGAAGTTGTACCCGTTTGGGAACAAAAAGATACCAAAAATGTAATTATGTAAAGTCTATGCAAAGTTGACAGCTTTGTTGTAACTCAACTCTACTTCTAAAGTGTGTGTGTGTGTGTATTACAAACTATTCTAAAATACAAGTTGCAGGGGTACTTATAAAAGAAGAAACAGACATCCTGCAATCTCCGGAACTTAAAATTATATTTATTGTATTTATGAAGCTTTCATCAGCCTCTGCTAATATAGTCAGAGTATTAAGCTAGAATACTCCTTGGAAGGGCCTATCATGCGTGCAAGGGCTAAATTGATTGATACATAAAGGCAGAGATCTCTGTAATGGTAGCTTAATACTCTGATGATGTCAGCAGAGGCTGATGAAAACTTAGTAAATAACAATAAATATAATTTTAAGTTCTGGAGATCGCAGGGTGGCTGTTTCTTCTTTTACATATGTGTGTGTATGTGTATGTATATATGTGTGTGTATAATTTGTCCAAATAAGAACCTGAAAGGGCCATGTAACTAATTACACTGATTTTATCTCTTCACCATCCATCCTGAGTCATGGTGGAATGCAGTATTGCAGGCAAATTCTCGATCTTTACTTGTACGGACCTTTATCGTCCCATCTGATCACCCTGGAAGAGCGGATTGCCGCTCCTTAGCTGGGTTACTCCCCCAAAATAACATAGCAGGTAAGGATGTTTTGCATTGCTGTTCACACACGTGCAGCTCGTGTTAGGTGCGTGTGCAAAGCACGTGTGCGTGCGATCAACGAACCGGTTCTTATACCGGCAGCATCGCACCCCTGCCCCACAGACTATGCATGCCATGCTTCGAAATTACAATATCTGGATCAGTTTTCAGAAAGCAGCCAGAGGCTCAAGTGTGACGGAAGAGCAAGTGCAATTAAAAAAAAAAAATAACACCACATATACTTCCTGCCCTGCAAGCACACGGATAGACACCAAGGATGGATGCTCTTTATCAGTTCCAGATTGTGCATCTGTCTTCCTCCTTGCACAATTGCTCAATTCGCACAATTGCAGGAGGATTTCAATGGGCAGGTTTTGCTCCTTTGAATGCAACAGCTGCTGAAAGCATAGCAGAGATATAAATATGTTATGTATGTACGGCGGTCTGTGGGCAAGCATGCGTATAGCATTTCTCTTGAACTGTTGAAAATCCAATAAAGAATGGCTTTATTCGAAAAGGTTAATGATAGATCTCATCATGCTTCCGTTTGGGAAGCACTTCTGGGTTCTGGGCTTGTGATGGAAAAAAGTGAAATTTTCATTTGAGTTTTGCCAATTGGATAGATTAGTTGCTGCAGAAATGATGTGGATATAAAAGTAAAAAGCCAATGTTGTAATGTTGCTGGTTTCTATTGTGCTAAAGAGAGTCAGCACCTTTTTTCCTCCCTTTTCCTCAATCTATCTCACATTTTCTCTTCCCTTCTCTTTTTTTTTCCTTTCCCTCTTTTCTCATTGTTTTTATTTTCCTTTGTATTTTATATTCTGATAAACAAATAAAATTTGCAAAACCCAACAGAGACCAAAACATAAACAAGCTATGTGAAATATTTAAAAACCCAGCAATGGAAGATTACACCCCCAAGGGCAATCTGGGTCTGCCACAATGAGTTCTTCAGCACTAAAAAATGAAGTGAGAACAATAAACCAATAAAACACCTTTCCCTCAGAAGCTGTGGGAGCTTCATCACTTGAGACTTTCAAGAAGAGATTGGACTGCCATTTGTCAGAAATGGTATGTAGGTTCTCCTGCTTGGGTGGAGGTTTGGACTAGATGACCTATTAGGTCCCTTCCAACTCTGATTATGTTATCTGTTAAGTTGTAAACATTCACACACAGATATACAGAGAGAGAGAAGGAGGGAGGGAGAGAGGAAAAAGGAAGGAAGAAAAGAAAGAAAGAAAGAAAGAAAGAAAGAAAGAAAGAAAGAAAGAAAGAAAGAAAGAAAGA
>BLBF01000073.1:15344756-15355260 GCA_015471245.1 Laticauda colubrina
CTTCCTTCCTTCCTTCCTTCCTTCCTTCCTTCCTTCCTTCCTTCCTTGAATCCCCCCTCTGATGTACAGATTGTCCTCAACTTATGACCACAATTAAGCCCGATTTTTGTTGCTAAGTGAGGCATTTGTTAAGCAGACCTTTGCCCCATTTTACGACTGCTCACCAAAAACCCAGGCTCGTGCATCGTATGAAACCTTTAACCAGCCACCAGAGTGATTTCACCTACTACGACAATAAGTCAAAAGTAAGCAAGTCATTATGGCACAGGGCCACATCAACATGATGCTTCCCCCTGTCATTGAAAAGCTTTTTAGGAGGTAACCAGCCCTTTTACTGAAGTGGAGAAAGTTTAGCACCCACCCCTCTCCTAGAAGAATGAAATATTTTGAGAAATATTAAAAAGGCAGAATATTATATTTCCCTAAAGGAGAAGCATGCAGTTGGAAAATAGCCCTCACCTTTCTTTCTTTTTTCTTTTTAAATTTAAAAAAATATTTATTGAAAGTCAAAATATTAAAGTTTACAAAAGTTCAAAAGATTAAAAAATTTACAAAAATTTCTATAATAGAAGATGTGTCAATATCTTTCAACATCATTTTCTTGACAGTACAATAAATACAATACATACAATTCATACTAGACAATTATTCATAGTTTTGGTAATATTAATTCACAGTGCCTTAATATTAATAAAAAGTGATTCATGTATATAGGTCATTTGTTCAAAAAAGAAAAATATAACATTAACAGTAAATACAGATATATATCTAAAAAGAGAAAAATCACTGATAAATCTATATAATTATAGTTTATGTACTGTGCTCTCTATTCCATAACCAAAAGAGTAGGTGTGTTATATATTTTTCAGTATACAATATAATGACATAAATATTATAAATTAAATATGAATATTTACATAGATCTCCATTTTCTGGAAGTTGCTCAATTTCAACAGCTTCTTGGTCCTACCTATATACCAGTATGCCAATTTTATTTCCTCTTTTAATCTATAGTTTTCATGTTTTGCTCTCTACCCATTGATACCAAATATTCCAAATTGAGTAATATTCTGAGTCTTCTTTAACATTTAATTTCATTGTGAGCCCCCACTTTTCTTAAGAGTCCCAGAAGGACTGGACCAGCCTATCTACAAGACAAAAGGCCTTCAGCCTCAGGGTGATGGGGTGAGCCCTCACTCAAGATCCAAACCAGGACAAAGCCCTTTAAAACACAATAGGAATTTCCCACAGAACACAATACCTCTTCAATACATCATCACCCTCCAAGTTTCAACCAAACCTGGGAGATCAGACAACCTCAACTACGACCCCAGCATAGTCCCAGCAACCCAAAGAATACATGCTCTTGCCATAGGAACAGGAAGCTCATGGGCAAGGCCCAAGAGAGGGTATAAATAACCCTCCCTCTCCACTCCACATGGTCAGCTGCACCAGGACCATGTGCTTGGTGGTTCTGCTTCATTTAACCATCTTTCCAATCAGGCTCCGTATTTCCAGGGTCTTTCTCCCCACTTGGAACTGAACCAGATGAATATTTCTTCCAAACAGAAGATATGATGTTCAAGGGCTGTTGGAGATTCCCATGGGTTAAGCATCAGAATAGTCATATCTTTTGGATAAACAGTTGGCTTTTGGATTTCTGCATGAGCGTGCATGGAAGCAGCTACTCATCAGATGCCCTGAGTGTATCTGGGATGGGAAGAAAATATGTCAGAAGAATCATTCCTAGGTGAGTCAGGAGCAAGAATGTTTATGAGGATTATTTGTAATACACATGTTTATTTCACAAAGCACTGCAAAAAAAAAAAAAAAAAAAAGACAACAGCACAACATGTATCTGCGGAGTGCCTAAAGCTTGTACTTTTGGCTTGTGATACATGTGATGCAATACATTTAGCACACTCTCTTTCATGTTCCATTTCTTTCCCCCTGGAGTTTTGTTCTTTGCGATGCTTGATTTTGGAGGAAAGGAGACTAAGAGACCCAGCAAAAGAACTGAAGAATTGAAGAAGATTCTTGGGCGAGAAGGGAAACATCTTCCAGGAAAAATCCAAGAAAGTCCAGTTGCCTTTTGAATACTGCTGTCATGTCCCCCCCCAGTTCTTTTTTCTAGACTAGCCAAACCCAAATCTGCTCTAACCCAACTCCTTTTCCAATAAAACAAACAATCACCAAAGGGGACAGAAACCTTTTAATGAGTCTTACGAACCTCTGGTTAAAAGGATGCTGCAAACTAATTAACTTAGTTTGTGCTTAGTAAGCATAAACCTCACCAAAACTGTGTGAGACTGCCAAGAATCACAGATAAAAAAATACTTCACAACACAAGAGTCTTCAAATACCAACTTAAGATACTGTAATGTCCATGAGGCTGCTTCAAAATGTCTTTGCTTCCTGCAAAAAATGTTCGCTTCACAGCTGGCTTTTATCTTCTTGAAGTAGGGGCCATTACCTTGCAGCCTTACTCTTGAGTCGCCCGTGCTGTTGCGGCTGCTCTTTCCTGTGAGCAATCCTGCATGCACGCGCACTTGGCACAGGCTTCTTGGGAACCTCCTCATCACAGCTGCCAGCCCCCACAATCTCTGAAGGCAGCAGTCCATTCCGTAATGGTCCTGGCCCCTCATCTGAGTCCTCACTCTCCTCAGCTGTCCGCACCTGCTGCAGGCTAACCACTACAAAATCCTCCAACCGTTCTTCATATGTTTTAGCCTCCAGGCCTTTAATCATCTTACGTCCTCTTCTTTGAGACTTTTGGAAAAAGTGCAAAGAAGAACAATGGATGATAAAACATAAGAATGGTTGGAGGATTTGGGTTTGGCTAGTCTAGAGAAAAAGATTAGGAGGGACATGATAGTAGGATTCCAGTATTTAATGCCAGTTCATGGACTGGAGGTTGGGGACTCCTGGACTAGAAGATCTCCAAGGTCCCTTCCACCTGGTGTTTTTTTGTTATTCAATTAAGTTGATAAGCTAAGAGGACTTCAATCTAGTTCTAGCTGGATGTGAAATCACCAAGGGATTCCAAAGCTTGTCTAGACTCTGATGGAAACAAGAAACTCACCAACAAGCCACACCAGGGCAGAGGGCAATGCCCAGTCACTTCCATGTTATGGACAAAAGGACAGGCATGATCATTAATTAATTGACACATTAAAAGAAGCATGTTGACAAAATTTACAGTTTTCTTATTTTTTTAAGATAATTCTATCTTTTGTCCACCTGATTGCCTTCTTCAGCTGTTTCCATGCCATTCTTAAATGTAACGTGTCACCCTAATGCAAGGGCCAGGTGAGCTGGTTTCCCGCTGTGAGGCCCTAACCAGCCACGCAACTCTGAGGCCTGTACAAAATGGCTGCCTGCCACGTGCTCTGGGCCTTGGATCAAAATGATGTTAAAGGCCCATCCTTTTCAAACCATAAAACAAGAGTCTTCAAACTTGGCAAGTTTAAGACTCATGGACTCCAACTCCTAGAATTCCTCAGCAAACATGACTGGAGGAGGAATTCTGGGAGTTGAAGTTCACAAATCTTAAAGTTGCCAAATTTGAAGACCCCTGCCATAAAAAGTTAATAAATTATTCTTGGAAGTCAGCAAACAGCGAGTTAAACTCAGGGTGGATTCCTTGAAGACCAGAAAGTTCCTTCTCAACTGAAGTTGCAGAGTTTAATAAACCAACAGCATTTTGTAATCTTGTGGTTTACTTTCCTCCTTCATGAAGGTCACAACCAGAAGACCTCATCCTTACATAATAACAGAAAGTATATATTTTATATCAGGCAGAAAATGTGGAAGAAGGGAAGGGAAAGGTGGTTTTACCATATGTGTGTGTCCGTTTATTTACACCTTCCAGAATAATGCCCTCTTTCTGATTGTGCCCTAAAGTGGTACAGCTATTAAATCAACACTAGAAATCCTGGAAAAGAAAAAAATATTGGAAAACAAATCACGTTAAAACAAAAAAGACAACTTATGGTAAGGCACACACTTTGTTAATCAACCAATTAAATATGAGCCAACAGTGTGCAGCGGCAGCCAAAAAAGCCATTGTAATCCTAAACTGCATTAGCAGAAGGATACAATCAAGATTAAGTGAGGTACTAATACCATCTATAAAGCCTTAGTAAGATCACACCTAGAATACTGCATCCAGTTTGGGTCGCCATACCATAAAAAAGATGTTGAGACTCTAGAAAGACTGCAGAGAAGAACAACCAGGATGATTTGGGGACTGGAGACTAATAAAGAACGTTTGCAGGAACTGGGCCTGGCTAGTCTAGTGAAGAGAAGGACCAGGGGAGACATGATAGCAGTCTTCCAAAATTTGAGTGGTTGCCACAGAGAGGAGGAGGGGGTCAAGCTATTTTCCAAGGCACCTGAAGGCCAGACAAGGAATAATGGATGAAAACCGAACGAGGAGAGATTCAACCTAGAAACTTTCTGACAGTGAGAGCAACCCACCAATGGAACAGAAGTTGCCTTCAGAAGTTGTGGGAGCTTCATCAGTGGAAGCTTTCAAGAAGAGACTGGATTGTAATCTGTCAGAAATGGTATAGGGTCTGCTTGGGCGGAGAGTTGGACTAATCTGTAGTTAATCTATACCTGTATCTGTATCTGCCAAAAAGGAAGGCCACTGATACAAAACCCTAGCTCCCTGGTACATTAATTTGGGGAAGTAACCAATAGTTTGCAATTTCTCCCAACTTTTTGCCATATCTTATAAAACTTCTGTACCCTTTGAAGGAAGTTGGCAGGGGGAATGTGAATGGAGGCTGTAGAGGTGAAAAGTAAGTCCGTTGGACCCTAGAGGAAGTTAGATAAACCTGCAAACAAGAATACTTGCTGACAAAAAAGCGAGCTTGTCCTCCAAGACTGAATTCCTCCTGCAAGGAAGAGTTTCCCTCAAGACCTTGGGGAATGCCACAAGCCTCTCTTGCTGCAATGCAGGAGCTGGTTTGCTTCTAGGAAGAACAAAAAATTGCAGAGTTTGTGTCCTCAGGAGACAAGCTTGCAAGGAAAGCTTGCAAGACAAGCTTACTTCTGAAGTAAGGAAACACACACATCAGGGGAAGCTGTCTAAATAATCATGTCATCTTAGCAAAGTCTTATGATTTTTTTACAACATGGTAAATGGTTGACATTGACAGCTGAGATCAAGAAATCAAGGTTCGTGCAGGCTTAAGATGCCAAGACAGACCCTGGAAACCACACAACCAACCATTATAATGGGCACTTAGGATGAAGAAACAAGACATTCTCTAGCTTAGTTTGCTTCATTAATACTGCATCCAATTTTGGTCACCATACTATTAAAAAGATGTTGAGACTCTAGGAAGAATGCAGAGAAGAGCAACTGAGATGATGAGGGGCCTGGAGACTAAAACATATGAGGAACGGTTGCAGGAACTGGGCAAGGCTAGTCTAGTGAACAGAAAGATCAGGGGAGGCAGGATAGCACTGTTCCAATATTTGAGAGGCTGCCACAAAGACGAGGGGTCCAAGCTCTTTTCCAAGGCACCTGAAGGCCAGACAAAGAATAATGGATGAAAACTGATCAACCTAGAAATAAGGAGAAGTCTTCCGACAGTGAGAACAACCAACCAATCAGCCTTCGGAAGTTGTGGGAGCTTCATAACAGGAGAGTTTCAAGAAGAGATTAGACTGCCATCTGCCAGAAATGGTGTAGGGTCTCCTGTTTGGGTGAGGGAGGGGGTTGGACTAGATGACCTACAAGATCCCTTCCAACTCTGTTAATCTGTAAAATTAAATTCCTCCAGTTTCATCTCAGAAACACCATCAATTATCTAACTGAAAACTAAAGGCAGTTTATCCTTCATCCGCGTCATTCCTTTTCCTCTTGCTATTTTAGGATTCTGCTCCTTCTGGGCCTGTCATTTCAAGCTCTTTTCTGAGATGAATCCTCAAAGAATGTGTCATACAGAGAAACACAAGGTTATTGAGAGCCACGATGGCGCAGTGGTTAGAATATAGTGTTGTAGGATAACTCTGCCCCTAGCCAAGAGGTCGATCCGGATCAGTTCCAGATTGACTCAGCCTTCCATCCTTTTTTTGTGTATAAAGTACAAAAAGAAAAAAATAGGAAATTAAGGAAAGGAAAGGGAATGGGAAAAAAGGAGTGTGAAATACAAGGAGGAAGAGAAAAGGAAAGAAAAGAAAAGGGGCAGTGACTTCCAACTCTTCCTACAAGATAAATACAATCCAACCTTAACTTTTTGTTTTTACACATTAATATATCTAGCCATTTCTGTAACACCAAATCGTTCTTTTCAACAAAACCAAAATCAAAGCTTCATTTTTTTTCACAAGCACAAATTCCAGAAGTGATAGCTTAATAAGAATATATTTTCCTCTTTAAAACCAATTATTAAATTTAAACATTCCTGCTTTATCTTCCTTACTATGGAAATAGTATGCCTTTCTATTTGCATCTAGCAGTCTTTGTAAACTGTCACCCCTCCTCCCCTTTCAAAAAAGAGTTCCCCCGCTTTAGCAAGGCCAAAGAATTTGAAAATAAATTTCATAAATAAAAACAGCCCACTGTCCTTCCAAGGATGGTAAAATGAGGACACAGATTGTTGGGGGTAATATTCAGACTTTGAAAACCACTCAGAGAGGACTAGAAAGCACTATGAAGCGGTATATAAGTGTAAATGGTATAGCTATTGCTATTAAACATGCTAGGAAAACTCTTTATGGAAAGCCCTGTGCAAAATACTGGACCTAGTCAAATATCTGTCCAAATGTTAGTTCAGCAAAATTTTAAGGGAAGAAAACTTCAGAATTGGAAGATAAGTGGCAATGGAATTTATCTGGTCTTGTCTGGAATGCTGTGTGAACCCAGAACACTGTGCTTTGCAGAGTAAACCATGGTTGAAAACTCTGCTTTGGTGTGTTCTGGCTGCAACAGGCCAATGTAGAAATTTGAGAGAGGGAGGGAAAAAAAAACCCCAATTCAAGCACAAAAATTGCAGTTTTCAGCAAGGTACCCAACAAAGGCCCAAAACTAGACCCGATTTTCATGTCTGCAAGGCATTTTTTAAAAAGAAGAAACAGGACCAAACACCATCTCATCTTACAGCCTTAAATTGGAACCACTCTTGCAGCATAGAACTAAAGATAGCTACAGTCACAATATCTTCAAGGGAATTACTTTACAGAGTCAAGTTGGGCCAATCCTTCTGAAAACTGTTTTCTAGTAATCCTTTCTTACTTTCCCATGTACTCTGTTAGTGGCCTGCACAATTTGATGGCCACTCTGTAAGCAGGAGGTGTGCTGCTATCGGTTTGCACCAGTTGAGACGAACCAGATGTTAATTTTGCATCTGGTTCGCCGAACTGGTAGTTGCAACTACTGACTTGGCCCCTCACACCATTCCCCTCCCCTCCCTGGAGCCTCCATGCAGCCCGTTTTGAATTTCAGGTAAGTGCAGAGCCCGCACAAAGGCTCAAGAAGGGTGAAAAATGAGCCTCTGGAAGACCAGAAATGGACCTCTTTCCAGCCTCCAAAGACCCTCTGGAACTTGGGGAGGGTGAAAAAATGGGTCTCCCAGAAGTTCCAGAAGGCAGGAAATGGGCCCAAAACTAGGGGGAGGCCATTTTTCACACCCACAAAGGCTTGAGAAAAGCCTCCAGAGCCAGGAAGGGCAAAAATGGGCCTCCCAGAAGCTCCAGAAGATTGGAAATGGGCCCATTTCCGGCCTCCAGAGCCCAGGGAAACTGTTTCACCTTCCTGGGGGCTCGAGGAAAGCCTCTGGAGCCCTGGGAGGGTGAAAACAGCCCCCCCCCCGAAGTGCAGGCCACACCAGGGCCACGCTCACCCAGTAACCCGGCAGAGAACTGGTTGCTAAATTTTTTCAAGCCCTCCCCTGTCTGTAAGGCTCCCTGAGGCTTAGTGAAAGTGCTGAGGGAAACAGGTTAGAATTACAGGAATAAGCGGCAGTGACGTTTATAAAAGTTACACAAGGAAAATTCTTTCCTCGAAGGCCTTTTTCTCTCCCAAAGAAAAGGACTTCTGAAGAATATAAATCAATCTGAGACCCTCTTTGTTTGCAAAATTAATGGTCTGATACAGATAGGTATGTGTGGGTACTTTAAGCACCAAACTGACCAATATTCACATGATATAATCAACTATATTTGTGTTAATCCGTTGCAGCCCATATGGGTTTATTGCTCTGGGAAGCTGTCAAAGGGAGCTTGGGTATTTTTTTTTTAAGACTTCAAAACAAGGCATCTGAATTTGCAGGAACCAAGCATCTCTAAAAATAGAGGGAAAGCCCTTCATGAAGATGTTTCCATAATGAGTTCAGACTGCATTCTACAGACACCTGCAGAATATCCAGGATTCGAGAAAAAAATATTCCTTCTGAATCTCCACAATGCCCAGGGAAGTGTTGCTAAAGAGGAACGAATTATTCAGTGAAGGGAGGATGTAAAAAAAAAACAGAAGGATTGGGACAAGAGGTCCTGTGAAGTAAGTAGAGGAGAAACAATTACATGTCAACCATCCAAATGATTCCTTTGTGAAACTTGGCCACGTGTTCAATCACAACAGCACCATAACCACAAGGAAAAGCATAGCTCAACACCTCTGAAGTTATAGAAAAGTTGCTTAGCTTAAAAACATCCTTTATTCCCCCCAACACTGTACCTTTTCTGATCTCTAGAGTAAAATTAAAAGAGTGATTTTAGAAAATATTCATAAGGTTGAAATAATAGAAAAGACTTTCGGGTTTTAGATTTTGGCAGTGGTTTGCTCTCCAAACTTGTTTCAATTTAGTTTCTGGACATTTCATTACCAGACTAGGTAACATTATCAGCAGAATTTTCTTGTCCTATTCCTCTTTAGCTTATGAATCTCCAGGCATTTATATCCTGATGATGATGTTACCTAGCCTGGTAACGAAACATCCATAAATTACATTGAAATGAGCTTGGACAGCAAACCACTGCCAAAATATTCATGCAGATTCCATCTTCTCAACAAACTACTCTAGTACCTGCTGATCCAGTTCTACAGAGGAATTATTGAGTCTGTCATCTGCACCTCTAAAACTGACTGGGTTGGTTCTCCAACCCAACAAGACAGACACAGACTTCAGAGGATAATTACAATTGCCGAAAAAACAATTACTACCAACCTGCCTTCCATCTAGGACCTGTATACTGCACCAGTCAAAAAGAGGGCTGTGAAAATATTTACAGACCCTTCACATCCCAGACATAAACTATTTCAACTCCTACCCACAAAATCACTCTATAGATCACTGTACACCAGAACAACTAGACATAAGGATAGTTTTTTCCTCGAATACCATCACTCTGCTAAACAAATAATTCCCTCAGCTGTCCAACTATTTACAAAGTACCTTATGATTTTTGAATCTTGATGTATGTGTCTTTTCTTTTATGTACACTGAGAGCATTTGCACCAAGACAAATTAAATCACACTTGGCCAATAAAGAATTATTTTCAATTCTATTCTACATCTGATATCTTTTCTCCTTATTCACAATTTAACGTTTGCTTCTAGGTTATTTATGCAATTTTTCATATTTGTTGGGTGCCCCATCTGAAGACTTGATCTATCTACTATTTATAATCAAAATGAAAGCCGTCAAGACTCCATTTGAAAGGGGAAAAATATTTTTTATGCTTTGATCAATATCGTGTGTCTTTCGCTTAAATTGCAGGTGGCCCGAAGGGTTGATTCTGAACAACAAATAAGACAGAATAGATATCAGTGATATCATTAATATCACAATAGATATCAGTGATCTTCTTCCTGCATCAACTCAGGAAGCTCAGACTGCCCCAGGATCTGCTCATATAGTTCTACAGAGAAATTATTGAATCTGTCATTTGTACCTCTATAATTGTCTGGTTTGGCACAGCAACCAACAGGACACGCACAGACTTCAATGGACAGTTAGGATTGTAGAAAAACGAGTTGCAACCAGCTTGCCTTCCATTGACAACCTATACATAGTGCCCAAAACAGAGAAGACTGAGAAAATATCTACAGATCCCTTGCATCCTGGACATAAACTGTTTCAACTTCTCCTCTCAAAACATCATTCTAAGGCATTGTGTGCCAAAATAACTAGACACAAAGATAGTTCCTTTCCCCATGCCATCACTCTGCTAAACACCAAGTACCCATAGCACTGTCTTATGATATTTACCCATATAGTAGGCTGAATTGCTATTATCCTTGTCATCTTTCCATCTTTCTCAACTTCTTCTCATCATTGTCACTTCTCATCTTTCCTACTACCTTCTCTTCTTGGGATATTATGATTGATCAATTGTTGTTTGTATCTTATGATTTATGAGAGCTTGTGCACCAGGGACAGATTCCTTGGGTCCAATCATACTTTGCCATTAAAGAATTCTATTCTATTCTATTCTATTCTATTCTATTCTATTCTATTCTATTCTATTCTATTCTATTCTATTCTATTC
>BLBF01000073.1:15361410-15375738 GCA_015471245.1 Laticauda colubrina
TCTATCTATCTATCTATCTATCTATCTATCTATCTATCTATCTATCTTTCTAATCTATACCTAATCTATATCTATCTATATCTATATATAATTATCTATCTAATCTATATATAATCTATCTCTATATATCTACATATCTATATCTAATCTATATCTATACATACATACACACACACACACACATATATATTGTCTCTCTCTCTCTCTCTCTCTCTCTCTGTGTGTGTGTGTGTGTGTATCATCGCAAAATCACCAGAACCATATAGTCTACAACCTTGAAATTTGGCACATATGTTCCTCTTGGCTTCTATGTGCTCACTAAGAAAGGATTTTTCAAAATGCTCATCAGAGCATTAGTATTTCGTATATTATTAGCAACATGCTCTGATGCTCAGGAGTTCTACTCCCCCTCCTAAAAGGAAATCTCTTCCAACTGCAGTTCAGCTAAGCCATGCCCAGGCTCCTCCTCCCTGCTCACACAGCAAATATTGTTTCGGTTTCCAAACAGCCCTCAACTCTCTCACTCCCTCACCTGAAAAGAAATCTGTTCCAACTGCAGTTCAGCTAAGCCATGCCCCGGCTCCTTGCTATCTCCTTCTTGCTCACACACCAAACACTGTTTCAGTTTCCAGACAGCCCTCTCTCACACATTGGGGCAGGACGCTAGCCAGAGGAATAATGATGGATGCTGGTCGGCAGAGGCACATTTTTTTCCCCTTATTTTCCTCCCGAAAAACTTGCCCGATGACATAGTTTCGTAGAGAAGCACGAAAATCAAGGAAACAAGATGGCAAAAAAAGGGACCACCGGGGCAGGGCAAGCATTGAATTTTAACTAGTCAACTACCTCCAGTATGAAGCTCTCTCATTGGGTCTGACAGAACTGGGTCTTAGGGTTCTTTTGAAACCTCAGGAGGCGTGACCCCCCCCTCCCTTGGGGTTCCCCTTTAAGGGACAGGGGCAGCCTTAATGCCATTCACACTCCAAACCACGGATTGAGTCAGCTCTCAAACTCAGGCTGTTAATTACGCCTGTCAGAAGAACAAATTTGGTGGTGGGTGTGAATGCATTTGCGGGAGGTATTTTGCCACAAGGAAGCGTGAACCTGTCTTCAGCAATAAAACTTTAAAATTATATCCCATAATTATATTCCGTGATGCTGGTTACAGGTAAGACTGGAGCTCCGTTAAAGGAAAATCAGGTTTTTAAATGCAGTGGAGTGAATTTTAAAAGTGTTTTCAGGGCATTGACAAGTAGACATTTCAAGTACACCAGACCAAACAGCATTGGCAAAAAAAGCATTAAGGGTTGTTCACCTAATTTTGCGAAGCTTCTCCTCTGGGAACATTGAACTACAAACCAGGGCATACAAAACCTTCGCCAGACCAATTCTTGAATACAGCTCATCTGCCTGGAATCCACACTGTACAATGGACATTAATACAATTGAGCGAGTCCAGAGGTATTTCACAAGAAGAGTACTCCACTCCTCTGCTGGCAATAGAATGCCTTATGCTACCAGGCTTGAAATTTTGGACCTGGACAACCTAGAACTACGCCGCCTACTGTCTGATCTCAGCTTAGAACATAAAATTGTCTGCTACAATATCCTACCTGTCAACAACTGCTTCAGCTTCAACCACAATGAAACACGGGCAAACAATAGATACAAAGTCGAAGTAAACTGCTCCAAACTCGATTGCAGAAAATACGACGTCAGCAGTAGAGTGGTCAACACGTGGAACTCACTACCTGACTCTGTTGTTACATCCTCAAACCCCCAAAACTTTAACCTTAAACTGTCTACCATGGACCTCACTCCAATCCTAAGAGGTCTGTAAGGGGGCGTGCATGAGCATGCCAGCGTGTCTACCATCCATTTATTCATACTCATTATATTTTGTATATACCTGCTTATATGCTATATTCATACTTGTACTTGTTTTCTCATACATATTCTCATACTTGTTTTCTCATATAGGCTTGACAAACAAATCAATAAAAAGAATCCCAAACTGAGATAGAACTTAGAACTGAGAGAACTTAGAATGACTTTGTCACTTTGAATGTGCACTAATCGGTGTACATTAAAATGAAATGTCATTGCATCTCAAAGTGATGCAATGAAAAAACCACCAATACACACTACAAAAACATGACTGACTGGCTGACTGATTAAATAAAGATGCACATACCCACATCTGTTATTATGCACACAGAAAAAACATAGTCTAGTTTGAAGGTATATGTGTACATATGAGAAAAACAGAAGTTGGCAAGTTTATCAGTCCAGATATATTTGAAGAGTTTAGCTTGATCTTGAACTGATTTAATCTAAAGATTTGTTTGCAATGCTATGGAACCACAGGCTTTAAAAAACCCCGTGCTCAAGTATAGCCGCCTTAAAGATGTATTTATTTATTTTAATATCAAGATGTATTTATTATATTTATAACCTAATTTTTGGCTGGAGTACAAGGGACTTCCCCTCCTTTGATGTCTGTTATAATGCAATTTATGAGGCTGCAATCAGTCTTCCCCCACTGCTAGCAAATATTCATATCACAACATGTGCCAATGGCACAATGGGGCAAGTTTCAAGGTTGGAGTCCCCAGAGAGAGAATGATCTTGGGATGAAGAACAGGTAACCCACAAGCCTTCAAAGGAACAACTGAGGATAGAATAGAATAACAGAGTTGGAAGGGAACTTGGAGGTTTTCTAGTCCAACCCCTTACTTATGTAGGAATCCCTACACCATTTCAGACAAAAGTTTGTCCAATCTCTTCTTACAAACTTCTGTTGGAGCATTCACAACTTCTGGAGGCAAGTTGGTCCACTGATTAATTTTTCTAAAAGTCAGGAAATTTCTCCATAGTTCTAGGTTGCTTCTCTCCTTGGTAAGTTTCCACTCATTGCTTCTTGCCCTGCCTTCAGATGCTTTGGAGAATAGCTTGACTCCCTCTTCTTCTTTGGGCAACCCCTGAGATCTTGGGACACTGCTATCATGTCACCCCTACACTGGACATACTCAATTCCTGCAACCATTCTTCATTTGTTTCAGCCTCCGGGTCTCCCGAATCATCTTTGGAGCTCTGTGGGCAAGTGGCCATCACCCTGTTTTAAGAGCTCTTGAACAGCCCTTCTCTAGTCCTTGTTTGGTTAATTATTAATCTTTTGGTCCTGACCACTTGTAAGTGTTTAGCATAACAAAGAGAGAACTTAATGAGAAAGTCAAGGTCCAGGAGCAGCCTTGCTACTTAAAACCCCCAAAGTCAATATTATGGTAACAGGTAAGGAAGGTTTGGGCACCTTTCCCCCGATTTGGGTGTTGGTGCACAAGAGATTCAACAGGAGTTATATCTGATTTGTTGATAGGGAGGGGAAGGAGGTACCATTAGGCTTCACAGCCGAGGATCTCGAATTGCCAGTAGAATCTCAGAAAGGATTTGGCTAGATGTGCAGGAGTTGGGTATGTCCAATCTAGTGAAAAGAAGGATTCTAGGGGTGACATGATAGCATCTTCCAATATTTGAGGGGCAGTCACAAAGAAGAAGGGGAGCAATCTATTCTCCTGAAGGCAGGACAAGAAATCCCAAGTCAGTCTACCGCAACCTGCAGCTCTGGAGCCACATGCGGCTCTTTCAGCCCTCTGCTGTGTTTCCCTGTCGGCTGATCCCACCCTGGCTGGCCCCTCCCCTGCCCATCACTCCTCCCCTAGCCTGGCCCCTCCCCTGCCCATCACTCCTCCCCTAGCCTGGCCCCTCCCCTGCCCATCACTCCTCCCCTAGCCTGAGAAGGTAAGGGTGATGGCAGGAGATGGAGACTCGCTCCATATTCCAGAGTAGGAGGTGGGAGTGAGTGACTTCGAGTTGGCCACACCCACCCAGTCACACCGGTTGTTAAATTATTGGCTCCCGGTGTTTTCTTTTCCGTGGGAAACGACTCCAAATGGCTCTTTTGAGTGTTTCAAGTTGCACTCCTCTCGTCTAGAAAAAAGAAGGACTAGGGATGACACGATTGCAGTATTCCAGTATTTGAAGGGCTGCCAAAAAGAAAAAGAGGTAAACTTATTTTCCCAAAGCACCAGAAGGCAAGACAAGAAACAATGGATGGAAACTAATCAAGGAGAGAAGCAACCTAGAACTAAGAAGAAATTTCCTAACAGTGAGGACAATTAACCAGTGGAATGGTTTGCCTTCAGAAGTTGTGGGGGCTCCATCACTGGAGGCTTTTAAGAAGAAACTGGACAGCTGCTTGTCTGGAATGGTTTAGGGCGATGATGGTGAACCTATGGCACGCATGCCAGAGGTGGCACGCAGAGCCCTCTCAGTGGGAAGCATGCCGTCACCAGCTTCTCTTCTGATTTCTGGCACGCACAATTAGAAACAGAACAAATGAATGAACTATGTTGGGGAGTTATTATAGCAATGGATTAATTAATAAATTGAATCTACTGCACACTCAGTCTGTACGAAAAGAAATCTCAGCTGTGAAGAGAGAGTAAAATTACAGCTGCATATTTGCTTTTATGTGCTCTCCAAATTTCCTTCAGTTCTGAAGACCTCTGTCCCCAAACATTTTGGGTGCAACCTGGTTCACCTCTGGAGTATCATCTAACAAGGCAGGTGGAACCCATAATTTGATTTAACCCTTAACACTTTAAATTGCTTTATTTAATGCGCAGCATAGCTAGGCTTGCAAACTTGAAATTTAAAGACTTGAACTCTTTCTTTTTCCCCTCCCTCGGCCTAAAAACGACTTGTTTCTTGGTTATCCTACCTCGGCCCAATGCTGTGAGTGAGCAGGCTTTCTTCCAAACAGAATTTAAAATGGAAGTGAATGTGGAGGAAATGGGAACTTTCTTTATTAAGGGTTCCTGCATTGTTTGATTTTGCTTAACTGGGATCAAAACTCTGTTTTAAGAGTTGGGGGGGGATGTTCTCTGGTCCCTGTCCACCCCCCCCACCAAACATCAGAGAATGTACCTAAACACAATTTCCATCCTTGAAGTGGTCCGTGGTTTATTTCTGCTGCAGCTTCCTGATGCTTTGAACTTCATTTGGAAATGCTGTTCCAGCTTTGTTCCTATCTGTTCCCCCAAAATCAACAACCCTTAAAATTGTCTTTCAGCTCAAGGATCTCTGTCTCTTAGAGCATTTCCCATAGATGGGCTTAACTCGGAAACATAAGAGACCCAAACATTGCAATTCGCAAAACCAAGCTCTTGTCATTAGGACATGATAGCAATAGCCCTTAAGACTTAGATAATGCTTCATGGTGCTTTTACAGCCCTCTCTAAGCAGTTTACACAGAGTCAGCCTCTTGCCCCCAACAATCTGGGTCCTCATTTTACCCACCTCGGAAGGATGGGAAGCTGAGTCCACCTTGAGCCTGGTGAGAATCGAACTGCCAAATTGCAGGCAACTGGCAGGCAGCAGAAGTATCTTGTAAGTACTGTATTCTAACCACTGCACCACCACAGCTCATTCTAATTAATTTTATGAAGTCCCCGTGTCCAAACAAACTTCTCTCACCTATCTAACAAAGATTATAACAGACCTTCGTCCCGCTCCTTTTGAGATAGAGAAAGCCATCACCCATATTCCATGCCATCACCCAAGGCTGAAGGACAAACTCCAGGCTTGCTTCTGGCCTTCCTTGTGCTGCTTCCACAGAAACTCCTGGTCAAGAGGCCCAAAGCCTCCCAGGGCAGGAATGGAGGGCCCAGATCACAAGCCCACCTGGGGGAGAATATCCAGAAGCTGCCCCTTGACCCTTGGCCTCTCTGCTGTTACAGCACCGCAAGGCCGAGGCAGTGTGATCAAACCACCAGAGAAATTTCAAAGAAGCTCCAGTTTTGAATGCCGAAGGCAGGACTTCTCAGCGAACACGCGCTTGATGGTTTCTTTTGAGATGGTTCTTAAGCGGCAGAAATAAATGATTTGAGTTCGCCGGCCCAGAGCTGCCAAACCTGTCATTGCAAAACACTGGAAAACTAAAATCCTTCTTTTGTTTTGAAACAAAGACATTTAAAAATGTGGGACGTCACTCCAGCTGCAAAATAAAGGGATGTCAAAAGCTTGGGATGAAACTTGCAAGCAAAGGAAGGTTTACCCTCAACCGGATGTGATCTTTTCTATCTCGAGAACATGGAAAACCTGGATTAGAATTGCAGGAAATGCTGGGTGAGAGGGTGGCAAATAGCCAAGAGAGGCAGGCAGTCCCCTTCCTGGGTGCCATAAAGCAAAAGGATACAGAGCCATCAGTCCTGGTTGCTTTCCTTGGATTCCCCCGGTGAGCATGAGGTAGGGGCTGGATTCCAAGTTTTTGTTTATCTATCAACATTTCTGCTTGGAAATAACAGAATACAGAGAGTCGTTCCCGTGTGCACCTCTCCACGTCTCTTTGTTTGCTTTTGTTGTTATTTCCATTTTTTGTGTGTGTTATGGGAGGGAAATTGACTTTGGTGGTGTGCTCGCACTGCTAAAAATAAAAGCAATAACGTGCTGATCCAGTATCACCAATACGATTTTTGAAGAAGCTGAGGGTTTTTTATTTGTCCTGTTCTTTTAGCTCAGTGTACATTTGTTAAGGGAAGTCTTGAGGGATCTTCCATGAAATGGCACCTTAAAACACTGTACATGTTATTCTGTAGAATAAGACAGTCAATGCAATTCTAAATTGCATTAACAGAGAGACACAGTCAAGATCCAGTGAGGTACTAATACCACTCTACAAAGACCACACACCTAGAGTACTGCATCCAGCTTTGGTTGCCACATTATAAAAAAAGAAGTTGAGACTCCAGAAAAAGTACAGAGAAGAGCAACCAGGATAATTAGGGGACTGGAGACTAAAACATATGAAGAACGGTTACAGGAACTGGGCTTGGCTAGTCTAGAAGGAGCAGGAGAGACATGATAGCAGTGTACTAATATTTGAGGGGCTCCCCACAGAGAGGAAGGGATCAAGCTATTTTCCAAAGCACCTGAAGACCAGACAAGGAAAAAAATGGATGGAAACTGAACAAGGAGAGTTTTAACCTGGAAATAAGGAGAAACTTTCCAACAGTGAGAACAATCAACCAATAAGACAGCTTGCCCTGGGAAGTTGTGGGAGCGCCATCAAGAAGAGATTCAAGAAACTGGACTGCCATTTGTCAGAAATGGTGTAGGGTCACCTGCCTGGGGGTGGGTGGGTGTTAGACTAGATGACCTACAAGGTCCCTTCCAACTCTGATTATCTAATCTAATTTAAGAGTCCACTGGCCTTCAACCTTTTGGGCACCAGGGAGCAATTCCTTGAAGAGGGGATTTTCCGTGGACTGGGAGGGGTGTGATTTTGTGTGCTGCCTGTATCCTTTGCTTGTTTGTGCAGACCAGTTTCTGACATACTGTGGACTGTTGCCAGTCTACAGGCCGGGAGTTATAGGCCCCTGTTCTAGGGGATCCTATACCAGGGGTGTCAAACTGGATTTCTTTGAGGGCCAGATCATCATTGTCATTCTCCTCCTCGGACAAGCAGGGAGGGAGGGAGATGTTGTGGATCACTGGCAGCAGGTGTGGATGGCTGAGGTGTCGGAGAGCGAGGACTCAGATGAGGGGCCTGAGTGTGATGTAGGGATGGAGCCAGGACCATCGCATCTGTAACCCACACAAGCTGCGTTCCAGATTTGCCTCTGGAGGAAAACTCCAGCCCACAGTTGGATGACAGAAAGGAAACCCAGTCAAGAGCCAGATCGGTCTAGTGGTGAAAGCATTAAACTAGAAGCCAGGAGATGTGAGTTCTAGTCCCGCTTTAGACATGAAACTCAGCTGGTGGTCAGTCACTCTCTCACTTCACAGGGCTGTTGTGAGTACAACAGGAGGAAGGTATATATTGGATATGCTTGCTGCCTTGAGTTGTAGGCAGAAGTGGCATTCAGAAGGTTCTGACCAGTTCTGGAGAACCGGTAGCAGACATTTTGAGTAGTTTGGAGAACTGGAAAATCCCACTTCTGACTGGCCCTGTCCCCATCTATTCTCTGCCTCCCGAGTCCCAGCTGATTGACAAGGTCTTCTTTGGTTGCCCTGCACAGGAGAACGGAGCTGGAAAGCAGGTTATTGGGGTGGGGAGGGATTTTACAGTATCCTTCCCCTGCCATGCCCACCAAGCCACGTCTACAGAACTGGTAATAAATTTTTTTGAATGCCACCATTGCTGAGGAGCCTGGGCCAAGGGTGCGGGCGTGCAGGGCTGCTCGAAGGAAAGACCAGCTGCAGCAGCACGGGCGACTTGGGAGTAAGGCTGCAAGGTAATGGCCCCTCCCTTAAGAGATAAAAGCCAGCCAGAGAGACCGGTATTCTTTGCAGGAAGCAAAGAAGTTCTTGCACTTCAAGCCTTGTGGAAGTTCAGACTGTCCTGTTTTGTGTTTGGAGACTTTTTGTTTGGAATATTCCTTGGCAACTTTATCTAATGTTCTTGGCAGCCTTGCACAACCTTGGCAAGGCTCCTTCTTATCAGGGACAATTACTTTTAATAGTCTTTTAACTGTGAATGAACGGAATTTGCAGAGAAGCATTAAAAGGTTTTGCTTTTGGTGTTTGTTTCCTTGGAACAAGGTTTCGGTCAGAACAGGAAACAGGATGGACACAGGGCTGCGGTGCTGGGGCTTCGCAGGGGTTCAGGAGAGCGTCTAGCTAAGATTCTGTGCAGAACCCCCAAATCCCACTCCTGGCTGGCCCTCATGTGGCCTGTTTTGGATGCAGGTCGGTGCAGGGCATGTGCAGAGGTTCAGGACGGCCAGAAAAAGGCCTCTTTCCAGCTTTCAGAGAGCCTCCAGAGAATATCCAGGGGAGGCCATTTTTGCCTGGTGTGCTATAAAAGGACTTAATTGAGGAAGTTTTTTTTTTTAAAGGAAGTGATATTTTGGGTTACAGAAGCATTTGAGGGCAATTTGAATTCTTCCCAGAATATTTTTCCATCTCTCTCTCTCTCTCTCTCTCTCTCTCTCTCTCTCTCTCTCTCTCTCTCTCTCTCTCTCTCTCTCTCTCTCTCTCTCTCTCTCTCTCTCTCTCTCTCTCTCTCTCTCTCTCTCTCTCTCTCTCTCTCTCTCTCTCTCTCTCTCTCTCTCAGCATTTAACAGTGGGGTCCCTGCAACCACTCTGTTAAGCCTTAGTAAGACCACACCTAGAGTACTGCATCCAGTTTTGGTCACCACACTATAAAAAAGATGTTGAGACTCTAGAAAAAGGGCAGAGAAGAGCAACAGAATATGTGCCTACTTCTTTAAAAAGCTATCCACTGCCATAGCTGAACCTCTAAGCATAATCTTTGAAAAATCTTTCAGGACCAGCTCCTTGCCAAAACTATGGTCACAAGCCACGGTCATCCCCATCTTCAAGAAGGGAGACCCCAGCCTGGTTCAAAATTATGGACCAATCTCCTTATTCTGCATCACCTGTAAAGTCATGGAATCAATTATTAACCAATCCATTATCCTCCACTTAGAGACGAACAACCTACTCTCCAATAAACAATTTGGTTTTAGGAAAAAACTATTATGTCATCTGCAACTCTTACACTGCAAAAACATATGGACGACACAACTCAATCAGGGCAAAGCAATAGATGCAATCTACATAGACTTCTGTAAAGCCTTTGATTCAGTTGCACATGACAAACTACTCCTAAAACTAAAATCTTATGGTATCTCTGGACACCTACATAACTGGATAGAAGCCTTCCTGTCAAACAGACAACAAATGGTCAAAACTGGGAGCGTCCTGTCAAATTCTGTACCTGTCAACAGTGGTGTCCCCCAAGGCAGCGTTCTAGGACCAACTCTCTTCATACTCTACATAAATGACCTCTGTGATCATATCAAGATGTAAAGCTATTCAACACCACAGACAATCTGCCACCCTTCAAAAAGACCTCTACTATGTATCAAAATGGTCAAACAAATGGCAACTTCAAATCTCAACAAATAAATGCTCTGTCCTACATATTGGCCAAAAAAAAGCAGAAAATAAAATACAAGCTGAATAGTCAAGACCTTGTTGATGATTCAAACTCTGTCAAGGATCTTGGAGTACTCATCTCTTAAGATTTAAGTGCTAGAGCCCGCTGTAACTACATAGCCAAAAAGGCGTTAAAAGTTGTTAACCTAATCTTATGTAGCTTTTTCTCTGGTAATATTACACTACGAACTAGAGCATACAAAACATTTGCTAGACCAATACACAAATACAGTTCGTCAGTCTGGAACCCACATTACATATCTGATATTAACACAGTTGAGAAAGTCCAGAAATATTTCACAAGAAGAGTTCTCCACTCCTCTACTCGTTGCAGAAGACCTTGTGCTACCAGACTCGAAATTCCTAGAAAACCTAAAACTACGCCGCCTTCGGTCCGATCTAAGTAGAGTATATAAAATCATACATTGCAATGTTCTACCTGTCAATAAATACTTCAGCTTCAACCATAACAACACAAGAGCAAACAATAGATACAAACTCAAGGTTAACCACACCAAACTTGATTGCAGGAAATAGGACTTCAGCAACAGAGCGGTCAATGTCTGGAATACTCTACCTGACTCTGTGGTTTCTTCCCCAAACATCAAAAACTTTAACCTTAGACTGTCTTCTATTGACCTCACCCCTTTCCTAACAGGTCTGTAGGGGGTGTGCATAAGCGCACCAATGTGCCTTCCGTCCCTGTCCTATTGTTTCTGTTATTTTTTTATTTTTTCTTATATACATACATGTATTCATAACTATGTTTTTACTTATACCTGTTATCTTGTAAGCAATTGACAAATAAACCAGGATGACAAGGGAACTGGAGATTAAAACATACAATGAATGGTTGCAGGAAGTGGGCATGGCTAGTCTAGTGAAGAGAAGGACCAGGGGAGACATAATAGCAGTCTTCCAGTATTTGAGGGGCTGCCACAGAGAGGAAGGGGTCAAGCTATTTTCTAAAGCACCTGAAGGCCAGACAAGGAATAATGGATGGAAACGGCTTTAGCCTAATGAAAAAAAAAAAAGGACTAAAGGAGTGACATGATAGCACTGTTTCAATATCTAAAGCAACGGCCCCCAACCTTTTGGGCAGCAGGAACTGGTTCCATGATTTTCAGAGGGGGCATGGCTTGCATGCATTTTGCATTTGGACGGGACTTCACTTGCTTGTGCAGCCTGGTTATTGGTATGCCGCTGCCCAGTGTCAGTCCATGGATTGGGGGTTGGGGACCTCTGATCTAAGAGGCTGCCAGAAAGAAGAGAAGGTGAAGCTATTTTGCAAAGCAGAAGTCTCCAGCCTTGGCAACTTTAAGACTTGTGGACTTCAACTCCCAGAGTTCCTCAGCCAGCAAAATAGAACTCTGGGAGTTGAAGTCCACAAGTCTTAAAGTTGCCAAGGTTGGAGATGGAAACTAATCAAAGAGAGAAGCAACTTTCCTGACAGTGAGAACAATTAATCAGTAGAACGGAGTTGTCTCCAGAAGTTTGCCTCCAGAGTGCTCCAACCCTGTAAGTTTTTAAGAAGAGATTGGACAAGTATTTGTCTGGAATGGTATAGGGCTTCCTACCTGAGCAATAGGTTGGACTAGAAGACCTCCAAGGTCCCTTCCAACTCTGTTATTCTGTGTTTCTCATACCTGAATATATGCAAAAGACAATCGAGACATCTTTTTCAGTCTGTTCCAAGATGCAGCTCCTTTCTGGTCGAAGGAACCCCGTACACCGCATTCCAAGGATTCTCTGGTTTAGGGGATATTCTAATGCAAGGGTCTTCAAACATGGCAAGTTTAAAACCTGTGGACTTGAACTCCCAGAATTCCTGAGCTGACATGACTGGAGGAGGAATTCTGGGAATTGAAGTCCACAAGTCTTCAAGCTGTCAAGGGAAGGAACATCTCACCTGCCAGCCAGTTGGAATATTTGGCCCAAAAAAAAAAAAAAAAAAGGAGAGGCCTCCGTGGTTCTTGAGCTCAGAGCTACAGGCAAGCAAGAGTAATGATATAACCCAGTCATGCTTCGGTTTGAGGAGGGGGAGTTGCAGTCCGGGTGAGACTAAGCGCAAAAGTGATACCCAAGTGTGAAGCCACCATTAAGGTCAACTGAACCTGCCTTCCCTCTGCCTTCCTGCTCATCCAGCAGGTGAAGAGGCCGCAGGGAGTTCCTGCCTTGTTCAAGCCATCTCCCACAAGCGTGCTTGATTCCAGGAATCACACGGATGTGCATGCATCCAACTTTCTGGGCAACAGTTCAAGATAAGTTTTTTCTGCCTTCTTCCAGCAAGGTTTTTCCATGTTCCCATCTAGCTAGCCTAGAGGCCTTGGATCTCCTGTTCTCTCCATTCAAGGGCTATTTGGGTCCATCTTCCTTCCTGCCTCCCCCCTCTCCCTCCCACACTCCCTCCCTCCCCCCCCCTCTCTCCCCCCCCCCCCCTCTCACCATCTCCCTCTGCCCCCCCCTCTCTCTCCCTCCCCTTCCACCCCCTCTCCTTCTCTCTCTCTCACACCCACACTTGTCATTGGGGGGAATCTGTCACCATTGGCCAAGACTCCCAGAGCCAGGTCATCCTGCTATCTCGGCCTACAGCCATCTCGGATTAGTAACCACACCCTCAAGTCTCCTCACCCCACCTATAATTGTGGGGGGCGGGGAGGGGTCTGGTCCACAGCAGCCAGGGAGGGCATCTGGTTTGTCTCTACTTCCAACCTTCCCCCTGGGATGCTGGGCAGGAGAAAGAAAAGAAAAAAGAAAAGAAAAGAAAAGAAAAGAAAAGAAAAGAAAAGAAAAGAAAAAAAAAAGAGAAAAAAAGAAAGAAAGAAAGAAGAGAAAAGAAAGAAAGAAAGAAATCGGGAAGCGAAAAGCTCAGAAGGCCACAACCCCATCTGGCAAGCGGAGGGGTGGTGCTGGAGGACCTCAGGGTGCCCCGCTCCCCTCGTCTCCCACCTGGTTGGGGTCGGTGGCTCGGAAGACGTGGCAGGCGACGGGCGAGTCGGGGTCGTCGGGCTGCGCCTTGATCAGGTAGGCGAAGTAGGTGAGGTCCTGGCTGTTGTGGACGAAGCGCGAGATGTGCTGCGCTTTGTGCTCGAAGATGAAGACGGCCGAGCCGGGGCCGCCGCCGGGCGAGGCGGGCACGCAGCGGAGGGTGGGCGCGCCCAGCAGCAGCAGCACCTCCCGAGCCGCCGCCGCCACCACCGCCGCGCCCGGGTCTGGCTTCTGGCTGCGCCGACGGACTTCGGCCATCAGCCAGGGCAACATGGGCAGCGTGGCTCGCCGGTCCAGGCTGGTGCAACCCACGTACCAGAGTCGGAAACGCTTCTCGCCGCCCGGACGGACCGGACCCGAACCGGCACCGGGCTCGGGAGCCAGAGGATGCGGGAAAGGCGCCGCCGCCGCCGCCGCCGCCTCCTCCTCCTCCATCGGGGCTCCGACTCCCGCGGGTCGCCGCTTGGCCGGAGTTCGGCCTCCGCCACCCCGCGCCTCGCTTCGCCCAGCCCCGCGTCTCCCGCGGCCGCTCGGACCCGGACCGGGAGGCAGGCCAGGTCCGCGCCTTCTCCTCTTCGGGCGGGAGCGGCTCCGCTCCGAGGGGCTCCGGAGCTCGCTTCCCCCCACCCCGCCGGCGTCGTCCGAGCGCCTTCCGCAAGGCGGCCCGCTGCTGCTCCCGGCCCGCCCGAGGGTGGCCGGGCTTCCTGGCCCTGCCCAGCCGGGGAAGGCAGCCAAAAGAGCTGCTGCCGGCGCTGCTTGGACGGGGGGGGGTGGTGCCTGCGCCTCCCTCTCCCTGCCCCCTTGGGCGCTGCCGCGGCTCGCCTTCCACTTCTGACGGCGCTTCCCGGGTTCGCCTCCCCGGGTGAGGCTGGCGGGCCAATTAGGAGGAGAGACCTGGTTGCTGGGCGCGGGAGGGGAGGCTCCCCAAGCCCCCGCAGGCTCGTCCTTGCAGGGGGCTCAGCCGCCGGGAAATCCCGAGATTTGGGGTGGGGGTGGGGGTGGAGGAAAGGGGGCTTGCTTGTCCTTTTTTTTTAAAAAAAAAAATCATGCTTATCGAATTTTTTTTTTTCCATTTATACATAATACCAACAGTTGTTAAACAGCGCTGCGACATTATGTGTACATTTATGTGCCCTATCAAAACTTACAATGCAAAGTCCTTTCATACCTTCCTATTTATTATATACCTTGTTGACATTTTCTATTTTTAAATCTATTATCTATCCAAATAAACCATGCTTCCCATACTGTGTTGTATTCTGTGTCTCTTTTCCCTTTTAATTCCATAGTTAGAATAGAATAGAATAGAATAGAATAGAATAGAATAGAATAGAATAG
>BLBF01000073.1:15395557-15406746 GCA_015471245.1 Laticauda colubrina
ATAGATAGATAGATAGATAGATAGATAGATAGATAGATAGATAGATATAGACGAAAATACATATGTGGTTAGAGAAAACGATAAAGCAGCCTATAGATTTAAAGCCAGAAATATTTTTGTTTGGTGTAGCGTGTATGTATGTATGTGTGTGTGTGTTTAGCAAATTGGTGATCTGTCAGATGATTGGGGCGGGGTGGCTGATGGCCTTTGAATCGAGATGCCCAAACTTACAATCTTTTAATGCTCCATTTTGAAATTTCAGGCCATCCGTGTGACGCACGAATCCAGCGCTCATGAAGGTCAGACTGAGGTACGTGACTTAATTTTTTTCCCCATGAGTAGAGCTTTTGATAAGATTTTTAAGAACATGGCAGTTACTCTTAGGGATACTCTTATATTCTGCCATGGTCCTGAAAGAGAGTGGGTTGGAAGGAACATTTAAGAACAGCACTTGGTTTAATTCACTTTCTTCCTGATACTCTTTCTTGAGTTGCATTCACAGCCTGTTTTTTTTTTTTTTTTAATAAAGCCGAATTGACCCAGGGCAAGGCTTTGCCCAAGGCCTTTAAAAGAGATTCTTGGAATTGGGCTTAGCAAAAACTCCATAGTAGTTCCCTGTGAATGTTCTCAGTCATGCAGGTTATTCTTGTACCAAAAGTGGTTTTTATTTTGAAAAGGCAACTGGACTGATTTTTCTTTTTGAGGAGGAAGAAAACCTACAACTGATGAAGCTTTCAGGCTAGGAACCAAAATGTCGTCTTCTTCCTCAAAAAAACCCAAACAAACCCTAATCCTGTTGCCTTTTTCAAAATCAAAAGCCACTTTTGATTCTACCTTGGTTGCTGGCTTCCTTTGGGCTTGGCTGTGGAGGAGTTGTGATCTATTTGTGGGATGGTCCTGCCCAAGGAAGGAGATGATGCCAGGCTAATTCTGTCCTTCTGGTTCAACAGCCTTTTGGGCTTCACTCTGTGCCCACCAAGCAGATAGAAAAGACTTGTTGGGACAGAGGGCAGAAATATGTGGACTTGTTGTGACTGATGCAAAAATATGTGGACTATGTGGAAATTTTGTGGACTAGTCCTACTGTACCTGAGATGCAAACCTGAGGTAGAGGTCTCTGCTGCCTGATCGTTGTGACCAGCATCTAAATGACTTTGCAAGGAAGATCCAGGAAGTTCCCTCAACAAAGGAAGAATTATAGCTTGCAACATTACCTTTTAGCATTAACCATGCATCTTGCTTTGAAACTGGCTCCTTTCCGTGTCTCCTTTTAAGCTCAGATTCTGCTTTGCATCTGTAAGACTCTTGGCCATTTTTAAATCTTTAATTAATCTTTAATTGATCTAGAAGGCTCTTAATCATCCTTTAATCCAGGACCATCTGACATTTTCCCCCCTAACAGCATTTAAACTAAAACTGTACAGCTGTACTAAGTGTTTGGAAAGGATATATTTTAGCATCCTGCTATTTTGTAGGTCTTATGTGACTGCTTCTCCGATTGTTTTTCTTCATTTTTTTTTTCTGGCTGGAAAAGTTTGCAGACAAGAGAACCTGGGAAGCATCTAGGCAAAACTTGCAAGAATGCAGCTTTTGGACAGGAGTGCTTTGTTGGTGCTTCCTTGCTTTGCAAATCAGTAGCCTATAAAACTATAGCTTGTAGATCAATATTTGTAGTTCTGGCCCAAAGGGGTTTTTTTGTTGTTGTTGTTGTTCATTTGTTTGTTTTTACCCTTTAGTCCCTTAATTCAGGATAGGGTCTGGATGGAGCTGAGCATTTGCTGGCCAGATGCCTATGTGGAGTTTGCAGCAGATTTTTTTTTACTTTGTGCCCTAGGAGAAAAATATCTACTGCTATCTAAGATTAAACTCTCAACCTTCTGAGTGGGAGGGTTAGGGTTCATTTTCCTTCTGGCTTGAAAATGGCTAGAAAAGTTTGCGGTTCTTGTGGACAAAAGAACCTGAGAAGTATCTATGCAAAATGTGGAAGAATGCAACTTTTGGACAGGAGTGTTTTGTTGGTGCTCCCTTGCATTGCAAATCAGTAGCTTATAAATTGTAGCCTGTAGCTACAATGTTTTTAGTTCTGCCCCCAGTTCATACCTGTAGCTGTCCTAAAAGAGTGGCTGGTCATTCATATTTTGTTCACCTTACTTATAGCTGAAAAGACATGATCATCTCAAATGTAACATCTGAAAGCGGAGCACAAAAGTTGATTTAAAAACCAATGAGAATAGAATAGAATAAATATAGAATAGAATAGATGAAGAATAGAATAGAATAAATGTAGAATAGAATAAATGTAGAATAGAATAGAATAAATGTAGAATAGAATAGAATAGAATAGAATAGATGAAGAATAGAATAGAATAGATGAAGAATAGAATAGAATAGAATAGAATAGAATAGAATAGAATAACAGAGTTGGAAGGAACCTTGGAGGTCTTCTAGTCCAACCCCCTGCTCAGGCAGGAAACCCTGGCCTATACCACTTCAGACAAATGGTTTTCCAATGGCTTCTTGAAAACTCCCAATGTTGGAGAATTCACAACTTCTGGAGGCAAGTTCTTCCACTGATTAATTGTTCTAATTTTTCCTTAGTCCTAGGTTGATTCTCTCCTTGATTAAATTCCATCTGTTGCTTCTTGTCCTGCCCTCTGATGCTTTGGAGAATAGCTTGACTCCCTCTTCTTTGTGGTAGCCCCTGAGATATTGGAACACTGCTATCATCTCACCCCTAGTCCTTCTTTTCATTATACTGGACATAACCCATTCCTGCAACCGTTCTTCATATGTGTTAGCCTCTGGTCCCCTAATCCTCTTTGTTGCTCTTCTCTGCATTCTTCCGAGACATCATTTGTTCCTCTTCAACATCATTGTTACATCGTGGTGTTCAGACTCATACAGTAGATTATGACAGTCGTGTACAAAAGATGGTTTTAAGAATCGTCCTTTTTTTGGGAGGGGTGGCCTCTGTAATTTATTGGTTGAGCAACAACCAGTAAAGAACTAGGATAAACTCCTTGTGGAACAAAAAGCTTTTGAAGTTTGTTAATATCCTGGGAATTTTAGGGCATCATCTTTGCTTCTTCGAGAATATTTTTTCCTACTGTTTCTGATATTTATTTTTATTTACATCTTTTATGTTATTTTATTGATTTTTTTTTGTCGTTCTGTTAAGCAACTGCTTTTTAAAAGCTTTACAACTTTTAATCAGTAAAATCTACTCAGGGTAATGTAGGTAATAAACTTCGGGGCTACATCTGAAAAAGAACTATATCCTGCTTATGTTTGTTTTCCCACATGCATTTTTTTTTAAAAAAATAAGGGATTTGAAGAAGCCATTGCTCAAGTGTTCAAGTATTGAAGTCTTTTCCAACTTCCTTAAAATAGAAAGTGGAGCTTTTTCAAAGAGTCTCTGGGGCAAAGCTTACTGAGAAGGAAGGGATGGAGTCACAAAATTTCCAGCCTCTGAGCTATTTCCTGTCTGAAAGCAAGGTCTCCCCAAGGTACATTTGAAGGGGATAAATTGTTTATTTTCTTTTTAGCTACTTTCCTGGAAAAATTATGGATCTTTTCACTGACTAGGATGCAGGAAACTCAAAAAAATTATTGGTTTGCATCTTTAGCAGAGCCCTTAATTGTTCATAGTGCAAAGACTCATTCAAAACCACTGCAATCATGTCACCCTGAAGCTTCTCACACATCTAAGTTCAGAGGATGTTGCATTATACAAGACTGTTGCCGAAGAAAAGAAACAGATATGTCAGAATTAGATAAAAAGTACACTATTAATCTGCTGCCTCTCCCAGCATGGTCCACCTAAAGACCAGAGGATTCTGCCAATCTGACCTAGACTTCCTTAGAAAGCATAAAACACAATCTTAGTCCCAACAAAACCTCTTATTTCCACAGCTGTGAATTACGTTCATTCACAGTCTAAAAGGCTTCACAAACAGTCTTTCAGGGGATATTCATAAACACCCACCTTATCGCACTTGGAATGTGACCAGAGAACTAATTGCCAGACGCAGGGCAAGGCCAAACACAACACAGAGTCAAACAGGATTTTTCAAAGCTTGAATCGACCAGACGAGCTAATTGCTTCCTGCAAAAGCTCACGTCCCATTCGCTCCTCTTTTATATCCTATGAGAGGGGCCAGTCATCTCCGAGGTTTGGCCTTATTCCTGAGTTGACCCTGCTTTCTCAGTTCTTCTTGTCTTCTGATAACCCTGAACATGCTCAGGGTGGGAATCGGTTCCAGAAACTCCTCCTCCTCACTGTTGTCTGAGTCTGAAGGCAACTGATGACTGCCAGCCTGCCCTGGCCCCATCCCTGCCTCTGATGCAGAGCCCTCGTCCGAGCCTTCCTCATCCTCCAAGACTGGTCTAAGTTCCTCCCCAAACTCCTCACGACTATCTGTCCCTGTCGCCAGCTTTGTCAGCCGCTGGCAGGCCACAACAACACAGTCAAGATGATAGCTATTCTAGTGTGATCATGCAATGCACATTAAAGATGGAGGAGTTGTGTTTTCTTGGCTCGAGGATTCTGTCCTTGACATCAAAGATGGAAGAGTCTGGATGAGGGACGTTTGTCTCCCCTCCCCCCACAGCTCTGAAATTTTGCCTGAGTTGTGCCCCTTTGGTTATTTTGAATGGAACTGGCTGGTGTGGGCCATGTCCATTTTGGTGGGCATTGCAACTTACAATACACACCATTTTACAGAGGACAAGGTGGCTGTATCTTGTGCTCGATAGAATTTATGTCTGAGTCTTTTAGAACCGTTGTTTGCCGACATGGAACTTTCTTCCCAAATAATGAGAGCGTTGGTGCTGTGCGCAAGTGCAATAGTATGATATTCTGCAGTGACGCAGTGGTTAGAGTGCGGTACTGCAGGCTACTTCTGCTGACTGCCAGCTTCCTGCAGTTTGGCAATTTGAATCTTACTAGGCTCAAGGTTGACTCAGCCTTCCATCCTTCTGAGGTGGGTAAAATGAGGACCCAGATTGTTGTTGGGGGCCATAGGCTGACTCTTTAAAGCACTTAGAGAGGGCTGTAAAGTGGTATATAAGCCTAAGTGGTATATTGCTATTGCTATATTCAACAGAGCAAAAGGCTCTTGGTTTTTGGATCTGTGGAAATTGGACTTTGGTCCAAAGAAGCATCTATAAATCATTCCTTGGCAAACTGTCTAGGCCTGGGATATCAGAAGATACTTTTGTTCACAGTGACAGCAAAAATAGCCCTCTCTGGGTTTGATAGAATAGACAGGTAGAACAATAGATCAGTCGAAGAGAAGAGGCTTCTTGGGTGAGGAGTGAAATGTTTTCGAGGGAAAAATCACATGAGAAAATCCAGTGGCCTTTTGAAAAGCAACTTTGGGACAACCATGACCTGGACAATTGAGAATCTCTATAAACATTGAGTCTTCTCTGGGGTTTCTTTGCAACTGGTTCTTCAGCAGTTTAATGATAGGGATTAAATTTTGGAAATGAGGCAATCATGATAGGTTGTAAACTGGTGAAGCCAGATCAGGTTTCCCAGGCTGAGAAAAATAGAACAAGTTTATTTCTTGATTAGATTTTCTCCCTACTTTACTCCAGGCGGAACAGGTGCCATTCATCTCTGTTCATCTTATCCCCTACAAATAATTACCTGGAGAGATAGGCTGGGCCCAGAAGGGTGACCTAAAATCTCCCAGTAAGTCTGCATTGCTGGGTTTAAACTGGTTCTGACACTTTAGCATCTACACCCCACCCGCTGCAGCAGCTTGAAAGCAAAACATTCCAACTCTTATCTTGAAAAGATTGTAACTAAAATACCAGAGTTTTTACCTGTGAATATATTTATTTGGAGAACGTGAATAATGACACCCAGCCCGTGAATAGTTGGAGAATCTGGTTTATGAGACACCCAGGGAGGAAGAGGGAAAACAGGATCATAGGTAACTGTGAATTATGTATGCCAGGTTGGCTTCATACAGGGCAGTGCCAGTATGTCGTCTCAATTAAATCCTTTGAAGTTTTTTGAAGTTTGGCTCGAGAATCATGATTTAATTAGAGCGATTGCTGGAATCCTGACACAGTCTTTTTCAGATAATGGTGGAATATACTTCTGGTTTTACTGCTGTACTGGTCCTTCAGATTTTCCCACCCACCCTTGTTTATGACAATTTGAAAACAGGTATAAGAATGTTTTACGAGTTGACAGTCAAAATTGACCTCAAAATTTGAGGGTTTGGGTCCAGTAGCTGGAGGGGTGATCTGAGGACCCTAAATGGGCCCCCTGTTGCTAAGCCTCTGGGCTAGGGCTCAGGGCCAAAAAGGTGGGTGCAGCTCAGGTGTGAAGTTTGCAGCAATTCTTATTCTAGTCTCTGGGTCTACTTTCATATTTACCATGGTTACATGTACCAAGTATAGGCAATCCTCAACCTGCAACCGTTTTTCACACTTGTGACCATTGCCACATTCCCCACAGTCACTTGATCAAAGGTCAGGCACCTGGCAAGCTACTCGTACTTATGATGGTTCCATTGTTCTGGGGTCACGTGATCTGCCTTTGCGACCTCCTGACAAACAAGAGTCAATGGGAAGCCAGATTCACTGAATGACCGTGTTGCTAACTGAACAATGTCAACAGTTCACTTCGCCGCTGTGGCAAAAGAAGCCACAGAATGGGGCAAAAATCGGTTAACCCCAGTTATGCTTATCTACAGAAATTTGGGGCTCAGTTGCGGTGGTAACTCGAGAACTACCTCTAAAAGCAAATTAGATTAAGAAGATATTTTAACACAGAGGCCACTAATATAGTTTGGCACAGTAGCAAGCTGTGAAGCCCTAAAGAAATTAGATTGGAAAGATCTAGAGCCGTGATGGCGAACCTATGGCACGTGTGCCACAGGTGGCATGCAGAGCCATTTATGCTGGCATGCAAGCCGTAGGCAAACTTACCTCACTGCGCATGCATGTGCCTCACAGTTGATTTTCGGCTGGTTTGAGCTGGTGCAGGATGGATCTTGTGACTTCCCAGCCTAGAGATGTTAAATTAACAGATTTGGAAGGGATCTTGTAGGTCATCTAGTCCAACCCCCAGCCCAAGCAGGAGACCCTACACCAAAGGTCTTCAAACTTGGCAAGTTTAACACTTGTGGATTTCAACTCCCAGAATTCCTGAGCTAACATGCCTGGAGGAGGAATTCTGGGAGTTGAAATCCACAAGTCTTAAAGCTGTCAAGTTTGAAGACCCCTGCCCTACACCATTTCTGACAAATGGCAGTCCAATCTCTTTTTGAAAGTCTCCAGTGATGAAGCTCCCACGGCTGTGAAGTGAATCTGGTGAATGTGTGAGAAACCAACCTAGATTCCCCGTGGGGTGGGTCTTTCATGGCTGGGGAGTGAAGGAGTAGACTCCTTTTTCAGCACCTTCACCCCTTCCTCATGGCATGCTTGTATGCTTTTGTGTGTGTGTTATAGGGGGACTTATAAATATTTTTTGTTTATTGTTTTTGTATCAGCAACCTACAAATGGCTCCCTTGCCATTTAAACCGTCCTAGAGTTATTTTCGTTCAGCCGAAAAGAACTTGGCCACCAGACTGTCAGCAAGAGAACCTGCTGGAATTTGGGAGCAGTTAGAAAAGGGTGACACAACTTCAGCTGAGATGGCAGAGAAATCTCATTGCATTGAGCTGATAAAGAGCAAAGAAGAGCAACTAAGACAGTTAAAAGGCCTGGAGACAAAAGCATACGAACAAAGGTTGCAGGAATTAACTATGTAGGCCAGTCTAGAGAAATAAGGACTAGGGGGGACATAATAGTGGTATTCCTCTTTTCAAGGGGATGTCCCAAAGAAGAGGGAGGTCAACTATTTTTCCAAAGCAACAGAAGGCAAGATTAAAAAAAACAATGGATGGAAACTTATCAAGGAGAAAAACAACCTGGAATTAAGGAGAAATTTCCAAACAGGACAATGAACCAATAGAAGAGCTTCCCTCCAGAGGTTGTAAGGGATTTCATCCCTGGAAGTTTTGAAGAAAAGGCTTTTTGACCTCCTTTCTCAAATGGCCTAGGGTCTCCTGCTTGAGCAGGGGTTTGGACTAGAAGACCTCCAGGGCCCCTTCCATCTCTATTCTGATTGATGGATCGAAGGGACGTGAGGGACCCTGCTTTCTTGATTCTGCTTTCCTGGCACGTCCAAAGGCCCAGCGACTTTTATGGCCTCCCTTATCTCTCGCCTCCGCCTGCATTCCTGAGCCTTGTTTTTCAAAGCAAAAGTTCACCTGCTGGAAAAGCCATTTCCTCCTAAAGGCCACACCAGACCAGCAAAGGCACACTCGAAAATGCCTTCGGGTCAACCGTCGTGGGAGAAGGAAAAAACAAGAGTGATTGAGGAAGCCAAGCCCTTCCCCCTGCCAGAGCGGGACAGGGTGAAGGAATGTAGAGCTTCATCCAGCCTTGGCATTTTCGCTCCGGGGAGGCCAAGCAGCTGCTGCCAGATGAGAGTGCCTGAGTGCCTTTGCCTTCAGGATGATGGGAAAACGCTTCCTGCTTCTGGGAAGGTCCCTGAGCAGCATTGATCCTCAATCAATCAGAATAGAGCTGGAAGGGACCTTGGAGGTCTACTAGTCCAACCCCCTCAAACAGGAGGACCAGATAAAGGCCTTTCAGACTCCAGAAGGCCTCACCTGGGAGGAATTCACCCCCTATTCCCACATCACACTAGGCCAGAGTTGGGCGGGGGTGAAGCAGACTTTGCAAAGGATTGTCCAGTCATAGCTCGGATTTTGAGGGGGACGCAAAATGGCCTCCCTCACAGCCAGGCCTCCTGATTTGGTCTCCAGCCAGCAGTTCAGCAGATAGATTGGGGCTCTCTTTGACCAGAAGAGCCAAGTTATGGTGGCTATGCAGCTGCCCTCTTCGCTTCGCAGTTGTTTTTATACCCTCCCAAAATGCAAAGCACACAAGTAGTGTGAGGGAAATAAGAGAAGCTTGGTCAGAAATGGCCACCAAGTGGGAAATCCAAACAGGAAGCGGGAGGAAGGTCCAACATAGTCTACCCTGAGAAAGTCGTGCTTGGACATGAGCAAATTAATTTTGACCGATTTGCCTGTGGATGATACTAATAAAGGAGAATGTTTGCAAGCTCAGGGTCGAGAAATGAAGGGTCCTTTGATGCTCTCTGAGCTTGCTTTTCTTGCAGATGTTTCATTACCCAGCGAGGCAACATTATCAGTATGACAGGCCAAGCCACTAGTGTGTGTGTGTGTGTGTATCTTTGGTTATTCGGGTAAGATCCACATACAAATACCTGCGAAAACCTCAGAAAACATATATGTATATATGTTTTATATATATATATACACACATATATATATGTTATATATATACATATACATATATATACATATATATACATATATATACATATATATACATATATATATATATGTTTTCTTAGGTTTTCGCGGGTACTTAAATGTGTGCTGTTTAGCTTCCTTCGGGTATTATCCCACGTCATTGTAGTTCTGTTAAAGTTGTAGCAATGTTTCAGCAGAATCTCATCTGCCATCTTCAGGCTTCTGTATGGATATGGGTCTTACAGCTCCTGGTTTTAAATTTGAGGCTGGTCCATTTTGATTGGTTGGGAGCCTGGATCTGTGTTCATTGGACTTGGAGTTTGATTGATTGGTGTTCCTGGTTTCTTCTGTCTGTTTTGTGGCTTTGATTGGCTGGCAACAGTCTGTTCTTGTGTTGGAGGCTTTTAGTGCAGCTTGGCTCCGTGTGAAGGGACAGCTGCTCTTCATTAGCAAGCTGGGTTTCACCTGGGTGCCTGGTGGGGGGGTTAGGTTGGAGCTATCAGAGGGAGTCTGTTTTTGCCCAGGTGTTTGCCTGGCTTGTGGCATGGAGATCTTTCTGTTTGAGAGTGCAGGCTTCCAAATGATTGACAGTCTGCTGGAATCATCTCTTCTATTCATGCTGTCAGGTCTTTCTTCAATCTCTATGGCTTCTCTGATGATTCTGTGGTTGGGGTTTTCTATAGTGGCTAGGGTTTTAGTGCCATTGAAGTTGATGTTGTGACCTATGGTTTTCATGTGTTGGACTAGTGAGGAGGTGTGTTCCAGCTTTTTTACTGCATTTTTGTGTTCCTCTAGGCGGGTACTTATTCTTCTATTGGTCTGTCCAATGTATGTGGCCGGGCATGATGTACAGGGAATTTCGTATATGCCTTGGTTTTCCAGGTCAATTTTGTCTTTGGGGTTCCTCAGGATGGCTGCTATTTCTTTGCCTGTTTTGAAGGCAGTCTTGATGTGATGCCTGTGTAGTATCTTACTGATTTTATCTGTGGTACCTCTTATGTAGGGCAAGACAGCTGTTCCATAGGTCTGTTGGTCTTCTAGGTCTCTGTTATGTCTTGGTGTGTTTTTGTGGATCAAGTTGGTGATTTTGTTTTTGTGGAAGCCATTGGCTGTCAATACTTCAGTCAGGGTGCATAGTTCAGTCTTTATATGTGTCTTATCTGCCAGGCATTTGGTTCTGGTAATTAGGGTTTTCGCTACGGAATTTATCTGTGCTGGGTGGTGGTGGGATTGGGCGTTGAGGTAGCGGTTGGTGTGTGTTTTCTTTTGGTATATGGTGTGTCCCAGTGTGCCATCTGTTCTTTTGTAGTAACACCAACCTGCTTCAAATTAACATTTCATAAGAACACAGCAGCTACCAAACGTATCCTGAAAAGGACAGAGATATCTCTACTCAGAAATGAAGTTCACAGTAAAAGATTCCAATTAGATCAGTTAAACAAAGATTTGCTAGCACTACACCTGGAATTGAGCAGCAAAATCCACCCTCTACTTTGGGATAAGATCAAACAACTTACAACTTGGAGAGCTGAAACTGAAAATACTTATAAAAATGATAAACTCTCAAAAAAACTGAAAAAATTAGAAAATGACAAGAAAATTCCCAATAACCCACCACAACACCTGAAACAACTAGTATACAACGTTTCCAACAGAGAACTCAACAAAACAGAAACAGATGTCCTATCCAAAGGATTCAATTATGCCATAGCACCCAAAAAAATCCCAACAGAATCCATCATATGTGCAGTAGAATCCAGCCTAACCAAATTAAATACAGATGAAGCTGACAGAATAAGACACCAGGTTACTCACATCTTATGCACAACGAAACCACC
>BLBF01000073.1:15417177-15442889 GCA_015471245.1 Laticauda colubrina
GAAGAAGAAGAAGAAGAAGAAGAAGAAGAAGAAGAAGAAGAAGAAGAGGAGGAGGAGGAGGAGGAGGAGGAGGAGGAGGAGGAGGAGGAGGAGGAGGAGGAGGAGGAGGAGGAGGAGGAGGAGGAGGAGCAGCAGCAGCAGCAGCAGCAGCACTGTGAGGTCCTTGATGCTCTCTAAGCTTGATGGTTTGCTTGCAAACATTTCATTACCCAAACTAGGTAACAACATCAGTGCTAGAAGGGAGTAGGGTTTGCAGGAAAGAGATGGAAGAGGAAGATTGTGAGGTCTTTAGTGTGAGCTTGGTTGTTTTCTTGCAGATATTTCATTACAGGTCATATCACCTGTCCTGGAAAGGGAGTAGCGTTTGCAGGAAAAAGGAGAAGGAAGAAGAGGAAGAGGAGGACTGTGAGGTCCTTAGTACTCTCTGAATTTGATGGTTTGCTTGCAGACGTTTCATTACCCTAACTAGGTAACATTATTGATGAGCTGTTGATGATCTTACTTATTTTGGGTAATGAAGTGTCTGAAAGAAAACAACTGAGCTCAGAGAGTACCAAGGACCCCCTCAGTTCCTTATCTGTTGTAATAGAACAGAGGTCCCTAAGTTGGCCATTTTAAGACTTGTGGACTTCAACTCCCAAAATTCCCAGCCAGGAATTCTGGGAGGTGAAGTCCAGAAGTCTTAAAATGGCCAAGTTTGGGGGTTCCTGCAAAGGAAGGGAGGGGAAGGACTACCCCAAGTCCAACAATGAAGTTGTCAGAAATGTGAAATAAGAAAATAATAAAAGTAACATTTTAAAATGGATGTACAACAGCAACTTTGATTTTAAAAAGTAAATTAAAGGGTATTACATCAGCCTTTTAATTCTGGTGCTAAACAGCCAAAACCTAAGGCAGAGTGGGGAAAGATACTTCAAGCCAGGATTTTAATCTGAATTCTGGAGAGGAAGAATGCAACCCAGCAGAGCCAATCTGTTAGCTGTCTTCCAGGCTGAAGAAACCCACAGGTCTTCTTCAGCGTGCCAAGTTCTCAGTATGTAGTTCACCATCACTCTTCTCTCATGTGTTAGTTTCTCTAAGGAAAAGAGATTCAGGAATGTGTGTGAATTACTCAGGGAGGAGAGTCCAGGAAAATAAAAACAGGGTATTGGGCTCTTGGTTACTTGGTCACTCAGCAGGCTTTCCAGACTCCTCCGGCCTATGCAAAAAAAAAAAAAAGCATGGAGGAGCTACCTCAGAAACCTGGCCTGGGATCAGTTCAGGCTTTCTAGTTCAGCCTATCTGGACACCGCTGAAAGCAGGCCTTGGGCAACCTGAAGAAGCCCTACTACTGGATGGATGGCCCCTGAGCGGACAGGATCAGGACTGAATTGGAAGGGGGAAATAGCCGAGTCCCCTTATTATGAACGAAGAAGAGGGCTATTTTCAGGTCTGGGCTTCAAAAATTTTAGCAAGGGGTTCTCGGCCCAGTTGCTGGGTCGGCGTGGCCTAGTCAGCCTCCTGCACCACAGCGAGGGGGAGAGATTTTTACCCTCCCTCCCCGGGCTCCGGAGGCTTTCCTTGAGACTGCAGGAGGGCAAAAATGGCCTCCCCGGGCTCCGGAGGCTCTCTGGAAGCTGGAAACTGGCCCATTTCTAGCTTTGCCAAACTTCTGGGAGGCCCGTTTTTTGCCCTCCCCGAGTCTCCATGCACGCCCTGCGCTTACCTGGCATCCAAAACGGGCTGTGTGGGGAATCCTGGGAGGGTTGGGGCGAGGCCAGCAAGGAGTGGGATTTGGGGGCTCTCTGAACTGCGCAGAATCTTTAGTTAGAGGTTCTCTTGAACCCTTGCAAACCCCCAGCAGCCCCATTCCTGGTTTCTGTTATGGGACTTGTAGTCCAGTCCTTCTGGAGACTGGCTGATCTAAATAACCACAAGGCCTTGTGTGTTTACTGCAGCTGGACAAAATGTTTAAAGGAGCGGCTTTCCCAGCACACCCGGGAGACTAAAATCAGGGGTGGGATTCAAAAAATGTTACTCCTGGTTCTGTGGACATGGCTTGGTGAGTATGGTTTGGTGTGCATGCCAAGGGAAGGATGCTGTAAACTCCCCATTCTCTCCCCACTCGTGGGGGAAGATTACTGCAAAATCCCCATTCCCTCCCCACCCCACTAACCTGCTTTCCAGCTCCGTTCTCCTGTGCAGGGCAACCAAAGATGACCCAACCAATCAGCTGAGACTCAGGAGGAAGAGAATAGATGGGGGCAGAGCCAGTCAGAGGTAGTTTTTGCCGGTTCTCCAAACTACTCAGAATTTCCGCTATCGGTTCTCCAGAACTGGTCAGGACCTGCTGAATGCCACCCCTGAGTGAAATGTCTCTTTAATTTCAATTTAATTTTTCAGCTACTAAGATTGTGGAACAGGCAGGCCTAAAAACATCCAGGGAAGTGCCTGAAGCCTGGAAAACCGGCCCATCGTCACTTAACTGGCGTGGTGATTTACCACCAGATTATCAAGTACTTAGGAGGCAGGAGAAGCAAACAACAGCCAATGACTTAACAGCCAGACATCAATTCATACATCATTGTCCTGGGACACATATATTCGCCTCTATTCTTGAGATGTCTCTCCTTGAAATGCTCACACATCAGATGTCTATGGAGATTGTCAATCATCCAGGTCATGGTTGTCCCAAAGGCACCTGTTATTTTTCTTTTTAAAAAGTTTTGCTTCTCATCCAAGAAGTTTCTTCAGTTCTGACTGAAGCAAAACTTTTTTTTAAAAAAAAGTCCTGTTGCCTTTTGAAAAACAAAAAACAAAAAACCACCTTTGGATCACATATCAGGTCTTGGTGAGATTTTTCCCAGCCTGCTCCAAAAGCTGCAGTGGTTTCCAGAGGGCCTAGGTGAAAAGCCCATATCGTTGGCCTTGTGAATGTGTTCCTCACACTTTTATTCTACATTCCAGCCACCTTTGCAAAGCACTTCCTATTCATCCTCAGTGATGACAAGCAGACCTATCAAAATGCAAAAAAAAAAAATAATCTTTGATTTGTGCTTATTGTTAGATCGCTAGATGAAAATGTGTCTTTTTTTAAATAGGTTTTCAGAAGTTTGAAAGTGTCGGATTGAAACACCAGTGGAGTAGAGTAGAATAGAAATAGAATAGAATTAGAATAGAATAAGAATAGGATAGGATAGAATAGAATAGAATAAAATAGAATAGAATAGAATAGAGTAGAATTCTTTTATTGGCCAAGTGTGATTGGACACACAAGGAATTTGTCTTGGTGCAAATGTTCTCAGTGTACATAGAAAAAAAATGCATTCATCAAGTCAAAAATCATCAGGTACAACACTTAATGATAGTCATAGGGTACAATAAGCAATCAAATCATACTAGGAAACAGTCCATATAAATCGTAAGGATGCAAGCGACAAAGTTACAGTCATACAGTCACAAGTGGGAGGGGACGGGTGATAAGGAGTGAGGAGAAGATTAATAGTAATAGTGCAGACTTTGTAAATAGTTGGACTGAGTAGAGGGAATTATTTGTTTAGCAGAGTGATGGCATGGGGAGAAAACTGTCCTTGTGTCTAGTTGTTCTGGTGTGTAGTGCTCTATAGCATCGTTTTGAGGGAAGGAGTTGAAACGGTTTATGTCCAGGATGTGAGGGGTCTGTAAATATTTTCCCAGGCCTCTGTGTCTCCATTGCGTGCTCTATGGTTAAATTTGTTGAAGTATCCATATAGTTGGAGAGAAGCAGAGTGTGTGTTGGGGAAGGGGAGTGTTTCTGTTCACTGAAACATTTGTATTGACATCTCTGAAGAGGGCAGGCTGCCTCTTCCCAGCATCATCAAAAGAGGCTGTGAAGCTCCACGCTGACATCTCCCTGGCCGGACCTTCCAGGAGAACAATAGTTGCCATTGATGTGGATACACAGTCAACAAATGCTATTCGTCCCCATCCCCATCCTCCCACGGGACTGCACAAAAGTAGCCTTCTCAGACGTGGGGACAAAGCTGCCATCTCTTGAGTCAATGGGGTGAGCGTGGACCATCTCAGCTCATGGGAATACAGAAATGGGCGGCATCTTTCCTTCACGCCAATGGGAAAACGGCTTTCCAGGATGCGGGTAAAGATAAAGGTTCCCCTCACACACGCGTGCTAGTCGTTTCCGGTTCTAGGGGGCGGTGTTCATGTCTGTTACAAAGCCGAAGAGCCAGCGCTGTCCGAAGATGTCTGCGTGGTCATGTGACTAAACCCCAAAGGCGCACAGAACGCTGTTACCTTCCCACCAAAGGTGATCTCTAATTTTCTACTTGCATTTTTACATGCTTTCGAACTGCTAGGTTGGCTACTGGGACAAGTAACAGGAGCTCATTCCATTATGCGGCGCTAGGTATTCGAACCTCGGAGCTGCTGACCCTTCTGATCAAGAAGTTCAGTGTCTTAGCCACCGAGCTACCGCGTCCCTTATAGGATGGGCGTAACATTGGTCTAAGCCGTACAACAATAAAGACCGTGCCAAGTAGCCTGGCCTGAAATTGCATTCTGCAACTTTTAACGACATAATTCCTGCTTCCCCTTATCCTTATCCTTAAGCCTGATCCTTAAGCATTGTTGTAAACACTTTGTAGTGATGAAACAATGCATGAAATCATGGAATAATCTACTCATCAGAATCTTGACATGGAGAATGCTCTAAATAATTAAGGAGTCCCAAAGAAAGGGTCCTTTCTTTTTTTTGGGGGGGAAAGAAAAGTAGCACTGTAAAATATAGGTAGTCCTTGACTTACAACCACAATGGAGCCCAACATTTCGGTTGTTAAGTGAGACATCTGTTCAGTGAATTGTTTGGCCCCATTTTAAGATGTTAAATTACTGCAGGTGTTAAATTAGTATAACACGATTGTTAAGGAAATCTGGCTTCTCCAGATTGTTCATCAGATCACATGACCCCAAGACACTGCAACCGTTGTAAGTGTAAGTCCATTGCCAAGCATCTGAATTTTGATCACGTGACCAGGAGGAATGCTGCAAGGGTCATGGGAAAAATGGTCCACAAGTCCCTTTTTTCAGTGCCAGATTACCTATAGCTGTTCCTGCGATGGCATTCTGCAGCTTAATGGCGTCATCATTCCTATTTCCCCTTAAACCAAGGCTCTTCAAGTTTCAAAACTCTTGGCAAGTTTTAAAACCTGTGGACTTCAACTCCCAGAATTCCTGAGCTAACATGACTGGAGGAGGAATTCTGGGAGTTGAAGTCCACAAGTTTTAAAGCTGCCTTCAACCATGTTATAAATCTCCTGTAGATATGAAATTATGCATGAAATAATGGAATAGGCTGATCAGAATCTTGACATGCAGAAACTGCCTTGAAGGCTCTAGATCCATAATGGCGAACCTGTGGCACATGTGCCAGAGGTGGCATGCAGGAGCCCTCTCTGTGGGCATGTGTGCCGTTGCCAGCTGCTTTTGTGCTGGCACACACATGCACACTGGCCAGCTGCTCTTCACAGGCACTGGAGCACCAGAAAGCAGCCTGAAAAATGCCCCAAAAGGTAGCCTGAAAATGGCATGGAAAATGGCCTGAAAAACAGCCTGGAAACAACACAAAAATGGCCTGGAAACAGCCCCAAAATGGCCTGGAAAATAACCTGAAAAACAGCCTGCAAAGGCCCACAAAATGGCCTGAAAATCCCCCCAAAACGGCCTGAAAATGGCCCCAAAACAGGCTGGGAAATGGCCTGAAAGTGACACAAAAAATGGCCTGAAAGCAGCACAAAAAATGGTCTGAAACAGACTGGAAAACAGCCTGAAAACGGCCCGAAAAGCACCACAAAACCAGGCCATTTTGGGGGCATTTTTAGGCCAAAACCTGCCAAGAACCAGGCATACATGCACCAGCCAGCTGGACTTCAGGTTTCCAGTGCTCTGGTATGCACACATGTATGTGGATGCGCGTGCATTCCGGTTTGGGCACTCGGCACCGAAAAGGCGTCGCCATCACTGCTCTAGATAATTTAGGTTTTCCAAAGAAATTGTTTTTCTTTTTCTGGGGGGGAGAAAAAAATGCTTCTTGGGCGATAAAACAACAAACATGCATAACATTCCTCTCTCTATAAATACATTTGCAGTTGGGATTTTGGATGGAACACCCCGTGCTTGTGCTATTAATCCACGCTGCAACCAAACAGGAATTATTTTTGCTGTGTTTTGATTTTATTTTTTTTTCAAAACCCCAATTGCATTCGGTACACTCACACTGAGCAAATCACAACAGGCCAATATGCTAAGCAGTCAAGGGGTCTATGATGGCTGGAGTCTCGGGGACATCAGCCAAAGCAAATCGGGACTTTTGTGGTACCAGGGTCAGCTAACAGGGCTGCTGGGGTTTTGCTATCCCTTCGGGAAGCACATTCCTAGTTTTGGGGGCAGGAAGTGGCTTGCGGTGTGCAGACATGGTGCAGAATAAATTGCATCTGTAACCCACACAAGCTGCGTTCCAGATTTGCCTCTGGAGGAAAACTCCAGCCCACAATTGGATGACAGAAAGGAAACCCAGTCAAGAGCCAGATCGGTCTAGTGGTGAAAGCATTAAGCTAGAAGCCAGGAGATGTGAGTTCTAGTCCCGCTGTAGACATGAAATTCAGCTGGTGGTCAGTCACTCTCTCACTTCACAGGGTTGTTGTGCGTACAACAGGAGGAAGGTATATATTGGATATGCTTGCTGCCTTGAGTTGTAGCCAGAAGTGGCATTCAGAAGGTTCTGACCAGTTCTGGAGAACCGGTAGCAGACATTTTGAGTAGTTCGGAAAACCGGCAAACCTCTGACTGGCCCCGCTTCCATCTCTTCTCTGCCTCCCGAGTCCCAGCTGATCGGCTGGGTCTTTTTTGGTTGCCTTACATAGGAGAACAGAGCTGGAAAGCAGGTTAGTGGGGTGGGGAAGGAATGGAGATTTTACAATATCCTTCCCCTGCCAGAGCCCCAAGCCACGCCCACAGAACCAATAGTAGTTTTTGAATCCCACCACTGGTTGTAGGCACGGGGTCCTAGGTGCTCTCTGAGCTTGGCTCTTTTCTTGCAGGCATTTCATCCACGGAAACTCGGTGATGGCACCAAGGAGCCCTCATTTCAACCCTGAATGTTCTGCTTTATGAGTTGCATGTATATTACGCCTGTATGAAAGAATCAATCAAACAAACCAATATCGCAAAGAGGAGGGAGTCAAGCGATTCTCCAAAGCACCAGAAGGCAGGACAAGATGTGGAAATTAAGAAAATCAAGAAAAAGAAGCAATCTAGAACTATGGAGAAATTTCCTGACAGTTAGAACAATTAATCGGTGGAACAGCTTGCCTCCAGAAGTTACAAATACCAGAAGTTGCAATACTGTAAGTTTTTAAGAAGGATTGGACAATGCTTTGTCTGAAATGATATAGGCCAGGGTTTCCTGCCTGAGCTGGGGGTTGGACTAGAAGACCTCCAAGGTCCCATTCAACTTTGTTAAATATACTGTATTGTATTGTATTGTATTGTGTTGTATTGTTTTGTGTTCTATTCTATTCTATGCTATTCTATGCTATTCTATGCTATGCTATGCTATGCTATGCTATGCTATGCTATGCTATCCTATCCTATCCTATCCTATCCTATCCTATGCTATTCTCAGTCTTCTCCATAGGAACCAGGATTCCCATCCCGACTGGCTGCGCAAGATTTTGGGAAAGGTACCAAGACTAAGGGAGTTGGAAGGGACCTGGGGAGGTCTTCAAGTCCAACCCCCATCGCTCGAGCCGGAGGTCCTGAGATCCGGCGGGCTTGGCTGCGCGCCCTTCGTCTTCCCCTCGCCCGACCGTCCCTCCGGGAGAGGGCGCGCCCGCCACGGGCAGGGCTGGGCGGGCGGGGGTGGCGGGGAAAGCGTCTGCCTCGCCCTCACCTGCCGCCAGGTGGAAGCAGCCGCGGGACGGAGGCCCGGAGGAGGATGCTCCCCTCCTCCCCTGCCTTCCGCGCCCCCCCCTCCCCTCCCCTCCCCTCCCCGCGATCCAGGACGGGACGGGGCGGGGCCGGCGGAGCAAACACGCAGGCAGCCCAGGCTCGGGGCTCACTCGGCGCTGCCGGCTCGGCTCGAAGCGGAGCGTCTCCTGCTCTGTGCGACCGACGTCGAGGCGGACGGAGGTTGGCGGGGCAGCGGGCGGGGCGTTTCCCCACCAACCTCTCGGCTCCCCCGCAACTTGTGCAGCCTCAAGTTTGGAGGTCCCGCGCGCCCTCTCCGCCTCTCCAACCCCGCGGGGTCCTCGGCCATGGACGGCCGAGAGGACGGCCGAGCAGCAGCCTTCGTGGAAGCCCGCCGGTGGGTCGAGGTAAGACGCCGGGCTGGGGAGGAACCAAGGAGGAGCCTCCGAGGCGCGCAGCAACCGGACCTCGGGGAGCTTCCCCCCCCCCCGTGGCCGTCGGGAGGTTGGGGCGGGGTGGAGATGCTGACCTCGGCGTGCCGCCGCTGCCCTGCCCGGTTTCCCGTTTCCACACACCCCCCGGGTACTTTTCGTGGCCGCTCGTGCCAGGAGCCCCACGCACCCACCCCTCTCCGCGGGCTCTGCTCGCCTTCCCCGTCGTTTGGCTGCCTTTCGCCCCGGAGCAACCTCCGAGTAGCTCTGTGCAGGCGAACCTTGCCCCGCTCAGGATGGGGAAGCACCACGGAGGGTGGGTGGGGATCCGAGGAGGAAAGCTGCCTCCTTGGGCGCCCTCGGGCGTGGGGTGGGGGAAGCCCACGGGCAAAAAGGTCGGGGGCTCCTTCTCTTTGGTGGTGGGCAGCTCCTGGTTGAAGAGAGAGAGGAGTGAGCAGCGGTCCTTCCCCAAAAGCCTCTTATACTGCTCCAGAGCCCCCCCTCTAAGCTTCCGAGTCGAGTTTGGGGGGCCTTCGGGAAGCCCTGTGGAGCCCCTACTTCCAGAGAACAGGGAAATGGGGAACAAGGTTTCCAAACAGGACAATGAACCAGTGGAAGAGTTTGCCTCCACAGGTTGTCGGGGGGCTTGTTTTTATTATTCTTGTTATTATTTTAAAGAAAAGGCTTGTTAGCCTCCTTTCTCAAATGGCCTAGGGTCTCCTGATGGAGCAGGGGGGTTGGACTAGAAGACCTCCAAGGTCCCTTCCGGCTCTCTTCCGATTGAAAGATCCTTCTTGGTAGCCAGGAGTGTATTGTCACCCTGCGATGCCCCAAAGCCTATAAAGTACCAAGGATGCTTCGGACGGGGTGGCATTTATGAGCCTCCAGAGCATTTGCCCGGAAAGGCTCAACTTTTCTCTCCTGAGTAATAAAGAGCCAGAGGGAAGGAAAAGGAAGGGAAGGGAAGGAACGGGGCAGGCCGGTTAGTAGCTGCCTTGAGGCTGTCTCAGCATGCAGGACTTTTAAGCCCCTGTCCCACTGCACCAACGGATGCAAAGAGGATGTAAAACGTTAAAAAACGTTGGGAAACGCTATGCATCCGTTGTGTACTCATTGCATACGTGTTTCATACGCTCTATCCGTCGAGGATCCGTCCACTGAGATTTCATCCGCGCAAGAAGTTTGAGCTGCACAAAACTTTGTGAACAGATGAACTTTCCGCTGTGTACGATGTAAATCCGCGACATACGAGCAACAATCGTTCTATGTCCGTTTATCATCCGTTAAATGTCCGCTGTATCCATCCTCTGGGCATCCTCGCAACTCACATCTGTTGCAGCTGAAAACGGAAAGAGGGAGGAAAGAAAAGATACACGGAACGTCTACACAGCGTTAGTAGCACGGAAATAGAAAAGATGCACGGTGAACAGTTTGCATCTGATATACATCCGCTAGGCTTCCTATGAACATCCATTTAACATCCCCGCTACATACTACCCACGTCCGTTCTTTTCTGTTCTTTTCCGTTCTTTTGTGCAAATTTTTGCCACTTTTTGGAGCAGATGACAACGGATGGAGCCACCCCCCAAAATTTGCTTGTCCGCTGTGTCCTTTATGCATACGTTTTGCATCTGTCGGCCAGTGGGACAGGGCCTTTAGCCCCTGTTCCAAAATCTACCAGAACAGAATAGAATAGGATAGGATGGAATGGAATAGAATAGGATAGGATAGGATAGGATGGAATAGAATAGAATAGAATAGAATAGAATAGAATAGAATAGAATAGAATAGAATTCTTTTATTGGCCAAGTGTGATTGGACACACAAGGAATTTGTCTTGGTGCAAATGCTCTCAGTGTACATAAAAGGAAAGATACATTCATTAAGAACCAAGAATCATCAGGTACAACACTTAATAATAGTCATACGGTACAATAAGCAATCAAGGTTCATTTACTTATTTATTTATTTGCAAGATTTATTCTGCCACATTTTCTCTCTCTCTGTGTGTGTGTATGTGTGTGTTCCAAGCGTCTTACAAACAATCCAAAGGCCACAGATGGGTAGTCCTTGACTTACAACCGCAACCAAGCCCCCCAAAATTAAGTGGTTCAATGAGGCGTGTGTAAAGTGAGTTTGAGGTCCTCTCCCCCCCCCCCATAGTACAGTCTTTCTCGCCTCCATTGCTAAGCGAAACACTGCAAGGGTTAAAATAGTAAACCAGCTGTGCAGTGAATCGGGCTTCTCCGTTGACTTTGTTGGTCAAGACATGTGACCCGCACATACACCCCGGGAACACTGCAACATCTGGATCACGTCAGAGGTGACATTCAGCAGGTTCTGGTTGCCAAAGCATGTCAAAGTGGGAGCCAGTCTAATCTCTTCAGGGATGATGTTCCGAAGGGAGGGAGCTAGCACAGAGAAGGCCTTTCTTCTGGATCCCACCAGATGTCCCAAAGGTGCTTATTTGGGAGGCAACTGGACTTTCTTTGTTTTTTTTCCTTTTGAAGAAGTTTTGCTTCTCATCCAAGAAGCTACTTCACTTCCGACAGAACAGTGGGGAATGGAAGGATTTATACTCCTTGCAGACAGCTGGTCATTTGCATCCTTTTAGAGGGTCATTGAGGCCACTTGGAGGATCACTTGAGTGGTACTCCTGGTTCCTGTAGTCTGCATTTTTCCCCCTCTGGAAATCCATTCCTACTCCCACACCATTCCAAGGGTGTTCATCCCAAATTGTATAGCTAACATTCTGTAGATATTCTGTGTCATCCAGGTTGTGGTTTTTCCCAAAGGTGCTTTTTTCAGGAGGCAACTGGACTTGGTTTTTTGTTTTTTTTTCTTTTGAAGAGGTTTCACTTCTCATTTAAGAAGCTTCTTCAACTCTGACTGGAAGGTGGGGAATGAGAGGATGAAATATCCTGCAGAAAGCACAACTCCACAACACAGTCCTTTCAGCTGTTCCAAGAAGGCTCCATACCTTCTTGAAACTTCATTACTCAAGGGATGCTAAGGAGACAGACAAACCTCCAAGTGGCCTCAACGACTCACTAAAAGAATGCAAATGACCAGCTTTCTTGGTTTTTCTTATTTCTTCACTTCTCATCCAAGAAGCTTCTTTAGCTCTGACAGGATCATGGGGAATGGAGAGGAAAGGAGACCTCCCCAATATCCCTTGCCCGCCTGCTCTACTGGGTCTGGTGGATGTAACCGGAAGAGATGGTGTCTCAGATAACCTGGCCCCCACAGGTTGTCCTGTTGATGTGATGGATTGACACCTCTTGTTGATGCTTGATGTTGATGGAGAGAACCTTTGGGAATCAGGAGGGGCCCTCAAAATCACCTGATGAACAAGAGGTTCCTTTGAGAGAAGCAAATGGCTTCCATTTCACCACAGGCATTGTAGTTTTTGGGCTTGCTTTGAAAGCGAGGGAAATGCCATATGGATCCTGAATAAATTAGTTCTACTTTATTTTTATTTATTTATTTGTTTGTTTAATATACATGGGCTTTGAGAAAGTTAATGAAGATAATAAAGTAAAACAAAATAGGTAGTAAGCTGTAAATGAAAATAATAGGGGACAAAGAATACGTGTGAGGATGAAATGCTTTTGATATTGGATTAATGAATTGAAAATATGAAGTGAGAACTTATTTAAAGATCAGTGGACTAGTTAATGATTTGATATGAAATTAGATAAGAACGTTGGAAATGTAATTATAACTATGGATGAATGTTGTAACCTGGAATCACGTTGCTCACTTGAAGAGATATGTAAAATTAAAAAAAAAAAAAAACCTTTCATTGAAAAGAAAGATTATCACAAACTTTGGAATTTATAGCTAAAGATATTTAAAGATATTTTCTCCAGGGGTGTTTTTTTCCTGCCGTTTTTGGGGGGGGTCTGAGAATTGGATCTTCTGGAATTTTAAGTACAGCTCTTGTCCCTTAGCCTGTTTTGGCAAGCCGAGCTCTCAGCGTAGAGAGACTTTGAAATAAGTTTGTATTTATGGTCTCTGGGCTGGGAGGCACAGATCCAGGCGTCCTACACTGGTGCTGCCACCGCAGGTGTGCTGAGAACCAGACTGCACCATTAAATTCCAATCACGGCAAGTATTTCCAAGAGGAAATGGCAGCTTCCTGGATAATGTTTTGGCCTGGGGTGAAAACTTTCCTTGACAAGGGAAGGCATTTCCCAAGGTTGCTGTGAGGGGAAATCCCATCCTTCGGCTTTTAAACTGCGGCTGGATTCCTGAGAGAGGCTTGTTGGGGGCCAACTTTTCTTAAATGGCTCTCCTGTAATCTAGGATCTGTTGAGACTGCAACTAACAACATGGGACTAATACCATTTCAGACAAACAGTTGGCCAATCTCTTCTTAAAAGCCTCCAGTGTTGGAGCACCCACAACTTCTGAAGGCAACTTGTGTTCTTCTAGTTAATTGGTTTCTCACCGTTAGGAAGTTTCTCCTTAGTTCTAGGTCGTTTCTCTCCTTGATTAGTTTCCATCCATTCTTTCTTGTTTTGCCTTCAGATGCTTTAGAAAATATGTTGAACCCCTCTCTCTTTGTGGCAGCCCCTGAAATATTGGAAGAGCCTAAATAAACATGTCTGAACATGTTAAGCAGGCACCACTTCCGAAGGCAAGCTGTTTCGCTTAGTTAATTGTTCTCACTGTTGGGAATCAGAATCAGAATAGAGCTGGAAAGGACCTTGGAGGTCTTCTAGTCCAACCTTCTGCTCAAGCAGGAAATCCTATACCAGTGGTGGCTAATCTTTTTGGGCTCCTGTGCCAAAAATTGTATGCGCGCCTGTGCCCGTGCCCTCATGTGCTAGCAACCAGAAGGCAATGTGTGTCCCCACACACACACCCCCATGCATGCGTGCTTAATCCCCACCACCCCCGCCACCCCCCTTACCTGCACTGTACCTCACAGTTGATTTTCGGCTGGTTTGAGGCCATTTTTTGGCTTCCCAAAGGCTTGAGGAAGGCTTCTGCAGGCTTTGCAGGCCGAAAACTAGCCCCGTTTCATCACTTCCAGTATTTTAGGAAAAACAGGAAGTGATGAAATGGGGCTAGTTTTCGGCCTGCAAAGCCCGCAGAAGCCTTCCTCAAACCTTTGGGAGGCTGAAAAAGGCCTCAAACTAGCTGAAAAGCAGCTGTGAGGCGCGTGCATGCCCAGTGAGGTAAGTTTACCTACAGTTCGTGTGCCGGCCTAAATGGCTCTGCGTACCATCTGTGGCACACATGCCGTAGATTCGCCTTCAGGTCCCTATACCATTTCAGACAAATGGTTATCCCATCTCTTCTTAAAAACGTGCAGTGCTGGAGCATTTACAACTTCTGGAGGCAAGTTGTAACATTGATTAATTGTCCTCACTGTTAGGAAGTTTCTCCTTCATTCCAGGTTGCTTCTCTCCTTGATTAGTTTCCATCCATTGTTTCTTGTCCCACTTTCTGGTGCTTTGGAAAATAAGTTGACCCATTCTTCTCTCTGGCGGCCTCTCAAATACTGGAATACTGCTATCATGTCACCCCGGTCCTTCTTTTCTCTAGACTGGTCATACTTAAATCCTGGAACCTTTCTTCATATGTTTTTGTCTCCAGGCCTTTAATCATATTAGTGATTGGGAGGAAACTGAGCCAGTACTTCTCAGAGGGATACCAGAAACGATTGTCTTCCAAGCAAGTGGCATAAAACGTAGTTTCTCGCAGTTGCTTCAGGCTGGCACTTTGTTTGTTTGTCAGTTGAACTTACTGAAATTTCAAAAATCAGCCAGTAATGAAAATCAGCTCTTCTTTTTGAAAGCAGCTTAATTGGATGTCTCAGTGTAAAACTCTTTGTTGTTCGGCTGATACAAACTTCTCTTCAATTTTCAAGGATTGATTTATTCCTCACAGCTAATGCTGCTTAATAGGCTTATTCTCCGTAAATCTTTCTCCATCTTATGGAAGTCCCCAGGATGACTGCTGTGCCTTAACGGCCCCGTTCTGCAATTTTCTCCTTCAAGGAGAATATTTGCTGCTCAGGGTTGAAACGCGGGGTCCCTGGTGCTGTCTGAGCTTGGTTGTTTTCTTGCCGACGTTTCACCAACCAAACTAGGTAACATCATCAGTGCTAGCAAGTTTGGGTAATATGAAACGCCTGCAGGAAGACAATCAAGCTCAGAGAGCACCAAGGACCCCCTCCATTCTTAGACAACAAATGCTTTTCTTAAAAGTCCCTTCTTCATCCTGGGATTTTCTGCAGGTATTGGAGCTTTTGGAGAAAGTGACCTAAGATGGCAGTGGGAATGTCCAAGAAATTAAAAAGGGCTTGATGTGGGAAGCAAATGAAACATAGAGATACTGATCATCATCATCATCATCTGTTAATGACCCCATAATTCCTTGCAGGGTGGAGTCTGGGCAACTGAATGGAGCTGAGTGTTTTAGTGGCCGGATGCCCTTCCTATTGCCAATGCTGAGTTTTGTTCAGCAGATATATTCTCAGTGTGTCCAGAGAGAGAAATATCTGACTCAACCTTGGATCGAACTCACAGTCTCCACCTCTAGGCCACCGTACCACTCCAACCATAGAGATACTGATGCTAAGAAGGAAACCAGGCTTGGACTGGCTTGTCCTCCCCTGAAAAACCTGGCTTGTCGAGAGGAAAATCCCTTGATTTGCTATGCATGGGTGGCAGCTGGACCAAGACCTGTCTTTGCACAATTGTGTCTCATGCACCAGCCATCACCCTTCAAGAGATAGTTGAACTTGACCCTTTCTTACATCGCTCCATAAGGTATCCTGGGGGTTGGGTCTTCACGGCTCTAATTGAAAAATAAAAAGTGTCCAGAAGCTGAATGTAATGCAAAACTCAACGCCAAAGCAAGGGACAGAGATCATACTTTGAAAAGTTGGCTCTGGGTGCCAGTTACTTAGCATTTAATTGTTTTGACCGCTGGTGGCATAGTGGTTAGAAAGCAGTGTTGCAGGCTAATTCAGCTCACTGCAAGGAGTTTCAGCCTGACCGGCTCAAGGTTGACTCAGCTTTCCATCCTCCGAGGTCAGTAAAATGAGGACCCAGATTGTTAAGGGACAATATGTTGGAAGGATGGAAGGCTGAGCCAACTTTGAGCCGGTCAGGGTCGAACTAACTGTGGCCAGAGTTAGCTTGCAATTGCATGTTAACCACTGCCCCACCATGGCTAAGAAGTTGGACACCGAAGTGCTCCTGGGCACAATTATTGGACACATCCAAACATTACAGACAGAGAGACAATTTGTTAAGATGAAAGGGTATTGAATAAATAATAGTGAAAATGCAAAGCCATTTGGAATGGGCTGTGGTGACTTGGTGCTTAGAATACAGTCTTGCAGGCTGACTCTGCCCACTGCCGGGAGTTCAATTCTCACCAACTCAAGATCAACTCAACCTTCCACCCTTCCAAAGTTGGCAAAATAAGGACCCAGATTGTTGGGGGCAATAGGCTGACTCTGTAAACAGCTTAAGAGAAGGTTGTAAAGCACTGTGAAGGGGTATACAAGTCTAAGGGCTATTGGTGTTTGGTTTTGGCCTTTAGTTTTCCACATGGTTTACAGCAGAGGTGACATTCATCAGGTTCTGACCAGTTCTGAAGAACCGGTAGCGGAAATTTTGAGTCGTTTGGAGAACCGGTAAATGCCACCTCTGACTGACCCCGCTCCCATCTATTCTCTGCCTCTGAGTCCCAGCTGATTGGCTCGGTCTTCTTTTGCTACCCTGCACAGGAGAACAGAGCTGGAAAGCAGGTTAGTGGAGTGGGGAGGGAATGGAGATGTTGCAGTATCCTTCCCCTGCCACACCCACTAAGCCCGCCAAGCCATGCCCACAGAACCAGTAATATTTTTTTTCCGAATCCCATCATTAGTTGACAACCTGGTTCCCTGAAAGACTGGCTGCCTGGTTAGGAATAGGTCTGGCTTTGCAAAAGATCTCCCTCCCTCCAGCAAAACCCTGACTTTCTGGAGGGGGTACAAGAACCTTCTCCTTTTCTTGGTTGCCCCCAGCCCATGGCAAGAGACCGTTGCCTCTGTCAAACATTCCTTACCCAGCTGAGAGAACATCTATGAAAAGATGTTTTGTTTTTTTCCTAGACTTCTTCCCTCGTGGAAAGATTGCAATGCCTATTTTACTGGCCGCTTTAATCTTCTGTTTCAGACTTTGCATTAAGTATATGAAGCGAAAATGAAGCAATGAAGTGAATAGCACTAGAGATGCCTGTGTGTGCTGAAGCCAGAATTGTTTTTATACAGCCTCTGCTTTAAATTGTCTGCCTCACAGCGACCACATTTCCAGTGTTTATTGTAATCCTTTCAACCCAGAGCAGTTTGTGTAAGTCGATAGCCTTGATACTTTTAAAGAAAATGTATTTTAAGGCTACAATCTAAACCATGAGTCTCCTTGATGGATAACACATTCTAGAAATGGGCCTCCACAATGATCCCTCTTTTCCACTGCCTGTAATGCAGACAAGGGGTGTCAGGCAGGACCATTTGAAATAGGAAAAGTAAAACATAAGCATGTGAGTTTAAAGACAAAGAAGCGGAGAGAATTCCCACCACAGAGCTGAGAGGAGGAAACACATTTTTTGACTCTAAACACTGCAATGTTTAGATGTAATGGCAAGAGTTGACTGCAAGAGTAATGACAATGGAAAATAGAACAGAACAAGAAACAGAACAGGAAACTGAACAGGAAACGACAGGAAACAGAACAAGAAACATCAAAAAACAGAACAGGAAACAGAACAAGAATCAGAACAAGAAATAAGAAACAGAACAGGAAACAGAACAGGAAACAGAACAGGAAACAGAACAGGAACAAGAGCAAGAACAAAACAGGAACAAAAATAAGAACAGACTATGGAAGTCTTGTAATCACCCCCTGCTCAAGCAGGAGAACCTATACCTGTGTTGGTGAACCTACGGCATGCGTGCCAGAAGTGGCATGCCGAGCCACTTATGCCAGCACACAAGAGCTCGCCCGGAAGAGCCCCACTGCGTATGCACGTGCACCGTCGCCACCCGACAGCCAATTGTCGGGTATCTGGTGCCCATGTATGGGGTGGGGGTTGCGGGAGACGTCCACAACTGCACAGAGATGCATAATGCACAGGGATTGCATGTGTGGGGATGCATGGCACGCAGGAGGATCATGCACAGAGCTACACAGTACATGCACGGGATGACCGCGTGCACATGCACATATGTGTGGCATGCGGCGGGGGAATCGTGCAGGCATGTTCAAAGATGTGTGTTGCATGGAGGTGATCGTGAGCGCATGCGCAGGTGATATGGGGGACCCCAGAAAGCACTGCATTCTGGGTGCTGGCATGCAAGAGCAAGCGCATGAGGGCGGGCGCAATTATCGGCATGGGAGCCGAAAAGGTTAGCCACCACTGATCTATACTATTTCAGATAATGGCTGTCTAGTCTTTTCTTAAAAATCTCCAGTGATGGAGCACCCCTGATTTCTGAAGGCAAGATGTTCCATTGATTAATTGTCCTCACTATGAGGAAGTTTCTCCTAAAACCAGGTTTCTTCTCTCTTTGGTTAGTTTCCAACCATTGTTTCTTATCTTGCCCTCTTGGTGCTTTGGATAATAATTTGATGCCCCTGTTCTTTGTGCACCTCCTCAAATGCTGTAATACTCCGACCGTGTCGTCACCCCTAATTCTTCTTTTCTTTAGACTAGCCAAACCCAAATCCTGCAGTCATTCTTTGTATGGTTGAGTCTCCAGGCCTTTGATCATCTTAGTTGCTCTTCTCTGAACTTTCTCCAGGGTCTCAACATCTCTCTTGTAGTAGGGTGATCAAACTAGGATCTTTATGAAGCAGTGGGGAAAAAAAAAAAAAAAAGGCTTGGTGTCCTCAGATAGCCACAGATCAATCCGAGTCCTTCCGTTTTTGCAGATGTGCTGGATTAGAACCTCCATCATTCCCAGCCAAGGATGGTTGGAGGACACCTAAAGGCAGAACCAGAAGCAATGGGTGGAAGCTTGGTGGAGGGAGATCCAACTGAAAATAAGGAGGAATTTCCTGACCAGTGAGAACAGTTAATCAAGATTTGCCTCCTGGAGTTGTGAATAATCCATCTCCGGAAGTCTTCAAGAAAAGATTGACCATCCATTTGTCCGGGATGGAACAAGATCTTCTGCCTTGAGCAGGGGTTGGACTGGAAGACCTTCAAGGTCCCATCCAACTCTGTTATTCTGAGTAACATTTTGTAGGTATAAAATGCCTGCACCTTATGTCAGCATTTCCTTCTCTAGGGAAATGTATGTACTACATTTCCCATCATTCTCCTTTGTCCAGCTCAGCCAGGGAGGGCTGTTTTGAAAACTCAGAGAGTATTTCTCTGAAAACATTTACAGTTAAATATAACAAGCTGATTGCTTAAATAGAGTAATTTCTGTTGTAGACCTCTCAAATGGACATAGAAATTATCTATGGAAATTCTCAGTCATCCAGGTCGCGGTTGTCCCAAAAGTGCTTTTTTCAAGATGCAACTGGACTTCCTTGCTTTTTTGGAAGACATTTCCCTTCTCACTCGAGAAGCTTCTTCAGCTCTGATTGGATGGTGTGGGATGGAAGGATTTATGCTCCTTGCAGACAGCTGGTCATTTGCATCCTTTTTAGAGAGTCGTTAAGGCTATTTGGAAGTTTGTGTGTGTTCTCAGGATCACCTGAATAACACAAATGGGTGTGGAGCCTTCTTGGAACTACTGAAAGGACTGTGTTGTGGAGTTGTGCTTCCTGCAGGATGTTTTTGGGCCTGGTGTCTCTTCACTGTTGAACGCAGGAGCAGGCTGTTGGGTGTGATTCTGGGTTGTCTGCATCTCAAACTGAAGCGCAAGTGGTTCCTGTAGTCTGTATTTTTTTCTGGAAATCCATTCATGCTCCCACACCATTCGAAGGGTGTTCAGTGCATAGCTAAATGTCAGTGGAGATTCTCAGCCATCCAAGTCATGGTTGTCCCAAAAGTGCTTTTCCAAGAGGCAACTGGACTTCCTTTGTTTTTTCTTTGAAGGCATTTTAGTCTGAGATGCTTTTGGGAGAAAAGAAAATACCTTTCTTTCACTGGCACTTATTTCTCCCAACGAGACATTTTTGTTTCCATCTCTTTGACAACTCGTTTAAGTACTTCTATACCATGGTGCTAAGGGATGCGGTGGCTCAGTGGCTAAAACGCTGAGCTTGTCAATCAGAAAGATTTGGCGGTTCGAATCCCTAGCGCCGTGTAACGGAGTGAGCTCCTGTTACTTGTCCCAGCTTCTGCCAACCTAGCAGTTTGAAAGCATGTCAAAATGCAAGTAGAAAAGTAGGGACCACTTTGATGGGAAGGTAACAGTGTTCCGTGTGCCTTCGGCGTTTAGTTGTGCCTGCCACATGACCATGGAGACGTCTTTGGACAGTGCTGGCTCTTTGGCTTTGAAACGGAGATGAGCTGTTACATGACTAGCACATATGTGTGAGGGGAACCTTTACCTTTACCTGTACTCTGAAGCTGCCATCAAAGGAGGGTGTTAGATCAGATCAATCTGCCTAGGAATCGGAGACAATACCTTAATCCCTAAATCTGAAGCGAATTCTTTTCTTGAATGAGCCTACAACAATGGAAACACAAACACGAGAGGAGAGCCATAAGTCTTTCCATGTTTGTTAGTTGGATGCCTCCTTTTTCTCAGTGCGATTTTGGACTTTTCAGAAGACTTTGGGAAAGCCTCATTGGGCTTCAAGAAAAGTGGGCAGGTCATTAGATGTCAAAGATCAGGCAACGCCTGGAGCCATGCAAAAATTCTCAGGTGGCAGTTGAATCTTTGATGTTCTGGTGTTGGGTTGGTTGGAGCAGAGCCATCTCAACCCATCTCATCATCAACATGGGTTCCTGTTCTCTCTTCAGAGAGAGAACAGGAAACCTCTTCTTTTGAGATGCTGAAGGCACAGAAGGACAAGCTTCTTTTCAAAAGATCTGAGAGAAATGTTAAAGAAGACAAAGGATATTTTCCTTTTTAGAACTTAGAATAACAGTTGGAATGGACCTTGGAGGTCCTCTGAGTCCAATCCCCTGCTTAGGCAGGAAACCCTACACTGCTTTAGACAAATGGTTATCCAACATCTTTGTAAAAACTTCCAGTGTTGGAGCATTCACACCTTCTGGAGTCAAGTTGTTCTACTGATTAGTTGTTCCACTGTCAGGAAATTTCTCCTTACTTCTAAGTTGCTTCTCTCCTTGGTTAGTTTTCACCCTTTCTTGTCCTGCCCTCAGGTGCTTTGGAGAATAGCTTGACTCCCTCTTCTTTGAGACAGCCCCTGAGATACTGGAAGACTGCTATCATGTCTCCCCTAGTGCTTCTTTTCATAAGACTCGACATACCCAGTTCCTGCAACCCTTCTTCATGTGTTTTTAGCCTCAAGTCCAGAGGTGATATTTAGTTCTGGAGAAAATGGAAATTTTGAGTAGTTTGGAGAACCAGGCAAATACCACTTCTGACTGGCCCTGCCCCCATCTACTCTCTGCTTCCCAAGTCCCAGCTGATTGGCTGGCTCTTATTTGGTTGCCCTGCACAGGAGAATGGAGCTGGAAAGCAGATCAGTGGAGTAGGGAGGGAATGGGATTTTGCGGTAACCTTCCTCTGCCACACCCACCAAGCCATGCCATGTCCACCAAACCATGCCCACAGAACCAGTAGTAAAAAAATATGAATCCCACCCCTGGGAGAAACTCACTTAACCAGTGTATCATTTAGCAACAGAATTTTTGGGCTCGATAGTGGCCGTACGTCGGGGACTCCCTATCTCCAGATATCTTGGCTGACTTGCCTGGATTGCTGTAGCGGTCCTGATTAGCAGCTCTCTCACAAGATAAGCAAGAGGTTGAGAATACTGATGAAGTGGAAGTGAAATACATCCCAGTCTGCAATCATTGGTAGCTTCATGGCTTCATGACTGTAGAAAGTCTGGGTGTGTGTTTGTGAAAATGCCTATTGCAGTGGTGGCTAACATTTTTGGGCGCCCGTGCTCGCATGCCAGCACACAGTAGGCAATGCATGCACGATTCCACCCTCGCGTGCCGCACGTCTGCACTTATGCACAAGATATCAACCCTCACACGCCGTGCATCTCCCGTGCCCTCCCTCCACCTCTTGCGCATGCACACCAGATACCCAACAACCAGGTGTCGGGCAGTGATGGACGCATGCATGCGCAGGGGGGGCTCTTCCGGGCAACTTCTCGCGTGCCGGAGGAAATGGCTCTGCATGCCACTTCCGGCAGGCGTGGCATAGGTTTGCCAACATGGGCCTATTGACTTGGTAGACTTCCCAGCCTATTCTTTAGGAAAATGGCCTTGTGACCCAGCCTTTTGGAGGGGTGGAAATCAACGGGCATCGCAAAACTTCAGACAATCTTTGATGGATGCTTGGTCCCCAGGAATGCTAACTTTCTGTATGAAACGAGGATGGCTGCATCTGGAGATTCACTCCTAGAATTGGGGAAAGTAGCAGGAATTGCTGTAAAGCAGACTTTCCCGCACCAACAAGTCGACTCTAAAAAAAGGCGAGGGAGTCGAGTTTTCCCAAAGTTCCCTCAAGTGGGTTTTGCTCTTTGAATCTTGACGTCCTGCACATTCAACGGGTTCTTCATTACGGCTGGCACCGTGTTAAAAGTGAGCGAAGGGGTGGTGCAACGCGCCCTTCCCCCCCCCCCCTCCCAGGGGCAGCTGAGATCATGTCTGCAATCGGTCCGGGACATAATAATTTTGGAAGAAAAAAGGCTACATTTCTTACAAAGTGGTTTTGTTGAAGATCATTTTGCCATAGTTACTAGGCTGCTGCCCCAGAGCCATGCGGTTTGCGTGAAAGAAAAATATATAGCCTTTCGGAAGGGGGGGGGGGGAATAAAAATTAAAATCTGGTGAATGTCAAAAGTAAAAGTTTTCAGGCCGTTTCTCCAAAAATCTGAAAGAAATTACTGTAACGTCAGACAAACCACCTGAAAATAGCCAGCTCCTTCAGGCAGCCAAGCAGATCAGTAGGAAAACACAGAACCGACCATTTTTGTGTGATCATTTCTGCAAGAATTTGCAGGAAGATCGGAGCCAGGAAGCTTGTTTAGTCAAGAACCGGCAAGAATCTTCATGTACTTACTCCGTCTCCCCATTTTTTTCCTCATCCCACCCCTCAAAAGTCTTCAAAAGAAGACCTCCTTGAAGATCATGTCCAAGCTGGGATTCCTTCCTGCTTCTTTTGCAAAGCAGGGGATTAACCATTATTAATCAGGTTTATTTACAGATCTCCTGGCTTGATCTGTCTAGAGGTCTGCCTTGACTTTGGATCATGATCAAGTTAGGACTTAGCAAATTGTTGGGTTTCCCCAAGTGCCACTTAGTTTACATTCAAAGTGCTTTCATTGTTTTTCTTTTGTTGGAAGAAATGTCCATGTGGGTTCAGTTCCAAGTGGGGAAAAAGACACTGGAAACATGGAGGCTGTTTGGAAAGATGGTTTAATAATGAACATGATCACATGCCTTGGGAACTCTTGGACGAAGGAAAAGGGAGGAGATGCTGAGAGTCTCTGGGTTTTATGCCCTCTCTGAGCTTTGAGCTTTCCTGGGGCACAGGAAGAGTATCCAGATGGGTTGCTGTCAGAAGTCATAGCTAGCTTCGTTGGTTGTCTGCGTGCTAAGTTTGGTTGAAACTTGTTGGGTGGTGCAATGAAGGGCAATGAAATGGTTTGGCCTGAAGGAGGTAGATCTTTGTTATGTAGAATAGACTGGCCCAGGCCTTAATGGCCCATTAACAAAGGTGGGGAGGAGCTGAGTTTCTGCCTTTCTGAGTTTCTACTTCGCTTTTAGAGGAACTATCCTGCCTTTTTAGTATATCCTAAAATATTTCATTTTTCTAGGAGAAGGGTGGGTTTTAAGTTCCAACACTTTGATTGTCAGTTGCCAATGCTGGTGGCTGGAAATGCCATATATATACTGAATAATCTTCTAGGAAGCATGGCTTTTAAAGTTTTAAACAGAGTAGCTCTTAAGGTTAGCAACCAAAGTTAGCTGTGTTAGGCTGCTATTTCTGGAATTTGCTTTAAGGATCTCTTTTCTCCTGGGTTTTCAAGGTTTGCTTTTCTTCCAAGGGCCAAAACGAAACAAAACAAATCTTGCACAGAGTTCCTAATTCTGCATGAAAAACTTTCCATTGTCCTTATATCTTTCTTGGGCTTGATCAATCCAGTCTGTTTTTGAGAAGGAGGTCGAGACAAACAGGAGAGAAGAATCTTAAGAAAAAGGCAATATGGTCTCATCTTATGGGCCAAGATCAACTGGAGGAATATCCTGGGGCTGGATAATGGTATGTTGAACAGTCAGGAGGGCTGAGTGAAGAAAAATCAGATGTTGATTTGGAAAAAAAAACTGAAGGACAGCACATCACCTACAAGTACTCTTGTTTCCTTGAAAATACGACCTCCCCCGAAAGTAAGTCCTAGCTTGATTTTTACATGTGTGCCCCATATAAGCCCTACCCCCACCCCCCAAAAAAAGTCCTAATTAAGACCCATCCACTCCAGAGTACATGGGTAAAAATTAAGATAGGGTAGGGATGGAGGGGGAAGGAGCTGCCCTATTACTTACCTTCGAACAGATGTAGCCAGGCCGAACACCCCGACACCTGCCTTGCTGGCGCATTTCTTCTGCAACCTGCAAGGCTGGTTATGCTTTCCTGAAGGCCTCTGTAGCTGAGGACAAAGCTCTGGATCGATCCGGAGCTCTGTTATCGGCTGCAGAGAGCTTCAGGAAGACCTTGCCAGCCACAGAAGAAGTTCCTGAAGGCCTCAGACAGCCAAAAGGAGGCCGGGGGTGATGTGTGCAAGTGAGCTTAGTCAATGAAGATAAGACCTGGTGCCTTTTTTGGTGGCATATATATGTGTGTGTGTGTGTGTGTGTGTGTGTGTGCGCTGTTCAGCTTCCCTCGGGTATTATCCCACGTCATTGTAGTGCTGTTAAAGTTGTAGCAACGTTTCAGCAGAATCTCATCTGCCATCATCAGGCTTCTGTATGGATGTGTCTCACAGCTTTTGGTTTCAAATTCGAGGCTGGTCCATTCTGATTGGCTAGGAGTCTAGGTCTGTGTTCACTGGACTTGGAGTTTGATTGATTGGTGTTTCTGGTTTCTTCTGTCTGTTTTGTGGCTTTGATTGGCTGGCAACACTCTGTTCCTGGGTTGGAGGCTTTCAGTGCAGCTTGGCTTCGTGTGAAAGGACGGCTGCTATCCATTAGGAAGCTAGGTTTCACCTGGGTGAAACACACCAAGACATAACAGAGACCTAGAAGACCAACAGATCTATGGAACAGCTGTCTTGCCCTACATAAGAGGTACTACAGATAAAATCAGTAAGATACTACACAGGCATCACATCAAGACTGTCTTCAAAACAGACAAAAAAATAGCAGCCATCCTTAGAAACCCCAAAGACAAAATTGACCTGGAAAACCAAGGCATATACGAAATTCCCTGTACATCATGCCCGGCCACATACATTGGACAGACCAATAGAAGAATAAGTACCCGCCTAGATGAACACAAAAATGCAGTAAAAAAGCTGGAACACACCTCCTCACTAGTCCAACACATGAAAACCACAGGTCACAACATCAACTTCAATGGCACTAAAACCCTGGCCACTATAGAAAACCCCAGCCACAGAATCATCAGAGAAGCCATAGAGATTGATGAAAGACCTGAAAGCATGAATAGAAGTGATGATTCCAGCAGACTGTCAATCATTTGGAAGCCTGCACTCTCAAATAGAAAGATCTCCACACCACAAAACAGACAAACACCTGAGCACAAACAGACTCCCTCTGAGGCCTTCAACTCAAACACCCCCCCACCAGGCACCCAGGTGAAACCTAGCTTCCTAATAGATAATAGCTGTCCTTTCACATGAAGCCAAGCTGCACTGAAAGCCTCCAACACAGGAACAGAGTGTTGCCAGCCAATCAAACCCACAAAACAGACAGAAGAAACCAGAAACACCAATCAATCAAACTCCAAGTCCAATTAACACAGACCAGGACTACCAACCAATCAGAATAGGCCAGCCTCAAATTTAAAACCAAAGGCTGTGAGACCCACATCCATACAGAAGCCTGATGATGGCAAATGAGATTCTGCTGAAACGTTGCTACAACTTTAACAGCACTACAATGACGTGGGATGATACCCGAAGGAAGCTGAACAGCACACATGTAAGTACCCGCGAAAACCTAAGAAAACATATATATATATATATATATATATATATATATATATGTTTT
>BLBF01000073.1:15442989-15467786 GCA_015471245.1 Laticauda colubrina
ATATATATATATATATATATATATATATATATATATATATACATATGAATATGACAGGGTCTTAATTTTGGGGAAACGCGGTATCTCCACCAAGCCATTCACTCCTGTTGTAAAACCTGGGTGGGCTTTTAAGAGTTCCTATGTTTTGCTCTTGGCTTGATTCTTTAAACATCTGCTTAAAGGATATGTACAAATCCCTGCCAAGGGGATATTCGTGTCTCAGGGTGGAGGAAAACAGGAGTTAGGCAAAAACTGTCTGGGGCGGGTTGAACTTATTTCCAAACGCATCCAGCGATTTGTAACTTTGCCAAATCACAAATCAAGGAAGAGAAACTTCACGTCGAACGTCAGAAAGGGAGATTGGGTTCTTTCCTCCATAAGTGGATCATCCACAAACCCCGCTGTTTTCAGATATCATCTTCAGCAGCAAATGTAGGTACACCTCGACGTACAACAGTTCATTTCGTGGCCATTTGAACTTATGATGGCACTGAAAAATGTGACTTATGGCCATTTTTTTTTTTACACTGACGACTGTTGCAGCATGCCCATGGCCACGTGATCAAAATTCAGACCCTTGGCAATTGACTCGTATTTATGACGGTTGCAATCTGAAAACCCCAGGGGTGCTATGATCCCCTTACGCGACCACCTGACAATATAAGTCGATGAGGAATCCAGTTCCACTTACACCAGTGTTACTAATTTAACAATTGCAATGATTCCTTAAATGAATGTGGCAAGAAAAGTCATAAAATGGGGATGGAATTCACTTAACAGCTGTCTTGCTTAGCAACAAGAATTTGGGGCTCTATTGTGGGCATAAGTTAAGCACTACCTGCATGCATACTGTACTGAAGTGGCATTTGCTGTGTTCTTTGATCTAGTGTTGATTTGTACTTTGAAGGTCAAAGACTATCCACATCTGTTCCAGCCTCACTCAATCTGGGATCTCATTGTGGCAATGTCAAGAGGCTTCCCCTTGCTCAAGCTGCTTTTTGCTCCCATCCCCAGGATCTCATCTTGTACACAGGACAGGTCCTCTTAAAAAAAGTGCAGAGAAGAGCAACAAAGATGATTAGGGGACTGAAGGTGAAAAAAGCTTATGCAGAATGGTTGCAGGAATTGAGTTTGTCTCTAGTTTAATGGAAAGAAGGACTAGACATGACATGATAGCAGTATTTAAGGGGACTGCCACAAAGAAGGGGGGGGGTCAACGCAGGGGTGGGATTCTTTCAGTTCACACCTATTCTCTAGAACCAGTTATTAACAGTATAAGCAGTTCAGAGAACTGGTTGTTAGAAGAAATTACTGTCCTAATCCTGTAAGGAAGGCAGGAAGGAAACATTCTGGTGTTGCTTACAGAAACTGCTTCTCCATTAACCTTTATTACATTCTTGGCAGGACGAGACTTCCTGTCTCAGGAACGTCTCTGGAGTTTTTTTCCCCCTCCTTTGCTGGTACTTTACATGTGTGGAGTGACCATTCAAAGTTACAATGGCACTGAAAAAAAGTGACTTATGGCCATTTTTCACACTTACGACTGTTGCAGCATCCCCATAGTCATGGCAAGGAGAAGCGTGCCTTGATATGAATGATATTAAGTTGGCCATGCCCAGCCAATAACATGACAACCAAGCCACGCCCAGCCAGTCACATGACCACCAAGCCACACCCACCATCTAAGCCACGCCCACAGAACTAGTTGTTAAAAAATTTGAATCCCACCCTTGGATCAACCTATTTTCCAAAGCACCTGAAGGCAGGACAAGAAGCAACGGATGGAAACTAATTAAAGAAAGAAGCAACTTTGGAGAAATTTCCTGAAAGTTAGAACAATTAATGGGTGGAATGGCTTCCCTCCAGAAATTGTGGAACCCCCAACACTTGAGTTTTTTAAAGAAAAGATTGCCCAGCCATTTGTCTGAAATGGGACAGGGTCTCCTGCTTGAGCATAGGATTAGATTTTACCAACGGTCTCTTTGAGTGTTAAGAAAAGAAAATAGGATTATGGAATTATTCCCAGCCATCACTTCTCCTTCCTTCTCGGTGGTTTCTTCTCTTTGACAAGTTGGTTCTTTCTGGGCTGCTCATTCCATGAGGCTTTTTTCCAATCCTACCGGAAAGTTTTTGTGCTACGGTAAAGCCGCCAAGGAGAGAGGACATGTGGCAGCCATACCCTTTGTAGCTTGGCCTTTATTTGCCCCATGGCAGCCCATTCCAATCCTCGTAAACATCTCGGGCTCTTTAATGCCTTTGTTTGTAACATCCTTTGAGTGCTGGTGATGAGATCCAGATGTGGAGATCCTGGACAAGCCAAACAAACCTGATTGCAGTAACAACGTCAGTTGAAGTCACCTTATTTAAGCAGTTGTATATGGGAGAAGGGACACGGTGGCTCAGTGGCTAAGACGTTGAACTTGTCGATCAGAAAGGTTGGCAGTTTGGCGGTTCGAATCCCTAGCGCCGTGTAATGGAGTGAGCTCCCATTACTTGTCCCAGCTTCTGCCAACCTAGCAGTTGGAAAGCATGTAAAAATGCAAGTAGAAAAAAAGGGACCACTTTGGTGGGAAGGGAACAGCGTTCCGTGCGCCTGTGGCGTTTAGTCATGCTGGCCACATGACCACGGAGACATCTTTGGACAGCGCTGGCTCCTTGGCTTTGTAACAGAGATGAACACTGCTCCCTAGAGCTGGAAACGACTAGCACGTAAGTGCGAGGGAAACTTTTACCTTTACCTTATATGGGAGAACCCAGGCTTAAGAGAGGGATCTTGGAGTCTTCGTGGACACCCAGTTAAATATGAGTCAGCAGTGTGCAGCGGTAGCCAAAAAAGCCAAATGCAATCCTAAGTTGCAATAACAAAGGGATTCAGTCAAGATCAGGTGAGGCACTAATACCACTTTATAATGGCCCACGCTTGGAATACTGCATCCAGTTTTGGTCATCACACTATAAAAAAAAGAACCTCAACATCTTTTTTACACCATGGTGTCTTTAATCCACTCTTTCTGTGCAGCACTTTCCCAGTGGAAATTTGGAGGGAGGATAGCAGCTAGATCATGTACTTTTTGTGTTGAGTTGGTTTTAGACATCCCGTGATCAGTCTCACTGTTTCACTTGAGACTGTGTCTACCTGTTCTGCATGTTTCGATCTGTACCAAGCAGAGATGGCATATTCTGTATATGATCTTTTCCAGCTGACCTTCCCTGGCTCATGAACGAAGCTATTAAACATTAAAAAATATGTTTTTTAATGTACATTAAAAAAAAAAAAAACCCATTGGAAATGGAATTTTCTTTCCAAGGATCATTTCAATTTGCAGATGCTAGTGATAAGGGGCTATCAAAGAGTCCAGAATCTTCTTGTTTTTGTTAGGTGATTAGAAAGGAAAAACCGCAAGGTCAGCAGATTCATGTGTTCAACTTGTTTACTTTCTCATCTTGAGCTGCTACCACAACAATTGTTTCCTTGCTGCCAATAATATCTCTTCAGCCTTTAGGGACAGGTTGGCCCATCCCATTTGTCTTCACCCCACCTTCTCTGAGGCCAGGTGGGCTGTCTGGAAGGAGCTTTTCAAGTTAGCTTACACATATTATTATATTCCCTTGCTGGAAGTTGCTCGAAGGCATGGATTTGAACCTTGTGTTTTTGTGTTTTCTTTTTTTTTTTTTTGCAAAGTATGGTTTTTCAGATTATGCCTCCTAAGAATTTTTGTGACCATCCCATTCAATGAAACACTTCATAAAGTGGAAGTAGAGACACAAAAGGAATGTGGGTAGGAGGCTCCCCAGAGAAAGCAGTTGTGGTGTCAGAACTGTGTTGAGGAGTGCTTGGGAACAGAAGTAAGAAATGCTAGATGTTTTTTATTTTTTTATTTTTTTTTTGCTTATTGCTTGTTTGCTTTTGGATCTGAGTTCTGCCTTGCCCAGCACAGTGGATGGCTGTAATCTGTCTCAGAGCCAAAAATACTTTCTTCTCCTTGAACTGTGACCAAAAGCTTTATCTGGGTTTGCAAGGAACTAAGGTTTTTCTCCGCGGTTCAGAAGGAAAGAGGTGTCAGATGAGGTATGACAAACTTGATCTGCTGATGTCAGCACCCAACTGGGAATCTGTTTAGGATACCTTCCTCTCCTCTTTCAAGCTTTTCCCAGAGGTGGGCAGATGCCAGTTCGTACCGGTTCAAATGAACCGGTAGTTAACATTCTGCAAAGTTCAGCAAACCGGCAAATTCCACCACTGGCTGGCCCCACTCCTGCTCATTTTTTGGCCTGCTTTTCAGGCTGTTTTTAGGCCATTTTTGAGGCCATTTTTGGCCATTTTCAGGCTGTTTTTGGCTGTTTTGGGGCCATCTTTGGCTGTTTTTTAACTGTTTGGGGGTGTTTTTAGGCCTTTTTCAGGGCATTTTTCAGGCTGTTTATGGCTATTTTGGGAGCATCTTTGGCTGTTTTTTGGGCAAAAAATTGTCCAAAAAAACCAGTGGTGGGATTAGCCCTCAACTGGCTGAATCCTACCTCTGCCTTTGAGGCGAGTGGTCAGGAGGCGAAGCTGGGTGTGATGAGTGACATCGCTCACCCAGTCACAGGACCAACTGGCCATGCCTACCTGGCCAGAGAACCAGTTGTTAAGTTATTCCAATCCCACCACTGGCATTTCCCCAGGAAGAAAGCCTACCCTTCCCCTTATTAGCCTTCCTGTTTTGAGTAAGCTCTGCAAGAAGAGAAGGCAGCCAGGTTAGGGCAAGTAGGTGGCTGTTTCCACAGACCACACAGAGTTGCTCAAGACAGAACCACAGAGTTGGAAAGGACCTTGGAGGTCCTTTAGTCCAACCCCTTGCTCAAGCAGGAGACCTGATACCATTTCAGACAAATAGCTGTCCAGTCTCCTCTTAAAAGCCTCCAGTGATGGAGCACCCACAACTTCTAAAGGAGAGCCATTCCACTAGTTAAGTGTTCTAAGTGTTAGGAAATTTTTCCTTAGTTCTAGGTTGCTCCTCTCCTTGATTAGTTTCCATCCATTGCTTCATGTCCTGCCTTCTGGTCCAGTTGCCTCTTGAAAAGTCCTTAGGTTTTATACTCCTTGCAGATAGCTGGTCACTTGCATTCTTTTAGAGAGTCATTGAGGCCACTTGGAAGTTTTATCTGTGTCGTCAGAGTCACCTAAGTAGTGCATGAAGGCTCCACCCAATGGGTGTGGAGCTTCTTGGCTCCAGGATGTTGGATAAACCTCCAAGTGGCCTCAATGACTCTTTAAAAAGGATGCAAATCCCCAGCTGTCTGCAAGGAATATAAATCCTTCCATTCCCCACCATCCAGTCAGAGCTGAAGAAGTTTCTTGGATGAAAAGCGACACGTCTTCAAAGAAAAGTCTAATTGCCTCTTGAAAAAACCACTTTTGGGATATTTCATGGAGACCAAGGAACAGCAAGAGGCTGTATTTTACAACACTGAATCCAAATTAATCAAGTTTTATGCATTTCCGTCCAATGCTAAGCATCCCTTCCTTCAAACAACCAGAAAAAGCAACAGCTTCAATTTTTTTTTCATTGTTTGGTATTTCTAAAAATAAAGCACTGGGCATGTGTATCTGGAGATAAGCCCTGCTGAGTTTAGTTGGGCCAGTTCATTTTCTTGGCAACAGTAGGGAATTTGCTGGTCTTCCTCCTTCTGGGAGGCTTGTTCCGCTTCCAGGACAACTTGTGGCTGAAACTCCTTGGTTGACTCCCACCCAACTCGTCTCCAGAGCCAGCCTTCTGTAACTTCTGAACATAGATACTGCTGACCCTTGCCATGTAGAGGATCAAGGCTTTCCACCCCAGTTCAACAGTCAATCATGGATCTCCAGATACTTAATCCTTAATTCAGTTCTTGACTGGATTAAGCAGGAAAGTCTCAGATGTATCCTGGTAGGTTAGAAACTTGACTGAGACATGAATGAAACTTCAAACCCAATTCTTCATGGCCTGCTATGGAGCAACAATGCTGTGATCAGTTAGCCATCTTCTTCCCATCCTTCTGAATTGAATAGATCCTTGGTGGATGCTAGGTGGAGTTGGAGCCACCTGGGCAAGTTTCCTTAATGGCCTCCTATAACTTGAAGCATCTACCTCATCTCTTACACCCAAAAGTTCCTGCACTGGGTTTCTGGTTTCTGGTGCCTTCCGAGTTTGCATGCCATAAGGAGAAGCTCAAATTTACAGGGGCATCCAACACTTTTCAATTATATTTCACTGGGAAACCAGTGCCCATATCTATCTGTCTGTCTGTCTATCTATCTCTACCTCTACCTCCATCCATCCATCCATCCATCTATGAAATACCACTCACACACCATCACTAAATCCCCAGAACCATAAAGACTACAAACCTGAAATTTGGCACCTATGTTCCTCTTGGGTTCTAGGTGCTCACTACGAAATGATTTTTCAAAATTACCATCAGAGCAACAATATTTCGTATATTATTATTAATACACTCCTGATGCTAAGGAGTTTTATTCCCCCTTCCCACCTGAAAATAAAACAAGCAGAGGAGCGGAGTTCCAATTCCAGTTTTAGTTTCATAGCACCAAGCAGCTTTAGTACAGAACAGTTGAGCTAAGCCACGCCCAGGCTCCTTGCTGTCTCCTTGCTCACACAGCAAATACTGTTTCACTTTCCGAACAGCCATCAACTCTCACACACACTGACAGGACGCTAGCCAGATGAATACCAATGGATGCTGGTAGGCAGGAGCAGAATTCCCCCTCCCCCTATTTTCCTCCCAAAAACTAAGCCTGCCCACATTGTTTCATAGCAAAGCACAGGTATCTAGCGAGTTGTATATTAGCCACATGGCTGCTAGATTGATAGCAGACTCCACCTCCCTCCCCTTGCTCACTGCTCTCCTCCCATCCATCTTTTTGGCTATCATATGGATGTATTTATTATCATTGTGTTCCTTTGTCATTGTTTATTTCATTGTTCTATTGTTTAACTTCTGTTTACATGCCTTTCCTTTTTTCTTCCTTGTAGAATACCTTTATGGCAAAATAGGCAGTAAATAAATTTAATAAAACAATAATAATAACACATAATATTTGAGATGTTGGTGGGAAACGTATTAAAGAGCTGTGTGGTTTCAGGAAAAATACAGTTTGGAGGCATTAAGAAGAGGCAGTGATCAAGCAGAGTCACCCAACAGAGTTCTTCTGGAGGGTAGATGTTGCCTCTGTAACCTGCTGAGATGTCTTCTGGATTGCTCACGCAGCTCTTAAGATCAGTTGAGTCAAAGAAGAGTTGATCTGGGGTATGGATGCTGGATCAGCTTTGATCTGGGCCTTCCTTCTGATTGCAGAAAGAGGTTGAATAACTCACTCGGTCTAAGCTAATTCCGCTCCTTCCCACCACACAAAAATGCCAAAATCCCTCTTTAGAGGAAGGGAAAAGTAAATGACACGACAGTGGCTGCATTCTCACATATTAGCCATGCCTGGTGCAGTGCGTAATTCCCAACTCCCATCGCTAGCTTCTGCTTCAGCATTGTGCGCAAAGTCAACATTGGGTTATTTAAGTAAACACGGTTCATTGTGAACCAGTATGATTTCTGGTTGTATATGGTGCACATCATCTGTTTCTCCCAGAGCATTTAATTATAACCACATGTGTAGACCATCCCAGTTTAAACTCTTGTTTTACAGAAGGATCCAGCATCAAGACCAATGGCCCACAACACAGAACAGTTGCTGTAATTGGACAATTGCTCCTTCCTCCGTATCTTTCCAGATTCACCAAGCCACATAAAAGGGAAAATCTGAGGAGGTTTTCTAGAAATCCAGAGTGGTTGAGGCCATGACCAGAAAAAGGTTCCCTTCCCTCTGTTTCCAAAGACATCTATTTTATATTAGTGTGGAAAGATTGAGCTTCCTTGGCATAGGACCCTGGTGTTTATTTGACTTGGATTGCCGGTTCGTAGCTGTTTCCCGATGAGTTTGGGCCACTCGGGTCTTCTTGAGTTGTTTCCAGTCTGGTTTGTTTCCAGATCTGAAACAACTTCTTGAGTTGTTTTCAGTCTGGTTCATTTCCAGATCCAAAAGTCTCTCAGCCTTGGGTTTTGAGACTTGAGAGCACTGGCAGCTGCGCGCTTTCAAAGATCACCTTACCCCTCACTCTGACTAGGAGACATAAACCAGTCGTCTAACAAAGGATGCACGTTTGTGATACCATCCTTATGTCATGTTTATGGATTCATAAACGTGGCCTGCCAAGAGATTCTGGTTTTAATTCAATTTCCACCCCCTCGGCATGCTCGGTAGTAAAGAGTTGTAAGCCCTTTCGTTGTTCCCTGACTCGCCTTTGCCAGAAGAGTGGATTTGTGTGCACTCTAGTTTATGGTGGGCTCACATGGCGAAGCCTTCGCAGAGATGTCTTCCACATGCCTCCCGTTTCATACAAAATAGGGCCAAGGATTTATGAAGACGTTTCATCTCATACAGTTAGTTCACAGCGAGCTTTTGGCAAGGAAAGGATGGTCAGGCAAGGGAGTGAGTGTCAAATACTGCCCAGATTCCTTTTTATTTTATTTTAGCTTTCCTAGACCTTCAACTCTTCTGGGGGGAAATCCACAAAGCATAGATGGTTTGCGCATATGGTGCGCATTAAATCTGCTTCTTGACGTCGCTTCCCTCTTTCTTTGAAAAACTCCTTGCTCCTTCTTCATCCTGAAATGATTTGGCTTTTGGGTATTGCAGCTGTCAGGAAACCACTTGATTGATGCTGCTACTTACTAACTCAATATATTGGAGCAGTCTAGAATGCAGCTCCCTTCCTGAGCAGGGAGGCACACATTAAAATTAAATGCTTTAATTTTTGCTGCTTGATCCAAGATGAGGTCAACGACAACAGTAGCCGTGATGATAGAGGTTTAGGATCTCGTAGGCATTTCCACATCAGGACAACAGGAAATATTTTTTTAAAAAAAGGATTTACAAGGAATGCTGTTTTTCGTGCGGTGAAATTAAACACACACAGACCTTTTTTTTCATTTCCTTGAACATCTTGCTGAATTCTTCTTGGCAATGTCATGCAAGCTGGTTTTCATTTTCCCCTCAATCGAATTGTGTACATGTAAAGGAATGCGAGGGTTGGATTAAAAGGCCCGCAACATAATGGCATGGTTGGGCAGAGATGGACAGAGTTTAAAACACCATCTGTAAACTGTACAATTAAATATTGTTTCGTGGGGGTACCAAGGTAAAGCGATTCTTCATTTTGGGCAAAGGTCCTCCATCTAGGAAGCTGCTAAACTGGAAGTCACAGGAAGGGGATGTTCACATTCAGAATTACAGAATAGCAGAATTGGAAGGGACCTTGGAGGTCTTCTAGTGTAAATCCCTATTTAAGCAGGAGACCCTATACAGGGGTCAGCAGCCTTAAACACTCAAAGAGCCACAAAGATCTTATCCAGAAGGCCCGACCCCATTCAATTCTGGAGCCAACTGGAAGTCCAATTTCCCCACCATAGAGTCTCCTCCTAGTGTGGGGTCCTTTTTCCTCTACCTGTCCTAACCAAAAACCCTATCAATTGTGGAGCCGACCGGGAAACCCACCTCTTGCCATAGAGTCTCCTCCTGGTGCACCATGCTTCCCCCCCCAAAAAAAACCAGAAGTTCCTCTCAAAATTGTGGCGCTGACCAGTGGCAGCAGAGGGATGAAAGAGCCACATGCGGCTCCAGAGCCACGGGTTGCTGAGCCCTGCCCTATACGATTCAGGACAAATGGATGTCCAGTCTCTTCTCAAAAGCCTTTGGTGATGGAGCAACCCACAATTTCTGGAGGCAAACCATGCCACTGATGAATTGTTCTCACTGTCAGAAAATTTATCCTTGCTTCTAGATTGGATCTTTCCTTGATAAATTTTGGTCTGTCACTTCTTGTCCAGCCCTTAGGTGCTTTGGCAAATTGATCTCAATCTCACAATAACAGCCCCAGATATTGGAAGACTGCGATCATGTCACCTCTAGCCCTTCCCTTCACTAGCCTAGACATTCCTGGTTCCTGCAACCATTCATCGTTTGGTTTAGGTGATATTCAGCAGATTCTGACCAGTTCTGGAGACCAGTAGTGGAAATTTTGAGTAGTTCAGCGAACCAGTAAATACCGCCTCTGACTAGTCCCACCCCCATCTATTCTCTGCCTCCTGAGTCCCAGCTGATTGGCTGGGTCTTCTTTTATTGCCCTGCACAGGAGAACAGATCTGGAAAGCAGGTTAGTGGGGGGGAGGGAATGGGGATTTTGCAGTATCCTTCCCCTGCCATGCCACCAAGCCACACCCACAAAACCGGTAGTAAAAATTTTGAATCCCACCATTGGGTTTAGCCAAGGGGTGTCAAACACAAGGCCGGCGGGTCGAATGCAGCCTGTGATGTGATCTGGCCCGCGGGGCCATCCTGGAAAATGTAAGGGGCCAGCCTGCGTTGCTTCAGTCCAGTCTACCCAATGTGAAGAGGAAACATTGGGCCAGCATGGCGTCAGCCTGGTCTACCCAGTGCGAAGATGAAACATGCCAGCAGTTTGGGGTGGCGTTAAGCTGGCCACGTCCACCCAGTTGGCCACACCCAGTAAGAGACATCAAGCTGGCTATGACCCACCCACTTGGCGACACCTGTCCAGTCAGCCACGTACCCCTGCCCCCCCCCGAGGTCAACCACAGCTCTGATGTGGCCCTCAATGAAATTGAGTTTGACACCCCTGGTTTAGCCTCTAGTCCGCTATCCATCTTTGTTATTGTTCTCTGCTTTCTTTCTAGAGTGTCAACAAGCCCTTTGTATCATGGTGTCCATCCTTCAATAGCCTTTTTATTATTAATGTTGTATTTATTTTATCGGTGAGGAACACATGCATCCATAGTACACATCAATCAGCCCAAGTCCTACTGGCAGTCCTATTGGTGTTCTCTACAGCCTCCGAAATAAGCCCTTTGGAGTTTCAGTTTAGGAGCTATTGAAGAAGCCTTGTCAACCTTCCCTGAATGCCCAAGAGTGAAACAGCAGGGAGGGTTACCAAGGGGAATGGAATTCTCTCCTTGGACAATTGGGAGCAGCCAGGTAGGGAAAGGTCCTCACAAGACCTCAGAAACAGATTCTGCTGTCAGAGAAGAAACTTCTTCAAAACACCCCAGACAGCAGAGCTGCTAGCCAAGAAACACAGATAACTTCTCAACAGATCCCTGGATTTCCCCAGAGCATGGAGTAGCACCTCTGGAGTTTTAAGGAGCTGTTGATTGTGTTTGTAGGAGGAGTGGCAGAATCTGGGGACGGAGTGAAGAGAGGAATCAGCTGAGAATCTATGTAGATCCAAGGGAACTAAGTCTGACTCTTCTTGAATTCCAGTGACCCGTATCTGTCGCCAAGATGATGCTAACCATCAGTTGCGTAAATTCATGTGCACAGGCATGGTTATCCCAAACATGCTTTTTTCAGGAGGTAACTGTACTTCCTTGATTTTGTTTTGAAGACGTTTTGCTGCTCCTCCAAAAAGCTCCTTCAGCTCTGACAGGTTCGTGGAGAAAAGAAGGATTTATATTCCTTGCAGACAGCTGGTCATTTGCATTCTTTTTGTGAGTCATTGAGACCACTTGGAGGTTTGTCTGTCTCCTTAGGGTCACCTGAGTAATGCAGTTCCAAGAAGATGTGGAGCCTTCTTGGAACAGCTGAAAGGACTGTGTTGTGGAGTTGTGCTATCTGCAGGATATTTCATCCTTCCATTCCCCGCTATCCTAACAGAGCTGAAGAAGCTTCTTGGATGAGAAGCGAAACATCTTCAAAGAAAAAACAAGGTCCAGTTGCCTCTTGGAAAAAAAGCACCTTTGGGACATCTATGACCTGGATGACAGAATCTCTACAGACTTATAGGCATGGTTAGTAATATAATCAGTTTAATTGGAACTTCAGGTGTGGTAGTCCTAATCTTTCACACCTGATAGTGTTTTAGCCACAACAGAGGAATGAAAGAGCCACATGTGGCTCCAGAGCAGCGGGTTGCTGACCAACCCCCTGCTCAACCTTATGTCATTTCAGACAAATGATTGTCCAGCTTCACTTCGCAGCAGGTCTTGCTGCAAAGTGCAGTTTCATATCCAACTTCCAACCACTGGGCTAGAGCATCCAAGTAAAGCTATTCTTCCTTATATTGCAATTTTCCAATCTTTTAGCAACAAAGGGTTTTTGCATTTCAGTTTTGGCTGCCAAGGAAGACTATCCAGGTACCCCCCCCCCCCAAAAAAAGCATCACTTACAAGTTGTTATTAAAACTTGGATCCAAGTCGAGGCATTGACCTGAAAGAACTGTTCAACACAGTATAGACTCAGTGAATTAACCTCTCCGAGTAAGAATTTCAGCAGCATTACAGCACGCCAGGATCAGAAAGGAAGGAGAAAAATAGTAATTACGGGGTTAATTCTTGAAGGCCAGCGGCAAGTTCCCGCAGCTCCCACAACCTTGCACAACGTAACTGCTTTCAGAGAAGGGATAAATTAATGCATTTTAAAAGAACTGGATTTCTTCACACTTACAATTATCTTGTGTAGGGAAGCAAAGACCATTCACTCGCAATCCAAACCAGTGTTTGCTTGTCAAGTATTGTGTAGAAAGCTGTTGTCAGTGGGGATAATAGACTTCCTTGTAGCCAAGGAAGGTCTGCTGATGCGTCAGATCTATCCTGTATGGGTAATCCTCAAGTTACAATCACCATTGAGCCCTGAATTTATGTTGCTAAGTGAAACATTTGTTAAGTGAGTTTGCCCATTTTACAATTTTTCTTGCCAGAGTGGCTAAGGGAATCATTGCATTTTGTTAAGTTAGTAATGTGGTGGTTAAGGGAATCTGAATTTGCTGTTGATTTTGCTCCTCGGAAGGTCGTAAAAGCAGATCCCATAACCCCCAGGACACAGCAAACCGCCATAAATATGAGTCCGTTGCCGAGCATCTGAATTTTGGTCATGTGACCCCCGGGGATGCTGCAATGGTCGTAAGTATGCAAAACAGTTGTAAGTCACTTGTTTCAGGACTGTTGTAACTTTGGATGGTCATTAAATGAACTTTCGTAAGTCAGGGACTACCTGTGCCAGATCCAGAACTTTTCTGAGTGAAGTTTCAATCTGCGATTCATTTCCATACACACAGCACAGCCTGGTGTGATGTCTTTAGGCAAACCTTCTCCTATATGGTTCCAGAAAATCTGAACTAATCATTTACTTATAAATGGCTGAATGAACATGCCCAACATCTTAAAAAATAAACTTGTGATTTGTCATATGCCATTTTTTTTATACGTCTATCAGCATTTCTTTGTTCTGCTCACACCCTTTTATACAACTGCGAGATTAGCTCAGTGGCCCGGTAATACTCTGAACCTAAGGCATCGTTTATGTCCTTGAAGAAAGGAATGTGGCCAGGGAGGTCCACCTCAGATCCATGGTTGGCCACAGAGTTGATTGGCCAGGTGTTCTGTCACTCAGCTTAACCTCATAAGACTGTTGGTGAAGGTTTAGGATCAGAGGAGACCTCTTTGCTTGATGTTGACAAAAGATACAATAGGAACAGGTGGGATTCAAATTTTTTAACAACCAGTCCTGTGGGCATGGCTTAGGTGGTGGACATGGCTTGGTGGTCATGTGACTGGGTAGACATGGCTTGGTGGTCATGTGACTGGGTGGACGTGGCCAACTCAGCATCACTCACATCGAGGCACGCATCTCTTCCCCTGGCCTCTCATGACTGTGGGGATGCTGCAACAGTCGTAAGTGTGAAAAATAGTCATAAGTCACTTTTTTCACTGCCACTGTATCTTTGAATGGTCACTCCACACAAGCAAAGTACCAGCAAAAGAGGAGAAAAAAACTCCAGAGATGTTCCTGAGACAGGAAGTCTAGTCCTGCCAAGAACTAGTCCTCCATTAACTAAGGGTTAATGGAGAGGCAGTTTCTGTAAGCAACACCAGAATGCTTCCTTCCAGCCTTCTTTGCAGGATTAGGCCAGTAATTTCTTCAAACAACTGGTTCTCTGAACTGCTTAGAATGTTAACAACCGGTTCTAGCAAATAGGTGCGAACTAGTAGAATCCCACCCCTGGATAGGAATGAAATGAATAATCAACAGTGGAAAGTCAATCACTCAGAATAGAGTTGGAAAGGACTTTGGAGGTCTTCTAGTCCAGTGGTCACCAACTAGTGGGCCGGGAACCACTGGTGGTCCAAGAGAACATTTTGGTGGTCTGCAGAGAAATGTCATCTCTAAAGCAATTAATCCAGGCTGTGTGGGAACACAAAGCTGCGCTACTCACATGGCCCATGGGAACACAAGGCTTGTGTGTCGCTTGCATTGTGAACAACACGAGGTAGCGATGGGAGGGTGGAAAGAGCAGAGTGGAAGGAACTTGCCCCACGCACCCACACACCTCACCTGGCTGCTGGGCTGCTTCTTTCTTCTTCTGCTTTTGGCTGCATGCAAGGAAAACAGCAAAAGTCTTCTTTCTCTCCCCCAAACTCCGCCAGAAATGAGTCTTTGGGATCCTGCAAGGCATCCTGCTCCAAGAGACTGCGCCGGCGTGACCCAGTCTCACAAAGACTAATTTCTGGTGGAATTTGGGGAGAGAAAGAAAGACTTATGCTGCTTCTGCTGTTTTCCTTGCATGAAGCGAAAAGTGACTCTCTCCCCCCCTCCCCTCCTGAGAACGGAGCTGGAGATGGTATCCTGTGATCCCAAATAAAGAATGATCAGTAGGAAAATGCGGTGGGGAATTTTCCTGCAGACTTTTTTGGGGAGTTTCCTAGGGTCTCTGGTCTGCGGGATTTAAAATTATGAGTTTGGTGGTCCCTGAGGTCCAAAAGGTTGGTGACCCTTGTTCTAGTCCAACCCTTGCTGGAGATACTGTAGTACATAATACTATATGGTACTATACTATACTAATACTAATACCATACTATACTTATAGTATACTATACAATTACTGTACTATTACTATACTATACTATTACTATAACTATTACTATTACTATACTATTTATTACTCTTACTGTACTATACTATATATACTATACTATAGAAGCAACCACAATTTCTGAAGGCAAGTTGTTTCACTGGTTAATTATTCTCACTGTTAGGAACCAGAATTAGAACCAGAATAGAGCTGGAGCCTGGAAGGGTCCGTGGAGGTCTTCTACTCCAACTTCCGATACTCAAGCAGGAGACCCTATACCATTTTAGACAAGTGGCTGTCCAATCTCTTCTTAAAAGCCTCCACTGATGGAGCACCCACAACTTCTGAAGCCAGGCCGTTCCACTGATGGATTGTTCTGTTAAGAAATTTCTCCTTATTTCCAGGTTAGCTTCTCTCCTTGATTAGTTTCCACCCATTGTTTCTTGTCTTTCCTTTTGGTGCTTTGCAAAATAAGTTGACCCCCTCTTCTTTGTAGCAAGTCCTCAAATACTGGAATACGGTCACCTCTCAGCATAGATACATCATAGCGCGACCTCCCAGCTCCTTGACTGGTTTCAGGTCAGCGTCCAACGAGGGAAGAGAAGAAGTCCTTCCTGCCCCACTAAAATCTCCCACCTGGCAGAGAGCACGGTGAGAAGCAGAGCCTGACTGGAGTTTGCCATTTGTACACTAAGAGTTTTATTAGATATTACCAGCTCTCTCTGCTCAAAAGCTGTTCTTCCTGCCTCACTGGTGGCCCCGAGTAGCAATAAAATAATTGACCTTTGGAATCCATGTCACCTCTGGACTCATAAATCATTGATAAACCTTTACACTTTATTGTCTCATAACAATTGATATTGATGCTAAAAATCATGAGACTACTTTGAAATTTGTCATCGGGGTCATAAAACCCCAAAACATTCTGTTTTTGTCCCATAGGTGTTTTTTCCTTTTCAAGAGGCAGATGGACTTTCCTTGTTTTTCCTTGAAGACGTTTCGCTTCTCACCCAAGAAGCTTCTTGAAGGACTGAAGACGATTCTTGAATGAGAAGCAAAATGCCTTCAAGGAAAAACAAAGTTTTTCCAGTTGCCTCTTGAAAAAAACACCTTTGGGACAAAAAAATGACCTGAATGACTAAGAATCGATGTAGACATTCTATTTTTGTGCTTCTTATCTTTACTGGTGCTGTGGGAAAGGCCTTTCCCTTCTTCTCCTCATAGAACTGTGGGTGGAAATACTTCCCAGAATACATGGTGGTTGGGCTCTGAACCTGGTTTTTTTTTTTTTTTGGCAGGTGCAAATTGCCTTGATTTGTACCATCTCCAGCTCTTCACCCACCTCATTCCTCTTATTCCCCAGTTTCAATTTTGGAGAAGTTGATCCTATCGTGTGCTATGTTCTTCCACCCTTTGCCCTGCCCTGATAGGCAAAAATCAGATCTTGGCAAGAAGTGTGGCTAAGCAGGCTTATATAATGAGAAGAACAGGATCTCAGATAGCTGTCCATCTGGAATCCTTCCTCCCTGGGTGCAACAGGGTGGTAAATCTCTCCTCTCTCTGTTTGGAGAGATCCCAGAAGAGAGGAGAACTTTGAGTAAATAACACCCACCACCAAATGTTGCTCAATTAGCCCCTTTCCTTTTGGAGCTCTTCCAAAGGAAAGGATCGCGATGCACAATATGGACTATCAACTTCCATGAGATAAGGCCTGGATCCTTGCAGGGTGAGCAAGGGATCGTCTAGATTCCAGAATCTAGCAAGGGTTGCCAACCAGGGGTGCGAGATGATATTCCAGGGGGTGCAAAAACTTGGTTTTAGAAGTTTCAAAATTATAGTGTACTAACTCGATACCTGTGCTTCGCTACAAAACGATGTGGTCGGGCTTAGTTTTGGGGGAGAAAAATAAGGGGAAAAAATTCTGTCTCTGCCTACCAGCATCCATCAGTATTCATCTGGCTACTGTCTTGTCAGTGTGTGAGAGTTGAGAAACTATACGGTATTTGCTGTGTGAGCCAGAAGGAGACAGCAAGGAGCCTGGGCGTGGCTTAGTTGAGCTGTTCTGTACTAAAGCTGGTTGTTGCTATGAAACAGAAACAGAAACTCCTCTCCTCTGCTTGTGTTTTGCATTTGGAATAGATTTCTTTTCAAGTGGGGGGAGGAGGAGTAGAACTCCCTTAGCATCAGAGTATGTTAATAATATACAGAATATTAATGCTCTGATGGTCATTTCAAAAAATTCTTTCTCAATGAGCACCGAGAAGCCAAGAGGATCAGTTCAGCTTCCTTCGGGTATTATCCTACGTCATTGTAGTGCTTTTAAAGTTGTAGCAACGTTTCAGCAGAATCTCATCTGCCATCATCAGGCTTCTGTATGGAGTTTGTATGTGGGTCAGGCTATCACAGCCATTAGTTTTAAATTTGAGGCTAGCCTATTGCTGTGCCAGGATGTTTCTTTCTACATCCTGATTGGTTGGGAGTCTTGGTCTGTGTTTATTGTTCTTGGAGTTTGTTTGATTGGTGTTTCTGGTTTCTTCTGTCTGTTTTGTGGCTTTGATTGGCTGGCAACAGTCTGTTCCTATATTGGAGGCTTTCAGTGCAGCTTGGCTTCGTGTGAAAGGACGGCTATTATCTATTAGAGTGTTGCCAGCCAATCAAAGCCACAAAACAGATAGAAGAAACCAGAAACACCAATCAAACAAACTCCAAGTCCAATAAACACAGACCAAGACTCCCAACCAATCAGGATGTAGAAAAAAACATCCTGCCACAATAATAGGCTAGCCTCAAATTTAAAACCAACGGCTATGAGACCCTGACCCACATACAAACTCCATACAGAAGCCTGATGATGGCAGATGAGATTCTGCTGAAACATTGCTACAACTTTAAAAGCACTACAATGACGTGGGATAATACCCGAAGGAAGCTGAACAGCATATATATATATATATATATATATATATATATATATATATATATATATATATATATGCATATAATTATTTACTTTTGTAAGGGGTGCGAGAATATATCAGAAGCTTTCTAGGGGTGTGGGGTATAGAAAAGTTTGGGGACTCCTGTTTCCCAGAGCCGAGATTGTCTCCTAGAGCCTTCCTTCTTTCCCCACCTAGCCATCTCCTTATCTCCTTTGAGAAGAAACCCTGAAGGAGGAGCCCCCACCTCCAGAAGCCACCTTGGCCAAACCCTCCTGTCCTCATGAGAAGCATTCTAAGACTTGGTGGCTGGTTTTTCAGGAATAACATGCCTCCCAAATTCTCCTTGCATGAGAATTAGTCTTAGTTCATGTTAACTTCTGATCTAGCATCTGTGAAAAAAGTTCAGTATCTTTCCGTGGGAAGATCTGTTTGCAGGAAAAATGGCCTCTTTCGCTCTGGAGATGAAGTGTCTCCTCAATTTTAAATTCCTACCAGTTCAAATTGTCAGAGCTGTCCAGTTGTTTCACTGTGAGTAATGTGGTCATTTGGAACATATAGAGCAGTCACCATTGACTGGGAAGAATTTTCTCCGCCTTTCAACCTTGAAGCTTATGTTCCGTAATTTTATTTTTAGCGCTGACCAGTCTTCCAGCCCTGCTGAGAAGAGATCAAATCAGGGTCTGGATTAAAATGTCTCCCCCCCCCCCCAAAAAAAAAAAAAAAAACAACTATGTTAAACTTCCAGCACTTCCAGCAACACAACCTATCGCCCCATTAAAAATGGGTTATTTATTGCTTATAAACACTTTTTAGCAAATGAAAGGAGAAAAATCCTAGTTATCTTCTGGCTGTTTGGAGTGCTGGTTGTATTATTTCTAGCATGCAAGGCAGGGGTCTTCAAACTTGACAGCTTTAAGACTTGTGGACTTCAACTCCTAGAATTCCTCTTCCAATCCTGTTAGCTGAGGAATTCTGGGAGTTGAAGTCCACAAGTCTTAAACATGCCAAGTTTGAAGAACCTTGGTGCAAAGAGTTCAGCAACACAAATTTCTGTACAAAAATATTGTGAAAATTGAATGGAGAATTTGGTTGGAAATAGAGGACTGATGGCTGAACCTTCTTCCTAAGGCAATGAGCCGTGGTGGTGCAGTGATTAGAATGCAGTATTTTAGGCCAACTCTGCCGACTGCCAAGAGTTTGATCCTGACCGGCTCAAGGTTGACTCATGTTTCCATCCTTCCAAGGTGGGTAAAATGAGGACCCAGATTGTTGGGAACAATAGCCTGACTCTCTTAACTGCTTAGAGAGGGCTGTAAAAGCACTGTGAAGTGGTATATAAGTCTAAGTGCTATTGCTAGTATGTCCTTCATGGGTTTCTAAATACATTGAAGAAGAACGAAGGAAGAGTTGCAGAAATTTCCTTGGTATCTTATCTTTTAAAGGCTGCACTCTTCCTCCTGGTGAACAGGGTTCCATATTTTTCATTCAATTTTCAATTCATAGAAAAGGGTGGCTGAACCATGTGAAACTGGTACAATTGGCGCATGTGAGTTTCAAAAGACACCAATCTTAGAAAAAGTGTTTGCTTAGCTAATAAGCCATGTTTGCAAAAACAAATTCCATTTAAGAACAGCAGAGGTCAGGCTGGTTACAAAATCAACCGGGATTTCAGTCAAAAAAAACCCCAAAACATTCATCCTCTTCCCAATATATTCAAAATATACAGATGTTTAAAGTAGGTTCAATTAAATTGGATACCCCTGTATATGTATAACTTCCAAAGCAGGTCTTGGAGAATAAGGGGCCTAAAATCTAAAGATAGGAACTGTGAATCTGGTTTCCTATAAGTTATTAAAGGAAAGATGGTTTTGCGCTCACAAAGAAAAAATCATTACAAACATATGGTGCTTCCCCTGGCCCCCCAGATAATCCAGTGATGCCAGAAAAGACACAGGTGTTCCTGTTCTGGATATTAAAGATAGTCTGAACATGAAAGTGAGCAAGGCTGGCCCAGGAAAAAGAACCCGATTCCTAAAAATACGGTTGAAAGATCACCTACCTGGTTTATCCTCATAGGCTCAGAATACCTACATAGAGAGTAAACCTCATCTTGGAACAGTTGGTTCTGAGTGAATTGGAGAAATTCCTTTTGTTAAAGTTGATCAGTACAGATAGTGCTTGGCTTACCAGAGTTCACTTAGTGACCGTTCAAAGTTACAACGGCACTGAAAAATGTGACGCACGGCCATGTTCCACAATTAAGACTTTTTGCTTCATTAAAATTCAAACACTAGGCAGCTGGTTCATAGTTATGACCGTCGCTGTGTTTCAAGGCTGTGCGATCTGCATTGCTTCGACCTTCTGGCAACAAAATCAATGGTGAAGCCAGATTACCCTCAACAACCCGGGTTACTAACTTACCAACTGTACTTGACAACTGGGACAAGAAAGGCTGCAAAATGGGGCAAAAGGAACAATGAACAAATATCTCGCTTAACACCAGAAATGTTGGGCCCAAGGGCAGTCGTATGTCGAGGACTACCTCCATGCGGCCTACTGGCAGATGCATTAGCATTTGGAGGACTGTGCTCTAAACGCGATGACCCTTTCTCTGATTTGTGGTTAGCTTTTAGACCGGAAATGGCTGCAGTTACTCCATTGAGGTTCTCAAGCTGATGTTCCTGCTGGCAGAACTGGTTAGAGATAGGCTTACGGTGAATGCGGGCAAAACAGAGGTGTGCCATCATTTCTGGAGGATTTCAACGCCTCTTTGATGATAGGATTCAGTTTTGTAGCCGGAAGCTGAGGTGGCAACCGAAGTGAGGAGTGCCTTGCCCAGCTTAAACCTGACGCGCCAACTCCTTCTATCTTTGTAGATGGTCAGATCTGGCTTTATTGATGCAAGATTTAGCAATCAGCAGATCAGATGAATGCAACACACACGTTCCGCTTGGGGTTTCCCCTGAGGGGGAACTTTAGAACCACAACCCATCCAGAAGAGAACTGTGAGAAATTTTGGTGGGTGTTTGCAGGCCAAGTTACTACAGAGAATCCTGGAAGGGTTCCACTGGGAACAAAATGGATCCCATGCCCCATTCTAAGTGTGGGTCGCTGCTCTTAGAGCCCTAAAGAATGTGGTTAGGTTAGATTAACAAAGTTGGAAGACACTTTATAGGTTATCTAGTCCAACCCTCCGCCCAAGCAGGAGACTCTACACTATTTCTGACAAATGGCAGTCCAGTCTCTTCTTGAAAGCCTCCGGTGATGAAGTTCCCACAACTTCCAAAGGCAAGCTGTTCCATTGGTTAATTGTCCTCACTGTCAGAAAAATCTCTTTATTTCCAGGTTGAATCTCTCCTTGATCAGCTTCATCCGTTCTTCCTTGTCTGGCCTTTGGGTGCCTTGGAAAATAGCTTGACCCCTTCCTCCTCTCTGTGGCAGCCCCTCAAATATTGGAACCCTGATATCATGTCTCCCTTGATCCTTCTCTTCACTAGACTAGCCATGCCCAGTCCTTGCAAATCTTCTTTATATGTTTTAGTCTCCAATCCCCTCATCATCCTGGTTGCATTTTTCGAGAGTCTCAACATCTTTTTTGCAGTATTGCAACCAAAACTCGATGGAGTGGTCTTAATAAGTCTTTATAGAGTGGAATTAGTATCTCACTTGATCTTGATTCTATCCCTCTGTTAATGCAGCTAAGGATTGCATTGGCTTTTATGGCTTCCACCACACACTTCTGGCTCATATTTAACTGGTTGTCCACTAAGACTCCAAGATCCCTCTCACAGTTACTGCTATTAAGCCTGGTTCCTTGGAATATGACTGAAGTTTTTTTGGGCCAGCTGAAGAACCTCCCCAATCCAAACAGCTAAATTGTACAATTCTTCTGGAATGCTTGACCCTCTCTACTCAGTCTGTGGCTTCTCTTGCTTCATAGGACAGCATTTTCTGTACCCGCAATCCAAATAATTAAAGTTGTTACCTTGCCGCAATATGCTTTTTGTTGGATCTTTTGTATTGGTTTTTTGTAAATGTTCTTAGGATTGTCTTGTTTTTATTTGGTGGGGGGGGGGGCGTTCTCTTGCAAGCACAAAAGTTGCATTGATTTAAAAAAAAAATGTGAGCTGCAACTGAAGAGATGGAACAGAAATATTTCTGTAAAGAAGTGGTTTGTGGAGGTAGGGATTGGAACGAAGCTTGGAAATTTGCTTGCAAGCCTTAATTAAAGAAGGCTCATTCCAGATGGTGGAGATAGTTATGTTGTAAGCTTTTGCAAAACTTTCTTTTTCTCTGCCTGGATCCTTTTTTCGTAGATATGAATGACATACAACTGGATAATTTTTTAAAATGGTTTTATTGCCATAATCTTCATCGTTAAATTTAAAATAGTCACAGGTCCTGTTGGATCAGAGTGTTTAGCACCCACAGACAAAATGCAGTTTTAGGAGGGTCTCCTTGTCATTTCCTGGCAACAGGTCCTTGAAGGAATTTCCCAAGGATTTCTTTAATTTTCTCCCAATTTCCATCATCCAATGGAGGAGGCTTTTTTGCATGTTGGAGCTACCTTGAAAGATCTCAGCATGTCTCAAGTCAGAAGTTGCTTCAGTCATTGATCTGATTTAACTCTCCAGGCATTGATTTCCCCCCATCTCCTGGGGGATCATGTTGCCTAATGGTATGTGAGAATGACCTTGGGAGACAGGGCAAAGAGACACAGTCAAAAGAGCAATCAGATAAACAGCTTAGCTGGCAGCAGGAATGTGGACAAGGGCAACCTTAGAAGAGGCCTTCCCAAGTTTCTTGGGCTGTAGAAGGGACGAAGGGAGACACTCTCAAAATTTTGTTAATATAAACTTACATAACTGTGATGGCGAATCTATGGCATGCATGCCACAGGTGGCACACAGAGCCATTTGTGCGGGCATGCGAGCCCCAGCCAAACTTACCAGCACTGCGCATGCGCGCACCTCCCAGCTGATTTTTGGCCTGTATGAAGCTGTTTTTGCCCTCCCGAGACTCGAGGGAAGCCTCTGCAGCCTTGGGAGGCCGAAAAACGGGCTTTCCGGAAATACTGGAAGTGCCAAAACGGTACTGTTTTCAGCCTTTCGAGGCTGCAGAGGCTTCTCTCAAGCCTCCAGGAGGGCAAAAATGGCCTCCCCCGGGCTCCACAGGCCCTCCGGAGGTCGAAAACGAGCACTTCCGGTATTTCTGGAAGGCCTGCTTTTCGGCCTCCTGAGGCTGCAGAGGCTTCCCTCGAGCCTTGGGAGAGCAAAAACGGCCTCAAATGGCCCAAAAATTAGCCTGGAGGCATGCACATGCGCAGTGCAGGTAAGGAGGCGGGGCGGGTTGTTGCGTGCGCATATGCAGGAAGGGCGGGGCCACATTGCATTGTGGCTACCGGCAAACCACAACAAAAAGGTTTGCCATCACTGTTATATGATATTGTGGTCCTAAGATTGTAATAAATTTACCAAACCTTACAATAAAGCAGAGTGAACTCATCTGTGCATGTTTCGTATCTGGTCTACCTCGCAAGGTTGGCCCATTGAGATTGGAAGATGGTCCCCGATTCCCTAACTTAACATCAAGACTCTCACGGCTTCTTCCCTCAGTTTCTAGCCCTGCAGCCATTTCTCTCTGGCTAGTCTGTTCAATGACTCAGAGGTTTTGCTGTGAAATAAAGGGAAGTTTCTGTTGCAGGGATTCTGGCCAGGTAACCTGGCCTAGATCTGGCTTCTTTGCCTCTAGCACACTCCTGCTAATCCAGTTTTCCTTCTCTCATAAGGGAAGAAATGGTCCTTCTGCCCTAAACTGGATTTATCATCTGCTCTCTGTGTTGTGGTTTGCTGTTTGGAACAAGAATGCCAGAAGTTTGGGATTTAATATATTGGTTTCTTTGGGGCAACTCCCTGTACCAAGCAAGGGTACAAATGTGTGACTGCTAATGAGAATGTCAACCAGCAAGTGGGGTAGAAACCTTTATGGAAACAAACTTTTCTGTACAGACTCTCTGTGCAGCAGATGGACTCAAGAATTAGTCTATCTTCTTGCTTGTCTTATCCATATTTATCTTGCTTATCTTATCTTACCTTATCTATGTTCTTGCTATCTTCTCTATGTCTCTCTCTCTCCCTCCCTCTCCTCCTGTCTAGGTCTCCCCCATCTCTCCTCTCTCTTCCCCTCTTTTTCTCTCTTTCCCTCCCTCTCCCCTCCTTCTATCTGCCCCCTCTCTCCTCTCTCCCCCCTCTCTTTCCTTCCCTCTCCACCTCTCTCTGTCTCCTCCTCCTCTCTCTCTATTTCTCTTTCCCCCTCTCCCCCTCTCTCTCTGTCTCCCCCTCCCCCGTGTCCTCTCTCTCTTTCCCTCCCTCTCTCCCTCTCTCTCTGTCTCCCTCCCTTCTCCTTCTTTCTCTCTCTTTCCCTCCCTTTCCCCCCCTCTCTATGTCTCCCTCCTCTCTCTCCCTCTTTCTCTCTTTCCCTCCCTCTCTCCCTCTCTCTATGTCTCCCTCTCTCCCTCTCTCTATATCTCCCTCCCTTCTTTCTCTTTCCCTCCCTCCCTCTCTCTGCAAGCTCAACCTGACATTTAAACATTGATGGCTAAGCATTTAAAACCCACTTGTTAATTTGTTGTTTCTTAGGAAGAATCAGCCATTTATAAAGCCTGAATAAATTCATGGCTCTCGCTGTGGCTCTCCTCCCCAATGCTTTCATTACAGTGGTTTTTCTTGTTTGAAGATTTCGGCAAAATGAACAAAGGCATCTTCCTCACAAATGAGGCATCTTGTGTGCTTTAGAAGAAAAAAAATAAGAAAGAAAGAAAAGAAAGAAAGAAAGAAAGAAAGAAAGAAAGAAAGAAAGAAAGAAAGAAAGAAAGAAAGAAAGAAAGAAAGAAAGAAAGAAAGAA
>BLBF01000073.1:15467796-15482817 GCA_015471245.1 Laticauda colubrina
GAAAGAAAGAAAGAAAGAAAGAAAGAAAGAAAGAAAGAAAGAAAGAAGGCAGCTGTTGACGGAGCTCCAGTAGAAGGTTGTAACAACTGCACATTCTTGAGCGGAGTTGCACAATAGGTCCACATCCTGTTGTCTTACTGATTTACAGCCTAAAATGGAGCTAAACATACGGTTAATATCAAGTGTCGGATTCCTGTTGAAATCATGATGTGTACTCTCTACTTCTGAGATCTATAGAACATGTGTGTTTTGCAATAAATCTCTGAGATGATCCCTTGATTGAAGTAAAACCACATCTAAGAAATGGGAGAGGCTTTGAAAAAAAAAAATCCCCTTTCCTTTGTCAGCCTCTCAGTTGCCTTTGGACACCTCCTGATCACCTTTTCATAGGACTTGCCCGCGGCCTGATGGGGTGAATTGCGCTGAATGGCAAATTCTTTGCAGAGAAAAGGAGGATAAAATTGTCCATTTCATCTTTAATGTGAATAAATGTAGGCTGTGGCTTTGTTCAGGGTGGCTATTTTACAGAAATACCCTTCACCTTTGAATAAAGGGGCAGCCTTATCTCATTCTGAAAACCTTCAGGCAATAAGGAAATGTTATCAACAGAAAATCTCAATAGGAAAAAGAGGGGGATGTGATCAAATGGAGAATTTTAATACTTTAAGCTCTTCATTTAATATTATCTTCCTTCATTCGTAGCCCTCATATTGTGTTTAAAGTCCCCCAAGGGACTTTTTCAAAAGGCAACTGGACTTTCTTTGCTTTCTTTAAAGACGTTTCCCTTCTCATCCAAGAAGCTGCTTCAGGTTTTGAAGAAGTTTCTTGGATGAGACGAGAAGCAAAACATCCTCAAGGAAAAACAGAGCAAGTCCAGTTGCCTTTGGGACAACCATGGCCTGGATGACTGAGCATCTCGATAGACACTTGCATTTGAAACATGAGGTAATGTTAAAAGCATTTGCAAATTCACATTTCTTACTTGAAGCGAAGTGAGAGAGGTATCTTGCTTTACAGGTTTGAAAATAACATTTTTATTTGTTCTAGGAAATAACTGCAGGATTTAAGGAGCTGAGAACATGGGCAAGGTGCCATGGCAGGGCTACAGCAGAAATATATATATATATATGTGTGTGTGTGTGTGTGTGTGTGTGTGTATGTTTTTTTAAGTTTTTGTGGGTACTTACATGTATGCTGTTCAGCTTCCTTCAGGTATTATCCCACATCATTGTAGTTGTGCTTTTAAATATATATATATATATATATATTATATATGTTTTTTTAATTTATTATATATATTTATATATATGTATGTATGTATGTATGTATGTATGTATGTATGTATGTATGTATGTATGTATACAGGAAACAACCTGTTTTTTGTTTGAGTTACTAGGTAGGAAGAGTTCAGACGTGCTTAAATAGGACCATTCTAGGGGGAGGGAAGAGTGGGAAGGTTGAAATCCTTGGGGCCTGAAAACATCAATATAGCCAGATGTATAAAAGCCATTTGCACCACCCTGAGGCATGTGGCACCTTAAGTTGCAAATAGCAGGTGTCTGAAAAGTATTTTCATCTCGATTTGCAGTCAGTGTAATATTATGAAGGGCATGGCTGCTTAAAGACTACCCAAGGGTAATTTGATTTTCAGTTGTCTCCTTTTGCTGAGTGGAGGAAAAAGTTAGTGGAAGTCACAGGAGGCTTCTCTTAAGGGGAGGCCACAGCCATGGTCCCAGCATGCTGTTGCAGTTCAGCTCATTGGCAAATCAAGTCAATTCCTTTGGGCCCCCGGATGCCATGTTTTCCATTTCACATTTCAGCCATTCAAAGATCTTCAGATATTCCATGAAGGAAGGAACTCCAATCTCATATTCAGAATTGTCCTATACGGGTGGGCAGGGGTGAGCTTCAAAAAATTTTCCCAAGGGGTTCTCTGCCTGGTTACTGGGTGGGCGTGGCCTAGTCAGCCTCCTGCACGACGGCGGGAGGGGGGCATTTTTGCCCTTCCCCCCCCCCCAGGCTCCTGAGGCTTTTCTCGCGCCTCCCGGGTTCCAGAGGCTCTCTGGAAGCCGGAAACGGGCCCATTTCCAGCCTTCCTAAACTTCCAGCAGGCCCGTTTTTCGCCGTCCCCGAGCCTCTGTGCGTACCCTGCACATACCTGCATCCAAAACGGGGCGTGTGGAGACTCCCGGGACAGAATCTTAGCTCGGAGTTCTCCCGAACTCCTGTGGACCCCCCAGCAACCCATCCCTGGGCTGAGGGAGAAATAAATGGCTCAGGAGATTAACAGCAAGAGTCTCAGAGCTTTCTAACGATTGCACTGTGAAAAGCCGTGGTGGCCCAATGGTGAGAATGCAGTACTGTGGGCTAATTCTGCTGACTGCCAGCAGTTCAGTCCTGACTGGCTCAAGGTTGACTCCATCCTCAATTCTTTCCGAGGTCAGTAAAATGAGGACCCAGATTACGGGGGAAAATAGGCTGATTTTGTATAAAGCACTGTGAAGCAGTATGTAAGTCTTAAGTGCTGTTGCTGTATGCTGACTGTGTAAATTTCCTTGTGCGAATTATTAGGGCACTTTTTAAACTCTACTAATTTCTTCCTGAATCTCGTTTTCATCATTCTGAAGCGCATTTCTTTCAGTATTGGTATTATTCTCCCAATTCCTTGCCCTGATTGTCTACATCCCTCCTGGAGACCTGTATTCTGCTTAACCCACCTTAAACCTTGACCTAGTCTCACCCCTTTTTCTTCCTGAGCCAAAATGTCTCCTTTTGGATCCTTTCCTTCCTGTGGCCCACTGCCCCAGTGGTGGGATTCAATTTTTTTTTTACTACCAGTTCTGTGGGAGTGACTTGGTAGGCATGGCTTGGCTGGTGGGTATGGCAGGGGAAGGATAATGTAAAATCTCCATCCCCTCCCCACTAACCTGCTTTCCAGCTCTGTTCTCCTGTGCAGGGCAACAAAAGGAAGACCCAGCCGATCAGCTGGGACTCGGGAGGCAGAGAATAGATGGGGCATGGCTTGGTGGGCATGGCAGGGGAAAGATACTGTAAAATCCCCATTCCTTCCCAACTCCTGGGGGAAGGTTACTGCGAAATCTCATTCCCTCCTCACCCCACTAACCTGCTTTCCAGCTCCATTCTCCTGTGCAGGGCAACCAAAGAAGACCTAACTGATCAGCTGGGACTCGGGAAGCAAAGAATAGATGGGGGTGGGGCCAGTCAGAGGCGGTATTTGCCGGTTCTCCGAACTGCTCAAAGTTTCCGCAACTGGTTCTCCAGAACTGGTCAGAACCTGTTGAATACCACCTCTGCATTGCCCTCTCCAGAAACCCTCCATCTTACCAAAATCCTCATGCCGATTGCACGAAAGCTGAACTTTTCCTGGTAGAACAGAGCAGTCTCCTTGAATTGAGATGGCTTCTCCTTGAGGGTCTCCAGGAATTTTGGAGGGGGTCGGTGAGGGGGACGGTGGGTATTTCAACATTTCCTTTTTAAAGGAGCCTATTTGTAGCTCAGGGGTTGGAAATGAAGAGACCTGGATGTTCTTTGAGCTTGACTTGCAGACATCTCACTCCCCAAACATCATCAGTGCTGGTCCTAACATTCGAACATTGATGATGCTACCAAAGTTGGGTAATGAAATGTCTGTAAGAAAACAACCAAGCTTAAGAGAGCACCAAGGACCTCTCGTTTCCTTTTTGCCCAGCACCCGGAGAAGAAAGTTGCAGTAGCTTCCTGAAGAGGCCGATCCCCAGAATGAAACTCTGGATGACAGTTAGCTTTGGAAATGGGTTCCTTAAGCTCTGTAGGAGGTTATAGGCATAATAATAGCTTTGGGCTTGTTAATCCTATAGCTGATATGTGGATAATGTACATAGCAACTAGCAGAGGGTAATTTGATCACGGAAACACGCCTGAGAAAGAGAAATGCCCAACTTGTTTAGCTCATTTCAGCCATGGTGGCAGCAAAGTGGGGGAACCGAAGTCGGTCTTGCTCTGTGGCCCTGATCAAAGGGGAGGTGTGTTCGAGTCTTGCCAGTTTACTCGGAACAAAACCCTTTCCTGAGCTGAAGGACCAAACCAAACGGCAGGGTTTTTTCTAAAATTGTAATTGTTGGGGGAAAAAAATCCATCTGGTTCAAGTTCTAGGTTAGGAGAAAGATGCTCAAAACAAAATGCAGGCTGGAGGCAGACTGGAAGGAAGGTCCACTTATTGGTGAACAGAACCACCAGGGTTTGTGGTTTTGGGTCAGCTGAGTGAGGAGTGCCAGGATTTTTAGACAGGTCTTTGGAAGGGGGGAGGTTGTGCAAGGAAGGGGCTTGTGTTCTGAAAGGATGTTGGGCAATATTGTGGCTAATGGCTTTTGTCCTGTGTTGAATTTTGGGGGAGGGGCTGCTTGTTCTAATCCTACCATTCTGCTTTTGTTAGCTGTCAAACTTTGTCACAAGGAGTTTCAAAATATCCCGGATTTCTGCCTGAAGTATTTGCTTTGCTTATGAATAGAGCCAACTAGATAGTTGGCTTCACCTTTCAATAAGCTCTTTATCTCTTTCTATGCTGGCATCTGCTATGGGCTATGAAGAAAGACTTGGGGGCTGCTTTATGCCTCTAAAGCATATTTCTCCTTTAGGGAAATTTAATCTGTCTTTTAAGAAAAAATATTTCCCAAAATATTTCATTTTTCTTGGGGGGGCAGCGGCTTCCCACATGATGAAAATAACAGAAGGAGTTTGGCTTGGGATAAGAACACATCTTTTATTTTAGGACAACTATATTTTTGAGCAAAAAGAAATAGAAGCGTTTTGCTACCAAATTGCTTTGGTGCAATATTCAGTTTTCCTAAATCTAGAGTCTCTTTGCTCATCTGGTTTCTGCTTGATTTATGTCCTCATCTGCTGATGTTGGGATTTTAATGTCTTTCCCAGAGGCCATTTCTTGACAAGAAAGCAGCTTTGATTTGGCTTTGTAATATTTTTAATGTTATAGTGCACCTCAAATCTTTCCTTAGGTTGTGTTTGCTGATGACAGCCTTCTCTTTTCTGTAGACTTTACAGCATTTTCCGCCAGAATAAATCCAAGTCTGTGGGAAGCACCAATCATGTATTCCCCTAAATATATTTAAAGTTCTTTTATTTATCAAGTAAAATTAGAAGTTTGGTCATGCTATTAAAATTGATTGAGGGTGTGTGTGAGGGATAAATCCTAATCTTCTTTTTTCTACTCCCAAAAGAGCAAGAATACAGAGAAGGGGCAGATTACAGATTCTTAACAGTGCTTAAACCACAAGACTAACTGAAAACATTTTCTCTCATGTAATTAATCAATTAACTAATTAATTTTTATGGCCACCCAATTCAACCAAGTGACTCTGGGCAGTTTGCAATTCTAAAATCATTATCATTCATTATTTTATGGGAAGCCCAGATTCTTTGATTCTACTGGAGAATTCAATGTTCATATTTTAAAGTCCCAATGGAGATCAGAAAAGCTTTATTCTGATTTACTGGGTTTATTCTGATCGTATCTGGATTCTGCCTTGGACATTCTGTGTATGGATGAATAGAGAGGCTCATAATGTCAGTACAATCAGTGCTTTACAGGAATCTTATATACGAGCTCGATACCCGTGCTTTGCTACAAAACTATGTGGTCGGGCTTATTTTGGGGGGGAGGAAAATACTTTAAAAAATTCTGCCTCTGCCTACAAGCATCTTTCAGTATTCGTGTTCTGTCAGTGTGTGAGAGAGTTCAGGCCTGTTTAGAAACTGAAACAGTATTTGCTGTGTGAGCAAGAAGGAGACAGCAGGGAGCCTGGGTATGGCTTAGCTCAACTGTTCTGTACTAAAGCTGCTTGGTGCTATGAAAGTAAAACTGAAACTGAAACTCCTCTGCTTGTGATTTGTATTTGGAACAGATTTATTTTCAGGTGGGGAGGGGGAGTAGAACTCCTTAGCATCAGAATGTGTTAATAATAATATAGGAAATACTAATGCTCTGATGGTCATTTCAAAAAATCCTTTCTTAGTGGGAACCGAGAAGGCAAGAGCCAACATACATGCCAAATTTCAAGTTTGTAGGCTGTACGGTTCTGAAGATTTTGTGATGATGCATGAGTGGTATTTCGCTTTTATGTATAGATTTATTCCCAGATAATTTAAAAAAATGAATGCAAGCAACCACATGATTTGACTCTTATCTGTAGCTTAATTGAAGCATCTCTCAAGGGCATTCATAATGCTTTGGTAGGGAGGAGAAGGGACCATTGCAATCTCTTGGCTCTGTTGATGTCACTGGGGAAACATCTCTGGATCCAAACACCCCGGTGATTTTTTTATTTTTTATTTTTTTGCAAACAAATTTTTCATGTGGTGCCACCCCGTCCTTAAGCATCTCGTTGAGACAATGAAGATTGCCAGAAGTGCAGAATCTATAACCGCAGTTGCGAATTGGTTCCCATGACGGAAAAAAACCCTAGGCTTCCAAAATACATTGCATAGTTGAAAATGACTCAGGTTTGTGGAAAATGTGGTGGTTAGTCTGGGATACCAGACTTCAAACACGCGAGAGATTTTATCTGAAACAAGAATTCTACAGTTGCTACCAGATATAGTTTCTCCGTATGTTGATTAAATATTTTCCACAAAGTGTTCATTTAGGTGTCCCTTCTCGTTCTGCCTCCGTGTAAAATCTGCAGAGTCAGCAAAGCAAAGCCATATGAAACGGGACAAATAATATATGTGGCTATATGCATAATCTTTTATTTAGTTATATTTTTGTCAAGTAGTATACATCTCCAATAGACATGTAGTGTATATTGGAGGTAAGTGACCCCCTGAGAACTGTATGCAATGAAATTTCATTTAATGTAGGCCAATTAGCGTGCATTTAAAGTGACAATGAAGTTATTCTAAAGTTGAAGAGATTTAGTTTCTCTCATTCTCTCAATTAACTTCAGCTCACTTTCTTTTTCTGGGACCATTTTTAATTTCTTAATGCACAAAGTACCTGACTCTGAGTAATGTTGCTCTTACTTTTCCATTCTAAGTAACAGAAATAGAGTTGGAAGGGACCTTGGAGGGCATCCAGTCCAACCCACTGCTGATGCAGGATACCTATATTATTTCTGACAAATGGCTGTTCAGTCTGTTCTTAAAAGCCTCCAGTGATGGGGCATCCACAATTTCCGAAGGCAATTTGTTCCACTGGTTGATTGTTCTCACTGTTAGGAATTTTCTCCGTAGTTCTAGGTTGTTTCTCTCATTGATGAGTTTCCATGCATTGTTTCTTGACTTGCTTTCAGGTCCTTTGGTAAATAAGTTGGCCCCGTCTTCCCTGTAGCAGCCCTTCAAGTACTGAATTACAATTAGAATTCTTTTATTGGCCAAGCGTGACAGGACACACAAGAAATTTGTCTTGATGCAAATGCTCTCAGTATGCATAAAAGAAAAGATACAAGAAGACTGCTATCGTATCACCCTGGTCCTTTTTTTCACTAGAGTAGGTATGCCCACTTCCTGCAATCATTCTTCATATCTTATAGCTTCTAGGCCCCTAATTATCTTCATTGCTCTTCTCTGAACTCTTCCCAGAGTCTCAACATCTCTTTTATATTGTGGTAACCAAAATTGGATGCAGTATTCTAAGTGTGGTCTTACTAGGGCTTTATAAAGTGGTACTACTACTTCGTGTGATCTTGATTCTATCCCTCTGTTAGTGCAACCTAGTGTTCCGCTTAATGCTAGGAAGAAAACAATGAATAAAGGCTTGAGGTCAGCAGGAATGTTAGTCGGTGTGGTCTGATATACACATAGGTATATTAAAGTATAATAGGATGTTTAGCTTAAGGTATTAAAACCAGCCTTAATAGTTAGCATTGGACCTGAACCAGAACATGGTGTTTTATCTAAACAACTATGCAACGTCCAGGGGTGGGATTCAAAAATCCCAACAATGGGTTCTCTGCCCAGTTGCTCGGTGGGCATGGCCATGGTGGGATGTGGCCTACTGGAACTTTCGAGAGGGCCATTTTTTGCCTTCCCCAGAGTCGGGAGGCTTCCCTCGGGCCTCTGGGAAGGAGAAAATGGCCTCCCAACGGGCTCCAGAGACTCTTTGGAAGCCGGAACCAGGCCCATTTCCAGACTTCCGGAACTTCAGGGAGGGCCATTTTTTGCCTTCCCCAGAGTCGGGAGGCTTCCCTCAGGCCTCTGGGAGAGCGCAAACGGCCTCCCATGGGCTCCAGAAGCCGGAACCAGGCCCATTTCCAGACTTCCGGAACTTCCGAGAGTGCTGTTTTTCACCCTCCCAAAGCCTCTACGCGGACCCTGAACTTACCTGCATCCAAAATGGGCTGTGTGGAGACTCCTGGGAGGGGAGGAGTGAGTGGGGCCAGCCAGTCGGTTCAACTACTGGTTCAGCGAACCAGATGTAAATTTAACATCCAGTTCACCCAAACCTGCCTGAATCGGCTGAATCCCACCCCTGGAAACATCTCTGCTTAATGTTATGTATGAAAGCAGCTACGTGTCTTTGGAAGAAGCCATGATATGACTTTTTGAATTTAGTTGAGTGCAATGTATAGCCCAGCTATTTTAAGAAGTGCTGGCAAGGCGGGATCTCCAGTCCCTCAAGATGATTTATTGATTCAGAATGGTGAGAAGAAGACACCTTCAGCTCCGGAGGCTCGAGGCTCTTGAGAACATATCCAATTTTGCTCTGTGATGTTATGTCTGCTCGTAAAGTCAACCCTGCCAGGCAGGGTCTGCCAGTCTCCTGAAGGCTGAATTATTGGATGAGGTTTTGGAAAGTTTTGCAGACAGTTTGGAGGCAACCCATTCTTGGTCAAGTTATGTCTAGGAAAAACCCAGATTAGAATCAGGTTTGCTGACTGCTCAGTCTTGATAAGCAGACTTGAGCCGGGAGATGAAAAAGCCTTAGCTTCTGACGGACTCTGGAAAGGAATTGGCCTAGATAATAAAGATCAAATTGGCTGATTTTTTTTTTTTTTTTTTGCAGAAATAGCTTTCCTTGATCTTGCAACGTTGGTCTTTCTCTGGGAAAGTTTAACATCATGGTCCGCAATAAGAAGGCTTCGTAGTTTTTGACCTCTTGGTTGCTGTCTTCTGAAACAGAAGTTTAAAAGCTAGAGTCCAGCAAGGGTATAAATACTCATTTGGGCCAGCTCAGTCAACACCACATTGCAGAAATATTTCAGAAAGAATCTTTTAATTATAGCCATTGAAAAAAAATCAAGGCTGAAACGCACTGCGGAGAGAAAAATAAATACAGAATTCAATTACATGAAGACTTTTGTCTTAGGCCCCAGTTTCATGGGACTCTTTCAGTTCACATTTGTTCCAGAAATGAGCCACACCCTGGATTCAACCAGCTGGAAAACAAAGATTTTTTTTTGCTTTGATCAGACTGGAAATCATTGAATTAATAGTCAGTGATTTTCTACTGTCAACATGTATTAGACATGAGTTGTCTGATGCAGCCTTCCTACCCAATAACCCCAACGCCTTGAGCTAGGACTCCCTCTAATTCCAGCCAGACTCTTTTGGAAATCAGAGAGGGCCAAGTATTGAAAAGGCCCTTTGAGTAAACAGACAAGTAGAAATAAAATACTAGATGTTAAATAGCAAAAGCACTTAGATGTATATACTGCTTCACAGTGCTTTACAGCCCTCGCTAAGCGAGGAATATAAATTGCCCCCAGCTGCTGCGTTTTCAAATTAAGGAGCATGGAATCATAGAATAACAGAGTTGGAAGGGACCTTGGAAGTCATCTAGTCCAACCCCCTGCTCGAGCAGGAGAGTAAAAGATCAGATCATTTGCTTCTCTTTTGGTGAGCATACATGAATTTCATGTTATTAACCATTAAACACAGCTGAGGGTTTACATGGCCAAGATGTTTCAATGGTCACACTGTTTCTTGAATGTTTTTTCTAGAAATCTATAGGGTTGAAAGTTCCCTTGAGGCCAATTTACCCTTTATGCGTTGTGTGTGCAAACACTTGTGTGTTGGGCCCTTGGTTTGATCGTGATTTGCTTTCCAACAGTGCCCCTGGGATTAGAGAGCCAAAACTGTGTCGTGGTCAAAGGCAGTCCTTTGATGTTATTTCTTCTGTTTAGAGAAGAATTGATGCTGGGGGAGAAACAGCACTAGCACTTAGATTTATATACCACTTCATGGTGCTTTCCAGCCCTCTCTAAGCAGAGTCAACATATTGCCCCCAACAATCTGGATCTTCAATTTATCAACCTCAGAAGGATGAAAGGTTGAGTCAACCTTGAGCCAGTGAGAATCAAACTCCTGGCTATGGGAAGAGTCATCCTGCAACACTGCACTCTGACCACTGTGCCACCACAGCCCATGCCAAATGGCTTTGTATTTTCACTATTGTTTAATCAGTACCCTTTAATCTTAACAAACAATCTCTCTGTCTCTAAGTTTTGATTTGTGCAATCATAGTGCCCAGGAGCACTTAGGTGTCCAACTTCTAAGCCATGGTAGGGCAGTGATTAGAATGCAGTATTGCAAGCTAATTCTGGCCACAGTTGGGAGTTCGAACTTGACTGGCACAAGGTTGACTCAGTCTTCCATCCTTCCAGGATTGGTAAAATGAGGTAAAATAACTTGCATGGCCAGCTGCTGGGGGAAACCAATAGGATGGGATGAGGATCAGCATGTAACCTTCTCTTGGAGAAACCTTGCAGTAATTTATGAGCTAAATTACCTCGATTATACTTCTAGAATGAAGTTTAATTTAAATGCAGTGTCCTAACTCATCAGCGTGAGAGATGACCCCTTGCTTGGGGAAGCCATCTAAGACAATTCGCCATCACGTCCCTTCTCCAGTAAAGTTCTCTATGCTCATGAATGGGAGCTTCCCAAACCGATGCTTTGTCTGACTTTGATGTCTGCTCCATCAGACATCAGAGACTTTTGCTCAGAGGGAGGATTCTACCAGTTTGTACCTATTCAGTAGAACCGGTTGTTTATATTCTAAGCAGTTCATAGAACCGGTTGTTAGAAGAAATTACTGGCCTAATCCTGTAAGGAAGGCAGGAAGGAAACATTCTGGTGTTGCTTACAGAAACTGCCTCTCCGTTAACTCTTATTACATTCTCTTTATTACAGACTCTTCAGTCCCTGGAGTTTTTTTCCCCTCCTTTGCTGGTACTTTGCTTGTGTGGAGTGACCATTCAAAGTTATAATGGCACTGAAAAAAGTGACTTATGACCATTTTTCACACTTATGACTGTTGCAGCATCCCCACAGTCATGAGAGAGAGGCCAGGCACCTCTTTCTCGGAGCACCATAAAAGCATCATACCCAGCTCCTTCATGAGGACATGGTTGAAAAGAAGAGGCCTCCAGCTCTTCAAAGAAGTGTAGATGTGCCTTCTTGAAAGTTACTCATTGATATGTCTAATTTTCCCATGAGATTGCTCATTATTATTATGTTTTTCTTCACAGGCGGTTACCGGGAAAAGTTTCGGAAGCAAGGGTTTTCGCGCTGCTTTAGAAAATGGGATCCTTCTTTGTGAGTAAGTATTCGAAGCCGGAAAAAGCCAGGATTTCTTTGTGAAAATCCTGTACTGTTGAACTAATACTATTGTCAATTCCTCTGAAGCTGCAGAAGCAACTCTGCCATTGTTTTTTTATTTTATTTTTTTATGTACCAAAAAATAAAATCCATTCCATTTCAATTGTGTGTCGATTAGGTACATATTTAAAACTACTTATCCATTATTAATAACAGTATTCTTATTCATCTTAGCGACATAACGATCACATTTCCATACACATAGTATAAATGAGATCCAATATACCTATTACATTAATTCCTCTTATTAAGCAATTCTGCCTTTGTGACGGCGAGAATTTCATGGTGTTTTGGTGTCTTATAAATGAGTTTATACTCTACTGTCTGTGGCTATAGCAATAGCACTTAGACTTATGTGCTGCTTCACAGTGCTTTACAGCCCTCTTAAAGCTGTTTACAGAGTTAGAATATGGCCCCCAACAATCTGTATCCACATTTTACTGACCTTGCAAGAATGGAAGGCTGAGACAACTTTGAGCCAGTGAGAATCAAACTGTCGAACTGCTGGCAGCTGGCAGTCAGCTTAAGTAGCCTGCAGTACTGCATTTTACACACTGCGTCACCACGGCTCTTGCTATATTGGAAAAACAACCAAGTTAGCTTAGCTGGCTGAAGGATGGCTTGTCCCCAAGCATTTCTGCCTAGCCAATAGGTCAGGGAGAGTCAATGAGTCCCATCAATGAAATACAGGAAATCCTTGACTTACAACAAATCATTGAGGGACCATTCAAGGTTACAAAAATCACTGGGGAAAAAAATAACCATTTTTCACATTGATGAGCATTGCAGCATCCTCATGGTCACATGATCAAAATTCAGATACTTGACAACTATGAGGGGGGTGCCATATCCAGGGTTCATGTGATCATCTTTTGGCAAGCAAAGTCAATGGGGAAGCTAGATTCACTTAAACAACTGTGTTCCTAACATAACAATTGCAGTGGTTCGCTTAACAATGGGGGCAAGAAAAGTCGTAAAATGAGGCAAAACTCACTTAACCATGGTATTGCTTGGTAACAGACACTTGGGGCCAGAATGGTATTCAGCAGGTGCTGACCAGTTCTGGAGAAACCGGTGGAAGACATTTTGAGTTGTACCACCTCTGACTGGCCCTGCTCCCATCTATTCTCTGCCTCCTGAATCCCAGATGATCGGCTGGGCCTTCTTTGGTTGCCCTGCACAGGAGAAGGGAGCTGGAAAGCAGGTTAGTGGGGTGGGGAGGGCATGGGATTTTGTAGTAACTTTCCCCAAGAGTGGGGTGGGAATGGAGATTTTGCAGTGTCCTTCCCCTGCCATGCCCACCAAGCCACACCCACCAAGTCATGCCCACAGAATTGGTAGTAAAAAAATTTGGATCCCACCACTGCTTGGGACCCAATTGTGGTCGTAAGTCGAGGACCACCCATATTGTCACTCTGTTGTAGGACCCCGGAATGTCCCTTCTGCAACATTATTCCCCAGGAACTGTTGTGTAGGAAATGGTTGAAAAATGCAGTTGTTCTCCCAGGCTTTGGGATAGGGTTGGTTGGGGATTTGCTATGATTTGGGGTTTTTATTGGGAGTGTATAATCTTCTGGTTGGTTGGGGACTTGTTCTAAATACGGCATGCTGTGGTTGTCTTTCAATTGTAAACTGTCCAGATTGGTTTAAGGAGCCAGGCGGTCTCAAAATTGAATTAGATTAGCAAACTTATTTGAAGAAGAAACAGTGAAAGGACCAAAAAAACAAGAACTTTAGGGTGGGGAGGGAAACACGGAAAGGAGCCCATGTGAAGTTCCGAGAACTGGCCACATTTTTTCCCCTGGATTCCCTCCTGGGCTTCTGGACTGGCTGATCCAGGTCACTGCAATATTAACTGTCATTTTTAAGCATCCTTTTTAGATAATCTTGCTGCCCTTTTAAAAAAAAAAATTGCTCTGTGTCATGTTTGGCAATATTATTTGGGTAAAAATGAAGCCAACCTGGTTTCAGAAACTCAGCAACTCAGAAATTGGAGCCTTGTTTTTGTTTGGGTTTGGTTTGGTTTTGGTTTTGACAAACCATCTTGTTTGTAATAATAATAATAATTCCGACAATCCTTTTCATATGTTTTAAGACTGCGTTAATGTCGCCCAGTGCAAGTTTCACTCCAGCTTTTCCTGCCTTCTTTTATCAATTTTCTCCTTTTTGGGACCTTCCGGAAGTAGAGATCTTGTGTGAATCTTTCAGTCAGTGGCGGAATTCAATTTTTTTTACTACTGGTTCTGTGGGCGTTGCTTGATGGGCGTGGCAAGGGAAAGTTACTGCAAAATCCCCATTCCCTCCCCACCCCACTAACCTGCTTTCCAGCTCCATTCTCCTGTGCAGGGCAACCAAAGAAGACCCAGCCGATCAGCTGAGATTAAGGAGGCAGAGAATAGAGGAGGGCAGGGCCAGTCAGAGGTAGGATTTGCCGGTTCTCCGAACTACTCAAAATTTCCACGACCGGTTCTCCAGAACTGGTCAGAACCTGCTGAAGACCACCTTTGCTTTCAGTGTATCGACAGAATGCAGGACAATTTTAAAGAGTAAACAATTTCAGAAGCATCAGCAATTCCTTCTGAAAGTCTTCCGCCTTTCCATTCATCATCATCATCATCATGATTTTTCCTACCAGTCCACTTTTGGGATCAACAGACGCCATCTTGTGTAATCAAATGCAGCATCCGGATCTAATTGGGCATTTTTCATGTCTGCATTTATTATATCTTGCCATCCTTGCTTTGGCCTTCCATGGGGGAACTTGCCATCTACATTAAAGTGAAGGCGATGTAGGGAAGAGTGTGAGGTGCTACTTGTAGAACATATCACCGTAGGAGTTTCTCCTGGATATTTTTCTGATATTGGCGTGGTGCCCATTTGGTCCCAAACTGAACTTTTTTTGAAAACTGAACTTCTCCAAAATGAACTTTCAACTTTTCATGTATTAATTTATTTTCTATAGCCACCCATTTCAAACAAGTAACTCTGGGCACAGAACAATGCTAAACAATCAAAACAAATATAAATTCAAATAATAATAATAATTGGAAGAGGAAGAGGGAGGAGGAGGGACAAAAATAAATATCATAGTATAGGGCAGCATAGCATGAAGAGTAAACAGACTAAAATGCAGAGTGGAGTGGAATAAGAATGAAGTACAGTGGAATGGAGTGGAGTGGAGTTGAATGGAATGGAATAGAAAATAGAATGGAATAGAATAGAAATAGAATAGAATAGAATAGAATAGAATAGAATAGAAAATAGAGTGAAATGGAATGGAATGGAATAGAATAGAGATTAGAACAGAACAGAAAATAGTATAGAGGAGAATAGAATATAATAGAAAATAGAGGAGAGGAGAATAAAATAGAATAGAACAGAATAGAAAATAGAGTAGAATAGAATAGA
>BLBF01000073.1:15486138-15517459 GCA_015471245.1 Laticauda colubrina
ATCTATCTATCTATCTATCTATCTATCTATCTATCTATCTATCTATCTATCTTTCCATCTATCTATCTGAAAGATTGAGGGTGATAGAAGAAGGGGATGACAAGAATGAGGTGGCTGGATGGAGTCACTGAAGCAGTCAGCATGAGCTTAAATGGACTCCAGAAAATAGTAGAGGACAGAAACGTCCATGGGATCATGATGGGTTGGACATGACTTCACAACTAACAACAACTATCTATCTATCTATCTATCTATCTATCTATCTATCTATCTATCTATCTACCTTTCTATCTATCTTTCTATCTACCTATCATCTATGTACCTATATACCTACTGCCTACCTAAATCTGTCTATTTATCTACCTACCTAAATCTGTCTATCTATCTTACCTATCTATCTATCTACATCTGTCTGTCTGCCTGTCTGTAACAAGCATTTTAAAGGACTCATACATCCTTTGGGTCAGCCTATTCTCCAAGGCACCTGAAGGCAGGACAAGAAGCAATGATGGAAACTAATCAAGGAGAGGACCAACCTAAAATGAAGGAGGAATTTCCTGAAAGTTAGAACAATCAGTGGAACAACTTGCCTCCAGAACTGGGGATTTTAAAAGAAGAGATTGGACAACCATTTGCCTGAAATGGTATAGGTTCTCCTGCTTGAGTATAGGGGGTTGGACTAGAAGACCTCCAAAGTCCCTTCCAACTCCATTACTCTATAGTATCCACTGGATCAAATTCTGGGCTTTCATCTGGAAAGGGGGGGGGGGGGGTTGTGTAGTTTTAAGAACCATAACCGTGACCTTTCCCCAAAATGCTGCTCATAACAAAGTACATTTTTGGGTGTTTATTTGAAAATGTTTGGGGAGAGATTGATGTCCTTGGTTGTTTTCAATTGGGCATTGTGTTTGCCGGGAGGGCAGCGTTCCAATGAGCAAATTCCATCTGTGCTGCTCTTTATCTAAAATGTTCTATGGGTTTTTAAAGCTGCAGTGAATAAACGGAGATGTTTGCAAAAATAAAACAAAACACACAAGCGTTTGCCTAGAAAAGCTAGGAATTGCTGAAGAATAAATGATCGGGTCGTGTGTCTTTAAGCAACACAAACTGTTTCTGAATAATCACCCCATGATCTGTTCAGAGTGGCATCCCTCTGAGAAGAAGTTAAGGCGATGAAGTCATGGATCAGGAAGGAAAATACCTTTTGTAGTTACTCATCGTGACCAAACTCTCCTAGTCTCAGCCGAGATTTATATCTTTGGGGGGAGGAAACACCTAATAACACCTTGCAAGGATTCCACCTCTGGGAATTACATTTTGGGTTCAAAAATTTGTGTGTAGAAACTCTTTCATGGAGCTGGAAGAAGCATATATTTCTCTCCACTCCCCTAGACCTATTTAAAGGACAGTAATGCTAGGATTGCATAATGATGACTAAACAGATTATTTTGTGTATATACACACTTGGAGTGGTGCATAAATTCTTGCCCGTCCTATGTTGTGATGTTATTGCTGCCTCCTTATTCATATAAACCAAATGAAAATCAACTCCTGTCATGGAGGTGGAACCAACTGCAAGTTGTTTGTGGGTGGTGACTGTGTTTGCCCTATGATGAAAGATTTTTTATTTATTTTTTTAGAGCAGTGATGGCAAACCTTTTTCGGCTCCTGTGCCAAAAATTGTGCACACGCTGCTGCGCTCGTGCTCACGTGCCAACACCCAGAAGGCAATGCTCCCCCACGCCCCCTGCACATGTGCATGCAATCCCACCGCCTCCCCCTGCCGCTGCCCCGCCTTACCTGCGCTGCACCTCACAGGTGATTTTCGGCTGCTTTGAGGCCTTTTTCGGGCCCCCAGAGGCTTGAAAAAAGCCTCTGAAGGCTGAATAGGCCCATTTCATCACTTCCGGTATTACAGGAAATGACAAAACAGGCCTATTTGGCCTGCAGAGGCTTTTCTCAAGCCTCTGGGAAGGCCGAAAAAGGCCTCAAAGCAGCCAAAAATCAGCTGTGAAGCACGCGCATGTGCAGCGAGATAAGTTTACTTGCGGGTCATGTGCTGGCACAAATGGCTCTGTGTGATACCTGTGGCATGCGTGCCAGAGGTTCACCATCATGGCTATAGAGGATGGCAAGTAGGGTCTCCCAAAGAAGCTACAAGACTGATTACCGGCTGTGTAGTAGCAGGTTTTTTTTACTACTGGTTCTCTGCCTGTGGCTTAGTGAGTGTGGCGTGACCTGGTGGGCGTGGCAGGGGAAGGATACTGCAAAATCCCCATTCCCTCCCCACCCCACTAACCTGCTTTCCAGCTCCGTTCTCCTGTGCAGGGCAACCAAACAAAACCCAGCCGATCAGCTGGGACTCGGGAGGCAGAGAATAGATGGGGTTGGTGGGACCAGTCAGAGGTGGGATTTGCCGGTTCTCCGAACTACTCAAAATGCCCGCTACTGGTTCTCCAGAATGGGTCAGAAATAGCTAAATACCACCTATGATCCTACCCCACGGGAGGGCCACACGTGGCCTCTCTGAGCTCCATTTTCACTGGCAGAGGTTTGCAGGAGGCCATTGCAGCCCAAAACAGAGCCCAGGAAGGCTGCATGTGACCCTCCCGAGCTCCCTTTTCCCTGGCAGAGGCACCGCTCACCCCTCCCCTCCCCTCCCCAGAGTCTCCACGCAGACTGTTTTGGGTCCCAGGCAAGAGCAGGGTCCCTGCGGAGGCTCCCGGAAGTTCCAGAAGGCCAGAAACAGGCCCGTTTCCGGCCTCTGTAGAGTCTCTGGAGCCTGGAGAGGAGGGGAAACAGGCCTCCTGGAGACTCAAAAGGCTCCGGAGCCCAGGGAGGGTAAAAATGGCTCCCCTGCCTACCCAGCCATCGGGCAGAGAACCAGCTGCTAAATTTTGTGAAGGCCACCCTTGCCCCAAGTCATGAAGAGAGCTACTGAGGCTGGGAGGGGGAAGGGGCTAGAAATGGGTCCTTCAATTGTAGAGTAGCAATAGTTTAACCGGGATGTGGCTCTATTCCTGTGCAGCTACAGAGATGCCTTCAGTTTTTATGTAGGATTTTTTTTTTTTTTCATGTATTATATCCCCACCTCCAGGAAGGTAATGACAGCTCTTCAGATTATAAACCCTTCAAAGAAGATGTACAATTTGGTCGTTTTATTAATGCAAGTTGTAAAAATCTCTGCCATAGCTGTCACGGTTTATGAACTGAAGTACTTCCCGTTTCTCTTTTACAATCACAGGGAAAGATAAAAAAAAAGTGATGGAGTAGCCTTCCTTAGCACACTCCCTCCCTATGCAAAGAGGGAAAATAGTGTTTAAACTTTAAAGGCTATTAGAGGCACACTTAATTTGCTCGGAGGTTTGCCCAATAACTGTAGGACCTATCTGATTTATGTGTGAAACAAATGTTGGATTGTAAATAGTCTAGAGCAGCCGGTGGCCTTGGAAGCATAAAGTCCGTTTTTGCCATAAATATAGACAGAATAATGTTAAATACCCTCATATTAAGTATCTTTTCTGGGCTGCTCTAAAACTCAACACACGCTTTGGAGAACCAGGATATGTTTCTGTACTCAAAAGTCCACATTGAATAGAATTCACCCAAGCGTCTTCCTCAGGCCTTTCCTGTCCAGATGTTCCTTTGGTGATGCTGTGTCTGGTCACAAAAACCTTTCCCACAACCAGAATGTTCTTCTGTTCTGCTCTAGAATGAATTGTGGGACATGCTGAATAACTTAATTATTTTGTCTGTGCTAAAATACCAATGGTAGGTTAGTTGCAGTTCCTGAGCCATTGCTATTAAAATTATATTTATCCCTCCCCCCAGGTCCAATTTCCAAAGTGAGTGGCCAGACCAGGGGGGCTTGGGTTTAGGTTTCTAACTTTGATCTTGTTGTGGAGAATTCCAGATGACATTGGACGAAGCTTGCCAGGAAGGGGAAGGAGATGGCCCTTCCTCGATTGAGGTGCTTCTGGGTTGGCAGTTGAGTTTTCTCTGTTGGTGGAGGGAAGACATGTCCTCTCAACTCAGAAACTTCAGATTGGGAGGCAGCTTCCAGACCAGGGGTCGGCAACCTTAAACACTCCAACAGCCACAAAGTCCTAACCAGAAGCCCCTCTGCTCAATTCTGGAGCCAACAGAAGTCCGGTTCCCCCACTCTAGAGTCTCATCCTAGCGTGGCATCCTTTTTCTTCTACCTGTCCTAAACCAAAAATCCAACCAGGAAACCCACCCCTTGCCACAGAGTCGCCTCCTGGCATGCCATGCTTCCCCCCCACCCCAACCAGAAGCTCCTCTCAAAATTGTGGCACTGACCAGCAACAGGGAGCCACAGCAGAGGGATGAAAGAGCCATATGCGGCTCTAGAGCTATGGGTTGCTGACTCCTGTTCCCGACCATGCCACTTTCCTGTCCCCGAAAATAAAACCTGCTTGATTGTCTGTCTCTAGGTAGTTTGTATTGTGTATGCGTAGTAAACATGGGAACCTCCTGAGCAGCTGGGTTCACCGTGGTGGAAACACAAACAACATGTTGTATTTGTGGCTGATTAAACCCAACAGCGAAGGCATTCAAAAGTCCTGGGTGCACGCATTCTTGTTTTACAGCAAGCCCGATGACAAGGGATTATGCCAGGGAGTTGGCAGCTCGTCCCCTGGCAGGCTGGAACCCAAACTGGTTCTGCCAGAAGATGCGCATTCTAGTGAGCATGAAGCAAAAAGAAACCTCAGAGGATTGGAGGACTGTCATCTTTTTTTTGCTGTCTCTTTGTTGTCAAATGTCCTTCAACATAGGAGCCAGTAAGTAGGCAGCCCTGAGAATGGGTGGGTCAAGAATGCGCATACTTGCCCTACCCTGAACACTTCCTGACCAGAACTCCACGAGCCTGTCTTTCTTCTCCATCTCTAGTTTCAGAGTGAGTGTTTTTTATGATGTGCATCATTGGTGCTGATCAGCATTCCCTTCATTTTTGTTGACTCTGGGTGGAGAGACAGCAAACTTTTGAGGAAGCTCTGCCCTTTATCAGCAGGCTGTGGGTGGTGGATCTGGTGGAGTTGATAGGGGCGAGAAAGGAGCCACCACCAACTGCCACAGCAGCCCATGCCTGGGATTGAAATGAGGATGGGTCTTAGGGAGTGTCGGCAGCCTCCAGGCCTCCATATTCTAGGTGGGGATTAACCCCCTTAAAGCAAGGGTCTTGGGCCATGGACTAGTCCTGGGTCGTGGTCTGCACAGCTGAAGGTGAGCAGTGGGTGAGCAAGTGAAGCTTCATCTGTATTTGATGCCACTTCCCACCCTCTCAGCTCCACATCAGATGATCAGGCTTTAGATTGTCATAGGAATGCAACCCCTGCTGTAAACTGAGCATGCAAGGGATCTAAGCTACACACTCTTCTCCCCACACACATACACCCACTCCAAGGAAAAATTGTCTTCCGTGAAACCAGTACCCAGTGCCAAAAAGTTTGGGGACTCTTGCTATAGAGCAGGGGTGTCAAACTCATGGCCCGCAGGCCAGAGGTGTCATGCGCAGGCCATTTCCCATCCAGTGAAGGGGAGAAGCCTCACAGGATGGCAATGTGACACAGGGAGTTTGACACTCGTGTTTTTAGAGTTTGCCTCTCTGTAGAATCTGGCGTTATTTTTTTTGAAATTGAGTTAAAAAAGCCAGGCCATCCTAAGGAACAGTTAGGAAAAAGGACTATAAAACTTGACCGAAATTTCATTTCCAGCCATCCGTATAACATTTTCTTCTTGCAGTGTGTGTGACTCCATTTTGTGTCCGGGTCTGAGGCAGGGATGGGATTCAACCGGTGTTACTACCGGTTCGGTGATTACGTTTTGCGTACACGTGCGTGCATGTAAAGAACTTTAAGCTGTGCTGCCCGGACAGCTGGAAAACATGGCGCGCAGGTGCACAGAGTTTGAAAAGCCACTTTTTCCTGCTTTTTCAACCTCAGCTGTGCCACGCAAAGCAGCTGAGGTTGAAAAAGCAGGAAATAAAAGACAGGTAAGATCCCGGGCAGGCGAGTGGGCCAAACAGCAGCAAACACAGAACCGCTTCGGTGTCTGCTGCTCTTCAGAGCTACCGGTTCTATCGAGCCGGACAGAACTGGTAGCATCCCACCCTTGGTCTGAGGACTTGCATTCCACCCATTTGGAATTCAAAAATGTTTACTCCTGGTCCTGTGGGCGTGGCTTGGTGGGCGTGATGTGGCTTGGTGGGCGTGGCAGGGGTAGGATACTGTAAAGCCCCCATTCCCTCCCCACTCCACTAACCTGCTTTCCAGCTCTGTTCTCCTGTGCAGGGCAACCAAAGAAGACCCAGCCAATCAGCTGGGACTCAGGAGGCAGAGAATAAATGAGGGCGGGGCCAGTCAAAGGTGGTATTTGCCAGTTCACCAAACTACTCAAGATTTCCACTACCAGTTCTCCAGAACTGGTCACAACCTGCTGAACACCACCTCTGATCCTAACTGAAAAAGTTGGAGAAAAAGAACTGCGGAGAATGAGCTGGGTTTTCTCCACCCCTCACCCATTGTTAGATCAAAGGGTGAGGTCAGGAGCTAAGGGAGAAAATGAAAGCGAACAATCTCAGTTCCAGTTGCGTACACTTTGTCGGGTAGTTAATTTATATTTTCCTCTCTCTCTCTTTTCCTCCTGTGACCATGACTTTAGCCTACAGCCTCATGTCGTCCTCCATTTCACCATCTGTTTGACTTCTGAGAGCCAATCTGTGACAATGACATTCCCCTCCAACCCCTAGGCTAGGGATGATTGTTGTCTCATCGAAAACACTGCGTGTGTTTGTGTTGAACCAGCGCACACACTCTGGATTTGACCTCCCATTGCACAATAGGAAAACTTTACAAAAACCCATAAAGCCATAAAATGATGTGGAATCTAATGCTTTTATTAGAACATTTTGACTTTTTCCAGCCATTTGGGCAATATTTCTAAATCAAGCAAAGTGCATTGTTTGGAAGTTGATTTTTTTATTAATCAAATTTATAGGACTGACATTCAGGGATGGCTGAAACTCCTTTGTTGGCAGGCTTGATTGTTCCTTTTCCTACAGGATTAACTAGAGGTGTTTAGGAAATAATAACATTTCTGTCCACCCCATGGAAATTATTATACAGCAGTGCCAGGGCAAGTTTCCCTGTTTTTTTTTTTTTCCTTTTGTTTGTCTTTTTTTTTTTTTTTTGCTCCAGTGTCATTTTCTCCTTTTGTCTATCTCATCTTGTTGAAGATAACAACTGATCTCGCAAGCTTGGTTATTCGCTCCCACAAACTGCTGGGCTTGTGGAGGGATGGGTGTTTTGTCTGCACAAATAATTTCAGAACCAGGAAAAGTGGCTCTTCTGTTCACAAGGCTGCATTTTAAATCAGGCCACTCTGCCGCCAAACCACTAATTTGAGAGCTTCGCAAAGGATCAGGCAAATTAATGGGGAAGCAGGTTCTTGGTGACATCATGCTTCAATTATGAGCTGTTGGGAGGATCAGTGGAGCAGGCAGATTCCTGTCTTTGAGACCCTACTGGTCCTGGCCCTTCCCTGGAGCATGTTGATCACAGCCAGCCATTTCTACAGCAGCTTCAGCACACCAGGTCTCTCTGCCCCTTGGCCAAGCAGACAGCAGTGGGTCTGGCTAGAACATGGCAACCCGGTTGAGTTTGGGAGTTGGGTTCATATTGCTCTCCTTTGATGTGTAGTTTGCGCCTTCAGCTCTTTCTCTAGGCCAGAAGTGTAAAACTCTTATTTCATTGAGGGCCACATCAGGGTTGTGTTTGACCTCAGGGCCAGAGGTGGTATTCAGCAGGCTCTGACCAGTTCTGGAGAACCAGTAGCGGAAATTTTGAGTCGTTTGGGGACCTGGCAAATATCTTCTTTTGTTGACCTGCATAGGAGAAAAGAGCTGGAAAGCAGGTTAGTGGGCTAGTGTTCTGACCCACGCCCTTTTCCAACAAATCAAACACAATCCAAAGGGAACAGAAATCTTGTCATGCTTTTGCAAAATAATTAGCTGTGATAAGCATAAGTCTTGCCAAACTGTCCGAGACTTGCCAAAAGATAACCGACAAGAAATAATTTGCAATACAAGAATGTTCAAATACAAACTAGGATACTGGAATGTCCACGATGCTGAAGTTTTGAAACATTTTTGCCTTCTGCAAAGTACATTCGTTTCACAGCTGGCTTTTATCTTCTTGAAGGAGGGGCCATTACCATGCAGCTTTATTCCCGAGTCGCCCATGCTGTTGTAGCTGCTCTTTCCTACGAGCAATATTGCGTGCACTCACACGTGGCACAGACTCCCCAGGAACCTCCTCATCGCTGCTGCCAGCCCCCACAATCTCTGAAGGCAGCAGTCCACTCCCTAATGGTCCTGGCCCCTCATCTGAGTCCTCAGCCCTCCGCACCTGCTGCCAGCTAACCACAACAGATGGGGAGGGAATGGAGATTTTGCAGTATCCTTCCCCTGCCACACTCACCAAGCCACATCATGGCCACCAAGCCACTCCCACAGCATCGGTAGTAAAAAATTTTGAATCCCACTACTGACCCCCATGTGGATGATTTCTGGTCACGCTGACCCCTTGACTTCCCAACACAGTATGCCAAATCGCCCTAAATAGTAAGCCATTGGCATCATCCAGCATAGCTGTTTTTGTGCTCTTAATATGTAAGCTAAATTACTGGGACCCACCCTGAATACACACATCACATGCACCGCAATCCAGCCCCGTAAAAATTGCAGGAAGTTGCCTACAAAAAAAATGAGATGGTTCATATGGAGAATAGTGGATGGTTAGTAGTGGTGTTTTTTTTGCACGCTACGTCTTTCAGTTCCTTGGCAGCTGTCAAATTCACCGCTTCTTTAAGAAGAGGATTTAATCCCTGCAAGCCTCTCTTAGCACCTGGGTTAGCACCTGATGAGATCTGGAGATACATAATCTTTAATGCTACTCCACCTTCCTATAGGCAGCAGTGTCCAAAGCTGATTCTGGATTTCTCTGGTTTTAGGATCAATTCCTTACTTCTTTGTAGGGGGTTACCAAGAGATAAGTGCATCTAGAGCATAGTACCTTGGAAGGTAAAAGACAAAACAAGACAGTACAGTTTATATTAAAAAAACTGGGTGCGGCTAGCAATGTGCAGCTTTAGTTTCACTTAATGTGCAGTTCCACAAAGCCGTAGCTAAGTGCATGATCATATGGTCTTAGGGGCAGCCCAATGGATTTATTCTCTGTAAAAGAAATTACTATTTCATAAGTCTTAATTTGTAGCCCAAGATTGCCGAACTTGTGGTGTCCACGGTACTTCAACGAGAGGAATTCACAAAATAAAAAAAATTGGAGCCATCTGGGATATTTCATTGTTGAGTTCAGTGATTGACATTTTAAAGGGACTTAAATTTCTACCTATTAGCAGAAGAGAAGAAAAGAGAACAATGACCTGACTTGCACTTCTCTCTTTCTTTCTTCCTCTTTCTTCCTCTCTTTCTCTCCCTCCCTCTCTTTCCCTCCTTCCTTCCCTCTCGTTCTCTTTCTCTCTCTTCCTCCCTATATCTCTCTCTCTCTCGCTCGTTCCCTCTCTCTCCATCCCTCCTTCTTTCCCTCTCCCATCTCTCTCCTCTCTCACTTGCTCTCTCTCTCTCTCTCTGTTGCTTTATCTCTTGCTTTCTATTTCACTCCCTCCCTCCATTTCCCTCCCTCTCCCTCCCTCTCTGTCTCTCACTCAGAATAAGGTCAATAGTGGGGGATATTTCCTGGGACTGAAATACTGTTTAGCACACACACATACAAACATACACACAAACACACATCCACACACTGAAAATATTAATACTACCTTGCACCATTTTTCTTTAGAACACTAAGGAAAACTGGACGTTTCATTCAAGGCAGTGATTCATCAACATTACAAAATTGGAAAGGGACAAACTACTGTTGAATTATCTGGGCTTAGAAGAGGAGGTGAGAATGGTATGAGAACTTGCCAGGAAGGAAGATAACAGAAAGGAACAGAAAATGTATATAACTAGAAGTGTGATATTGTCATAAATGGAATTACATAAACTCAAAACAGCTTCAGAGTTGTTGACTTTTCCAGAGATTTGTGACAAGAGTTAGTGTGTGTGTGTGTGTGTATCAGAAAGTTTGCATTCTACCAATATATACATCTGTAGCAATTTGAATATGCCCAAATTTATGTTTTTCTTTGATATTTCATTTGTTTAAAGAATGTCCAGGCTAACTTTCATACAGTTAACAGAAATAATATTGGTCATGCCCCTGTCAGAGTCTGAATCTGAATCGGAGGATGAAGACAAACAGCTGACAGGGAGTGCGACTGTGGCTGGGGAAGGGCAAAGTTCAGCTGGGCAGAGCAGGGGAGAGGTAGAACAAGGGAGAGGCAGTTCAGAGGAAGGCCCAGGCCCACCCCTTCTTCATCTGAGGAATGGGGAAGGAATGGAGAAGAGAGCAATGTGGGTTGCATAGCTTACGGGGGAGGAAAGGGCCCTGATTCCCTTCATTAGCCACTCCTGGGGATGAATGTTTAAAAGAACTGAATGGTGACTGTGGCAGCTGTTGGGAGTAAACGTAACTGTATCCTGTGTTGTCTTTGCTTATCTGTGTTCCTGGCATCTTCCCAACCGTGTTGAGTTATTGCTGTGCCTTCACATCTGGAATTCTTGCTCCTGCCCTGTCTAATTACCTCAGTTTGCCTTGATTGGACTTAAAGTTACAGTTTTTGTTGACCATGTTTTGGACTTGATTCTTTGCATCCAAAGGCTGTTCCTGGGAGAGTTTTTCTCCAGCCAAGAAGGTAACCTGGCTATTGGAGGCAAAGTTAGAGCTAATAAAGAGACTCCTACTGATTATCTGATTGTGTTGCCTTTGTGCCATGCCCCGAGTCATCACAGTGTCCCTCGGGTCACTATACAGGTAATCCTGGACTTTACTTGTCATTACATTGACAATGGGGCCCAAATTTTATGTTGCTAAGTCAGACATTTGTTCATTGCACTTTGTCCCCTTTTACGACCTTTCTTATCACTGTTGTTAAGTGAATCATTGCTAAGTTGTTAAGTCAACAAAATGAATGTTAGGTGAATCTGGCTTTCCCACTGACTTTGTTCCTTAGATGGTCATAGAAAGAGATCACGTGACCTCAAGACACTGCAACAGTCATAAATAGGAGTCAGTTGCCAAGAGTTTGAATTTTGATCACTTATCCAAACGGCCGTTAAGTGTGAAAAATGGTCATAAGTCACATTTTTCAGTGCAGTTGTAATTTTGAAAGATCACAAAATGAACTGTTGTAATTCGAGGACTACCTGTATTTCAATTGTTTGAAGAATATCAAGAATATCTGTAACTTTCATAAAAGTATATAGATATTCCTCTACATATACAGTATATCTGCAAGGTTTTACAGATATTGCCATGAGAACTTTTTAGAGTCATTAATTAATTAAATATCTGCTCTTATTGTTATCTGTTATAAAAGCAGGCAGATAGATGATATATAGACAGACAGATACAGGTATAGATGGACAGACAGACATAGGTATAGACAGACAGACAGACATAGGTAGAGATAGACAGACAGACATAGGCAGAGATAGACAAATGGACAGACATAGGTAGAGATAGACAGACTGATAGAGATAGATAGACAGAAAGACAGACAGATATAGTTAGAGATAGATAGACAGAAAGACATAGGTAGAGATAGACAGACATATGGACAGGCATAGGTATAGACAGACAGACAATCAGACAGAGATATAAGATATATAGAGAGAATATTCTACTTTTTAATTTTTGTTAATTAAAGGGCTTAATAGCCCTTTACCATACTATTTCCTTCAAGATTCAGAACATTTTATTAAAAGGCCATGCAATGAATTCATATGACAAGGATTTAATCTCCTTTTTGATAGAGAAATCTCGTGGTCATATGATGAAATTTAGATTGCTGATAATACAGAGCCATGAATAAGTTGTGACTCTGTTATAGAGAATATCCCAAGAATCAGGAAAGAAAAATCATATCAAAGGTAAATAGAAGATTATGATTGTTCAGTTCCATGACAACTGTTGAGTAATGCAGAAAAATTGTGTGGAGTAATCCCGCATGTGGGCTACCTCTCTCCCACAAAACTCTGTCCCAATTCTTTCTCTGACTAGATTTGAAAGGAAAAGAGAAGGAGAGAGAGAAAATCTTCATTGCACCTATTCATAATTTATTACACTCTGGTTTTCTTGAAGAAGAAAATACTTATGGATATTTATTCTTAACATCTATACAAATGCACCATGTATTCAAACATATCCATTCTGTATAAGCTATAAATTCACTGGTGTGTGATATTTAGTGGATGGGGGAGGAAACCCCAATCCAACTTTAATATTTTGATTTGGCTTATTTGTTATCCTGTGTTCATCGGTGTTCCTGTTATTCCAATGCCATGATTTGTTCAGCTGTAATTGTGTCATTCTTTGCACAAGCTACAGGTGTGTGCTGTTGAAGTATTTTAAGAATTAAGAAAAATACACTGAAACAACTTGAAGTGGCGAGAATAAATGCTTGAAGAGAAGTGTTTGTATAACTGAAATGAAAGGTTTCAATTTGGTAGGGCCTGTGTATACTAATTTACAGCAATTACAACTCATTCTCCTTCCTGTCTAACTTTTAGCCCTGTTGAAACTCAAGTACAGTTTGTCCTCGACTTAACAACCACAATTGAGTGTAACCTTTTTTTTTTTTTTTTTTGCTTGCCACCATTGTAAAGTGAATCACTGCAGTGGTTAAGTTAGGAACACGGTTGTTAAATGAATCCCACTGACTTCGTTTGTCAGACGGTTGCAAAAGGGGAACGCACGACCCCCCCAGAACACTACAATGGTGGCGCAGTGGATAGAATGCAGTACTGCAGACTACTTCTGCTGATTGCTGGCTGCCTGCAATTTGGCAGTTCAAATCTCGCCAGGCTCGAGGTTGACAGCCTTCCGTCCTTCCAAGGTGGGTAAAATGAGGACCCAGATTGTTGGTGTGATGACCCAGAGTGTAACCCAAACATAACAAAATCCAAAACGTAAATAAATGTCTTTTAATGCCTCCAACTTGGCCCCACTATTCAATCATTCCCATTTGGAGATAAAACATACTCAAAAATAGTCTTCAAAAGAAAGCAATACAGTCTGAACTTAATGAGCAGATAGAGGTGAAATAAAAAACTAAAACAAACTACAATGAAGGAATTTCCACAACAGACCAGGATAAGTTCAACTTCAAAGAGATTATTACAAGGCACAGTCTGTTGGAAAGAAACCAACCAAGATAACTTCAGCCCAAAATAAAACACGCTTTGCTTCTGGCAATGCTGTGTTTTAACCATCTTTCTTATATACTATTCTCCCCAGCTGCAACCAATGAGGGGGATCATGGCCGCATCCTCTCTCATAAGTTAAGTTGTTGCCTTCTCCGTTCCTCCCTACATGTGCTAGGATGCAGAGAGGATGGGCCTGGTTCTTCCTCTGACTGTCCAGCCGGCCTCTGCCCTTCCTCAGCCTCCTCCACAACCTCCAGAGCCATACCTCCACTCCCTGTTAGCTGTTCCTCCTCTCCCTCAGAGTCCATCTTTCCCAAGGGTATGACAGTTGGGAGCAATAGGCTGACTCTGTAAACTGCTTAGAGAGGGCTGTAAAAAGCACTGTGAAGCAGTACATAAGTCTAAGTGCTATTGCTACAATGGTCATAAATGTGAATCAGCTCGCAATTTTGATCATGTGACCACAGAGAGGCTGCGTGGGTCATCACTGTGAAAAATAGTCATGAGGCATTTGGTGCCATTGTAACTTTGATCAGTCACTCAATGAATTGTTGTAAGTCGAGAAGTGTAGAAGATCGAGCGTATGAATGAAGATAGAGAAGAATCCGGCACCTGTGCTGCGGGATCAAATCCTGATTTAGATGGTGGTTTATGCTTTTTCACACATACCTTTACGCACCACTTTCCCCACACACACACACTCCTGTCCCTTGGGCTACCTGCTAAAATGCCCCCCAGGCTTGCAATAGTGCCCAGCTGAAGGGAGAAGGGTGATGTCAGTAGTTTGGTGGCACATTCCAGAATTCGTCTTGATGATGTGATTCCTGCCCAGCCCTTTGCTTAAGCAAGGGAAGAAAGCAGCCAACATAAGCGTTGCTCAGCTGGAATTGAGTGCAAGCCAGGATTTATTTTAAAACAATACTTACTGCATAACATGTCCTGTCTCTCACATGCCTTTCTCATGATTTGGGGTCCTTTTGTGCAAACAGCACTGCCTCTTGCTGTGAGATCAAAAGAAATAACAAATCGTCCCATGGTTTGGTTGCTGGATCCAGACGGCTCGAACTCAGTGGGGGTAATTCTGCCCTGAAATAATAGAAAAGACTTGTAGCTCGGGTTTTAGATTTTTGGCAGTGGTTTGCTCTCCAAGCTTGTTTTTAATTTAGTTTCTGGACGTTTTATTACCAGATGAGGTAACATCATCAGCAGGATTTCCTTGTCCTATTTTCAGAATTAAAATATTCGTGCCAAATGAACAACCAATCACACAACAAACTGACTACACTGGCACTTATGCTGTTGCAACCATTATCACTTCTCAGCTTGCCAATGAACCGGGAGCGGGGGGGGGGGGGGGGGGGGGGGGGGGGGGAAGGATGAGAAGTAATGCAGGCTCCAGACTTCGAGGGGAAGAGCTGTGAGAACCAAGGACACATCTGCAGGTGTTAGCCAAACCCACAGACATTTTCTCATAACAATAAAATAACCAGATATGGTATTCAGCAGGTTCTGACCAGTTCTGGAGAACCGGTAGTGGAAATTTTGAGTAGTTTGGAGAACCAGCAAATACCACCTCTGACGGACCCAGCCCCCATCCATTCTCAGCTGGGACTCAGGAGGCAGAGAATAGATGGAGGTGGGGCAGGTCAGAGGTGGTATTTGCTGGTTCTCCAAACTACTCAAAATTTCCACTACTGAGTCTCCAGAACTGGTCAGAACTGGCTGAATACCACCTCTGGAATAAGGTTCCTGCTTGAGTAGGAGGTTGGACTAGAAGTCCTCTAAGGTCCCTTCCAATTCTATCATTTTATATTCAGTAAATATAGAATATGCCTTGGGACTTACAATCTCACGAGCGTAAAAGAGTATATGCATAGTTCAATAGGAAGATGGCACTCAGGAAGGGAAAGATCGAGGCTGCAAGATGGAATGAGTGACCCAACAGTTGTTGATGATGATGATGTTGTCCATCCAGTTGTGTCCGACTCTTGGCGATTCTATGGGCCAGGTCCTTTCCACATCTTCTGATCTTGTACTGCTTCTTTTGAGTTCTGTGTTCTGGATGGTGTCCAGCTACCGTGTTCTTCGGCGGTCCAATTTCCTTTTACCACAAAGTCTTCCAGACATAGGTGCTTTCTCCAGTGACCCAATAGTTAACTTTTGATAATTGCACATTGGGAAGCTTTGAGGAGGCTGTTCCATGGATTGCTGGTTGGAGCCAACCGTGAGCATCAGAAGCGAAATACATTCTGGAATCCAGAAATCGCCCCGAGATGTTTGCAGAGCAAACAGTAGTGGGTGGGCTGCCCTTTGGTATGGCCACACACATCCCAAGCCGTGAGGGAGTGTGTTGATCCCCCAAAAGAATTAGCATCTTGGGCACCTGCCCAGCTTAGCTACATGTTGTGCCAGGGAGCTGTTGGAAGAAATAACCTTCTGGGTTCAGTCCCATATGGGGTAAAAGACACTGAAAACATGGAGGCTGTTTGGAAAGATGGTTTAATGGTGGATAGGACTACATGGCTTGGAGCTCCAAAGTGAAAGGGATGATCACATGCTTCAAGGTGAAGGAAAAGAGAGAGGAGGACCAAGATGCTGAGAGACCCTTATATACCCTCTGTTGGGCCCCACCTTAAGTGTTTCCTGTTCCTATGCAAGAAATGCATCCCTTTGGCTGTCAGACTCCCAGGGACGGGGGGGGGGGGGGTCTTAGCTAACCTCCTGGGCTTTGTCTGGACCACATGAGTTCCAGCTTGATTGAGTCTTGCTGGATGATGATGCAATGAAAGGGCTTTAGGCAATTCCTATAGCTCTACCTGGAGATCTTTGTTATGTAAAATATTCTGGCCCAGGCCTTAATGGCCCACCCATTAACAGAGGTGGGGGGTGAGCTTCTGCTTTTGAGTTTCTCCTCTTTTTCGGGGAAATATTCTGCCTTTTAAATATTTCCTAGGGTGTTTCATTTTTTCTAGGAGAGGGGTAGGTGCTAATGAAGGATCAGATGAAGGGTCATATGTGGAGATATAGGATCCAGGTATGGATGGAATGGACATGAGAGAGAGGAATATGAATTCTGATACATTTTCTATTGTCTTCATTTTTTGTGCCTAAAGCTGTCTTGCTCCTTCCTGTCCCTCTCTACAGCAGGAAGGGGGGAGGGAGTGGGGATGCTGTCGCAGACAAAGATTTAAAATTGCTTTTACTTTTTTTCTGTGGAAAGGCGGGGTCCTAGGGGGAGGAGCTACCTTGAGCTGCTCTGCAATAGGAAAGAGGTTGGAACTGCACATTCTTAGCGAGGGAGAAGTTAGCATCTTAAACCACTAGCCAGGATGTTAGGAACAAGAATAGCTTGCTTATAAGAAAAACTCCAAAAACCACATAGCTGGCACATGAAACTAGGACACTTTGCAAGATACCCATGACCTGGGATGAAACACAGGTGATGTGACATTTAGCTATGTAGGGGGCTGAGATCCAAATAACCAATCAATATTGTCTGTTATGTATGCATTATTAAGGGAAGGGCAAAGGGCTGAATGCGACCACCCCTTGACTATAAAAATTGCTATAAGATTGTAATCGGGGCCTTTGGTTATCTTTTGAACCAGGGTCCTTATATCTTGGTACCAAAATAAAAGTATATTGTATCACACCTTGTGTCCGGTGGCTTATCGGCTTCGACGTCAAGCAAGAGCCCAGTTTTGGAGACAACACTAAAGGCCCTGTCCCACTGCACTTACGGATGCAAAGAGGATGTAAAACGTTAAAAAAAGCTTGCCATCTGTTGGAAAATGCTTTGCATCCGTTGTGTACTCATTGCATACGTGTTTCATACGCTCTATCCGTCGAGGATCCGTCCACTGCGATTTCATCCGCTCAAGAAGTTTTGAGCTGCACAAAACTTTGTGAATGGATGAACTTTTCGCCGTGTACGATGTAAATCCGCGACATCCGAGCAACAAACGTTCTATGTCCGTTTATCATCCGTTAAATGTCCGCTGTATCCTCTCTGCATCCTCTGGGCATCCTTGCAACTCACATCCGCTGCAGGTGAAAACAGAAAGAGGGAGAAAACAAAAGGTACACAGAATGTCTACACAGCGTTAGTAGCATGGAAATAGAAAGGATGCGCAGTGAACGGTTTGCATCCGATATACATCCGCGCGGTATCCCCTTTCTTTCCTTTAGGCATACGTAATGCATCCGCTTCATCTGCTATGCGTCCACTTCGCAATTATCCCCCAGAACCCCTTCGGAGGTGTCATCCACTTCCATCCGCTAGGCTTCCTATGAACATCCATTTAACATCCCCGCTACATACTACCCACGTCCGTTCTTTTCTGTTCTGTTTTGCAAATTTTCACCACTTTTTGGAGCGAATGACAACGGATGGAGCCACCCCCGAAATTTTGCTCGTCCGCTATATATCTGTGGCCACAGAAATGAATTTCAAGTGGTCTAATCCCCCCGACTGTCCTAGACAACAGTTCTTTCTGTTTTCTGAGCAGGGATCTTGAGTCCAGAGCATAGTTAGTTTTAATCTTAACCTCTTGCACCTGGAGGCTGAGATAACATCTATTCCAACCCCCACACTTCCCCTCCAGACACGTGGGATGTTTGACATTTTTCTATTGCTAAGCGGGGCTTCCCTCTGCCCCAGCTGGCCAGCCCGAAGCCAGGAAGAGACATTGCAAGTCAGCCCGACAGGCAAACCAACCTAACTTTTTTTTTGGGGGGGGGCAGGGGGAGAAACCTTAAATTGGAACACAAACCTCAGTTCTGAAGTTTGGGTTTCTCTTCTTCCAGTCGGGCGTGCTTCTTATCCATAGTGTCGTTTTCCAGTGTTTATAATCTATCGAGCTGAACATTTGAAAAGGGGGTGTAGGGTGGGCATCAGGGAATTGCACTAAAGAGTTAGACAGGTTGGCCTTCCCAGCCAAGGAGAACCTCATTTCCTCCATCTCTCTGCAGGGTTGCAGGTAAGCGCTCCCTGGAGCAGGTGGTGAAAATCTATGCTCAGCCACACCTAGTTTGCCCAGTTGAAACCACAGGCTCTGCTTTTGCCTCGCCTTCTCCCTTGCCTGCCTCTCTCCCTCTCTCTCTCTCTCCCTCCCTCCCTCTCCCCTCCGTCCTCTGTAACCAAAACCCACTCGCAGGTGGTGCTTTCTGCAATCCTCGGTGGCATAGAAACAAGAGTTCCTCCTCTTTCGCTCCTCCGTTGCCAACCATTCCTGGGTGGGTGAATGTCAGCAGCCGGAGTTATTTTTAAATGTGAGAGGTGAGGCATGTCATGCAAAGCTTTTTTTTTTTTTTTTTGAAAGAGAGGGCGTTTGTTTGCAGAGCTGACACCGAGGGGAACACAGCTCCTCTAATGGCCAGCTCCGTTTTTGCCTTTATACCTGCTAATCTTTAACCTGCCTGTCAGTCAAGCCAGCCAGCCAGCCAGCCCACTGGAGTGGCTTCCAGAGCCGCAGGAAATGTTACTTGTCATCGGTGATCCTGAAGACCAGGCTGGACTTTGAGACCTGCACGCTTTCTTGCCACGCTCCTTAAACTAAGCAGACGCCTTCTGCTTTTCTTTCGCAGGATAATATCAACGTCTTTTTGAAAGCTTGTGAAAACCTGGGATTAAAAGAAGCTCAGCTTTTTCATCCTGGTGACCTTCAGGATTTATCTAATCGAGTTACTGTCAAGTAAGTATGGCTAAGTCCTTGGCTTTCTATGGGTGTGCATTGTTGAATCTTGTTGAGATGTACAAGTTGAGATTTGCTGTGAAGTTCCAGGAAAAAGCTAAATCAGTCCTCAGGATTGATTCTTTCTTTCTTTCTTTCTTTCTTTCTTTCTTTCTTTCTTTCTTTCTCTTCTCTTTCGCTCTTCCTTCCTTCCTTCCTTTCTTTCTCTCTTTACCTTTCTTTCATCTCTCGCCCTCCTATCCATCTATATATCTAGCTACCTACCTACCTATCATCTGTCTTATATCTATCTATCATCTATCTATATCTCTACCTTTCTTTCTCTCTCTCTTTATCATCTCTCTCTTCTATCTATCTGTCTGTCTGTCTGTCTATCTCTCTCTCTCTATTTATCTATCTATCCCTATCATCTATCTATATCTCTACCTTTCTATCTCTCTATCATCTTTCTCTTTTATCATCTATCTTTTTATCTATCTCTACCTTTTTATCTCTCTATATCTACCAGTCTGTCTAACACTGTGCTCTCTCTCTCTCTCCCTCTCTCCCTCCCTCCCTCTCTCTCTCTCATTATCTATTTATTTATCTATATGATGTAAAATGTGCCAAGTTACTTGATAGATTGATACAGGTAGTTCTTGACTTACAACAGTCCATTTAGTGACAGTTTGAAATTTACACCGGCAAGGAGAAAAGTGACATACAACCCTTTTTCAAACTTGCGACCATTGCAGTATCCCCATAGTTCACATGATCAAAATTTGGATACTTGGCAACTGACTCACAGTTATGACAGTTGTAGGGTCTTAGAGTCACATGATCCCTCTTGGTGACCTTCCGAAGAGTCAGTGGGGAAACCAGATTCACTTAACAACACCGATTCATTTAATGATTGTGGCACACAATATGGTAAAATGCAATGACAGAATTCACTTGACAAACCTTTCACTAAGCAACAAAAATTTGGGGTCTCCATTGAAGTCGCCAGACCAGGACTATTTGCATTTAATGTCAGTTCAGAGAGGAAATGTAAAACTTGAGTGGAAAAGGTGTTTTTGCTCGAAGCTGGCAGTTCTGAGTGGTTCTTCTGGGCCGAGATGTCTGTTTCTAGGGTTGTCTTCAGTCAAGCCTTCAGGTAGGACCTCTGTAAAACTATCCTGTGCATGCAGATTCTCTCCTCTGTAGAGAAATATGGGATAGGTGGCATGCAAGCTACATGATAGTTGCTGCCGGCTTCACTCGGCAACAGTAGACCAGGAAATCTTTTGGTTTAACTTTAACCTCAGTTGTACTTGCAACTCTGGATGGCCGCACCTGTTAACCCATGGCATCTCTTTCTGAGATATGGCCTTCGTCATCTCAGCTCTCCCTAACATTTGGCCCAAAAGTGACCAAGAAGAATTCCATTCTTCCCAGTTTTCTCTGCACCACCAAGAAAATGGTCAGAAAGTTTTGCCTGTCTATCGCTCTGCCTGCTTCAATCTTAGGAAGGGCACAGATCTAGCGAAATGAATGTCAAGGACGTTGTGGAAAAAAAGAAAAAAGAAAAGAAAAAAAGAAAAAAAAGGACTGGTTTAATTGTTCAAATAATTATTTTAGATTCGCTCGTTGAACGTGCATTGCACAACCTGCTGGAGAATGCCAGAAAAAAGGTGTGCGCCCCGTGTGGACGTAAACATATGTGGTTTCTAAGTTTAAGAAGCAGTGAACGGCCAAATCCTTCATAGTTTGTCAAGATTATGAGTGTTCCTGGAGGGTAAATATGGCATTTGGCAAATGGTGGCACGAATGGAAGGGGACACGAATAAACGCTCGCTTCCCACTTGGCCCTCCCTTTGCTTAGTGAAAAGAAGGCACCTCAAGAAGGGTAAACACCTTTGACTAAATCTTTTGCAACCTGGAGAGCCATTGTAAGCTGCTGTGGTGTGTCAGAATGGCTCCCAGGCGACCAAGCCGGGAACGCCATGGCCCCGGTTTTCCTTCCCTGTCAGGAGAGAAGCAAAGCAACAGACGGCAAGTTTCCCTAACAGGTTTCCTTTTGGTGTGGACCTGGTGAGAAGGCTTGGCAGCTTCAGATTTGCATTCCTGCGGAGCTGCCTCTCTTTCTCTCTGTGTCTCCTCTCGCTGCGGGAGTCAAATGAGAAGGCGGCGCAATTCCCTCTCTCGAAATGCTGTCAAACTGGCTGCTTGCATGGATAGGCGAGGAGAGAGTTTTCAGCCACAGTCTTCTCACTGTCTTACAAACCCACGTGTGTAGTAACCATCCAATCTCGAGGAATACCCGTTTTCTTTTCCCTCCCGAAAGCTTCCAGTCTGAGAGCGAGAGAGGAAAAGAGCAGGGTTTTTCTGTAAATGTTGTGTGGTAGGTAGAGCACAAACTAATAGGGGTGGAAGGGACCTTGGAGGTCTTCTAGTCTAACCCTCCCCCCCCCCGCCGCCCATGACAGGAGATCCTGTAGGAAGTTAGCACCCACCCCTCTCCTAGAAAAATTAAATATACTGGGAAATATTAAAAAGGCAGAATATTTCCCTGAAAAAGAGTAGAAACTCAGAAGCAGAAACTCACCTCAGAGAGGCAGAAACTCAGCCCCACACCTTTCCTAATGGGCCATTAAGAAACTCACCTCAGAAGCAGAAGCTTACCCCCACCTTTCTTAATGGGCGGGCCACTAAGGCCTGGCCCAGAGTATTTTACATCAGGGGTCCCCAACCACCGGGCCCCGGACCGGTACCGGTCCGTGGATCATTTTGTACCGGTCCGCAAAGAATGAATAATTTGTGATTAAATATATATATATATTTTATATTAGCTAAAGCTAAGAAGCCCTTTACTATTGGAGAAGAATTGATTTTGCCAGTCCTTGAAAAAGTGTTTCTGCATGAAAGTGGTTCCTGGTACAAAAAAGGTTGGGGCCCGCTGTTTTACATAACAAAGGCTATCCTGGCCTGGGAAGATTGTGTCAGCCAGCCATGTGCCTACAAAGTTAGCTAAGACCCCCGCCCCCTGGGAGTCTGACAGCCAATGGGATGCATTTCTTGCACAGGAACAGGAAATACTAAGATGGCGCCCAACAGAGGGTATAAAACTAAGGGTCTCGCAGCATCTTGGCCTTCTCTTTCCCTTTTCCTTCACCTCGGAGCATGCGATCATCCTTCTTTGGAGTTCCAAGCCATGTGGTCCTGTCCTTCATTAAACCATCTTTCCTAACAGCCTCCATGTTTCCAGTGTCTTACCCCACTTGGATCTGAACCCAGAAGGATGTTTCTTCCAACAATCTTATATCATTCTGGACGCTCTTTGAGCTCGACAAGATGGATGCAAGTAACCGTAGAAAGAACTGCACAACAGAATGATAGAGTTTGGAAGAGACCTTAGAGGTCTTCTAATCCAACCCCTTGCCCATGGCAGGAGAGTCTATCTTGTTGGAAGAAATATCGTTCTGGGTTCAGTTCCAAGTGAGGGAAAAAGACACTGGAAACATGGACGCTGTTTGGAAAAGATGGTTTAATGGTGGACAGGACCACATGGCTCGGAACTCCAAAGTGAAAGGGACGATCACATGCTTTAAGATGTTGGGTGAAGGAAAAGAAGGGCCAAAATGCTGAGAGACCCTTGGTTATAAAACCTCTGTTGGGCCGCACCTTAGTGTTTCCTGCTCCTGTCTAAGAAATGTATCCTGTTGGTTGTCAGACTCCCAGGGTCGGGGGTCTTAGCTAACTTTGTAGTCTTTGTCTGGATCACATGGCTTCACCTGGGTGCTGGTTGATGCAGTCTTCCCAGGCCAGGTGGTGAGAAGGATAGAGGGCTTTGTTATGTACAACACTCTAGCCCAGGCCTTTGTTAACTCGTGAACAAAGGTGGGGGTGAGCTTCTGCTTGTGAGGTGCGTTTCTGCTTCTGAGTTTCCACTTCTCTCTTTAAGGGAAATATTCTGCCTTTTTATTATATATCCTGAAATATTTCATCTTCCTAGGAAAGGGGTGGGTGCTAACTTCCAACAATATCATTCTGGACTTCTTTTTTGAGCTTGATGAGATGGATACATACAATCATAGAAAGAATGACAGGAGAGAATAACAGAGTTGGAAGGGACCTTGGAGGTCTTCTAGTCGAACCCCCTGCTCAAGCAGGAGAGGAGACCCTATACCATTCCAGACAAGTGGCTGTCCAGTTTCTTCTTAAAAGCCTCCAGTGTTGGAGCATTTACAGCTTCTGTAGGCAAGTCTTTCCGCTGATTAATTGTTGTCTTAACTGTCAGGAAATTTCTCCTTAGTTTTCAGTTGGTTCTTTCCTTTATGAGTTTCCACCCATTTCTTTGTGTCCTGCCTTCCGGTGCTTTTGAAAATAGTTTGACACCCCCCCCCCCCCTTTCTTTGGGGCAGCCCCTTTTATAGGCTGATCCTATGAAAGTGTCCCACCTTCCCGGTTCTCACCTCCAAGCGGCTTGTCTTTTAACTCTGTCAAAATCGGGTTGTTGTTTTTTCCCCAGATCTTTCTTGGCCTTTATGAAAAAATAACGTTCCTCTGTCCAGACTGTCATGGTCCAAGAGTGTTTGGCTAAAGTTTCTGCCCTAGCCATTCAGAAATGGTTCCTTTCTTCTGGGTTGGCTTAAGCGAGGTTGGAATGATAAGCCTGCAACAGGAGCTCATCGGAGGTGGTAGTCCCTAGCAGAGAAAATCAGCAGAGACCAGGCAGCTTAATAATGGTAAATCCGTTGGGCAAGAGTTGGGTTGAAACTCTCCAAGGAACTGCAGGCCCAAGCAGCGGCGATGAGATTGTGGGCGAAACTGGGCGAATCGCTCGATATCCAGTCTACTCATTGTTCTGGAGAAAAGTCAGCCTTCATTCTTGTAATGAGTTCTTTACTCCCACAGCCTTTTCCTTTTCTTTCAAGCTGTGTTTGAAAAAAACAGGGCCTTCCTTCCTCCATTTTAGCTGGCATATCTCTAAAGTACTTGGTGGTGTCTTCCAGATATGATGGATTGCAATTCCAGCCAGAACAGTGGAAGTCTGTGATGAAAGAAATAATGCATATCCTTCCTCACCACCACCACCACCACCACCTCTTTCTCCCCAAGAGGGAATTTGGAAAGCTACTGTCTTTTGCAGATGTCAGTTTCCAATTTTGCAAACTTTGGAATCCAATGCCTGTTTTAATCAGCTGGGGGAAAATATATTCCAAAAACTAGATGGACCAAGAGAAGGAAGCGTGCAACCAGACTTTTCTTGGCGCTGACTTTCCGTACAAGCAGATTGTACATTAATCTCCGCTTTCTGTAGGAAATGAGCATGTCTCAAAGTCAAACAGCCAAGATTATTATAGGGTGCAATGTGAAACTCCAGCTAAAAATACTTGCAGGCGCTTGGAGAAAGCTACACAACATCTTCTGGTCTTTTGCATCATCTGTGGAGGTGCTGCACCCTGAGGTTTCAGGGCCTTGATGTGGTTTTTCCATTTTCAATTTCCCTTTCGTACATGTTGAGATATTTAATTTGAATTATTAGTTTCAACTTATAGTTTAATTTGAATTATTAGTTTCAACTCAAGAGTCTTGCTTTGAGAAATGAATCCGATATAGCCGTGATGGCACGCAGAGCCATTTGTGCCGGCACACGAACTGCAGGCAAACTTACCTCACTGCGCATGCATCCGCCTCACAGCTGGTTTTCGGCCTCCCAAAGCCTTGAGGAAGGCTTCTGCAGGCCGAAAACTAGCCGCGTTTCATCACTTCCTGTTTTTCTGAAAATACTGGAAGTGACAAAACGGGCCTAGTTTTCAGCCTGCAAAGCCTGCAGAAGCCTTCCTCAAGCCTCTGGGAGGCCGAAAAAGGCCTCAAACCGACTGAAAATCAGCTATGAGGTGCAGTGCAGGTAAGGGGGTGGGGGTGGGTGGGTGGGAATTACACGTGTATGCGTGGGGGCGCGTGCATTGCCTTCTGCAAACACATGCACAATTTTTGACACAGGAGCTCAAAAAGGTTAGCCACCTCTGCTATATATTATAGGTGCTCTCATTAACTATGGGAATAACCAAAGATTTTGTCTGTTAGTTCTAAGTATATTTTCTTTGAAGCGTTCCTTGGGTCACTCTACAGGTAGTCCTCAAATTACGGCCACAGTTGAGCCCAGAATTTCTGTGGCTAAGTCACACCCTTGTTAAATGAATTTTACCCCATTTGGCCACTGTTCCTGCTGCAGTTGTTAAGTTAGTAACGCAGTTGTTAAATAAACCTGTTTTCCCCGTTGACTCTGCTTGTCAGAAGGTCACAAAAGGGAATCACATGACCCCAGGACGCTGCAACCGTCATAAATATGAATCGGTTGCCAAGCGTCCAAATTTTGATCAGGTGACTGTGTGGGGATGCTCCAATGGTCGTAAGTGTGAAAAACAGTCATAAGTCACTTTTTTCAGTGCTGTTGTATCTTTGAACGATCACTAAAGTCATCATCATCATCACCATCATCTTCTTGTAATGACCCCATAATCCCTTGCGAGGTGAAGTCTGGGCAACTGAATGGAGCTGAGTGTTTTCTGGCCGGATGCCCTTCCTGTCACCAATACGGAGTTTTGTTCAGCAGATATATTCTCACTGTGCCCAGAGAGAGAATCATCTGCCTCTATCTAGGATTGAACTCACAGCCTCCTGACTGTGAGGTGAGAGTTCCACCTCTAGGACACTGCACCACTCTTTGAACGGTCACTAAATGAACTGTTGTAAATCAAGGACTACTTGTAAATGGGCATTATTCCCTGTGAATTCCCAGCGGATGGTGAGGAGAGATCCTGAATGAGGCCTTAGCCCAGATGTCTCTCCCCATCTGGTTTGCAACGCAAGCATCTTCACCTAAAGAACGCATCAGTATCAGATAACAGATAATCAGAGTTGGAAGGGACCTTGTAGGTCATCTAGTCCAACCCCCCACCCAAGCAGGAGATCCTACACTATTTCTGACAGATGGCAGTCCAATCTCTTCTTGAAGGTCTCCAGTGATGAAGCTCCCCCAACTTCCAGGGGCAACTTCTGTTCCATTGGTTGACTGTTCTCACTGTCAGAAAATTTATCCTTATTTCCAGGTTGAATCTCTCCTTGATCAGTTTCCATGCACGATTCCTTGTCTGGCCTTCAGGGGCTTTGGAAAAAAGCTTGATCCCTTCCTCCTCTCTGGGGCAGCCCCTCAAATATTGGAAGACAGCTATCATGTCAGGAGGTGACATTCATTTGCTTATTGCATAATAGTGCAGGACCTTGAATTTTCCTCCTCAGCCTGTCTGTTTCTTGTTTTGATTTATGAACTCTTAAGCAATTCTCTTAATAATTACTCTGAATTGCCTTAATTCTATCGAGGTATGACTCTGCAGTCTTCTGCAGATTATAGTAATTAACCACCTTTGAACTTTGCAGAAGGAATTTACCTGTGAAGCAGATTTAGGATGAAACTGTGATTTCAGTGTCCAGATGTACGGTAATGGGCTAGTTATTATCTTAACAGAGCCAGTCTAAAACCACGTTTCCTGGATGGAGTATTCAATGTGCGCGCAGATCTAATGTGCTTTAAATTAAATTTCTGAAATTTACAGACAGTAGGAGTGGTGGCAAAATCGTAAATAAATTAATAAAATAAATTGCTTCAATAGAAAGTTCACATCTCAGCTGCTAAAGATTGGCAGACATATATGTATATATACCAGTTTTTTAAGCAGTAGGAAAACCTGAACAGAAGCCTTTTACCAGTTGGAATTTCTCTCAAAAACTTCGCCTTCAGTGGTCTTGAAGGTAATCAGGTGCAACATGGATGTCATGACAATTGTAGAAAATGCTTCCCCGTGGACCTATTGATAGCCCTCAACCCTCCATAGTAGAGAATTTTTTTTTCATCGTAGGAAGGGAAGGATGTCTTTTTAATTGACCTTTCTGTGCCACACAAAGTTTGTTCTCCGAGCTGGTGGGTTGGTTTCCGAACATTTTGTTGCCGGGTTAAGTAACGTCTTCTACGGAGTTTAGGGGATGTCATTGTCTGTGTTCTTGACTTAAAATTATCACACCCCCTAGTAAAGGTTAGGAAGAACTCTTTCAATCCAGCCTTCTGTAGAACTAAATTAACTAGTCTAGTGAAAAGAAGGACGAGGAGTGACATGATAGCTGTGTTCCGATATCTCAGGGGCTGCCCCAAAGAAGAGGGAGTCAAGCTATTCTCCAAAGCACCTGAGGGCAGGACAAGTAGCAATGGATAGAAACTAATCAAGGAGAGAAGCAACTTAGAAGTAAGGAGAAATTTCCTAACAGTGAGGACAGTTAACCAGTGGAACGGCTTGCCTTCAAAAGTTGTGGGTGCTCCATCAATGGAGGCTTTTAAACAGAGACTGAAGAGCCACTTGTCTGCCATTGGTATAGGACAGTGGTGGCTAACCTTTTTGGGCTCCTGTGCTAAAAACTGGATCACCCAGAATGCAATATGTGCCCCCTCCCCACACCCCCTGCGCATGCGTGCGCAATTCCCCCCCCCCCTTACTTGCACTGCACCTGACAGCTATTTTTCGGTTGGTTTGAGGACTTTCCCAGAGGCTTTCAAAAAGCCTCTGCAAGGCTTTTCAGGCCAAATTATAGGCCCGTTTTGTCACTTCTGATATTACTGTAACAGTGAGGTAAGTTTGCCTGCAGCTCGCATGCCGGCACAAATGGCTCTGCATGCCACTTGTGGCATGCGTGCCATAGATTCGTCATCACGGATATAGTATTTCCTGCTTGAGGAGTGGGTTGGACGAGAAGACCAAGGTCTCTTCCAACTCTGCTATTCTGTGAAGTTCTGTTAAATCCAGAGGGGCAGAAAGTTGCTTTTTGCTTGCTTTTTGCTCTTTCTGATTCTGCGGACAAGGCCAAATTGAGGGGGGGGGGAGTGTGTGGAGGGGAGACAATGAACATGGTTCATCTCTTTGTGTGACAAGAGCTTATCTTGATAGCACTACCCAAGTTACTACAGTTATAAACTATTAGCAGCAATTCCTTTTTAGAGGCCATTTTCATTCTGGGTTTAATCCTAGACAGGCAATGCTAATTCAATGTGCTTGAATTATTAAAACAATCTCATGTTTTGAATTCATTCATTCACTGTAGACTGAAAAAGGAAAGTATTCTTGATGTCCTGCTAATCATGGAACCTAACCTCGCCACACTGTAGGTTTTTTTTTTTAAAGCTTTACATCTCCATATAAAAATTAAATGAAGTATAACTGAATTTCTGAATCACAGGAAGTGTCACAGAATGTCTCCTATCTCCACAGAACATTTAAATGCAATTGTCTCTCCTTTGATATTTCTACTTTATGGCTATTTGTAAGAATGTCACATGAGGACTTTCCATAGCTTATCTATACAATAGGATCATGAGATTATCCATGTTGATCAGTGGCTAAACATACGTAATTTGTAGAATGCAGAGTTGGTAGATGTCTTACATAGAGATGAATAATGCTTTAGCTTGGAGATGAAGAGGTATATATGTGTCATAGGTTTATATAGCTTTGTCTTCGTTGCGCCTCATTTTAATCTGACTACAAAGTTTGTTATCATTGAGTATCTTCCTTAATAACTCCCTTTGGTAGCCAACTGTTCTGAAAGTCATATCATCACAGAGTTGTGGAGATGGAAGGGATTATGAGGGCCCAAATCACTGCAACCTGCAGAAAAACTAATGAACCTTCAAGGGGGTGCCATATGCGAAATAAATAAACCTTTGAAAGGTAGCTAGCCAGCCTCTTTGGAAAAATCTTAGTGCAATCTCCCATGATTGTCTGTTCCGTGCTCTGTAGCTCTTATCATCAGTTTTTCCTTATATTGAAATGAAACTCAAGTGGCTGGAGCTTGGATCCATTATTTCTAGTCTTAGTTTCTCTGCCTATGAAAAATAGCTCCTAACCATCATCATCATCTTCTTCTGAAATGGTTTCTTCAAGATAATAATAACGAAGATTTTCCTCCTCCTCCTCTCTCTCCTTCCCTCCCTCCCTTTCTCTCTCTCACTCACTCTCTCTCACTCACTCTCTCCCTGTTATGAACATCTATCAATTCTGTTGCCAGGTTTCCCCCCACCACATTTCTTCTTGTTATGAAAGAAAGAAACCATGTTCATTTACTGTACTAAGAAAAGCTGAATTTCACTATTAGCTGAGAATAGGCAGGGGGTTGGACTAGAAGACCTCCAAGGTCCCTTCCAACTCTGTTGTTCTATTCTATTCCTCATAAAAGGAGTTGGATGGCTGAAAGTTTACTGTCTAGTCATAAGAGCTACCTGCTTGATGATGTAGTTTTCAGAAGAGGGGACTCTGTGGCCCTCAGATGCCTAACCAGTGGTGGGATTCAAAATGTTTTACTCCGATTCTGTGGGCATGGCTTGGTGGGCATGGCAGGGGAAGGATACTGTAAAATCTCCAGTCAGAGGTGGTATTTGCCGGTTCTCTGAACTACTCAACACTTTCTCTACCGGTTCTCCAGATCTTATCAGAACCTGCTGAATACCACCTCTGTGCCTAACCTCCATTTTTAAAAATATAATAAAGCAGTTCTTGATGATTAGAAGGTTGGCCAACTATGATTTAGAAAGATGTGTGTACAGGAGAGAGTGTGAGAGACTTTGTCAGTGGTGGCATGCTATGCAAAGCAGGGATAAAACGGCTAGTCCAGGTTAGTCCTGCTCACCTTAACAGAGGGGTGGGATTCTACAGATTTGCACCTATTCCCTAGAACCGGTTGTTAACATTCTAAGCAGTTCAGAGAACCGGTTGTTGGAAGAAATTACTGGTCTAATCCTGTAAGGAAGGCAGGAAGGAAACATTCTGGTGTTGCTTTCAGAAACTGCCTCTCCGTTAACCCTTATTACATTCTTGGCAGGACTAGAATTCATGCCTCTGGAACTTCTCTGGAGTTCTTTTCCCTCCTTTGGTGCTACTTTGCTTGTGTGGAGTGACCATTCAAAGTTACAGTGGCAGTGAAAAAAGTGACTTATGACTATTTTTCACACTTACGACAGTCATGAGAGGCCAGGCAAGGAGAAGCGTGCCTCAATGTGAGTGATACTGAGTTGGCCACACCCAGCCAGTCACATCACCACCAAGCCATGCCCACCAACTTAGCCACTCCCACAGAACCGGTTGTTAAAAAATTTGAATTCCACCCCTGCCTTAACATATATGGGATGACTTTCAATCCCGATAACCGTTCTGATGGTATCCAGATTCTGTTTCTATTCTTGGCCTTAAGTAACCAAAAAAGAAGAAGAATGACAGGTAGATGGCGTGGAATGTCTTTTGAAGATCTTGCAATGAATGTCCAATCAGTTTCCCTTCTCATTTAGCAGAGTTTAATCCCAAAGGGTGTGGATCTGTTTTTATTCTGTCTCTAGGTGTATGTGTTGGAACATGTTCAAAGGCTGCTTTTTGATCAAGCGGCTATAATAAGACAGAAAGTATTTCTCACCCAGCCCCTGTTCGTTGACAACCAAATGTTTTGGGGGCATGGAAACTGAACCGTCTTCCACCCTAAATCAGCTTCTCTGTTTTCTCTTGTTTTGAAAAGGTCCCAGATAGTTCCATCATCCTGATAATCATGTCTGAACATACCGAGTCACACGAAAACCTCTGAAAGAAACTTTCTCTTTCAGAAAGACACTTTATTATTTTTATTTTAAACGCCAGTGGGTACAATGGCAAGAGTCCTGCTGCTGCTTCACACCCATTTGTGCATTTGAAACGTTATTTTCCCAAGTTTGTTGGCTGGCATCCTTAGAGGCACAACAGAAAATTCTTGCAGATGACTCACACACGATGCTAATTTCGGGCAGCAGAGTGAATCGATAGCTATGCAGAGAAGAACAGCAGTGCAGCCCCATACATGATTGGCATGTCTAAAATTAAGCCCAAGAATTGCCTGCGCCCAGGACACTTGTGAGGACTTTCATAACTGACAAGTGAGATGTGTTGATCAATGGAATAGGGGGAAAGGTCTGTATTTCATTTTCTATTTGCCCCCAAAATAAAAAGTGGCCTTAACTTATATTTCCTGATATCACGTGCCAGACATTCCCCTGTACCAGAAGTTCTTCAGGAAACACCAAAACATCTTACTGTGATTGATGGTTAATTTCTAACATTAGGGACAGATGTGAAATTGTTTGATGGCTCATTTGAGAATAGATAAGCCATATATTAATGAGAAGGAAGGAAGGAAGGAAGGAAGGAAAGGAAGGAAGGAAGGAAGGAAGGAAGGAAGGAAGGAAGGAAGGAAG
>BLBF01000073.1:15517469-15544633 GCA_015471245.1 Laticauda colubrina
GAAGGAAGGAAGGAAGGAAGGAAGGAAGGAAGGAAGGAAGGAAGGAATTATACAAAGTTTGTTTTCCCAGTTTGGTAAAAAAGAATCCAAAACACAGAACTTAATGCCTTTAATTTTCATTGACTATATTTATCCTCTGTTTACAATGTTTTGGGGACCAGTTATTATAACTGTAAGCTGCAGAAATTAATGTATTGAAACCTTGATATGTTCAGACGTTGTTTGGGCTCTTCTAATATTTGAAGGGCTGCCACAAAGAGAGAGGGCTTCAATCTATTTTCCAAAGCATCTGAAGGCAAGACAAGAAACAATGGATGGAAACTAATCACAGAGAGAAGCAACTTGGAAGTAAGGAGAAATTTCCTAAGAGTGAGAGCAATTAACCAGTGGAACCACTTGTCTTCAGAAGTTGTGGGTGCTCCATCACTGGAGGCTTTTCAGAAGAGGCTGGACAGCCACTTGTTCAGAATGGTATAAGGTCTCCTACTTGAGCAGGGGGTTGGACTAGAAGACCTCCAAAGTCCCTTCCAATTCTTTTTTCTGTTCTTTTCTCTCTCCAAATCAAGATACAGGAAACTCAAGCCAACCATCCTAGATAACCAAGGAAATCCTAAAAGCTTCTTTTACTCTCTTTGAAGGAAAGATACAAACCGTTGACGTGCATCATCTCATAACAGAGTCATCCTATACATTGTCAAATTTCAGTTGCATAATGCAAAGAAAGAAAAGCATCAGCAGATGATAAAGCAGGGATAATAAACCTCCATCTCCAAGGTTCAAAAGGCAAGAAATGCACAAACTAATTAAAAACCACAGTAAGAACCACAGTAATTTCCTTTTTCCCCCCAGTAGTTTCTTCTTTTAAATTCAGACTGCTTTGGGGCATTTAAAAAAAAAAAAAAGAACTCTCAAGCTTTTCTGCTTTCCAAGAAATCCTTTTGTCATGTCTTTGGCTTCTCTTTTGTGCTTTCTATTTATCCTGCAGTCTTTTATTTCAGCCTATAGAAGATAAAAATGTACCGTACCTATTTTGGACAAAATGGAAGGGTTTGGGCATTCACATGTTTATTTATGAGATCATTTTTTTGTCGTTCATTTTAAAAAAAGACAAAATGTTTGCTTTTAGCTTTGTTAGCAAGTATGGATTTAGCCAACATCTAAACTTGTGATTTTTAAACTGCCTGTATTGAAGTATTCAAGTGCTTTTGAGTCTTCAAGGTTTTAAAGTCCTTCACTGCCCTGCCTCTGGACACAGCAAGAGGCACTATAATACTACAATCTGGTTGCCATGGCTGGAAAATATAAATTTTGGTTTTATCTTATGTACTGCACTTTGTGATCCAGCCAAACAGCTTTTTAAGTGATAAGCAACGGGTCTCAACATTTCGGGAGTTAAACTTTTCTCTCTTCTTTTGTGGTGACAGAAAGGACAGAAAGGTGCTTTTTCAGGAGGCAACTGGACTTTCTTGTTTTTTCTTTGAAAATGTTTCACTTCTCATCCAAGAAGCTTCTCCAGCTCTGATAGAATAGCGGGGAATGGAAGAATTTATATTCATTGCAGACAGCTGATTATTTGTATCCTTTTAGAGGGTTGTTGAGGTCACTTGTAGGTTTAACTGTGTCCTCAGGGTCACCTGACTAGAGCTCCTGGTTCCTGTAGTCTGAATTTTTTTTCCTCTGGAAATCCTTTCCTATTCCCACACCATTCAAAGGGTGTTTATCCCATCCCAAATTGTATCGCTAAAAGTCAGCAGTGTCTGTAAAAGTCTACTCAGGTGACCCTGAGGACTCAAAGAAACCTCCAAGTGCTTCAAGGACCCTCTTAAAGGATGCAAATGACCAGCTGTCTGCAAGGAATATAAATCCTTCCATTCCCCACCATCCAGTCAGAGCTGAAGAAGCTTCTTGGATGAGAAGTGAAATTTCTTCAAAGGAAAAAAAAAATCACGAAGTCCAGTTGCCTCCTGAAAAAGCATCTTTGGGACAACCATGACCTGGATGTCTGAGAATCTCTTACAGAGAGGACCAATTGCAAAATCTGAAAAGGTGCACCAAAAGAAAGAAAATGAGAGTCCCAAGGCCAAAGCCAGCTTCCAAGAACATGTGTCAAAAAGTATCCCATCACAGTTGTACTCAAGGAAGATTTTGGGAAGTCATAATGGGACAAGGCAAGAGTCACCTGGGGTTCACATTTAGTTTAGGGGTAAGGGTGACTGAAGATATAGGAAGAAGCCAGAAAATTGGGCCCACTGAGACCTTAGAATCAAGACCATTCAGGCTGCTTACCCAAATCTAGCAAACCATCTCCTGTATTTGAGAAGAACCAAAACAGGCTAGCAGAACCACGAAAAGGATTCTGAGCTTTGAGGGAAGTGCATGGAGCAACCTGAAATGAAGCTCATCTTCATCATCTCTGCCAGGTTGCAGAAGAAGCTGTGAGTCTTCCTCGTTTCAGTTAGGATTCATTCTGACTTTGACCCCTGTTCCTATCAGATCTTTGCCATGCGATCCAGGGCGTGGACATGAGATTATAGCTGCAGAGTCTTAAGTCATGAGGACTGACACAAAACTTAACATTAGCAAAAGAATTTTAAATTGGGAGTTAATTAAAGTCCATGGCCAACTTCCACAGGTTAGGCTGCATCATGGCATGACGAGGAAAATAATGGAGGAAGTGTTCCTGCTTGCATTCTTGAATTGTTTTCATTGTGGGGTGTGTATTTGTGCGGGCTAACCATTCTGATCAGAAATGGAGCATTTCTGGTATAGTTTGTGTGTCTTGCCTGAGAAGAATAGTGAATTAAAATGTTTTGAATTTCCTTCCCGTGAATGGAACTACAGCTGCCCGGAAGAAGGTTTTTCTAGCCTGTGGATTGTTCTTCTAGTTCTGCCTCGCCTTCTTCCTTTCCTGAATCACCCAAGTGATTCAAGGCACAAACGGATAAAACAGAAGGGGACAGCAGATAACAGCGTGGCTAGTCAGGCCAGCTCCCTGAGTCGAAAGCAAACAACCATTTGGTTTGGTGGCATCAGTGCCTCTGATAGAAAGTCCATACAGAGAGTAGGAAGGACAGCAGAGAAAATTATATTGTAGGAAGCTCACTTCCTATTATCCAAGATATTGCTTATAAGCGTACATTCTTAGAGCTCAAAGCATTGTTAGAGACCCCACACACCCATTTTACGTTTAGGTTCTCCTCTCTGGGAGGAAGTTTTGAAGTATCTGTAGCAGGGCTACTAGATTCTGTTAGAGCTTTCTAACAGCTTTGTTTCTTATGCCACCCGCCTGGTAAACTTGCAAGATTCAGTTTTCTCACCATGTACATCTGAACTAGACTGTGTTGTTTCTCTGTGTCATAAATGTGGATATGTTGGGATATAGGCATATTTATTGGTTTGTTTGTTCGCTTGTCATGTTTATGTCATGTATATTGGAGGTGGTGACCCTTTGAGAGCTGTATGCACCAACAATTCATTTTAACGGGTGCCGATTGGTATACATTTAAAGTGACAATAAAGTTATTTCAAGCCTTATGTCTAACCAGGGCATCTGTTCTGACCAAGCCCTGCTGACTGAGGGTATTGTCTGAAATTGGGGCAGTCGATGGGCAGTGGAATGTGCAGCTGTGCAGAGTGGTAAAGAGTATGGGCCAAAGCTGTGGGCAGAACGATAGGTCGATACGGACGGACTGACGAAGTCAGCCTTCAGATGTCTGGAAGTTGAGTCATGGGAACTGGACTTCTTTTCTTTTTGGTTTGAAACATTCAGCTCCAAAAATATTCAGTCTGAGCAAGTTGGTTCGGGGGACCCCATACATGTCCTCAAGTATGTACGTAGGTGAGGAGCCATTGCTCCTGTCTCCTAGGTGGGTCATTTAAGCGTGGCTTCCCTGGTAGTCCTCTAGATCAGTGGTGGCTAACTTTTTTGGGCTCCTGTGCCAAAAATTGTGCATGCGCTTGCGCTCGTGCACTCATGTGCCAGCACCCAGAAGGCAATGCACATGCCCCCATGCCCCTGTACATGCATGTGCCCACCCCTTTATCTGCACTGCGCCTCCCAGCTGATTTTCGGCCTGTTTGAAGCCTTTTTCAGCTTCCCAAGGCCTCAAACCAGCCGAAAATCCGCTGTGAGGCACGCACATGTGTAGTGAGGTAAGTTTGCCTGTGACTCCGGTGTCAGTACAAATGGCTCTGTGTGCCACCTGTGGCACGTGTGCCAGAGGTTCCCCATCACAGGTCTGGATCTTCCTGCAAGTAGATACAAGAGCAGCATATATAATGGGGAATAGATTATATCTGAGGGTCTGGATTGGGCCTGTTCTTTTTTTTTTTAATGTTTAAAAAACTTTATTAAAAAAATTCTACAATTAAAAAACATATTTCCATTCATTGCAGCATATTTGTAGTAGTGTTCACTCACTTTGACATATTCTTAAGTATCTAGAATATTACTAAATATTATTACAATTATTTTACATTTGATTAATGTCATATTTTGATATATTTATGTAGTTATTTACATATTTATACATAAGTATACATGATTATGCCTATTCATACCATATTATTTCATCACACCATAACCTTTCATTTCATCTCTCTATTTTGTGTGTATCTTGCAGCCAATTATACCATAAATTCCAAATTTTGTAGTATTCTGTCTGTTCTCTCTCCTTCATTTTCATTGAAAGCCTGTCCATTTCTGCACATTCTAAAACCTTTTTTATTATCATAATATTGGAGGGAATGCTGTCACTTTCCCAATTCTGGACAAAGGCTATTCTTGCTGCAGTTATTATATGTAATATAATATATTGAAGTTTCTTACTTATTTTATCTCTTAATATACCCAATAGGAATGTCTCTGGTCTCAATTCAGTTTTCTGTTTTGTCGTTTCCTCCAGCCATTTCCTAATGTTAAACCAATAATTTCTAGCTTGAGGGCATGGCCACCACATATGAAAATAGGTTCCCTGTTTAAAATTACATCTCCAACAATTTGCTGATCTATTAGGGAACATCTTAGCCAATCTTGCTGCTGGGTAAATGTGGATTGGGCCTATTCTAAGCAGGTAGGACCCATGCAAGATCTTGTCTATGTCAACTGGCAGATAGTTGAGAAGCCATTGTTCTTTGATGCCATTTATAATGAGTCCTGTTTAGGATTCCATATGAAGACCTCTATCCATAACAGGTGAAGAGCACTAAGGATAAAGCTTGCTACTTGTTTCTATGGAAACTACTGGGGGAAAAAAGCACTTCAGGGTCCTTATCTTCAGTTTCATCTGTGACTTTCCAAGAACAAAAGACTTTATATAAGAGCCAAGAGGAAATATAACTGAAAAGAAAGAGAACAAAGAAAAAAACTAAGCAGAAATCCAGCACATTTTATAAACTCAGTGCCGTGATCCCAGTGGAAATGTTCCTTAGGTGCGAGCAATTTCAGGCATCTCAACAATTTGTTAAGCTGATGAGACTCAACATTTTCCAGTAGTAAACTTGTAAGGGTTTCAGAAGGCTTGCTTGAGCCTTGATTAGCCATCTCAATCCTTCTCCTGACTGGATGAGCTGTCTGCATTTCCTTGAATAAGCCCTATTTAAACCAGCCCCTTCAGCTCTCTGCGAGTCCTATTCCAATGCACAATCTTTCTTAACCAGGCCACGTGGTATCCTGTTGCCGAGTTCAGAGCAATCAAAAGAACATTCTTCTCCTGTTCCAACTGTAAATATAATAGAAATATTTGTATTGGCCCCGAGAAGGAAGCACTTTGAAAGTGCTGGAGTCTTCATTTCCTTTTACTGTTTTTATTTCTGCACTAAACAGTTTTTGGTTTTGCAACCTTCACCCTTGGGAACAATAATAAAATGTTCAGAATGTTAAGTGAGGGAAATTAAATTATGTGTGGATTTTTTTTTTTTTCTGCACTTGAATTAATCAAATATTAATCCATTTCTAGGAATAAAAAAGTCACAGAAATATTTATGAGAAGCATGTAATTGTATCCTGCAGAGTTTGTATAGATTTATGAAGGATATAAGAACTTTCAACATATTTCTCCACTCTAACATCCTGTTCTTTTTTCTTCTATCTATGTACTCATTTATCTCATATAATCATGTTATAAATCAATTATGGTATCTTGAAGTGAAATGGATCTCCTTCTGAGTATATATTTCTTTTTCTAAAATTGATGTTGCATATTCAGGAGGTGATTCCTTTCTCCAACTGGTCCAGAGATGTGGCAGTTCAAGATTGGGCAACCAACCTACAGATTGTTAAAAATTTGGAGATGAATTTTCTATGTCTACCATAAATTATCTGATGTATAAATTAGCAGTTTTAAGCAGGACTACTAGAGACATGTCATTCCTGTGGTGCCTCTCTCTGATCACTCTCTTAAGGCTAGGTCCCACTGGCCTATGGATGCAAAACGTATGCAAAAAGGACACAGCGGACGAGCAAAATTTCGGGGGTGCTCCATCCGTTGTCATCCGCTCCAAAAAGTGGCAAAATTTTGCATAAACAAAACGGAAAAGAAAGGGAAAGAACGGACGTGGGTAGTATGTGGCAGGGATGTTAAAGGGATGTTCATAGGAAGCCTAGCGGATGTATATTGGATGCAAACCGTTCACTACGCATCCTTTCTATTTCCGTGCTACTAATGCTGTGTAGACGTTCCGTGTACCTTTTGTTTCCTCCCTCCTTCCGTTTTCAGCTGCAGCGGATGTGAGTTGAGGGGATGCCCAGAGGATGCAGAGAGGATACAGCGGACGTTTAACGGATGATAAACGGACATAGAACGTTTGTTGCCCGTATGTGTCGCGGATTTACATTGTACACGGCAGAAAGTTCACCCGTTCACAAAGTTTTGTGCAGCTCAAAACTTCTTGCGTGGATGAAATCGCAGTGGACGGATGCTTGATGGATAGAGTGTATGAAACACGTATGCAATGAGTACACAACGGATGCATAGCATTTTCCAACGTTTTTTAATGTTTTACATCCTCTTTGCATCCGTTGGTGCAGTGGGACAGGGGCTTTACCATTTGAGACTTGTAACTAATGTTGGCTATTCAGTCAGCCACTGGAATTGCAGAATTGCGAGGAAGTCTTGCATGTATTTTGTCTTCGAAATGGGATTCCTTGTCCCTTATCCCAAAGATGAGACTTGTTCTTGAGGGAGTCCAATTTTCTTATACAAAGAAAATATTTGCTTTTTATTTTTCTAGTGAAATTCTCTATTGGGCAAAATGCATTTGTTCCAACTTAATTAATAGATGGCGTTTTGCAGGGTTCTAGATTTTAAATTATTCTACAGAACTTGAAGACTTTGAAATTCCCAATGAAGAATACAGTAGAATGGAATGGAATGGAATGGAATAAAATGGAACAGAACAGAACAGAACAAAATAGCACAATTGGAAGGGACCTTGTGGGTCATCTAGTCCAACCCCATGCTCAAGCAGGAGATCCTATATCATTTCTGACAGAGGGTACCCAGTCTTTTCTTGAAAACTTCCAGTGATGAAGCACCCACAACTTCTGAAGGCAAGCTTTTTCATTGGTTGTTCTCACTGTCAGAAAATTTCTCCATGTTTCTAAGTTGGAAGAGATGGTTCTTCTCCGTTTTGATGTGTTTTGGGTGGGATGTAAGAGTTCTCCAAGCACCTGGAATTCTCTGCTTTAAAGAACCCTTTCTTTGAATGTTATGGTCTACCTTAATGATGTGATGATGGCATATGGCAGACAGTTTTGTTTTGCAATTACTGCTCTGTATCAGTTGTGCTAAACTATTAATCTAAGTTAACTTTGTGTATGTGTGTATTTCTTGCAGACAAGAAGAAACTGACCGAAGAGTAAAAAATGTAAGATATGCAAATTTCTTTATTTCTTTTTGCTGTTAATTTGATCCACATATTGATAGATTAAGGAAGAAAAAATTGGTTTGACACTTTTAACTAGTTCTTGTTATGCATAAGTCCAGGATCAGCACTGTCATAATGTGAGTTGGTTGCCTCTGATGGATTCAGTAACCTTTAAGATTCCAACTCTAAAATAAATGTTAGATAAAGATAAAGGGTTTTCCATGTCCAATCATGTCCAACTCTACAGGGCAGTGCTCATCTCCGTCTCTTAGCTGAGGGAGCCACTGTTGTCTGAAAACATTTCTATGGTCATGTGGCCAGCATGGCTATACCCCAAAGCACACAGAACACTGTTACCTTCTCATTGAAGTGGTACCTATTAATCTACTCACATTTGCATGCTTTTGAACTGTGCGGTGGGCAGGAGCTGGAGCAAGGAACAGGAGCTCACCCCATCATGTGGCTCTTGGGTCTTCAATCCAGGTTATCAGCTTTCTAATTGATAAGCTCTGTGTCTTTAACCACTGAGGCACCCCGCCCCCAAACAAATTTTAAAAGATACTTATTCTTAATGTAAGTAACTAGCAAGCTTTTGCTGGGAGGAGCACTGGTGGAAGATCAAACACATAGGAATTTTTTGTTTAGTTTCACTCTTTTCCAGCTGAGTTTTCCAGGATTTATTTCAGCTGGAAGAAAGAAGAATTGGAGAAGTATCAAGCATCTGCTTCAGGAACTTCTGGTCCTGCTTGTTTTGTTAAGTATGTTAGATGGACCTGGAGAGGCCTTAAGGGAGACGATGGTGGTATAGAAGCACCGTTCACTCCACAAAAGATACTGTTCTGGAAGCATTGCCTGTAGCTGTTGAAAGGGTTGGTTTCTGAATGATGCTCATGTGACCGGGGTATAATAGGAATATATGGGTGTTGGCAGTTGGTATCACTAACAGTATTAGGTAACCCTGGCTAAGGATCTTGGAGTGAATGCTCAAGAATTAGAACAGAAATGCTGATTTTTAGCTATCCATTTGAAGTAAGTTTTTAACAGAAGAGCTGGAATGGTATAGTAATTAGAAATGTGGGGATATAATTGGAAAGATCTAGGATCAGGCTGACCTCAGCCTTGCAGATCTCTCTGGGTGGCTTGATTATCAAGTTCATTGTGGGGAGCAATGGAAATAGAGGGGAGCCACTTGGGTTCCTGCAGGACATAAATCTAACACTTAAAGAAATAATTAGGAAGTCATAAAAAGTGGTGCTCTTGACACAGAACCACCCTTGAAGTCCTTTCAGGAGTTCCACTTTGGCTCATGACCTTCCATATGACATTTCTACTTGAGGATCTGGTCTGATGAAGAGTTCCCTTCCAGATGACAGTTGTTGGTTGTTATCTTTAGAACATTTCACAGTTTAGGCTGAGATATCATTGAGACATCTCCCCATACACTGAAATCTGGTGAATTGGCTTAAAATTCAGAGATCCCTCATAGGAGGGTCTTTTGTGAGGATGGACAAGCCCTGCCCTGGATGCAGAATGTAGTCCAACAGGACCACTCATCATATTCTGCAATTGTGCCTCTCTTGGTCAGTTTTCTATTACAGGAATGTTACAATTGAGAATAATCACTTCTGGAACTTCGTTTAATCATTCTAAGTATTCTCCATAATTCTGTCCTTTTTAAGGTTTTGATTACCTTGTACTGGCTGGGCAGGAAAGCAGCCCGTAGCCCTTCCTATCATGGACCCCACTTGGATTTGAAAGCCTTTGAGAAATTGCTTGGACAAGCTTTGACCAAGGTAAGGCCTCGGTGGAAGGATCATTTTAGAAACGACAAACATCACAGGTGTATCCATATCTCTGGTAGTACCTTATTCAGCATCTGCCTTGATCAACAAACCTTTTTCAAAGCACTTGAGGGTCAAACTGACAACTCAGATGGATTCTGAGTGATGTTTCTAGGATATCTTTTCTGATGCCTTTTCACTCCGAATTCCCAAGGGAAACATCCCAAGGGTCTAAGATAATGCGATCAACTCACCACGGCCATTTTGTCATGGCTAACCCACCACATCTGTCTCACCTCAGGACCACTCGCTATGGATACTTCCACATGGGATAGATAACTCAACGTGACAAATGTTATTCATCACTGTTTCTTTGATGGAAATAACACAGACAAAAATGATGATAATGTGGAAGACACAGTGGGAGATAGTGTGTCTCTTGTTGAATTATCCCACATGGAATTGTCTACACGGAGTTGTTTCGTGGCGAGTTGGCCTCAGCGAGATGGCTGAGGTGGGTTGACCATGGCAAAATGACCATGGAGAGTTGGTCACTGCAAATTGTCTCATTCTGATATCCCAACTGGATAATCACTGGCCTTCTTATCCACGCATTGTGTACAGGCAAAGCAAGCAACCAAAGAAGGTAGACATGTCCCAGATCCTCCTGAATGGACCCCCTAAGCTTCAAAATCATTGGCAGAGATATTAGCAATCTGAAATCTGAGGCATGGTGATTTTATTGCTTTTCTTCCCCATGAAAACATGAGACACAACCTTGGTTGCTGCTGTTTTCCCCCAATTGTTTCTTGCATGGATCTCATTTTAATCTGTGGCTTAAAACAATCACCTTTAAGAGCCCTTTTCTGGCAGATTTGAACATTGGGCGCGATATAACAAAATGAAATACAATGGTGAAAAAAGTAAGGCTCTACATTTCGGCAAGCAAAATCAAATGCACAGGTACAGTATATGCGGTACCTTGCTCAATAGTAGTAACTATGAGAGGGTTCTTGGAGTCCTAATGGACAATCACTTAAATATGAGCCAGCCATGTGCTGCAACTGCCAAAAAACCCAACACAGTTCAAGGCTACATAAAGAGAGGGATAGAATCAAGATCACATAAAGTGTTGATACCACTTTATAAAGCCTTGGTAAGGCCACACTTGGAATACTGCACCCAGTTTTGATCATCACAATGCAAAAAGGATGTTGAGGCTCTAGAAAGAGTGCAGAGAAGAGTAACAAAGGGGATTAGGGGACCGGAGGCTAAAACATATGAATAACGGTTGCTGGAATTGCGTATGTCTAATTTTATGAAAAGAAGGACTAGGGGAGACATGATAGTAGGGTTCCAATATCTCTGGAGCTGCCCCAAAGGACAGGATAAGAAACAATGGGTGGAAACTAATCAAGAAGAGAAGCAACTTGGAACTAAGGAGACATTTATTGACAGTTAGAACAATTAATCAGTGGAACGACTTTCTTTCCAGAAGTTGTGAATCCTCCAACACTGTAAGTTTTTAAAAAGAGGTTGGACAGCCATTTGTCTGAAACGGTACAGGGTTTCCTGCCTAAGCAGGGGGTTGGACTAGAAGACCTCCAAGTTCCCTTTCAACTCTGTTCTTCTTTATTCTGCCATCTGTGGCAGCTGTGATGAGAAGAAGCTTTGGTCTGTGAATCCTCCAAGCTCCTCTTTTGTGTTTTTTTCTCCTACAGGCCCTTGGGGAATCCTACAGCCCAAAACAAAGTGGAAGAGACAGCGGATACGGGGATTTCTGGTGCGCTGAACGCATTGACCCCCTTTCATTGTCCACCAGCCACAAGCGGGACGATTCCTTAGATAGCTTGGACTCTTTCGGCTCCAGATCTTCCACCAGCTTCTCTTCGGATCTCACCCTGAAAGGCGGCAGTGAAGGTGATTCCTACACTTTGGGTTAATCTTTTTATTTGAGAAGACAGACCTTGGAATCAAGTCCAGTGTTATTTTACACCGTTGCTGCTTTCATTTGAATGCCTTTATTTTTCTCAGGTTGTCCTTTAGATTTTTGCTAGGGTGCCTGAAGGCACAGAAGGTTTAATGATGAGCAACTGATTCTTTTTTTTAAAAAAAAGCATCCTAAGCTATTTATTTAAAACATTTGCAAATCACTTCTCATTTAAAAAAACAAAAACAAAAGTCCCGAAGCAATTTAGAGTAAACATCAAGCTGTTAGCTTCAAACAGTGGCTTAAAATGATTGGTAAAGCATACATTTGAGCGTTGCACTAGAAACATACTAATCAATGCAATAAAAATACATGAGAATCAAAACAGCAATATATTTTCTAAAATACCCTAGTGTGGATGAACACACTAAAAAAACCTCACAACCAGGGGTGGGATTCTACCAGTTTGGACCGGTTCACATGAACCAGTAGTTCTGGTGATCATTTGGCTCCGACCACTTGCTCCTGCCCTAGTCTGTCCTTTATTTCTGTGTTTTGCAGCTCAGTGTTCTGACCAAGGCTTCCTGAGACATTAACAAACTACATTAGTCGGAGGTGGTATTCAGCAGGTTTTGACCAGTTCTGGAGAACCAGTAGTGGAAATTTTGAATAGTTCAGAGAACTGGCAAATACCACCTCTGATTGGAGATTTTACAGTATCCTTCCCATGCCATGCCCACAGAACTGTTAGTAAAAAATATTGAATCCCACCACTGACGATAGTCCCGAAAACCTTTTGTTTGATTTCAATGGCTGTGAATTATAGTCATTCATAGCCTGTAATGAGTCTCAAAAACAGTTTGTAAATAGTCTCACAGAAGTCTGCCCAAGTCCTTCGGGATAAGCCTGATAAGCATGCACCTTTATCTTTCTTGAAATGCTGCCAATGACTAAATTGTACAAGACTAAACAGAGCACAAATTCAACACAGAGCTTCAGGTTTTAAACTAACCCAGTACGAACAAAGTTGCTTCCTGCAAAGGTTCATGTCCCTTTGCTCCTTTATGTCTTATCGGAAGTCCAATCACCTCCAAGCCTTATTCTCAAGTCACCCCTTTTAACTTAACTCTTCTTGCGTTCTGGCAGCTCTGTGCCTGCATGCACTGGAACAGGCTTCCCCTGTTCCTTTTCCTTGCTGCTGTCAGATTCTGGAGGCTCCAGAGTCAGCACATAACTCCCAGATGGTCCTGGCCCCATTTCTGTATCGGACACAGAACCCTCATCAGAGTCCTCCCCAGACTCCTGATTGACCCATGTTCCTCCCCACTGCCTAACTCTGCTGTCAGCTCCGCAGGCTGTCGGCGTACCACAACACTCAGCTGATTCTCATGGCACAGCTGATTGCCACACCTCAGCTGTTTTACTCACCGGGGCTACAGTAGAAGATAAATATTAGAGCTGAAAATGGGCTGTTTTAAAATGCTGTGTACGCACACACAAAGCACACATTCACCAAACCAGTTGTTATACTGGTTGAATCCCACCCATGCTCACAACTCCTTCACAAAACCTCCATTTGAAATTCTCTCCTGTTGCACTTTTTTTTACACCTGCAGCCTTATCATCCTTTGATCCTTCTCAACACAATTTAGAACTGTTATTTTCACCGTTCCTTGACTTGGACGTTAAAACTGTAGCATTTGTTTCAGTTCTGCTCAATATATTTCATCATTCAGATCTCTAAAAATACTGACATCAAAATTTCAGCATTTTGGTTCCATCTCAGTTAATTTTCTTTTCAGTCTCACTCGCTCTGTGGGAGATTTTTTTCACTCCCTTCCAAACCCAACTTTCCTTTCCATCAAAATCCCTTGATTTTGCACTGGAAAGTGTTGATTTCAAAAATAGACTCTAGTTCAACATTAGAATTTTACACACACAAACACACGTGTGTGTGTGTGTGCGTGCGTGCGTGTGTTTATGTAAGAGAGAGAGAGAGATTGATTGACTGACTGACTGACTGACTGACTGACTGACTGACTGACTTGAGGTTATTTTTCACACTTGTGTCCCTTGTAGCATCCATCCATGGTCACATGGTCAAAATTCAGACATTTGGCAACTGTGTTCTGACCCAGCTCCCAAACACAACAAACACTCTGTAGTTAAATAAATGTTCCTTTTATTAGGAGTGCCAGCAACCCCAGCAAAAAGTCTCTCACAGCAGGCTAACAAATCTGGCAGGCTGGAAGATGAATACTTGTCTGTCACATCTATTCATCTCTCCCCCCCTGCCTTTTATCCCCAGAGCTAAGATGGAGCCTCATTAGCAATTGTGGCTCTTCTATCTCAAGGATCGGCCCATAGATTTCCACTGCTCTCCTCTCCTCTGCCTTCTGCACATCTGTGTATCAGGCACTGGACCCAACTGTTCCTCTTCTTCCTCATCAGCCACCTTCAGACCTGGGGGCTGCTGGCTGTCCATCTGAGGGCTGATGGATGGCCCAGGCTCCACCTCTGCTAGCTCCATTCTATCTTCCCCCTCAGAGCTCTCAGATTGCCTTGATGTTGATGCCACCTCCTCATCTGATTCGGCCGTTGGGGGGACTGGCGGCCGACAGGCCACAACAAACTGACTTATATTTGTAACAGTTGCAGTGTCCCAGGGTCCTGTGGTCATTTTTTTGCGACTTTTTGATAAGCAAAGTCAATGGAGGAAGCCAGATTCCCTTACCAACAGTGTTAACTAACTTAATAACTGCAACAGTTCCCTTAACAATTTTGGAGAGAAGGGTCATATAATGGGGGAAAATTCACTTAACTGTCAAACCTAGCAACAGAAAGTTTGGGCTCACTTGTGGTTGTAAGTTGAGGATTACCTGTAATGCAAATTCTAGAGTGAGATATTGTTTGTGGCATTAGTGCTGGGATTAATGCATCATCTTGTAAGTCTAAAATAGGAATTTTAAAACAGGTAATGGATCTCCTGAAAGAACAAAGTTAATTTTGATGTGGTATTATGGCATTTGTCTAAAAAAGCCATTTAGTCTGCTTTTCTCCAACAGAAAGCAATGAACCAGTCAGTATTTTATTTTCACTTTGTGGTTTCCCAATTCATATCCCAAAGGTGCTTTTTCAAAAGGACACTGGGCTTTCTGGTTTTTCTTTGAAAAGATGTTTCTCTTCTCATTGAAGAAGCTTCTTCAGCTCTGACTGGATGATGGAAAATGGAAGATGAGAGCTGAAGAAGCTTCTTGGATGAAAAGTGAAATGTCTTCAAATAAAAACCAGAAAGTCCAGTTGCCTCTTGAAAAAACACCTTTGGGATAACCATGTTCTGGATGACTGCGAATCTCCACAAACTCTCCCAGTTCTTAAATGTTAACTGCAACTTTCTTCTTTCTTATGTATGTAAAAGATTTTGAGAGCGACACAGATTCTGAAACCCGCACCAGAATGCATGATCCTGGGAAAGATGACATGTCCTACCGCCGAGTTTCCTTAATTGAGCCCAAGCCTGCTGCAGAATTCAACCGTTTCCTGCCCAGCAAAGCCAAGCCGCCAACTTACATGCCAGCACCCTTAAGAAAGAAGAGAATTGAAAAGAACGAAGATAACAGAAGAAGTTGGGCGAGTCCCGTCTTTACTGAACCGGATGGAAATTTTTCGAGGTATTTTTGTCACGCTCAAAACATCTCAAATGGTTTGTTTACCGGCAAAGGCTGAGAAATTGCTGCCGGTAGGATTCCGATGTACCACCTTTCTTTCCTTGATGCCATTTTCTTTTCCTGCTGTTTCCCTTTGCAGTGATTTAGCACAAGGGTGTCAAACTTGCATCCCGCAGGCTGGATGTGTCATGCGCTGGCCACGTCCACCCCAGATTAGCAAAGGGGGGGGGGGAGTCATGATACGTCACATGACAATGACATGACAACAGGAGTTTGACACCCCTGATTTATTTTAGCATTTCATCTTTGTGAACAGTAAGAACTTAATTTAAAACTTTAGCTCTCAGGACCAATTGTGACTGATCTTGTTGTTAGATTTCCAAGTAATATACCCATAGCGAACAGAACTTTGAGGCAGGTAGATTTCTTAAGAGAACAGTTTTATTGGCTGTATTATATCAGCACAGACCGGTGAAAACCGACTCTAACCGTTCCTGCGGTTTTCCCCTCGTTAAAACTAAAAGTTTTCCCCCTTTTCCCAAACAATCAGTTTGCTTGGTTAGTTCACTCTTCCTCTCTTCAGCCATCTGTGGGAATGTCCCCGGTTCCCAGAGGAAAGTTTTGTTTTGGCTACAACTCCTCCCCCAGCTATCTCTACTCCTCCCTACTCCCTAACCCTCATCTCCATTGTGGCAATACTGAAGCTTCCAAGATGGCCTCAGTCAGGCCGTCTTCAGAGTTGACACTGGTTGCAGATGGGAATGCTTTGCTAAACCAAAACAAACTGGGAACGTTAGAGACCCAATGGGGAAGGAAAAATGCTTGCAATTTCTAGTTCTAGTCATGCCGGCACTTTTAATAGCCAAGAATCTAAGACTTCAGTTAATCAGACTAATAAATGCCAGATGCTTCCTTGCTCATAAGTTTGGGCAGAAGGGATGGTAGCCCTGGTCCCTCAAATTCCCTTAAAGCTGCTAGTAATTCAAATTACGGCGAAAACCATTGAGAAGACTTTGCGGTAATGAGGTCCATCTCTCTTCTAAAACAATGTTGTTGTCACCAATTTCGCCATTTAACTGTGTCAATTAAAACTAAATGAAGAATGCTTATTTGAGGAACAGCTTAGTTTAATTTGGGAACTCCAAAAGATGTCTGGACAACGTTACATTTTATTTAAAGCTTACCGGGGTTAGGAATCACTGTCAACCATCACACGTCTTTTATTATGGGGAACTTGGTAATTTTGGTTCCTGTCTCTTTAATTATTGAGAGTAAAGCTGCTGTTTATTCATTGGTTGGAACCTAAAATAAGAGACAACTCACATTCTGGCTCCTTCTTTACCTCTCATTCCACACAAGCTATTTTCCAAGAGGGTAGAAACTGTAGGGTGATAGACCAGGAGCATCTCCCCTTGTCTATCTTCTGAAATTCACAGGGACCAGCTGCGTGTGACTGCAAGTCTTTGTTTGCCATGGTTTTGTATGTCACACAATTCTAATGTATGCCATGGGTATTAATTGTATTCTGTTGCTTTTATTGAGGTGCTCTCTGAGCCTAGTTGCTTTCTTGCAGACTTTTCGTCACCCAAACTCGGTAACATCATCAGTGCTACTCTTTTTGTTTTTGTTCTTCAACTACTATTTGGCCTGATCTCTGCAGAGAATCAGACTAGGTGAGAGTGGCATTGCATGATCACTGATGATCTGTTGGTCTGATGGTAGCATCTCTTGGGAGAAGAAAGTGAGAATGTTTCAGGTGTTAGTAGAAGACTTGCCAAAATATGTATCCTTGGTAAAGAATAGTTTCTGCTCCCCTTTTGGTAAGGATTTTGGGATCATGGTCCAAGTTTATCAGATCCAGTTCTCTCTATCAAAATAATCTGTTCCTGAAAAACTTGCTGTAAGTAATGTCTCTTTAAGACAGGGATCTTCAAACTTGACAGCTTTAAGATTTGTGGACTTCAACTCCCAGAATTCCTCCTCCAATCATGTTAGCTCAGGAATTCTGGGAGTTGAAGTCTTCAAGTCTTAAACTTGCCAAGTTTGAAGACCCTTGCTTTAAGACATATCTTCCATCAATGTTTTTTTTTAAATAATGATTCCCATAATTTTATTCTCTTAGAAGGGCTCCATGCATTCAACATTTTTGTACCTGATTAGTACAATGGTTTTGCACCTATAATTTATTTAACTTGTTTTAAAAGTCAGTAATTTTAAGACAAAGGGCCCCTACAGTCTTCTGTGTACTCAATAGCTAATTTTTTTCTGTTTGTATTTGAAAAATCCAACTTCACTGGATGTTTTGTGCAGCAACCACCAAAGAATTTTGAGGCCCGGGATGGAATGCAAGTCAGCAGCATACATTCTTTCAGACTTCTCCAACTATTTGGAGGAGGAGGAAGAGGAGGAGGAGAAAACCATGGGCATCCCAGACATTGAAGCAGATGACCTTTACGCTCGCAAAATAAGTGCTGCTGCATCAGCTGTAAAAGTTTCTTCTCATAAATTTCTCCCTAAGTCTTGGGCTCCAGGCGAAGAGTTACACTGGAAAAAAGCACAAAGGATATCTTTTTCCAAACAGTGGTATAAGGAAATTCAAGGATTCAGGTTTGTCATGTTGCATGCTCTTTCTGCATCCATCCCAATTTCTAGAAAACGCATTTGAACTCGTTGGGAGTCAGTGCACAGAGGGGAGTCCATTACTCCTTGGGGCAATTACAGTGGATAGTTTTCTCCGTTCGTCTTTGCCTACGGCCTCTTGTGTGCACTGTTGGTGTTTGATGAAATAGATTGCTGCGCCTAATTTTCGTGCTGGGACTTATTTCCCTGCCTTTTTTCCTTCTCCCGATGTGGGATCCCATACAGTAACATGGGAGGTGCTGAAGAGGAAGATGCAAGAGTCCAGCCCAGCCATAGCATCGTGGACAGCTTGGGCATCAGATGCCAAGGAGACTCTCAACCCATTAAGCCAACAGCTGAAATGGCTGCAGGCGAGATACGTGGCCATTCCACTGAGCTGCCAAGGTTTCTACAATTTGCATGAGCCAGACTAGCTGATTAAGTGAAGGCGTTTGTGGCTTGCTTAAACGGGGACGTGAAATCTTGATACGCAGAGCTGTCTTTCTAATACGATCTCTACACCTGAGCATTCGGTATTGATGCTACTAAAGTGATCGGGATTGTTGTATGTCTGCTGGGTTGCCACTACCTGTGCCTTTTATAATGGCTGGCCTGCTTTGCTGTTTATTCCCAAAGTAGAAGTCTTGTCCTTTTTTTCAAAGAACAGAGCATCCAAATTAGCCTTGCTTCCTTGTATGTTTGTGCACCTTTCTACAGTGTCTGCATCTTTGGGTCATCCTTTTAGTTGAGTGCTCGTTTATTGGCAAGCCTCTCTGGGTTGTATCACTTCAGCAGCTGAAGGCCTCTTTGGATGGGATGTTCCAAAATAGACATTTTTCAAAACCTCCTGCTATGACAGTAAAAAGAGAGGAGAAAGCATTGTGATTTTTTTTTCTTTCTTTCCCCCTCTTTCCTGCATCTGTTTCTGATGTGGGCAGAGTTTTGTCCGTGGGAAGAATCCTTCATTCGGGTGCAGAAATGACAGAGCCCAGAGCTGATAAATTTGCTAAGGGTATTAAGCCTTTGCTGAGGTTGTGGTCTCTGTTGTCTACACCATACTGCAAATCTAATGTGTATGTGTATCTTTTATATCTCAGCCAGTTTTTATTTCTTCGAGCCCTGCAAAAATATTCTGAGGACTACCTGAATTCTGATCATAGAGCCAAAGCTGACCCGTCTTCAGGGCCTCGGCTCATAACGTGCAGGAAATATAATTATCTTAGGCCAGGCTATGACCAAAGAATCCATGAGATTAGAGACTTTTACCCAGATTTGGAAAACGATGACTTGTTTGTCCGTAAGATGGGTGCTTCCCATGCCAATCCAGTCGTTCTCCAAGATTTTGAGTATCTTAGGAGGTCTTGTCAACAAAGACCTCACGTCGAAGGAGAAATTGTTCTTCAGCCCAGAGATGGGGAAGATGAAACAATTCCAGATTTAGAAAAAGATGACCTCACCATGCGCAAAGTTCAACTGTACAAGAAAGAAGTGCCTTTATCGGGTGCCCCTGACAGATACCAGCCTGCTCTTTTCCCGGACCCTTGGAGTCTACCCCCAGAAATTCAGGCCAAATTTCTATGCCTGCTGGAGAAGTCTACCCTCAAGAGCAAGTGTGAGCAGAGAGGAAAAGTCTTATCTCCTTCTTCAAGGCAAAAGAAGGACGATATGTTGACCCGGAAAATGGAGCTGCTCAGCCTAGGAGGCAATGTGCAGTCTCAGAACTTCTGCCCAGGAGCGTGTAGCAAAGAAGATATGGAAAAATGGGAAGCCATCAGAGAGGCCAGCAAAACCAGGCATAAGAAACGGCAAATGGTTGAAAGGTCAGCTCATGGCCATGCATGGACCGTGCTTGTATCTGAATATTTGGAAATAGTGCTCGGAAGAGAATCGTTTAGTGTTTGGTTTTCAATGAAGCATGCCTTGGTGTGACTTTTAAGCTCGATGTTCATGTCTGTCCCCATCAGTTCTGTTGTTGCTCATCAAATGCTCGCAATCCATCCGTCAGAAGTTGTAGACCTATTTGTAGAGTCGGTTGTGTTTATTGTATTGGAGTGGTGCAGTGGCCTAGAGGTGGAGCTCTCGCCTCAAAATCAGGAGGCTGTGAGTTCGATCCTAGATAGAGGAAGATATTTCCCTCTCTGGGCATAATGAGAATATATCTGCTGAACAAAACTCAGCATTGGCAACAGGAAGGGCATCCAGCCAGTAAACACTACTAGCTCCATTCAATTGCCCAGAGTCCACCCAGCAAGGGATTATGTGGTCTTTAGAAGAAGATGTTTGTGTTTGTAGTACTCCAAAATTGTGTTTATTGTACTGGGTCAAGAATACCAATTCTATTATTTACAAGAAGCTGGTACCCCTTAATGTACAACAATTTTATACCAAAAAAATGATGTATATTTGAATAAACATAAGTGATATCACTGTCAGATTTTTTTCTCTAAAAGTTCTTCTGTGAATCTAAAGCTCTTCCATATAATATTGAAAATCATTCCTGCAGATAACACAAAAGGAAGATGCATAGACTCCTTTTCCCATTTTATTTTCCACACAAAGGGCTTCATGTGTTTCTGCTGAACCTGCAATTCCTTTGATCAGATATCCAAGTCGAATCTATCATTTGGCAATATTTATCTGGCTTGGTTATCCATTAACTAATGTATATTAAATCCTTTCAGAATATGTGCCCCTGCAACCACACCGGCTTAATATTCTCCTTTCTTTTTTAACAGTTTCTATAACCCCATTTTCCCCACAAGCCTTGTCATTGTCCAAATTGTCCAGAATTGTTTCCTCACAGCTTGGAAAAGAAGCCCAGTTCCAAAACAGTTGACGTGTTTGTTGATTCTCGAGGGAGGGGAGAAAGGCAGGAAGGTTTCCACTGATGTTTGTTTTTGATCCCCTTCTTTTGGGAGGATTTTCCCAACTTTTTCAGAAGAAGTTTGGAGCATCAGGTGTTGATTATTGGCCCCACCATTCACCAGCGAGACCCAGTCCTTGGCCAACCTTAATGAGATTTCTGATGTTCCTCTGGTAAAGTCCTTCTTGTCTTGAAATGACTTCATCCATTCCATTCTCCTTGTGCCAGTCATGAGTCTTGTGTCATGAGTGTTCCATGTCTTTGCTCACCGCATCATTCCCAAGGACCAATTGTGCATGTTTCATTTGGAAAATAAGTGTCTGCGAGCTGGTCGTTTTCATAAATTTGAATATTCAGTTTAAGACATCTATTAGAATAAATGTTTGATCGCTCCACCCATGTATTGAGTTCTCTGATGGCAACAGCCTTTCTTATTGGTTTCTTTCCTAGACCAACAAACTGGGCAAAGGCCAGGCATTGAATTCACATGATCTTTGAGCAGTTCTGAAATTAGTAGGTAGTCCTTGACTTACAGCCATTGGTTTAGCATTCAAAGTTACAATGGCACTAAAAAAAAAGTGACTTATAACCACACTTACAACCATTGTCACCTTTCCATGGTTGTGTGATCAAAATTTGGGTGGTTGGCCACTGGCATGTATTTATGACAGTTGTGGTGTCATGCGATCACCATGAGTAACATTCCCAGCTGGCTTTTGCCAAACAGAGTCAATGTGGGAAGCCAGTTTCACATATTGACTGTCTGGTTCACTTAATAACTGCAGTGATTTGCTTTGTTTCCATAACAGTGGGGGAAAAGTTCATAAAATGGGGCAAAATTCACTTAACAGCTGCCTTGCTTAGAAATGGACACTTTTGGTCATATTCTAAAATCCATAAAATCTAAGGCAGCTCCAGCTGGTTGTTTTCCCCCTGTGTGCTTTTGATCTCTAAATATTTGTTGAAATGGTAAAAAGAAATGTTCTATGTACCATTGTGATGATTCAACCATTGCATTTCCATAAGTGAAGCTCGTACATTTGCATGGTCCGTATCCAAACAATGAGACGACCACTTGTGCTTAGGGTCACGCTTAAAGGTTAAAACAGTGCTTTAAAATAGAAAGATGATGAGATAGTTCAGGGACAGTGGTGGGCTACTGCCAGTTCGCACCGGTTCTGGCAGACCGGTAGTTAAGATGAGGCGCAGTTCACCGAACCTGCAAATCCCACCACTTGCTGGCTCTGTCTCAACCCATTTTTTCAGGCTGTTTTTCAGGCCATTTTCAGGGTCATTTTGGGGGCCATTTTTTGCCATTTTGGGGCCAAAAATGGCCTGGAAAAGGTCCAAAAAGTAGTCTTAAAACATCCCAAAAATGATGTGGTTTTTGGGCTGTTTTCAGGCCACTTCCCAGACCATTTTCAGGCTGTTTTCTAGGCCAAAAATGGCCTGAAAAAAGCCCCAAAACAGCCTGAAAATGGTCAAAAAACAAGCGGAAAAATGGGAGGGGTGGGGCCAGTCAGTGGTGGGATTAGCCCAAGTGGCTGAATCGCATCTCTTCCATTGAGGTGAGTGGCCGGGATTGGGGTCTGGGTGTGATGAGTGACGTCACCCACCCAGTCACCAACTAGCCACATCTACCCAGCCAGAGAACTGGTTGTTAAAAAAAATTGCAGTCCACCCCTGTTCAGGGACTTCATCCCCTTTTTCAAATTCAGCTGCTGCTGTAGCTTATCAGGTGGGCATGAACCTGTAGGCATTATTATAACACAGCGATGCCAGTGGAACGGGACGTATGAACTTTGTCGGTTTTCTGATTTCCCGCAGGCTGTTGCAAAAGATTTCTGAGGAACACGGGTAAGTGAAATGACGGAAGCATGGCAGGCTGTGAACGCCCCTAATCCTCCCCTTGAACCCCTTGTAACTTCGCTTGAGGCCCTGTCTGCATGTGCTTTGGGTCTGGCACTCAACTGGCTTGCAAAGCCCCCTTGGAAGCATCTTTGGGACCCCTCCTCAGGGGCTGCTGTTGCTTCTGGAGACCCAGGGGATGCTTCCTTAGAAGCTGGAATGGGGGGTGGGGTGAGCTCTAGGCACAGCTTTGCAAATTCTCACACCAACTGCTCCGGTTCTGGTAAAAATGTTCAGAGTATTGCAGCGTAAATTCAGCGCCAGAAAAGTAAACACAGATGGCTGAGGCTTCATTTAACTTCTTTATAAACACATACAGTGAATTTTACAATACCAGTTATAGATTCCTCCACCATGGAGCAAACTCAAACAAAAGCAGACATGTTACAGGTATAGAGCAGAACAGCAACTCAGGAGCTCAGAAACAGACACCAGTTTCACTTTAGTTCAGCAAGCAAACAAGTTAGTTTCTCTTTCACTTTAGAGCTGAACACAGAACAGAGATAAAACAGGCTCAGATTCTCTCTTTAAATTTCAGCCCTCAATTCAGCTCTCATTGACTGACCTTGTTACTAAGCTCTATTCCAGTTCATGAATATACTCTGACAAAAAGGTTGGCAACCTGCTCCTCTTTGGCTAAAGACTCCAAATAAGTTACAGGCAAAAAATAAAACATACCTGTTGCTGGGTAAGCCAGTTGTCGCAAGCCATAATGCTGATATTGTCTGTAAGTCCGGGAGGTGTCCAGTGGCATGCAGCATTTTTTATCCCAGGTCTCTGAAACAGCAGGGCTCAGCGCATTCTTTTAAATCTTAAATTATTTGGGTTTTGACATTTTATTGTATTGATTAAATCCATACATCTCTGTGAGGAACATGGGTGGTTGAGCAGTTTAATGAAAAAATGAAAAAAAATGTTCCATCAGAAAGTCAAAATCTGCCATATTCTGTAGAAGAATCCCCAAAATGTTTGAGGGGCCACAGAAAAAGGAGGATCAAAGCCCACACAGAGCAGATAAAGGAAATAATAGAACATGGATTTTTTAAAAGATCTTACATCCACATAGACAGCAATGTAGGCCACCCGATATAATATTTTTGGGTACCTCAGCAACAGTAGAAACTATGGTAGTGGATACCCCTCAGAACATCACAGAATAACATCCCCAATCTGTATTTCTTGGGGTCGTTATTGCTTTCTGATCCATGCACACCACATCCTTTTTACATCTGGCAATGATTTAAAAAGGAAATCACAGCCTATGGGAAGGACAACCTTATGGTGCCATCGCTGGGCTTTTAATTCCAGCTTTTTCATCTTAACTCTCGCAAATAATTTAGAGAGAATAAAAGCAATGCCTCTTACTTAGGTTCAGAATTATTCTCAGTCTGTGAACGTGTGCCCAACCGGCTCTCCCACACCACCCTCTCAAAACCTGGAGGAGTTTAAAAGAAAACAAGCCAAGAACTGTTTTCTCAGCATGGAATCGAGTGGCCTGTTCTCTCCTGGACTCTGGATGGAAATCTGGCACTTAAGAGGATGCTAGAGTCCAAGATGGGCCTGTTTCAAACTCAGTACACTTTAGGCACCTCTGTAATATCGGCTCGAAGGGCCTCCAATGCCTAAAATGCATTCCTGGGCCAAGCAAAATGCAGTGGCAAATTGCAAAGGCACAGAAGCAGATGGTGCCCACAGCTATTGCAGAACCTCAGGCAGCTTCAGCTATGTTCCCTTTGTTAATAGGGGGGCAAAAGTTGGGTCCATTTACACACACACACACACACACGCACACACAAATGAACACACGAACCTCCAAAGCATTTTCTTGCAAAGCATTTTTCCAATTTAAAATGTAGAGGGAAGAATCAATAAGGGGAAGAAATTTTCAAATAGATAGGTAAATAGATAGATAAACCTAGGTAGGTAGGTAGGTAGATAATGGGTGGGAGAGAGGATGGGTGGCTAAATGATAGATAAAGGGAGAGAAAAGAAAAGAGAGAGAAAGAAAGAAAGAAAGAAAGAAAGAAAGAAAGAAAGAAAGAAAGATCACTAAGGTGCTCCATTTTTTTTGGTTGATGAGACAGATGGGAGAAGAGCAGCCCATCTTGGCAATATAATTTGGAAAGAAAGAAAAAGAAAGAAAAGATAAGCCAGGAAAGAAATTCTGGTCCAGACTGAGCTCTGAGAGTTGCTTTAGCTGCTGCTGCTGCTGCTGCTGATGTGCATGGGGCCTGCCTTGGGGTTGGGGAGGGGGCACATGAGGACTGGGTGAAGATGCATGAGTCTTTCCTTACTTTGAAGTCTTCTCTAGGAGGGGAGGGCTGGGGGGTGGGCAGCAGGATTTGGAAGAGGACCAGATCTGCAATCAGTCTCAAGAGTTTAACTCCATCCTAACAGGTTATCAGCTGCCAAAATCAGCAAGGGTCACTGTGAGGGAACATATAACTCTTGACTCTGATTTGCTTAAATGTTTGTTATTAATTACAAAGTTATAAGTTCTGTCAGATGTTACTTTTCTCTGCTTTCGCTGCTTCTTCTCCTTCTCCTTCTCCTCCTTCTTTCTTCTCCTCCTCGCCCTCTTCCTCCTCCTCCTCCTTAAATACAAAGTAGCTATATTAGATTTATAACCTTCCTGGATTTTTTTTTTTCCCCCTTTCTCTCCGTATCCAATCAGGCTGTCTCATTTACGGAATTTTCTTGGGAGATGAAGAAAGATTAGTCTGAGAAAAACATCTTTCCCCATTTCCCTCCTCTTTTTGCTTTGTTTTTGGGATTCAGAAGGGAACTCCCATCTGGAGGAAGCATTCAGAGCATCGCAGATGGGCTCGTGCACGGCTTGTGAAATAAGCCATAGTAGCTTGAGTCACCTATAGGATGAATCTATTAATTGGCTGATAAAACACAACATTGCATTGTATTAGGCCCAAACTGTGCCATATTTCTTTAAAAATATGGGATTTGTTTCTCTCTTGCCCGTGCCTACCTACAATCACTCCTCTGTCCAATGGGGGAGCCACACAGCTTCATGGTTCATTTTAGGGAATTGTCGTAGTGCAAATGTCAAGGATACTCCAGCCGCACACAATGGACAAGCCCAAGACGATCTAGATTTAGCCCCCCCCCCCCCCCCCCTGTTTCTCAGTCTTTCACCTTTAACTCCTTGCATTGTGACGTCAAAATAAAATGGAATGGTATGGTGGCTTAGAGGTGGAGCTTTCGTCTCACAATCAGAAGGCTGTGAGTTCGATCCTAGGTAAAGGGAGATATTTCTCTCTCTGGGCACAGTGAGAATGTATCTACTGAACAAAATTCCATACTGGTGTCAGGAAGGGCATCTGGCCATTAAACACTCTGCTGGCTCCATTCAATTGCCTAGACTCCATCCCGCAAGGGATTATGGAGTCGTTAAAAGATGGTGATGATGATGACGATGATGATGATGATGATTGTGATGAAAAAATCTTAAATGGAAAGGGTGGAGAATGGTGGGATTATGGAGAGAAACCTGAACGGGAAGTGAGGAGCAGCTTGCTCTGTAATTCTTAAGATCAAATGCAAAGAGCTTTTTTGTTAGCTTTTGTAGTACGGTTTTACTGTCTATTTTGCTTGGCATATTTTAAGGCGGTAGGAAATACATGACTTCAGAGTCTTTTTTTTTCTTCCTGCATACCAAGAGAATCCTGACTGTGAAGTGGGAAGGAACTGCTGGGTGTGCCTACATTTGCTTTGATTATTTAGTGAAGTAACTTTCAAAGTGTCTTGATTTATGGATTTGGGAGAGACCTTCTAAATAATGACACAGAACCTTGAAAAGGCTTATGGGAATGGCCATCTCATCTTTATTCCCTTTCATTAAAATTCATTAAAAGTTACATAAAGTGTTCTATAAAAGGATAACCTACGGAAGATGGTCAGGAAGGGGTAGTTTCAGCAACCTGCATTTTTTGTTTAAATATAAGGAGGAGACAAAATCTGATGGTAACATCCGTTACATCACAATATGACAGATGTGACTTCTCCATCCTTGAAGTTTGTTTTTAAAGTAGAGGCTGGTGAACCACCTCTCTTATTCTCCCTTTTCGAGGGTTGGACTAGATCAGGGTCTTCAAACTTGACAGCTTTAAGACTTGTGGACTTCAACTTCCAGAATTCCTCCTCCAGTCATGTTAGCTCAGGATTTCTGGGAGTTGAAATCCACAAGTCTTAAACTTGCCAAGTTTGAAGACCTTGGACGAGGTCATCCTTATAGCTCCTTCTAACTCCACAATTCTGTGATTCTCTGAGATAGCAATAGCAATAATACTTAGACTTTTATAGGAAATTTGCAGAGTCAGACATATATATGTATGTATGTATGTATGTATGTATGTATGTATGTATGTATGTATATATGCTGTTTAGCTTCCTTCGGGTATTATCCCACGTCATTGTAGTTCTGTTAAAGTTGTAGCAACGTTTCAGCAGAATCTCATCTGCCATCTTCAGAAGCCTGAAGATGGCAGATGAGATTCTGCTGAAACGTTGCTACA
>BLBF01000073.1:15545033-15566325 GCA_015471245.1 Laticauda colubrina
ATAAATAAAGGCAATTCAGACTAATTATTAAGACAATTGCTTAAGAGTTTGTCAATCAAAACAAGAAACAGAAAGGCTTAGGCAGAAAATTCAAGGTCCTGTACTATTATGCAATAAGGAATTTAAAGTCCTCTCCTGGTACAGATATATTCTTTAGCAATAGCAACAGCACTGGATAGGGCAGGGTAGGATAGAATAGAATAGAATAGAATTCTTTATTAGCCAACTGTGACTAGACACACAAAGAATTTGTTTTGATGCAAATGCTTTCAGTGTACATAAAAGAGAAGATACATTCGTCAAGATTTAAACTTAGACTTGTATACTGTTTCATAGTGCTTTTACAGCCCTCTCTAAGCAGTTTACAGAGTCAACATATTCTCCCCAACAATCTGGGTCCTTGTTTTACTGACCTCAGAAGGATGGAAGGCTGAGTCAACCTTTAGCCTGGTGAGACCCAAACTGCCAAACTACTGGCAGCCAGCAGTCAGCAGAAGTAGCCTGCAGTACTGCATTCTAGCCACTGCGGCTCTTTGTGTAGGAGGGTGTATAGGAGAGGGCCTACACACCACTAAAAACTGCCTCATCATAGAGCACCCCTAGTCCTGTTCCTGCTAATCAGATTCTTAAATCGCCTCTTGAAGAAAGAAATGGTCTGGAACTCTAAAAAGACTTTCTCTACCTACCTTCAGGAGTAAATCCTTGAATGATGTCAGTGCAGATGAGCTACAAACAATCCGGCAGATGCGTTACGAAGAGCTCCAGAAAATAAAAACTCAGCTGCGGGAACAGGACCAACAGTGGCAAGATGTAAGTGTCCTGGAAAGACCCTTCTTTGGTGTCCCGCTGGGTGGTTCTTCAGGATAGTCACAGCAAACTGAATTTGGGTGGCAACCATTAACCGTGTGCCTATCAGTAGCAGATGATAGGATGGCACATGGGTTTGGGTTCTTCTTTAGAAGTTTCAACCAGCGGGAGAAGGGCTGAGGGTGGGAACAGAGTAATGGGAGATGGATTAAAGGGCCAGGACAACTTCAGAAGATGCCTTTGGTCTCCATATCTTCCAATGGAAATGCTAGAGAAGTCATGGGATTTTTCTTCCGATGGTGGTGGTGCTTGGCAGCAGAAGGTGTCGAATGAGATTTCAGCAAGGTGCATTATCTGAGAAAAGAATAGACAGAATGAATTGACAGCTGCAGATAAGCAAATATTGTAACGGCAGATATAAAATTGATTAGCAAATAATAAATAAAGACCATATACGATTAAAAGGCCTAAATTTTGTTGGAGCCAAAAGGACAACAGAGAAGAATCCAAAGCAGAGATGGTATTCAGTGGGTTCTGACCAGTTCTGGAGAACCGGTAGCAGAAATTTTGAGAAGTTCGGAGAACCAGCAAATACCACCTCTGACTGGAGATTTTACAGTATCCTTCCCCTGCCATGCCCATCAAGCCACACCCACAGAACCGGTAGTAAAAATTTTTTGAATCCCACCACTGATCCAAGGTACTTCTCAAGACTGGAAGGTGCAACCATTAAGGTGGCCAGATCTTAAGGAATGGCCTGCCACACATGTTCTCATGGGTAAAGTGTAGGAACAACAGTGTTGGAAGGAAAATCCATCTGATTCAGTTCCAAGCTGGGAAAAAGACTCTGGGAACAATATGGAGGCTGATTGGAAATAAGGTTTAACGATGAAACCACCAGGGTTTGTGGTTCTAGTGCAGCTGACAAAATGGTTGAATGAGTCTATCAGTCTTTATAAGTTTCTGTGACTTTGAAGTTTGAATTGTCCTGGGGGTGATGCAATGAAGGGGCTAGTGTTCTGAAAAGGTGTTGGGCAATTCCTGTTATGGCTAATAGTATTGGCCTGTGTTGGATCTTGGGTGAGGGGCTGCTTTCTAATCCAGTGGCGGGATTCAACATTTTTTACTCCCGATTCTGTGGGTGTGGCTTGGTGGGCGTGACAGGGGAAGGATACTGCAAAATCCCCATTCCCTCCCCACCCCACTAACCTGCTTTCCAGCTCCATTCTCCTGTGCAGGGCAACAAAAGGAGACCCAGCCAATCAGCTGAGACTCAATGGGAGGCAGCGAAGAGATGGGGTTGGCGGGGTCAGTCAGAGGTGGGATTTGCCGGTTCCCCGAACTACTCAAAATTTCCACTACCGGTTCTCCAGAACTGATCAGAACCTGCTGAATATCAACTCTGTTCTAATCCTACCATTCTGCCTTTGTTAGCTGTCAAACTTTGCTGCAAGGAGTTTCAAAATATCCTGTCTTGAGTGAATGGATTATCAAATCTGCATTTGTAAAATCTGCCCTTCTTAGTTTCTGCTTGGGGGCAGAAAGACTGGTGCTGGTTAAGATTTTTTCCCATTTCTCCTTTGGAGGAAATATTCTATCCTGGTTTTTTTTTTTTTAATATTTCCCAAAATATTTCATTCTTCTGATGGGTGGGGAGGAGGAGGCTTCCCACAACAGTAATACGTGAAGGTGGGGCTCAAATTAACATCAACAACAAGTGAAGTAATTCCTATTTTGGAAATATATTCATCAGTAAGGGTGCCTGAGAATCCAGTACTGTTTTGGTTTTCAGTCATCCTTTTGAATTACACCAGGTAATTCAAGATAACGTGGGATGCTTCTGAGCTGGGCGATCAGGTTAATAATAAATATATACATATACCAGCTCCTATTGCTGCTTTGAATAACAATGCCTATAAAGTTGGAAGCATTAGGGTTTATGGAGGAATTAGGAAGGAATATTGGAATATTATGAGCTTCCTTTTCAAAGCAGCCGGTGCGTTTTCTCCTGCAAAACTTCTTTAAGCATCCGGAAGCTTGAAAGGCTGCCATTGTTCAGATCGGGGACAGGCTGGGGGAAAAGACATTTGAGAAGGTAACAAACCAGGTATCTCAGATGAAAACAGTCTGTTGCGCAGTCTTTGTCAGGGAACGCGGCCCCTGAGTGTTCGGTTGGAGGAGCTTGCAGTCCAAGGCCTTACTGAGCATTGCTTGATGTGGGGAGTTTTGTGTTTGTGTGTAGGATTTGGCCAAATGGAAAAGTAGGCGCAGGAGTCACACCTCTGACCTGCAAAGGAAAAAAGAGGAGAGAGAAGAAATCGAGCGAAGAAGTTCAGAAAGCTCAGAACGGCGCAGCAAAACCCTGAGAGAAATGCAGAGAGACAGGTAATGTTGGCCAGCCATGTCTAGGTGCTTTAAAGGCTTAATCCTATTTTACATTGGCTTGAATGCAGCAACCGCTCGTTTTAATTGACTGCCTTTGAATTTATTGACACACACTCACTTGCCGGCATATTTTTAATTTGCAGTTCTTCTCGCCGGGAATGATTCGATCATTGTATTCCTAAATAATTAAAGTATAACTGGTCTAATATCCATTAAATTAATTTCACAAATATGCCAATAATTTCAGTACACATTTTGAAAAGACCCTTTTAATTTCAACTTCATTGAAGGTCACTGTACTAGCTGGGTTCATTTTCAACTTCATTTGTTTTTTGTTTTTCTGTGTTAAGGTATTTGTCTTTAAATCGCAAACCAGCTTTTTTTGAGCTCGGACCCATTTCTGCATTTTTAATATAAGTCTTATATAACTATTAGAAAGAATTGGAGGGGGGAGAAATGGGGTGTGTTTGTCCTGCAAAACAAACAGCCTTTTAAAGGTCTTCCCGAGGCTTTCTCATTTTGTCCTAGTTTGATGCTATCAGGTGTCCTGAGTTCTTTTCAGTGAAATACAAGGGGCCCTTCATGCTTCCTGAAGAAGGAACGCACCAATAACATTATGTTTATAGATAGTCCTTGATTTGTGATCACAATGGAGCCCAACGTTTCTGTTGCTAAGCAAGATGGTGGCTAAGTGAATTTAGCCCCATTTTACGAGTTTTCTTGCCACTGTTGTGAAGTGAATCGCTACAGTTGTTAAATTAATAACATGGTTATTAGGTGAATCTGGCTTCCCCATTGACTCTTGCTGGTCAGGAGGTCGCAAAAGGAGATCACGTGACCCCAGGGCACTGCAACAGTCACAAGTACATGCCAGTTTCTAAGCATCTGAATTTTGATCACTTGACCACGAAGAAGCTTGCAATGGCCCTAATGTATGAAAAGCAGTCATTGGTCTTTTTTTTCCAGCACCGTTCTACCTTTAAGCGGTCCCTAAATGAACAATTGTAACTCGAGGATTGGGTTTGATACCTGTCATGCCCTTATCAGAATCTGATTTCGAAGGGGGAAGCCGAGCAGCTGACAGGGAGTGGGAGTGTGGCTTTGTTGGCTGTGGAAGAAACTTGGGAAGGGAACAGTCCAGCTTGGCAGAGAAGGGGAGAGGTAGAACAAGGAAGAGGGAATTCAGAGAAAGACCCAGGCCCACGCCCTCTTCATCCGAGGGCATGCAGGGAGGAATGGAGTAACATGAGTTGCATGGCTTATGTGGGAGGAAAGAGCCCTGATTCCCTTCATTAGCTTCAAAATCCAGGAAAGAAATACTTAGACTCTTTAATTTAGAGAAAAGATATCTTTTACTGAAAGTGAAGTGGTAGGAGCCAGAAAATTCTGAATCTGAGAAATTAGGCGCGCAATTCACATATACAAAGTGATGGAAGTGTTCCCACCCCCAATAGTTCAGATGAAACTTCCAATTAGAAGTTGTGAATATGATCATGTGGGCATCTTCAGGTGATGATGAGGCCTCTGTCCGTTGACCTTGGCATACTTTGATAACGGGTTGCAGTTGCGCAGAGAAAAGAAAGCTAAGCGAGAAATAGAAACCTAACTCTATTGTATGCTCCCCCCCCTCATTTACACAACAGAAAATGTAACACCTCCAGCTCACTTCCCAGACTCATCCTGCCCTCCCCTCCCCCCCCTTTCTTATGATAGCTGAAAGATGCAAAGCGATAGTAGAAGATCTTGAAGGCTGACAGATTCCCTTCATTAGCTGTAGCTGGGAAAGCAGCACTGCAACCTTACTGTCATGCCCCTGTCAGAGTCTGCCTCCAAGGAGGAAGACAAACAGCTGACAGGGAGTTGTGGCTCTGTTGGTTGTGGAGGAGGCTGGGGAAGGACAAAGTCCAGCTGGGCAGAGCAGAGGAGAGATAGAACAAGGGGTTCTAGACCCAGGCCCAACCCCTGTTCATGCTAGGGCATGCAGAGAGGAATAGAGAGCAACATGGGTTGCATTGCTTACGGGTGAGGAAAGAGCCCTGATTCCCTTCATTAGCCACATCTGGGAATGAAAGTTTAAAAGAACTGAATGCTGACTGTGGCAGCTGCTGGGAGCAAATGTGACTTTGTCCTGTGTTGTCTTTGCTTATCTGTGTTCCTGGTGTCTTCCCAACCATGTGAGTTTTGCCATGCCTTCACATCTGGAATTCTTGCTCCTGCCCTGCCAAATGAATTACCTCAGTTTGACTTGATTGGATTTATAGTTCCAGTTTGTGTTGACCATGTTTTGGACTTAATTCTCTGCAGTCAAAGGCTGTTCCTGGGAGAGTTTTTCTCTAGCCAGAAGGTAACCTGGACACTGGGGGCAAATTTGGATCTAATAAAGGGACTCTTATTGATTATCTGTCTGTGTTGCCTTTGTGCCACGCCCCAAGTCATCACACTTACAGGTTACATACCTACACACACACACACACACACACACACACACACACACACACAAAATGTTTGAGGTCATTGGTTACCCAAAGCTCTTGCTTTTCTTCTAGAGAGAGGCGAGATCAGGCTCCTCTGAGGAACTCCTGGCAGGAGACGGAACAAATATATTTCTCGAATGATGACGTCTTTCGGGAAGAGAAAGCATCTCCCAAGGTTTGCGTTCCAACCGAGGCAAATGGAGGCTTGAAAAAGGAAGACGATCATGAGCTGAGGAACCAGAAACCGGAGCGTGGGGTGAAGGAGGAGCCTCTCGCCTCAGTAGACAGCCTGTCCGGAGAAAGGATGGAGTCCCCTTTGCCAAGTTCCCAGTTCTCAAATGCCCAAACTGGATCTGGTCGGGTTTCAGCCTCCTTATCGAGAAGTTATCAGAAGGCGGACACAGCCAGGTTAACATCCGTAGTCACCCCAAGGCCATTTGGAGCCCCTATGAGAGGAATCTCCTCACTTCCCAGATCCTTTACGGTAAAAACTGGCTTTTGTCTTAAAATTTGGGGAAGCACCTCTAGCTAATTTGATACTTCAACTGCACTCATATCTGCAGTCACATATCTAAAATATAAAGAAGGATATATGATATATGAACAATTAGTCAGTGGAACAATCAGCCTTGTAAATGCTCCAACACTTGAAGTTTTTAAGAAGAGATTGGATGACCATTTGCCTGAAATGGTGTCGAGTTTCTTGCCTAAACGGGGTTGGACTAGAAGACCTTCAAGGTCCCTTCCAACTCTGTTTTCTATTCTATTCTATTTATTCTATTCTATTCCATTCTATTCTATTCCATATTCTAATTCTATTCTATTCCATTCCATTCCATTTTCTATTTCTACTCCACTCCACTCCTCGCCATGCCACACCTATTCTATTCGTGAAACACACAATCACAGACATGTCACGAAAAACCACAATGACATATTGGATGTACCATATCTGCAATTTGCCTGAGTGTTTCAGGAATATTAGAAAGGTAAGACCTATCTCCTTTAGGATTTGAGATGGGTATTGAAATTGCTCCCTCTACTAGGACCCAAAGTTCATGTTTGGGTGTGTATAGATGCACAAACTCCTCATGGAGATTTCCAACAGAAATGGCAAAACTACTCACTTAGAAGGAATCAAAAAGTGACATTTCACTTTGGAATTGTAACTATTTGTCCACTATTTGTCTACTATTTGTCTATTGTCACATCAAACTTAGTGTCTTAAATTTTGAAATTTATTTGTGAAATATAGCTACACCATCTATATATAATATATTGTATCCTTTCAACTTAGTTTTATAATGAAAAGAAGCATTAGAGGGTGATATGATAGCAGTATTCCAATATCTACCTGTATTCTTCCCTGCTCTCCTGGAGGGAAGGCAAGGATATAAATCTCACCACTTCATGCAAACAGGAATTCATGTACTGCTCTCAGCTGCAAAGACAACTGCAGAAAAAGTCAGACCCAATTAAACACTACATGCTTCCCCGATCCCAGCAGTTCACAAGCTCTGCTTTTGAGGTGGATTGGCTTCTTATTCAATTCAATTCAATTGAAAACATTACAGAAATTGAGTACATCTAATCTTGTGAAAAGAAGGGCTGGAGTGACCTGATAGCAGTATCTCAGGGCCTGCCACAAAGAAGAGGGAGTCAAGCTATTCTCCAAAGCACCTGAGGGCAGGACAAGAAGCAATGGATGGAAACTAATCAAGGAGAGAACAAGAAATTTCCTGACAGAACAATTAATTAGTGGAGTTTGCCTTCAGAAATTGTTGATGCTCCATCACTGGAAGCTTTTAAGAAGAGATTGGATAATCATTTGTCTGAAGTGATATAGGGTCTCTGCTTGAGCAGGGGTTGGTCTAGAAGACCTCCATGGTCCCATCCAAATAACTATATTAACACTGCAGATGATTAGCGAGGCCCATAGGGGCTGGGAAAACATGGGGGAAATTTTCAGTAGATGCTGCTCAGACCAACGTTGGAGATGTCTTTCTTACAGATGGATGCAGTTGTGAAATACAATGGAGGACTAGAAGGGCCCAGAGGTGCTCAGTCAGGGCACAGCAGGGGCTCCAAGGCTCAGACAGGAGGAATTCAAGGCCAAGGCAAGATGGAGCCCCAAGTGGCAGAAGACAACAAAACCAGAACAAGCCACTTGCTGGAGGAGCAGAGAAGAAGAACGCCTGAGTCGGAGCCTAAGTCAGATCATCACACCAGTTCCAACTCAATGACTGTCACATCTTCTGACCCCAAGGAGAAAACCCTTTCGGCGACTGAGGAGTTAAGACAGCATGTAAGTTGGAGGGAGGCTCCTGTTTTTCCAAAATACAGGAAGCTGTACACCCCCAAAGAATTAGGCAATACTTGTAAGCTAAGGAAAATCAGGGATAACTTCTCTAAAAAAGGGAATCTTGAGGTAGTCAACCTTGTGAATAAATGGGAGGTTCTTCTAATGAATCACAAAAGTGAGGGAAGAGATGGGCTTGAAGCAGTGTTTTAGGATTTTTTGGCTCATAAGACTTTCTCCTAGAGGGGTCAGAAGAGGGAAGAGAGTGACACAGATTGTGAAGGACAGTTTGATGATACAAGAAGTAGCCTCAGTGGATAATCCTGCAGGAAGTGTCTTCTTGGTTGCATTGCTCTGTGGGGTTTAGTCCAAGAAGGCCTCAGTTCCTGTCTGTAAGGACTGTTATACTCATTGACCAACTCTTCTTTTTAGTGCTATGATTGATTTCTAACACTGCAAACAATAGGAAGGTTCTTAAATCACTTAAGATGTCAGGAGAGACAAGACATAAATAGTGAATGCCTGAAACAATCTAAAAAGAGTAGCTAAGGTAATGTGAACAAATGACTGTTGACATTGTCTTCTCTATCCTCCTCCTCCTGCTCCTTCTCTGATTTTTAGGAGCAATACAGTGATATGAGAATCAGTATAAATCAGAAACCAGGCAGCAGTCGTAACTTTGGATTTGCCGTGTCCCAGAATCCTTCTGGTGTCTTTGTGAAATCGATAGAAGAAGGTAAACATTAGCATTTAATTCTTGTACTTTTTTGGGAAAGGAAAGAGAAAGAAGGGAAGGGAGGATGGGGGGGAGAGGAAAAGGGGAGAGGAGTGGGAGAGAGGAGGGGAAGAGAGGAGAGGAGAGAAGAAGAGAGGAGGGAAGAGGAGAGAGGAGGGGAAGAGAGAAGAGGAGAAGAAAGGAGAGAGGAGTGGAAGAAAGGGGAAGAGAGGAGAGGAAAGAGGAGGGGAAGAGAAGAGAAGAGACAAGTGGAGAGGAAAGGAAAATATGGCTTGAAAGAATGTAAAGAATATAGAGACTGTGGACGTGCCAAATTGACTCGCTTTAAGGCTCTGCTGGTTCCTTCTAAAGCAGGGATCTCCAACCTTGACAACTTTAAGACTTCAACTCCCAGAGTTCTTCAGCCAGCAAAGCTGAGGAACTCTGGTTGAGAGAGTTGAAGTCCACAAGGGAGTTGTGGACTCTGGTTGGGAGTTGAAGTCCACAAGTCTTAAAGTTGCCAAGGTTGGAAACCCCTGTTCTAAAGCCTCAAACAATTTGATATTAACTTCCAGCTGCATGACCATCTCATCTCCTAACAGCTTTTTACTATGGAGCTCAGGGCTATGCAAGGAACTGTGGGCTAACTTTCCAGCCTGGAGTGCCCCATTGCAATACTGATCTTCCTTCCAAAAGGCTTTCTTTTCTTTTTTTAATTTAGAAGAAACCCCCCTTTCTTGGTGTCGCAGAAACTTTCATGGCACCATCCAGCATTCCAAAAGGGCCCTTTGGGGTCTGCTTGACCCCAGAACATTCCTTCACCTACACTCCTTCCCATACCTGCTCCAAAGGGCGCCCACGCAGGCAGCCCTCTCATGCAACCCCAAACCTCTGAAAGCAAGCAGCTGCCTTAAGGCTTCAGGAAAGAGTCTTTGCTCGTGCTAACATGCTCTGCAGAATCTGACTCTGGATATTTGGAGCAGAGGTGGTATATTCAGCAGGTTCTGACCAGTTCTGGAGAACCGATAGCGGAAATTTTGAGTAGCTCAGAGAACCAGCAAATTCCACCTCTGACTAGCCCTGCCCCCATCTATTCTCCTGCCTCCCGAGTCCCGAGTTGATCGGCTGGGTCTTCTTTTGTTGCCCTGCACAGGAGAACGGAGCTGGAAAGCAGGTCAGTGGGGTGGAGAGGGAATGGGGATTTTGCAGTATCCTTCCCCTGCCACGCCCACCAAGCCACTCCCATAGAACCGGTAGTAAAATTTTTGAATCTCACCCCTGATTTGGAGGTCTTAGTATGTGGTTTCGTTGGCTTTTCTCTCAACAGGCAGCCCTGCAGATTTTTGCCAGTTGAAAGTTGGGGATGAAATCCTATCCCTTGGGGGCACCAGCATTTCACATCTGGAGCAGGGCGAGTGGGAAGCTGCCATCAGCCGGGCCCTGGAAAATGGACACCTCGTCATGGACGTGAGGCGGCATGGAAAGAAAGGTGCGTGTTTGCTTACGCTGAGGGCAGTGTGGAGTTGTCTCCTCTTTCCTCTATGTTGTATTATGGTGGGTAACTTCTGAATTCTTACAGCCCTCAGTAAGAGCTGGTGGTTTGTTTCCATTAAAAAGAATCTGCAGTTAGTATTTCTGTTTTGGTCAAAAAATAAAAAAAAATATTGTTTTTTTATATAAAATATATTAAAGGATTGGCAAGGAATATATTTATTATTTTGTCACCGTTGCTTGAATTGCAGTGTAACTAAGCGGGTTGAGCAAGTTTACTCTCTAGAAATTGGGAAGTCATCTCCTGGAGTAAAGACTTTATTGGAAAGAGTTGATCCCAATGAACTTTGATTGTGTCTGTTCATCAGATAATGATATGTGTGAAGACTCTAAGATAGGGATGTCAAACTCAATTTCATTGAGGGCCGCATCAGGGTTGTGTTTGATCAGGAGGATGCGGACAGCTCGATGTCACTTATGGAGGGCGTCTGTAGTGGTCCAAGCACTCTGCCACCAAAAATGGGCTCCCAAGCTCCTTTTCCGGCTACAATGGCCTCTTGCAACTCTCTCTCTGCCAATGAAAATGCTGCAAAAAATATATTGGAGATTGATTCAAACATGGATAGAATAAATGGTGGGAGAGTGTATTCCATTTAAACTGGGATTTTTTCTTCTGGAAATAATAACAGAAAAATTTAAGAAGGAAATAATATATCTAATGGTACATGTGTTAACAGCGGCTAGAATATTATATACATCATATTGGAAAAATGCAATTATACCTCCAGAAACAGAAATAATAAGAAGAATTATGATGTGCAGAATCTAATAGGTTAACTTTAGAAATAAAAGACAAAGGAAAGTCTAAATATTATAAAACATAAATTTTATAAATGGTTATAAAGTAGAAGACAAGGTTATGATAACTATGATAGCTATGATTAGATTAATTAGTAATTAATATATTAAATAAGGAGATTATAAATGATGAAGTAAAATGTATATATGTATAACAAGTATAAGTTGGATGTATTGTGTTGTATTTGCATAATTAAAATTTAAAATAAATTTAAAAAAAAGAAAAGAAAATGGAGCTTACAAGGACTGCATGCAATCCTCCTGAGCCCCGTTTTCACTGGCAGAGGCACCCTGCGATGGTCCTTCGCTATTTCTAGGATGGTCCCATGGGCCAGATATAAATACCCTATGGGCCGGATCTGGCCCTTGAGCCTTGAGTTTGACACCCCTGCTCTAAGATCAACTTCACTTCCCAACATTTTGAAATTATTCTAAATTAAAATAAAGTTGCTGTTAGTAAACATGCTATTTGTTGTGTAAGCTTTTGACTAATTCTTGCTTGGGAAAAAAAGGTGATCTATAACCGTGATGGCGAACCTATGGCACGTGTGCCACAGGTGGCACGCAGAGCCATTTGTGCCAGCATGCGAGCTGCAGGCAAACTTACCTCACTTCACATGCATGTGCTTCACAGCTGACTTTTGGCCGGTTTGAGGCCTTTTTCGGCCTCCCAGAGGTTTGAGGAAGGCTTCTGCAGGCTTTGCAGGCCGAAAACTAGGCCCATTTCATCATTTCCTGTTTTTCTGGCAATACCGGAAGTGACAAAACGGGCCTAGTTTTCAGCCTGCAGAAGCCTTCCTCAATCATCTGGGAGGCCAAAAAAGGCCTCAAATCAGCTGTGACATGCCATGCAGATAAGGGGGTGGTGGTGGGAGATGGGTGGGGATTGTGTGTGCATGTGTAGGGGGCATGGTGTGTGTGCATTGCCTTCTGGGTGCTGCAAGCATGCAAGCGCACACAATTTTTGGTAGAGGAGCCTCAAAAGGTTAGCCACCACTGGTCTTTAAAATAGTTGTTGTTAGTAAGTAAACTTGCTGTTTATTGTGCATACTTTTGACTAACTCTTTGCTTTGGGGAAACGGTGGTCTCTCATGGAAAGCCCTAAAAGATCATTCCACATTAACATCCCAATCATTCCTTCCTTCTCCTGTCCTTTGTTATATATATATTTTCCTCCTCCTCTTTGTGTGTGGTTTGGATGTATTTTTGTCAGTTCCCTTTACACTTTGACATTCCCCCTGTCTCCTTTTTCAATTTCTTTTGATCTCCACACATCAATCAGATTGGGGCAAAGACCAGCCTTTCCCGCCATTTGCAAGGCACAAAATCCTCAATCTTACCAGTATGGCTACCAACATTATAGGTACACCTGAAAGCAAATGGATTGATGCCACGTCAGGAGACCGCACTTCAACGCAAAGTCAACAGATGTCGGAAAAGGAGATGCATGGCCATGTGCAGAATGATGTAAGTAGGGACGTGTTCCTCCAGAAGAAATTGTTTGCAATTGCAAGACATCCTTTTACCCTTTAATCTGGAGTTGTACCAGACCCTCCTGATTGGGTATTACAGTGATCTGGAGACATGGGAGTATATTCACTATTTTGGGAATGGTGGTTAAGGACATTTTTTTTGGTAAAAACATTTTTTTATTTTTTAATTATTTAAATACATCTTTGAGAGAACAGTGTGGTTCCAGGTGTTTTACATTTTAAATCAGTCATATCTGAAGTCACAAATACAGCTTTCTAACATTACATCATAATCTATTACCAAGTTTTCTTCTTTATATTCTCATAAATTACTTTACATCAGTCTTTTTATTTTTAATCAATCTCTATCTTCCTTGATCATATATCCATATGTTCAACATGCTTACAGTTTAATCTATTTATATCATTTCATTGATCATTTGAAATTTCATCTTAAATTATATTATCCCCTATTAAATCCCCTTTCCAATATTACACTTATCATTTTTACACAAATATAATTTCCATCTTATTTTCTTTTAGCCCATAATATCAAACTTATAACAATATAATATACTTTATACAAATGAATAACAAAATATGTGATTCATTAAAAATATTATCCTATACTATATGATTATTCCCATAGTCACAAATATAACGTTCTAACATCCCATCCTTATGTATTAACAAATTTTCTTCTTTATATTCTCATAAATTACATTATATCAGTTTAAGGACATTGAGCTAGAAACTGGGAGACTGTGAATTCTAGTCCTGCTTTAGACATGAAGCCAGCTGGGTGACCTTGGGCTGGTCACCCTAAAGTGGTGGGTTTCAAAAATTTTTCCTACTGCGTGCGCCAAACGTGCGTGCAGCATTTGCAACTCACCTTATGCTGCAAGCCCCGTGTGGAAAAAAAGCTGATGCATGGCAATCGGTTGTGATATGTGAAGCAGCTGAGATTGAAGAGCAGGAAATAAAGGTCATTATAGAGCCAGGACCAGTGGGAGGGCTCAACAGCTGGTCATTGGAGCGAACTGGTTCGCTCACAAATGATCCTCGGAGCTACCAGTTCAGGTGAATCAGGCTGAACCAGTAGAATACCACCATAGGCCCCTAAAATTTCAGGGAATAATCCAAACAGTTGCCAGGAGTCAAGGATGACTCAGAGGCGTGTGTGCATGCACAAGCATACAGCATGAGTCAGTTACCAAGTGTCTGAATTTTGATCACATGACCATGGGAATGCTGCAATGGTCATAAGTGTGAAAAATGGTCATAAGTCACTTTTTTCAGTGTTGTAACTTCAAATGGTCACTAAATGAATTGTTTTAAGTTGAGGACTATCATGCCCCTGTTGGAGTCTGACTCTGAGGGAGAGGAAGAACAGCCAACAGGGAGTGGGAGTGTGGCTCTGGAGGTTGTGGAGGAAACTGGAGAAGAGCACAGGCCAGCTGTGTATTCAGGGAAGACCCAGGCCCATCCCCTCTTCATCCTAGGGCACGTAGGGAGGAGCGAATAAGGGAGAAATGTGAATGGCATGGTCTACGGGGAAGGAAGGGGCCCTGATCCCCTTCATGGGCTGCAGCTGTGAGGACTGTTTAAAAGGACAAACTGCACATGGCCCAGTGCTGGAAGCAAAGCGTGAAATAATTCTAGTCTTTCAGTTCTTATCTGTTTCTGGCATCCTTCCCAGTGTGTGTATTTCGATATCTGTGGACATCTTCAAGTCCTTATCCTGCCTTGTCTTATTAATTGCTTCAGTTTGATTTGTGTTGTTTCTTTTCTATTTATACTTAATATGTATTTTGAGTTTGAACAGAATGTCTTCCTTTTCGCAACTGTTTGTGGGGGAGTTTTTTTCTCCAGTCAATGATAATTGGACCTTTGAAGCCAAGTTGAAGGAATGAAAGGGACTTCACCTGTTTTTGTGACTTTGTTGCTTTTGTATCCCACCCTGGATTATTATAAGAACTATCTGTATGTTCATTGGAGTGGTGCGGTGACCTAGAGGGGGAGTTGTCGCCTCTAGGAGGCTGTGAGTTCGATCCTAGGTAGCGGCAGATATTTCTCTCCAGGCACAATGAGAATATATCTGCTGAAAAAAACTGCATTGGCAACAGGAAGGGCATCCGGCCATTAAACACTCTGCTAGTTCCATTCAGCTGGCCAGACTCCACCTTGCAAGGGATTATAGGTTTGTTAAAAGGAGATGATTACCTGTACGGTCCTTCTTTAGAACTTTTGAATAGATGCAGCTCTTCTGGGCATCAACTTTCAGAGGGTTGGTGGTTTGGTTTGTCAGAACGGCCAAAGTCAGTTGTTACCTTATGGAGGTGTAAGAAAAAGTGAGATTAAAACCACCCTATGCTATTTTTCTGTTTTCAGGGCTCTGAAACAAAAGTCAATGGAATGCAAGATGATAGAAGCTCCTATGAACCAAAAGGTAAAACTACCATGTGTACTTGAAGTAAGAGATCTTAATTTTTATTAGTTTAGCCACAGAAAGGGACCAGTTCTGTAAAACAGTGGCTCCCAACCTTTGGGACAACCAGGGACCGGTTTCATGGAGAGGGGTTTTTCCTCAGAGTATGGTTTCTCATGCTTCTTGCATCCCATGGATGGTGCTTTGCTCATTTGCACAGACCATTTTCTGTAATGCCATGAATCAGTTCCAATCCATGGACTGGAGGTTGGGGGCCTCTATTCTAAACAATAATAAATAAATAATTTGTATTAGCTGTTAATAAAAACACAAGTGGATTTAGAAATAAAAAAAGGCAGAGATGCATTCAAGTTGATACCAAGAGAGGAGGTTTTTAACCTGCTCTGAATGCCTTACAATCCCATTTTTTTAACTTGCTGGGCAGGGTGGATTAATGGCTTCTTCCAGAGGAATGGGTAAGGGGTTTCAAGCTTAAAAACCTCTTATCCTGGTCAGGTATATTTGTCTGTGTGTCTGATTGCAGCTTCTTTTTCTGTTGTTAGGCTTTTCTGGGAAAACAAGGAAAGAAAAACCTAACCTGTAACAAAGAGGTCCTCCAATCTTGGCAACTTTAAGACTTGTAGCTGCAAGTCTTAAAGTCTCATAGCTGGCTGAGGAATTCTGTGAGTAGAAGTCCACAAGTCTTAAAGTTGCCAAATTTGGGGACCCCTACTGTAACCTAACACTAGCATGGATTGTCAGCTAGAACTCTGTGTGAGGGTCAGAGAGCACAGTTCTGTTTCTTTTCAGTCCAGTTTACAGTATAATATGGGAGCAAAATTGTAGTCATCCAGGAGGGGTCTTTAAGAAGTAACCACCATGGCAGTTGCTGTCCTGCTTAGTGCTGCCCTGGGAAACCTCTTTAAACTCAGGTGAGCTCCTTTCCAAAGAATAAAATTTGAAAAGGGGTGAATTAAGAAGACCTGCCAATCCTCTGAGGAGCTCAAAACCCTGTGTACAGTTTCCTCATCAAATGGTTTAGGGATCCTTGGTGCTCTCTGAGCTTGGTTGTTTTCTTAACGATGTTTCATTGCCCAAAGTTGGCAACATCATCAATAATGACTCTACCACTGATGACATGGCCTAATTTGGGTAATGAAACAACTGCAAGAAAACAATCAAGCTCAGAGAACACCAAGGATTCCTCATTTCAACCCTGAACTACAATTGGTTTAGGCTGAGAATAGCATTGGGGTTAGGCAACTCTGCTACAGCAGAATTGGCATTCAGGCCTTCCCAGCTGCATGCCTAGTATATAGAGGCACTGTAGCTCAGTGGCTTAATGACACTGCTCTGACAGTTTGAGCCCTTGCACTGCAGGGAAGGGTGAGCTCCTGTCACCCGTCTCAGCTTCTATCCACCAAACAGTTTGAAAGCATGTTCTATGCAAGTAGATGGATAGGTACCACTTTGGTGGGGAGATGAGCTGGTGCTCTGTGCAGGCAGGCAGATTCCAGATGGCTCTGAACCTTCCCGGTTGTGGTGCCCACTTGTATAGCCGCTCCGGGAAGGGTTGGGGCCTTTGGTGATGCTGCAGGAAAAGCCACTTGTCTTTCTTTCTGGTGCGAAGCCAGCTCGCTCTCCTGTGGCACACCCTGGGAAGTGCACAAGCATGTCCCATAGCTGGGCTGGTACCTTGTCAAGCCAAACTATTACTCTGCAACAGCATTGTGGTTTCCTGGATACTGAAACAACACCAAACAACAACAATAATACCTTGGATATATTCAATAAAATTAGACCACACCACACTGACCTGTTTGTATCTCCGTATTTTTTTCCAAATAGACACAGAACCTATTTCTTTGAAAAACTTAAAAAGGCGATCCCAGTTTTTTGAACAAGGTAAAAGCAATCAGTATTCTCCCACCCACCCCCAAAGCTAACATTTCATGTAATTTCATGAAATCGTGCCTCCCCTGCCTTCTCTTAATCAGCCCTGTGGTGTTGGGTTCTATCATGCCAACTTTCTTAATCTCTTTCCATTCTTTTCTTTTGTAGCATCAAGTCCCTTTTACAATTCACAGGTGTATCTCTGTGGTAATGGGATTTGTGTGTTCCTTTTTTCCCTCAAACCTTTTTTCCCTCTTGTGATAAGTTCAAATCCTGTTCGTAGCGAGCACCAAATGTAGTACAGCAGATTTTTGTTTGATTTGCAAGCTTTTCTCCTACGTGCTGAAATTTGGCAAATCTGTGCTTTGTAAAATGACCAGTCTGAAACAAATGATCAAATATTAAAGTCACATTTATTATTACAATTGGTGTATCGGTATGGAATAGCAAGCTAAGGAATAGATGCCTCATCTCCATGAGGCAATTTTAATCCTTCAAAAGCTAAAGGGAGTGTTTTGGGCCAGGAATCCTATATGTGAGATCTTGAAAGCTTCTAGGAGTGTGTTTTGCATGTCACACATCACCATTTTCACCCTCACTTCAGAAACGTGTGCTTGTTTTATTTGTTATACATGGAATGTTTTGAAGTGATGAAAACAGTGTTTTCACTGATGTTCGTATTATGTATTATGCAGGGTCTTTTTCTTTTTCCAGTATTATTTTACCATTGTCTCAGTTTCTTCAGAATAATGCTTCCATACAAAAGATGAAAGGCCTCTCTTAATCATAATCATATCTTGCCCTTAGCATCTCTCGCAGGCGCTCTTTTATGGCAAGGCTTTGTGCCCGAGCTGACAAGATATTCAGAAATGCAGGCCAAACTTCTCTAAATGCAAAAGATGACTTTTTTTAAAAAAAAAGGAAAGGAAATGAAAGGGAAGGAAAAGAAAGGAGAGGAGAGGAGAGGAGAGAAGGAGAAGAAAGGAAAAGAAAGAAGGAAAGGAAAGGAGAGGGGAGTGGAGGGGAAAGGAGAGGAGAGGAAAGGAAAAAAGGAAAGGAAAGGAAAGGAAAGGAAAGGAAAGGAAAGGAAAGGAAGCAGCTAGAAAGCTGCAACTTGAATTCTTTGTGCTTTTTGGAACAACCTTTTCCCCAGTACCAGGTTTTTGCATAAGGAATGTGTACTGTTTGGAACTCTGTTTTTAATTTGTTTTTTCTGGGGCAGCTGAACATCTTGCATTAAAAGTGATTTTTGGCTTTTGTCCCACACTTAAAAGAGCAAAAAAAAATTTCTCTCAGGAAAATTAATTTCTCACTCACCACCCGAAAAGAGAAAAATTTGCCCAACTGACAAAGAAAAAACACTGAAATATCCTTGTTCTCTTTGCTGCTTGAACTGTTGCTGGATAGCTAATTTAATTTCATGGGGAACTCAGGTCCAATAGCAATTATTCATTCATTGCAATACTTGGAAAATTTAGGAATTTGTCCATGCATAAAGCTAGTGCAGGAAGATTTACTGATTTTTATCTTGGTCTTTCATTTTTTATATATCTGCGCTCTTGGAAGCATTATACTGAAGAGTGGGCTCGCATCACATCACTAAGCCCTAGCAGCAGGATCACCTAAAAGTTAAAATATAACCCGAATGTAGTCAGTGGTGAAGCAATTGTGGAAAAGCAAAGATGGATGCCAACACTGTTTCTCAAAATGTCTGGCAGGGGAAGGAAGGTTTGGCCTAGGCTAGTGAGGGAGGAAGTGGGGAGATGAAGGCTGACACCGCAGGAGGTGGCAAGAGGAAGTCTGTGCAAGAGAGCCAGGGGTGGGCTTCAACAATTTTAGCAAAGGATTCTCTGCCCGGTTGGTGGGTGGCCGTGGTGACCGTGGCCTACTCGGCCTCCTGCACCACGGCCGGGGGGGGGGCATTTTGGGGGTGGGCTTCAAATATTTTAGCAAATAGTTCTCTGCCTGGTTGCTGGGTGGGCATGGCCATGGTGGGCATGGTCTAGTCGGCCTCCTGCTCCACAACTGGGGGGGGCATTTTTGCCCTCCCCGGGCTCCGGAGGCTCTCTGGAAGCAAAAAAGCGGGCCTATTTCCGGTCTCCCTGAACTTCCAGGATGAAAGTTTCTCGCCCTCTCCGAGCCTCCATGCATGCCCTGCACTTACCTGGCATCCAAACAGGCCGCGTGGGGACTCCTGGGAGGGGTGGCGAGGGGTGGATGGGGCCAGCCAGGACTAGGATTTGAGGGTTATCTGAGCTGCACAGAATCTTAGCTAGGGGATCTCCTTAACCCCCAGCAACCCACCCCTGAGGAGTACCATAGAATATAGTGCCACAAGGTAGTTTGGGAGGGCCTGAATCTGGAACAAGAGGACTAGATATACTATCCATTCTGGAATTTATTTATTTTTTTTTAAAAAAAAGGATTTCAAATGAGCAATTCTTGAAGTTTGTGGCTCTTCAGGGCTGGGATTTTTGCACGAGACAACTCATGTGAAAGGGATACGACAAGAATCAGCTGGAACACCGGGACTGAATTCCATTTCTGTCTCATGTGAATGTTTTTGGATAAACTCTGTTCACCTTGAACTTTCCCTCAGTAACGGTGATTTCAAAAATAAGTGCGCTTTGGTCGCCTTCCTCAAAAATTGCACCACATTCTAGATGTCGCCTCACCAGCCTGCCAAGGCTGTTGTGTGATGTGTTTTGTTTTCGAAAGCCATACATGTTTGATTGGTTGGGGTTTGGGATATCATTTTGCAAACAAGAGATGGTTGGAAATGATACAGGAATGTGAATTCCCTGACAAAACAGTATTCTAGCATTCTTGGAAATCTTCTTAAAACTGTGTTCTGAGACTTGATTTTTGATGTTCTGGCACAATAAATCAAGGAGCATACCACCAATACTTTATTGTTGTCTATGTATTGATTAGAAAAAAGTGCAATTCATGGTGTAAATATGAAACCAATACAGGTAGTCCTTGACTTAAGACCACAATTTGAGCCTAAAATTTCTGTTGGTAAGCGAGAGAGTTGTTAAGTGGATTTTGCCCCGTTTTACCACTTGTTTTGTCACAACTTTTAAAATAATCACTGAGGTTGTTAAGTTAGTCACATGGTTGTTGAGTGAATCTGGCTGTTCTATCAGAAGATCGCAAAAAGTGATCACATGACACAGGGACACTGCAACCGTCATAAATATGAGTCTGTGGCCAAGCATCTGAATTTTAATCATGTGACCATGGGGCTAGAGCAACATATAACAGATAATCAGAGTTGGAAGGGACCTTGTAGGGCATCTAGTCCAAATCCCCCACCCAAGCAGGAAACCCTACACCATTTCTGACAAGTGGTAGTCGAATCTCTCAACAGTTGTAAGGGTGGAAAAGCAGTCATAAATCATTTTTTTTAGCGCTGTTGTAACTTTGAATGGTCACTAAGTCGTCGACTACCTGTATAAGGCTTTTCCTTTCTATGAGCTTAAGAACTGTTTGCCTGTTGGAAGATGGGTTCTTGGTCCAAAAAAGGGGTGGTTCCAGGGCAACCTTTTGATTTGGGCTGAAATGGTTTCTTCAAGATAAGAGTAACAAAGATTTTTTTTCCTCCTCCTCCTCTTTCCTTTTCATCACCCAGGAGGCCAGGAACCAGCAATACTTGATGTAAGTAATACATCATCATCATTATCATTGTTGTTGTATTAATTGTTGTTGTCACTATTATTATTATCATCATCATCATTAACAATCAGTCAACCAGATGATTAGGTTAGGCCTAGACTACTAGAAGACTTTCAAAGTGCCTTCCAGTTCTATTTATTGCCCTGAAAAGGGCTCAGCACCCATTTTTCCTATCAGAAAGTGATCTTCTTATTGCAAACCATCTGCGGAGAACCCTCTGCTCACCTTTTGTTTCATGTTGCAGCTCCCTGTCCCACCCATTGTGGCTTCCAGCCGTTGGACTTGGGATCAAGAAGAAGAAAGGAAAAGGCAAGAGAAATGGCAAGCGGAGCAGGAGCGCTTACTCCAGGTCTGGATGAAACTGTGTGGTTGCCCTTCCTGCTAGAGCTAGAGCAGAACATCCTGACTAAAGCAAGTCTGGCATGCTGACCCTCACTCAGGGCCTCTAGGTGAAGCACTTGAGGAAACAAACCCTGCCCCAACACGCTACCTACAGGTAGACACTGGCAGGGCGATTCTATCCAGGTCCATTTGGCTCCCCATCCAGCAGCTAGCAATGGATCTTTGCCCATATAAAGCTGGGGATGGTTTGGTGGCTGAGTCTCCTTCATAGATCTTGGAGATCCACCTAGAGGAAAGAACCAATAAAGGAGAATATTTATCGCTTAGGGTTGAAACAAAGCATTCTTGGTGCTCTGAGCTTGGTGGTTTTCCATTTAAAAAAAAAACACTTAATGATGCAAGATGATAAAATGGAAAAGAAAACTCCAAATAAGAAGAGGTAGGTAGGTA
>BLBF01000073.1:15566335-15584430 GCA_015471245.1 Laticauda colubrina
AGATAGATAAAGGTGGGAGGGACCGTAGAAAAAAATAATAAAGATGTCCTACAATGAGGTATCTGGAGAATAATTAGATGACCTCCAAGGTCCCTTCCAACTCTGTTATTCTATGTAAAAGTTATCTTCTGTGTAAGAGCTGTTCCTGAAAAAATGTTGCAACATGGATGTGGTTTGCTTCTGGGGTGGTCGCACAACTTGTTTAGCGTGCATGCAAAGGGCTTGTGATAGGTGATAGATGATTTTCCAGGCCATTGTCATTTCCTTTGGATGCAGCAAGAGCCCAGGAGATCAAAATGCCTGCAGGCAGTGACTTCTATCTCATCAAAGTCTGTTTAATTTCCTTGCATTCCCATCCATTCCTAGGTCCAATCCTTTGCATGGTGCAAAAGGGAACAGCTTGGTGGGTGTGTCGGCAGGGGAAATATCCTGTTTCCTGCGGTTTCTTTTTGCATTCGTACTAAGACTTTGCCTTGATTTGCTTCTCCCCATCAGGAGCAGTACAAGCATGAGCAAGAGAGGCTTAAGGAAGAGTGGCTGAAGGCCCAGCAGGAGGCAGAGAAGGACATCTCCAGTTACTTAAAGGAGGTCAGTTCTCAGCCTTTTTGTGGTTTGACCTCTCTGGCAGAAATTTGCTCTTGAGCTTGTGAAGGCCGTTCCTAAAACAATACATCTGGAAAAACAGAAGCTCAGGCCGTTCTTGTGGCTTTGTTGAGAAAAAGCTGAATATAGAGAAAGCATAAACCTCACACACACACAAAAACAAAACTCTGCAAGGTGTTTTGGTAGCCCAGAGAACGGTGTACCTGGACAGGTAGAGCACAAACCCAGCAAGAAGACTCTTTGCCTTTCGTTAGGTGTCCATAAAAAAAAAAAAAAATCAGGAATGAGCTGCCAAAGTCTAGGAATTGTTCTCAGGCACCACAGAGTTGAAAATTAAAATTCGGAGAACGTCTGTTCTAACAATGATAGCAGTGTTCCAATATTTGAGAGGTTGCCACAGAGAAGAGGTGGACAACCTGTTTTCCAAAGGGCCGGAAGGCAGGAGAAAAATGGAGAGAAGAGAAGAGAAAGGGAGAAGCAACCTAAAACTCAGGAGAAATTTTCTGACAGTGAGAACAATTAATCAGTGGAAGGACTTGCCTCCAAAAGTTGTAGGTGCTCTTAACAGTGGAGGTTTTTAAGAAGGGATTGGACCACCATTTGTCTGAAATGGTATAAGCCAGTGGTGGCTGACCTTTTTGGACTCCTGTGCCAAAAATTGTACATGCGCTGGCATGCTCGTGCATGCATGCCAGCACCCAGAAAGCAATGCGTGCCTCCCCATGCCCCTACACATGTGTGCGCAATCCCCACCCTCCCACTCCTCCACCCCCTTACCTGCATTGCGCCTCTCAGCTGATTTTCAGTCAGTTTGAGGCCTTTTTTGGCCTCCCAGAGGCTTGAGGAAGGCTTCTGCCGGCATCTGCAGGCTTTGCAGGCCGAAAACTAGCTCTGTTTCATCACTTCCGTTATTGTCAGAAAAACAGGAAGTGACAAAACAGGCCTATTTTTTGGCCTGCAAAGGCTGCAGAGGCTTTCTTCAAGCCTTTGGGAGGCCAAAAAAGGCTTCAAACTGGTCGAAAATCAGCTGGGAGGTGTGCGCATGCACAGTGAGGTAAGTTTTCCTGCAGCTCACATGTCGGCACAAATGGCTCTGCATGCCACCTATGGCATGTGTGTCATAGGTTCGTCATCACAGGTTTCTGCCTGAGCAGGAGGGGGTTAGACTAGAAGACCTCCAGGTTCCCTTCCAATTTGTTATTGTGTTATTCTGCTATGGTCTATAATCTTCACATGCGTGTGTTACAAATAGCCACCAAGAGTACGCAAACAGGAATTGATAAACACCCACCTTTCTTTCCTTGGAATTTCTGCCAACAACTAGAGTGCCAAATGAATTATAAAAACCAACCAAACTACAAAGGTCCATACAGAGCTTAAAGGATTAATCTGAACAGAACAAACAACTTTGCTTTCTATGAAGGTTTCTTCTTTGGAGGGGCAATCACCTCCAAGCCTTACTCCCGAGTTGCCCCTTTTGTCTCAGCTGCTCTTGCCTTCTAGCAGCTCTGCACATATGCACACTGGGAACAGGCTCCCCTTGTTCCTCTGCCTCGCTGCTGCCAGACTCCGAAGGCTCCAGAGTCAGCACCCCACTCCCAGGTGGTCCTGGCCCCATCTCTGCATCAGACACAGGACCCTTGTCTGAGTCCTCTCCGGACTCCCGGACTGGTCCCCATTCTTCCCCACTGTCCAATTCTGCTGCTGTCTGAATCGGCTGCTGGCAAACCACAACACTAGAGACTTGGATGATCTGAAGTGACATAATCAACTCCAAAGACAGGCGGCATATCTTTTGCTTGATTTATTTTTTTAATCCACTGATCCAAACTTCTGTTACTACCTGAAATATCTTTCCAATGAAAGACATATCATGGGTAACTCAATTCATAGCAAAAAAAAAACATACCTAACTTTCACAGAAGCCTGTGGGTGAAGGTTGGTTCTCCAAGCTTGTGGGTTGGTTTTCCAAACAATTTGTTACCAGGTAACATCTTCAACGGAGTTTAGGTCAGTATTGGTGTTCTGTGTATTAGGGCTTCAGGTGTGGGTGTGTTTTATGATGGGCCAAGTGTGAATCATCAGTGAGAGTCTTGTGATAGGTGATGTCATGGGGAGGTTACATCAGGTAAAGGCCATTGGGAGGCAAAGTGCTGGTTGTGGGGGTTGTGTAGGTTGATTGAGGGTCATTGTTGTCTCTGGTTGGCTGTGTGGTTGATTTGGATTGCGAAGGGTGCATAGCAAAGGTGGTATTCAGCAGGTTCTGACCTGTTCTGGAGAACCAGTAGCGCAAATTTTGAGTAATTCAGAGAATTGGCAAATACAACCTCTGACTGGCCCCGCCCCCATCTATTCTCTGCCTCCCGAGTCCCAGCTGATTGGCTGGGTCTTCTTTTGTTGCCCTGCACAGGAGAATGGAGCTGGAAAGCAGGTTAGTGGGGTAGGGAGGGAATGGGGATTTTGCAGCATCCTTCCCCTACCATGGCCACCAAGCCACACCACACCCACCAAGCCACGCCCACAGAACTGGTAGTAAAAATTTTTTGAATCCCATCACTGTGTAGGGTGGTTGTAGGTTAATGTGTCTCTTGATGGAATTACTTGTGGAGTGCCAGGCTTCGATGAACTCATGAGCGTGTCGGGTGGCAGCATGGCCAATGATTTTTGTGTTGTTCCAATCAAACTGATGCCATTTGGTGGCAGTATGGGTAGAGAGTAAGGAGTTGAGATTGTGGCATGTGAATGCCAGCCATTATTTGTAGAGCTTGTTTTTTTTTTAATTGACATGATGTTTATCCCATGTATACTGACACTGACATCCACTAAACTCCACTGAAGGTGTTACCTAGTTTGGTAATGAAGTGTTCAGAAACCAACCCACAAGCTCGGAGAACGAGCCTTCATCATCATCCTACACCTGATTTTATTCACCATTATTTCTCTTCTGTGTTTAACTTCTGCAAAACTTGCATTTTTTTCCAGGAACAGATTAACCTGACATCCTCTGCCATGACTGGGAATATACAAGAGGCCTCAACTTCTTTGTGGGAAAGAAATGGAAGTAATAGGACTGCTTATCTTAGTTCTGAAAGAAATTGGGAAGAGGAAAGCAAACCAGAAAATCAGGGGAAAGATAGTGAGCTAGCGAGAAGCAGCTTACAACAAGGAGTGTTACAGGTGGAGCAAAAAAGAAAGTTACAAGAAACAGAAAATGGAAAGGAGTGGAATGGACGAGACACAGTGTACTATGCAAAAGAACCAAGTTATCCAGAAGAAGTGCCTCAAAAACCACAGGTAGATCCTGTCAAGGAATCAAGGCGTTGGGAAGGAACATCTCAAAATCTTCTGATGGACCCAATTAGAGAACCAAAACATGGTGAAGAAACATCTCAGAATCTGCTTTTTGAACCCATCAAAGAACCAGGGTATCAGGAAGAGACATCGCAAAAGTTAATGCTGGAACAACTCAAGGAACCAAGTTTTTGGGATGAAGTATCTCACAAAAGTCACATAGAAATAACCAAGGATTTAAAATACCAGGAACAAACATCTCCAAACCTGTTGATGGAACCTATCAAGGAACCAAGGTATCAGGAAGAAGCATCTCGGGACCTGCTGATGGAACCAATCAAGGAACCAAGGTATCGGGAAGAAGCATCTCGGGATCTGCTGATGGAACCAATCAAGGAACCAAGGTATCGGGAAGAAGCATCTCGGGATCTGCTGATGGAACCAATCAAGGAACCAAGATACCGGGAAGAAGCAACTCAAAATCTTCTGATGGAACCAATCAAGGAACCAAGGTATCGGGAAGAAGCATCTTGGGACCTGCTGATGGAACCAATCAAGGAACCAAGATACCGGGAAGAAGCAACTCAAAATCTTCTGATGGAACCAATCAAGGAACCAAGATATTGGGAAGAAGCATCTCAAAAGCTGCTGGTGGATCCAATCAAGGAGGCTTTAGTGCAAAGACTTCAGTATCAAAGGTTTGCATTATTCTATTTTATAATTGTAGATTGAAGATTTAGGGAAGAAATTGTGGAAATTCTATAAAAGCTGGATTATTAATACATGTGACATAAAACCACTGGTGTCCAAAATGAGCCTGGGTCTGTGGTGAGACTTGTGCTGTATTCTCTTAGCTCCCACATCTAATCAAATAGATGTGATTTTTTTCCCCTCTAGTTCCCAATATTTCTGGATGGAGGCTTTGTCCCAGTGTGCAGTGTGAATGTTCCTTAGTAAAACTGAGGAAAGGGCTTGTCAGGATGCCCACATCCAGGAAGTGTTCCTTCCTCAGATTCCTTAAGAATACTCACTGCCCCTAAAATCATGATGTGATGAGAAATGGGTCTTTCTGGGCCATTTTTCTTCACAGGCTTCTATCCATAGCTATCTTTGGTCCTACTTTGGAGGCATTTTGTTCTTCAATGCCTATATATTTTGATGCTGCTTTGTTACCTACCTCATTCGAAAGCCTTCATATCAATCGTATTCCGTGAACATCTTAAGATAATCTCAACACTCTCTACAGGTCACGATCTAACTACAAAAGGTAGCTTGCGAGTAAAACACTAGTTGCCAAACTTTAGCAGTTATGTGGGACTGAGGCTTGATAGTTAAAATTGATGTGGGCAATTCAAGTCAACTATTTGCTATATTTTCGTGTACAGATCTGTATTTCTAATTCAGATGCTTGTCAAGACTAGTTATGGAACTTGGGATCTGGAGAACTATATACATTATTAGTTAGATGATAAAAAATGAGGGCCAGTCATAGCCTATGCAATCTCGATCCTCTGGTGATTGTACAGATGGCTCCCATCAGCCAAGACAGGGGTCTTCAAACTTGACAGCTTTAAGACTTCTGGACTTCAACTCCCAGAATCCCTCTTCCAGGCATGTTAGCTCAGGAATTCTGGGAGTTGAAGTCCACAAGTCTTAAACTTGCCAAGTTTGAAGACCCTTGAGCCAAGGAATGACAGCTGGCAGAAGCCAGGAGATACACCTTCTTTGTCATAATCCCTGTCCTTAGAAAATTCTCTCTTCAGAAATTAGGATGGCCCCAACATCCTTGAAGATCCATGTGGCTGGGCCTGAAGACTCTGGTGTGTGAAGGGCCTGATTTCCTGGTTATGGTTATGATTTTATAACTGTTCACCACCCAATTATTGGTTTGAGATGGGCAGCCATAGGAGATGGATGGATGGATGGATAGATGGACAGAAGCTCTTGGGTTTTACCCCAGCTAACTCTTCTTTATGGTCTCTTTATTCCAGACACTATGAATCACCAAGACTCTCAAATGAGCAAGGAAAGCACTTCAATATCGACAGGTAAAAGATAATGAATTTTTACAAAGGGTGCTGTTTGGAAATTTAAAAGAAAATGCTGCTTCCTGGTCTTTCCCTTCTAGAAAATGAATCACTATCAAGTGACTCCATTTATTTTTAGTTACACCATTTCCTAACTATGTCCCTACCAGTAGTGGGATTCCAAAAATTTTACTACCGGTTCTGTGGGCATGGTTTGGTGGGTGTGGCAGGGAAAGGATACTGCCAAATCCCCATTCCCTCCCCACCTCACTAACCTGCTTTCCAGCTCTGTTCTCCTGTGCAGGGCAACAAAAGAAGATCCAACTGATCAGCTAGGGCTCAGGAGGCAGAGAATAGATGGGAGCGGGGCCAGTCAGAGGTGGTATTTGCCCAATTCTCCAAATTACTCAAAATTTCCACTACCGATTCTCCAGAACTGATCAGAACCTGCTGAATTGGTCCCTACATGCTGGACTCATGGTTTGATCCAGGGCAGGAACAAACCAGGACAACCAAATGCTATCCAACCTCTTTGAATTTCCATCAGTGTTATCTAGCATAGGCATCAGTGTTACAGATATGGTGTTCCCCCATGTTTGGAAGGTGCTGGAATGGTTCCTTCTGCTTTAAACTCTCTGGGCCATTCGTCTCAAGGTTCTGCTCTTTAGCCTGGGACCCCCCTGCCCACCAGGTGTAGCTGAACCTGGCTGGTGATGAGCAATATGTGATGAGTAATCTGGAATGAGCCCATCAAGGATCTCTGTGGCCACTTCAATGCTGACATCTACTGACGTTGCATTAGTGTGTGGTGTGGCTTAGATTTGTGTGCTTCATTTGCAGGCACTAAAGATGCAGAAATACCTTTTAATTAAAGCCTGGATATTCAGCAGAGAAAATGCCATTCTAGTTTCATGCCTCAGAATAGATTTTCCTCCTGGAACATATTTTGTCTGTCTGTCTGTCTGTCTGTCTGTCTGTCTGTCTGTCTGTCTGTCTGTCTGTCTGTCTGTCTGTCTGTCTGTCTGTCTGTCTGTCTGTCTGTCTATCTATCTATCTATCTATATGTTCCAGGAGGAATATGTTCTATCTATCTATCAATATGTTCTAGGAGGGCTTCTGTGTTGAGTTCGTGTGTGTGTGTGTGTGTGTGTGTGTGTATGTGCTGTTCAGCTTCCTTCGGGTATTATCCCACGTCACTGTAGTGCTTTTAAAGTTGTAGCAACGTTTCAGCAGAATCTCATCTGCCATCTTCAGGCTTCTGTATAGAGTTTGTATGTACAAACTTTTATAGAGTTTATACAAACTCTATACAGAAGCCTGAAGATGGCAGATGAGATTCTGCTGAAACGTTGCTACAACTTTAAGAACACTACAATGACGTGGGATAATACCCGAAGGAAGCTGAACAGCACACATGTAAGTACCCGCGAAAGCCTAAACACACACACACACACACACACACATATATATACATATTTGTTTTCTTAGGCTTTCGCGGGTACTTACATGTGTGCTGTTTAGCTTCCTTCAGGTATTATCCCACGTCATTGTAGTTCTGTTAAAGTTGTAGCAACGTTTCAGCAGAATCTCATCTGCCATCCTCAGGCTTCTGTATAGAGTTAGTTCCTGGTTTCAAATTTGAGGCTGGTCTATTCTGATTGGCTGGGAGCCTGGATCTGTGTTCATTGGACTTGGAGTTTGATTGATTGGTGTTTCTGGTTTCTTCTGTCTGTTTTGTGGCTTTGATTGGCTGGCAACAGTCTGTTCTTGTGTTGGAGGCTTTCAGTGCAGCTTGGCTCCGTGTGAAGGGATGGCTGCTCTTCATTAGCAAGCTGGGTTTCACCTGGGTGCCTGGTGGGGGGGTGTTTGGGTTGGAGCTATCCTTCTGATAGTTTTAAATCTGAGGCTAGCCTACTGCTGTACCAGGATGGTTTTTTTCTTCATCCTGATTGGTTGGGAGTCTTGGTCTGTGTTTCTTGGTCTTGGAGTTTGTTTGATTGGTGTTTCTGATTCTGATGAGATTCTGCCGAAATGTTGCTCCAACTTTAACAGAACTACAATGATGTGGGATAATACCCGAAGGAAGCTAAACAGCACATATATACATATATATACATATAAAGTGATATATGTATGTTTTTATATATGTACATATATGTACAAATATATATATATATATTTTCAACATCTGCAACAGATTAGAAGAAACAGTTGGCAGCTTATGTGTAAGACCCAGACAGAACCTTGAGATTCTTAGAACAGGCAAAACCACATGTTATCTATTCTTGGGAGCTCTTGAGTAAATACTGAAGTTATATCTTAAAAATTCCTATGAGAAGTCATATTTTCTGCCATATTTTCTTTATTACTTCCCATTTTTCTGGGACTTCTTTGGTATCTTTAGAAATAATCCCTGAATCACCAAAGTTTTTCAGCACCCATTCTGTGTCCGGAAATGGTTATGTCTATTTCAAGTAATATGATATGTCATTCTGTGAAGAAGCTCTTTTACATAATTTCTCCATTTTCCCACCCAGAAATAAATCCAGATCAACTACTGATTTAGACAATCCTCAGACCAGTGGTAAGTGCTCTCATGGAAAGAGGGGGAAAACAGGTAGAGAGCCAGGAAGGATGAACTTGTAAATATAGGAAGTCCTGTACTTAACAATTGTTCAAAGTTTCAACAGCACTCAAAAAAGCGACTTAAGATCATTTTCCACACTTAACAACTGTTGCAGCATCCCCATTGTCATGTGATCAACTGTTTGGCAATTGGTTCATATTTATGATGGTTGTACTATCCTGGGAGTCATGTGATCACCTTTTGTGACCTTCCAACAAACAAATTCAATGGGGAAGTCAGATTCACTTAACAACCATCCTACTAATCGTAATAGCAATAATACTTAGACTTATATACCACTTCACATTGCTTTACAGCCCTCTCTAAGCAGTTTACAGAGACAGCTTATTGCCCCCAACAATCTGGGTTCTCATTTTATCGATCTTGGAAGGCTGTGTTAACCTTGAACCAGTGAGAATTGAACTGCCAACTTGGAGGCAGCCAGAAGTCAGCAGAAGTAGGCTGCAGTACTGCACTCTAACTACTACACCACCGTGGCTCACTAACTTAGCAGCTGCAGTGATTCACAACAACTGGGGCAAGAAACATCGTAACATGGGGCAAAATTCACTTAACAAATGTCCCACTTAAGCACCATAAATTTTGGGCTCCATTGTGGTCATATGTTGAGGACTTACCTCTAAGATATAACTTCATGGATCCATGACTATAAACGAGGGTTAGGATTATCTCTGCCCTTGTTCTGTTGAGAGTTTTGCAGCGATAATTCAGCGCCAGAAAAATAAACACAGATGGCTGATGCTTCATTTAACATCTTTATAAACATAATAAGTAGATTTTACAAACCAGTTGTAGATTTCTCCAACATGGAGCAAACTCAATCAGAATCACGTTGCAAGTTCAGAGCAGAGTTCCAGTCTTCAGCAAGCAAGCAAGTTAGTTTCATCTTCACTAGACAAACTCAGAGTTTCAACATATAGCTGCAGAATTGCTGAGCTTAATATAGCTCCACGCCTAGGCTACTTTTAGTTTCAGTTTCCAGCCTAGGCTACTTCTAGTTTCAGTTTCTAAAACAGTCCTCATTGGCTGACTTAGTTGCTATGCCTATTCATTGGCTGACCTTGTTACCAAGCTCTATTCCAGTTCATGAATATACTGACAGGCTCGTTTCAGCATCAAAGTATATAATATCCTTTGTTTCAGATTAGGTCTTGTTTGGTTCTTAATACCAAATTGTTAGGAACCAAACAAAGGGATTTGATCCTGGACCAATCAAAGATAATTATAGGAATGATTTTTGGTAAATAAGAAACCGTGTAAACCAGGGGTGTCAAGCTCAAGGCCTGGGACTATCAAAGGATCAGCCCATGGTGCCTCTGGGAGCTAAAACAGGGTGCCTGCAGCCCCACCTCATTTTCACCCTCCATGACCTCCTGCAGCACTCTGCCACCCAAAACCAGACCTAAACTGGGTTCAAGACAGGCCAAAAAATGAACCAAAAATGCCCAAATACCGGGCTGAAAAATGAGGCAAAACCAGGTCAAAAAAGGGCCAAAAACGGGCCATGTAGCACGTTTTCGGCCGGCAGTGTTTCAAGAGGCCATGGGGTACAGAAACTAGGTGCAGGGGGGGCTGTGCGCAGACACACACCCCCCGCAACCTGTTTTGGCTGGCAGGGTGCTGCAGGAAGCACCCGTCCCGCCCCACCCCCACCTCCACTGCCGGCCCACAGAGGAGAACCAAAATGCTGATCCGGCCCTCAAAAAAGTCCAGTTTGACAACCCTGGTGTAGATTTTCTATGAGTAAATCACAATAACAGAGTGCTTTGAACTTTAACTTCCTGGTTGTACAACCTTTTTTTTTTTTTTCTTTCACACTATATATGCAGGGGTGGGCTTCAAAAATTTTAGCAAGGGGTTCTCTGCCCGGTCGCTGGGTGGGCGTAGCCAGGGTGGGCATGACCTCTTCGGCCTCCTGCACCATGGTGGGAGAACGTTTTTGCCCTCCCTGAGCTTCGGAAGCTTTTCCGCCAGCTTACAGGAAGGCGAAAAAGGCCTCCCCGGCTCCGGAGGCTCTCTGGAAGTTGGAAACGGGCCCATTGCCGGCCTTCCTGAACTTCCGTGAGGTCCATTGTTTGCCCTCTTGAGCCTCTGTGCGTGCCCTGCACTTAACCTGCATCCAAAATGCGCCACGTGGGGACACCTGGGAGGAGAGGGGTGGGCAGGGAGGGCCAGCCAGGAGTGGGATTTGGGGGTTCTCTGAACTGCACAGAATCTTAGCTAGGGGCTCTCCTGAACCCCTGCAAACCCCCAGCAGCCCCACCCCTCTGGATATATAAATGTATGACAGGTCAGTCGGGTTGCAGTTAGGTGTCCAAGCTTATAAATTTTGAACCAGCTTTGCAATGGGGGAAGCTATTACTGTTGCAGTCGATTTGTCCATGTTCAACTGGGGGCAAAATATATGGCTTTGTCTTTTTTTAAAAAAATTACATTTTGTTCAGGTTATTGCCTTGCTTTCCTTTCTCGATGTTAAACCTTTTTTTCTTTTCTTTTGTATTTTCATCTTCTGAACAAACCCCCCCAAAAAAATCAAATTAGGGCTGAAGAAGAAGTTTTCTGAGCAATCTTGGAATACCACCAGCTCACTGAAAAGGTCTCAAAAGGAACAGGGCTTGTCAGCTGCTGAGCTGGAAAGGCAGCAGATCCTTCAGGAAATGAAGAAAAGGACCTCTCTGCATACAGACAGCAGCTGGATCCGACAACGTAACTCCAGCGTTCACAAAGACCCTTTTAGCCTGACCGGCACTAGAATGAGGAGGTAATGGAGCCCACCGGGAACAGCCCTACTGCGATTGAGCATGCCTAACGTTGATCTCCCCCTCTGACCCATGGATGAAGGGAATCTGTCTCTGGATATTCACAGTCATCCAGGTCAAAGGTGTTTTTCTCTCTCTCTCTCTCTTTTTTTCTCCAAAAGACAACTGGACTTCCTTGTTTTTTCCTTGAAGACTTTTCACTTCTCACCCAAGAAGCTTCTTAGGTTCTGACTGAACTGTGGGGAATGGAAGGATTTATATTCTTTGCACTTATCTGGTCCAGTGATGGGATTCAATTTTTTTTTACCACCGGTTCTGTGGGCATGGCTTGGTGGGCATGGCAGGGGAGGGATACTGTAAAATCTCCATTCCCTCCCTATTCCTGCAGGAAGGTTACTGCAAAATCCCCATTCCCTCCCCACTCCACTAACCTGCTTTCCAGCTCCATTCTCCTGTGCAGAGCAACAAAAGGAGACCCAGCTAATCAGCTGGGTCTCGGGAGGCAGAGAATAGATGGGGGCCAGACAGAGGTTATATTTGCTGGTTCTTAGAACTACTCAAAATTTGTGGTTCTCCAAAACTGGTCAGAACCTGCTGAATACTCCCTCTGATCTGGTCGTTATAACGCTCAGAAGATCAGTTGTTAGTTCTCTGAGACTAGTGGCCACTTGGGAGTTTATCAGTATCCTCAGAGTCACCTAGTCAGAGTGGCTAACAGAAGTGACCGCCGAAAGGACCGTGTTGCTGGCAGGAGATATGTGGTGTCGTATTCACCTGGTGCTAACAACCAGATGACTTCAAAGAATGTAACTCCTTCTACTCTCCACCATTCAGTCAGAACTGAAGCAGCTTCTTGGATGAGAAGCGAAACGTTTTCAAGGATCAAATCAAGAAAGTCCAGCTGCCTTTTGGAAAAGTGCCTTTGGGAAAGAAGAGATCCAATTTCATTCTTTCTTTAAATTTCCCCCTTTTCATTTGCATTTTCCCCTGGCATAAGCTGCTTTGGCAAGGGCCTTCTCAATTATATCCGAGCCGTCCTTTGGTTTCTTTGTGAGTACATATTCAGGATCAATCCTTCTGTCAGTGTGTGATATTCAGCATCTTCTCCTATGTTGATTTTCTGCACCTTGTCATTATATTAGCACCAGTGACTCAATTACATTTGTTGAAATCTCACCACAATTGTCCCAGAGATGCTTTTTCCAAGAGCCAGTTTGATTTTCTTGTTTTTTTTCTTTGAAGATGTTTTGCTTCTCATCCAAAAAGCTTCTTCAGTTCTGACTGAAAGGTGGGGAATGGAAGGATTTATATTCTTTCAAGACTTAGCCTTCGCCATAGATTCAGAATAACTTTATTGTCATTTTAAATGTACACTAATTGGCATACATTAAAATGAATATGCATTGCATACAGGTCTCAAAGGGTTACCACATCCAAAATACACTACATAAACATGACTACATACATACATACATAATTATGAGCACAGTAGTTAGAGTGCAGGCTGCTTCTGTTAACTGCTGGCTACCTACACTCTGGCAGTTCAAATCTCACCAGACTTAATATTGACTCAGCCTTCCATCCTTCCAAGGTGGGTAAAATGAGGACCCAAATTGTTGGAGGCCATATTCTGACTCCACAAACTACTTAGAAGGGGCTGTAAAGCACTGTAAAGTGGTATATAAGTCTAAGTGCTATTGCTATAATTACGCATATACTCACATACATTATGTGACACAGAGAAACAACACAGTCTAGTTTGAATGGTGAGAGAAACAAATCTTGCGAGTTTACCAGACAGATGACACAGGGAACAAAGCTATTACAGAATCTGGTAGTCCTGCTAGAAATACTTGGAAACCTCCTCTCAAAAGGAAGCAACAGAACCAGGTCGTAAAGTGAGTGTGCTGCAGGGTCTCTAACAAGGCTTTGAGCTCTAAGCACATAATGCTTAAAAGCAGTATCCTGAATACCAGGAAGCGAGCTTCCTGTGATCTTCTCGTCTGCCCTTACCACTCTCTGTATGGACTTTCTATCTGAGGCACTGCTGCCACCGAACCAGTGATGTAGTTTGTTAAAACTCTCTCAGTTGCGGCTCTGTAAAAAGTGGCCAGGACAGAAGAAGTTGGTAATTTGCATTCTTTTTAGAGAGTCGGTGAGGCCACTTGAAGGTTTTTCCATCTCCTTTGGGATCACATGACCTGGATGACTGAGAATCCCCATAGAGCTCACCACAATTATTCTCCAGTTATAGAAGTATCTTTTGTGTAGAATGATCAGCTAAAGCCACTATACATTTTTCTTCCAGAGGTGAGAGCTTAGATAATCTTGACTCTTCAAGAACAACCTCCTGGAGACCTCATTCCTGGATGAACCAGTCTGCATCTTCTACATCTTTGTCAAGCAGCCAAGAGTTTGGCCAGCATATTCCTCCAGTGGTGTCCACCTCCAATCGGGCCTACATGCGCACCCCATCTTCCAGTCTCCCCTCCGCTTCCTCTGCCTCAATGAAAATATCTTCCTTGCCCCACATCCCCCCATCATCTTCTGTTCCTCAAGCTCCTTCGCCAACCTCCTCTTCTCAGTCTGGGACGCAACAGCGCAACAGGTATATGAAGTATCTACTGAATTATTGTTGTTTCTCCCTTTGGGGGTGTGGGGAGAGAGAAACAACCTGGCAACCATTGAGATCATCTGTGAGTTCCTTGCAGTATTACTGGCTATGTTATACCACCCAAAAAAATTATACAGGTGCCTGATCACAGTCGAGTCCAAAATTCCTGTTGCTAAGCATGAGAGTTAAGTGAGTTTTGCCCTATTTCATAACCTTTCTTGCCACAGTTGTTAAGTGAATCACTCATCATTTCTTTTTTTATGACCCCATAATCCCTTGCAGATGTTTCTCTCCTAGGCATGATGAGAATATATCTGCTGTGTATAATTCCACATTGGCAACAGGAAGGGTATCCAGCTAGTAAATACTTAGCTCCATTCAGTTATTAAGTTAATCACTGCGGTGGTTAAATTAGTGGCACGGTTGTTAAGTGAATCTGGCTTTCCCATTGACTTTGCTTGTCAGAAGGTTGCAAAAATTGATCACTGTAACCATCATAAATATGATTCAGTTGCCAAATGTCCAAATTTTGATCAAATAACCAAGGAGATACTTCAATGGTTATAAGTGTGAAAAATAATCATGTTACTTTTTTCAGTGCCATAACTTTGAACTAAATGAATGGTTTTAAGTCAAGGACTACCTGTATGTCTTTCACTAAAGCAGATCATCCGTCTTCTTGAGATACTGTCCACTGCTCTGAAATTACTGTGATTCTGGCATTTAATGCTGCTAGAGATGGTTGATTCATTGATTTTAGGGAGATTTATAAATGCCATACCATCATTTGGAACAATTGTGTGTTTTTCTCTTCTTTAGTCACTCTGCTTCTGTTAACAGGAGAATAAGCAACATTTTTTTTCCAGCAAGTATCTAATTATGGTGGTTGAATACATGTAGTGAGTGCCAACAAAACATTTTTGCATCTGTTTTTCTGTTTCTTTTTTTCAAAGTTGCTGAACCCCTTTATCTTTAATAATTTGTGTAAGAAATTCTGTATTTGTGTGTATGTATGTATGCATATGCATATATATATGCATATATGTATATTTGTTTTTTTAAGTTTTCGCGGGTACTTACATGTGTGCTGTTTAGCTTCCTTCGGGTATTATCCTACGTCATTGTAATGCTTTTAAAGTTGTAACAACTTTTCAGCAGAATCTCATCTGCCATCATCAGGCTTCTGTATTGAGTTTGTATGTGGGTCAGGGTCTCACAGCCGTTGGTTTTAAATTTGAGGCTAGCCTATTATTGTGGCAGGATGTTTTTTTCTACATCCTGATTGGTTGGGAGTCTTGGTCTGTGTTTATTGGACTTGGAGTTTGTGCACCTCCTCACTAGTCCAACACATGAAAGCCACAGGTCATAACATCAACTTCAATGGCATTAAAATCCTAGCCACTATAGAAAACCCCAACCACAGAATCATCAGAGAAGCCATAGAGATTGAAAAAAGACCTGACAGCATGAATAGAAGAGATGATTCCACCAGACTGTCAATCATTTGGAAGCCTGCACTCTCAAATAGAAAGATCTCCACACCACAAGCCAGGCAAACACCTGGGCACAAACAGACTCCCTCTGATACCTCCAGCTCAAACACACCCCAGCCAGGCACCCAGATGAAACCTAGCTTGCTAATAGATAATAGCCGTCCTTTCACGCAAAGCCAAGCTGCACTGAAAGCCTCCAATACAGGAACAGAGTGTTGCCAGCCAATCAAAGCCACAAAACAGACAGAAGAAACCAGAAACACCAATCAATCAAACTCCAAGTCCAATGAAACAGGTCCAGGCTCCCAACCAATCAGAATGGACCAGCCTCAAATTTAAAACCAGGAGCTGTAAGACCCATATCCATACAGAAGCCTGATGATGGCAGATGAGATTCTGCTGAAACGTTGCTACAACTTTAAAAGCACTACAATGACGTGGGATAATACCCGAAGGAAGCTGAACAGCACATATATGTATATGTATATGTGTATATATATATATATGTATATATTGGTCTGTATTGGTCTATTCCCTGTACATCATGCCCGGCCACATACATTGGACAGACCAATAGAAGAATAAGTACCCGCCTAGATGAACACAAAAATGCAGTAAAGAAGCTGGAACACACCTCCTCACTAGTCCAACACATGAAAACCACAGGTCACAACATCAACTTCAATGGCACTAAAACCCTGGCCACTATAGAAAACCCCAGCCACAGAATCATCAGAGAAGCCATAGAGATTGAAAAAAGACCTGACAGCATGAACAGAAGAGATGATTCCAGCAGACTGTCAATCATTTGGAAGCCTGCACTCTCAAATAGAAAGATCTCCACACCACAAAACAGACAAACACCTGAGCACAAACAGACTCCCTCTGATGCCTCCAACTCAAACACCCTCCCACCAGGCACCCAGGTGAAACCTAGCTTCTTAATGGATAGCAGCCGTCCTTTCACATGAAGCCAAACTGCACTGAAAGCCTCCAACACAAGAACAGAGTGTTGCCAGCCAATCAAAGCCACAAAACATACAGAAGAAACCAGAAACACCAATCAATCAAACTCCAAGTCCAGTGAACACAGACCCAGGCTCCTAGCCAATCAGAATAGACCAGCCTCGAATTTGAAACCAGAAGCTGTGAGACACACATCCATACAGAAGCCTGATGATGGCGGATGGGATTCTGCTGAAACGTTGCTACAACTTTAACAGCACTACAATGACGTGGGATAATACCCGAAGGAAGCTAAACAGCATATATATATATATATATATATCACATCACATCACATCACCATGGATCAAATGAAAAGTATAGTCACCATGTGCTTTACTGCTTAACTGTTTTAACTGTAACGAGACACTCGACTTAGAACAAAAGAGCATAGAGTAGATAGATAGCATAGATCCAAACCTGTAGCTGCCATCTATTGGCTGAATATTATAGTTGTTCCATAGAAATAGATTCCAAGAATGAATTCCAACAATTTGATTGTATCATTTTCTATAAAAAAGACCTTACAAGTATGCTAAAGGTTACTTGATAATTCCTTTCATGGCTGTTGTTGTTTTACATACTTTGTTGGCCTTCTTTGAACCCAAGACCCCTGGGGCTTCTCTTTCTCCAGGAAAGAGAGTCAAAGGCTTCCTCAAAGCCTAAAAGTGGGGAAGGACTCCCCCATCCCAGAAGCATCTCTGTATTACCAGATTCGGCAACTGGCTGGGCTGGGTCTTCAAGTCCCATTCACCACCTTTTATATCGCCTAACTTCAAAGGGATTTATGTTGGGCATTATGTTGCCTAAAACAATCAATCAATCAATCAGAATAGATCTGGAAGGGACCTTGGAGGTCTTCTAGTCCAGATCCCTGTAACATTTCAGACAAGTGGCTGTCCACTCTCTTCTTAAAAATCTCCAGTGATGGAGAATTTGCAACTTCAGAAGACAAGCTGTTCTGTAATTGTTAATTATTCTCACTCTTAGGAAGTTTCTCCTTAATTCCAGGTTGCTTTTCTCCCTGATTAGTTTCCATCCATTATAAGAAGCAGATGCTGCAGTTTGGAAACTGTCTTCCACCTATAAGAAATGACTTGGGGGCCCTCAAACTTATGGAGTGTTTCCTAAATTTAGCCATGGTTAAATGGTTGCATAATGGCTGTATTTCCTTTAAAGTTTGGAGAAGGTAACTCTGTCTGGTGACTCATTTCTGTCTCAAAGAAGGAACATTTCTGCTTTTCTCCTTGCAGTTCTGGGGTTTGATTCATTCTGCGGCCCTGCCTTTTCCTTGTTCGGTTGCTGATATTCTGCCATCTGCTTCTCAACCACATTCTTGTTCTATATTTAGGTCAGTGAGTGGAAAGCGAATGTGTTCCAGCTGCAGAAACACTCTGGGCAAAGGAGCAGCTATGATCATCGAATCTCTTGGCCTTTGCTATCACTTACATTGTTTTAAGGTGAGAGGGGGGACCGGTGAAAGGTAGGAGTACGTCTTGCCCATTTGTGTGGCAGCCGATATCCCCGTCTTAGCTTTGCTAGCCCTCCCTTATGTGTAATGTGCAAGACCCAACACAACAAAACCTGTCCACTAAGAGGAAACAGTTGAACGTCCACGTTCAACTGTTGCTGGACTCCTTAACATTTACTACTACT
>BLBF01000073.1:15584440-15600751 GCA_015471245.1 Laticauda colubrina
TGAGATGTAAATGCACATACCAAACATACTGAATTGCTAATGTGCACTGCAAGCCATCCCAAATGGTCTTTGTGAAATGTTTTAAAGCCATGACATGTATGCAGATACTCCTTCTCTTATGACTGGTGGCTCGGTGACCGAAGTGACAATAAACCTCCCAGGGCTGCTTAATGAGACAAAATTCAAAGTTCTGACGATCACATGATCACATTTTATGCACTCACCTACCAGCCTGCATTGAGGGCTGTTTGCAGCATCCCACCATCATGGGACTGTGATTTTACATTTTTAACCAAAAAAGAGGCATTTATTTCTAGTTAATACAAAAAAAAAAAAATCCATTACAGCTTGGATGTTTGCTTTACAACCAACATATCTGCTTCATTATGGCTCATTTATGTTCATAAGTGGACTACCTGTATAAGAATAGAGTAGAGTAGAATATAGAATAGAATACAGAATAGAATTAGAATTAGGAAGGATTTCAAGCAAGATAACCTATGCCATTTCAGAAAAGTGCTTGCCCAGTCTCTTCTTAAAAACCTCCAGTGATGGAGCATCCACAACTTCTGAAAACAAACTGTTCCCATACACAATTGTTTTCACTGTTGGGAAATTTCTCCTTAATTCCAGGTTGTTTCTCTCCTTGATAAGTTTCCATCTATTGCTTCTTGTCCTGCCTTCATGTGCTTTGGAAAATAGCTTGACCCCCTATTCTTTCTAACAGCCCCTTAAATATTGTAATATTGTTATCATGTCACCCCCTGATTCTTCTTTTCTTTTAGACTAGCCAGACTAGAGTATTTTTAAGGCTAAACTAGACTATTAAATGCAATCCGATTTTAGTTACGTAGAGTAATATGTTTTTGGCCAATGAGCTGCATTGTGTTCAGGGCCAGCCCAACTGCTGGGGACATTTGGTCATGGTTGTCATCTCACTGTTGCATTTGAAAGAGGTACATTTATGATGAAGTGAAGGGCAGCAGGAACTCATTTAGGAAAGCTAGCTGAACTGAAACACAAAGAATCTGCACGGGAGTCTTCCAAAGAAACCGCTTGGTGCCAAAACTCTTCCATGTGCCATATGTTCAATTCTGTTTCAGAAAGCAAGATGCGCCTCTCTGCAGATCTCCATTTCTGTGTAGCTTTTAAGCCTGGTTTTGCTTTCTCCCGTCCACGATTCCTTCACGTCGCAAGATATTCACCCGCCCTGTTCCTCTTGCTCTCAAAATCCTTGGCTGACACCTCACCTTCCTATCCTCACTGTGACCGGGTCTAATTGTCCAATTTCTCTACACAGTGTGTTGCTTGCGAGGGGAACCTCGGAGGATCACAAGCTGGAGCAGAAGTCCGTATCCGGAACAACGAACTCTTCTGCAACAGCTGCTATCTCAGATTTAAAAGTAAGATTCTCCTTCTCTAACCAGTCACAATACAATATTCCCTGATCCTGAAAGGGTTTTTCTTTTTTAGTTTCTTTCAGAAATCAGACGCTTTGCTTGGTTAGACAGTTAGCTATCAAAGTTGGATAAACTAGTCTGCTCTGAACTAAGGGGTTATTTTTCCATAAAGAGCCATGGTGGCACAGTGGTCAGAATGCAGTACTGCATGCTAACTCTGCTCACATTGCCAGTTCGATCCTGACTAGCTCATGGTTGACTCAACCTTCCATTCAGTGGTGGGATTCAAATATTTTTACTATCGGTTTTGTGGGTGGGGTTTGGTGGGCCTGGCAGGGGAAGAATACTGTAAAATCTCCAGTTCAGAGGTGGTATTTGCCAGTTCTCTGAACTACTCAACATTTCTGCTACTGGTTCTCCAGAACTGGTCAGAACCTGCTGCATACTACCTCTGCTTCCATCCTTCTGAGATTGGTAAAATGAGGACTGAGATTGTTGGGGCCAATGGGCTGACATTTGTTTACTGTATGATTTTTTTTTAAATTGGTTTTTCAAAATATAAAATGCAAAGAAAAATTTAAAAAGCAGTGGAAAACTAAGAAGAGGAAAGGGAAAAGAAAAGAAATATAGTGTAAAGGGAGAAAAGGAAAGAAAAAGGCACTGACTGCTGACTGTCTCACAGTAGAAGATGCCAATGTTACAACTACAACTTTTTGCTTTTACACAACAATATGTACAAAGCATTTCTATAACAAAAAGCCTATCTAGTTAACAAAACCAGTTTCATTTATTTTTTTCATTGCAAGCAAAAAATCTGGAAGCAATTTCAGAATAGAAACAAAGTTAGATATATTCTCTTTTTTTTTTTTTTGGCTAAAAGAACGATGTGGTGACATTTGTAAGCTGCTCAGAATGTGTGGTAAAGAAATGTGAAGCGACATATAAATCTAAATTGGAAGGAGTATCGTGTAAACGGTGCAATAAAATAATGGTGTGTAGCAGAACAGAACAGAATAGAATAGAATTCTTTATTGGCCAAGTATGATTGGACACACAAGGAATTTGTCTTGGTGCAAATGCTCTCAGTGTATATAAAAGAAAAGATACATTCATCAAGAATCATCTGGTACAACACTTAATGACAGTCATAGGGTACAATAAGCAATCAAATCATACTAGGAGACAGTCAATATAAATCATAAGGATACAAGCGACAAGTTACAGTCATACAGTCACAAGTGGGAGGAGATGGGTGATAAAGAGTGATGAGAAGATTAACAGTAATAGTAGTATAGACTTTGTTAATAGTTGGACAGTACTGAGGGAATTATTTGTTTAGCAGAGTGATGGCTTTTGGGAAAAGACTGTCCTTGTGTCTAGTTGTTCTGGTGTGTAGTGCTCCATAGCATCGTTTTGAGGGAAGGAGTTGAAACAGTTTATTTCCAGGATGTGAGGGGTCTGTAAATATTTTCACAGCCCTCTTTTTGACTCATGCAATATACAGGTCCTCAATTGAAGGCAGGTTGGTAGTAATTGTTTTTTCTGCAGTTCTAATTACCTTCTGAAGTCTTTGTCTGTCTTGTTGGGTTGCAGAACCAAACCAGACAGTTATAGCAGAAAGCTGAATAAGTTGATGTGAGATTTTCATGGCTTTAAAGGCATTGCAACTTATATTCAAGAGCCAATTGTGCACCAACTAGGAAATTGGAGGGAATGGCATTTAAAGTCCCTCTGATTGAAAGAGAAATGAAATAACATGCCTTTGTAAATTGTTTACATTTCATTTGATGCACCACAAAACAAAAATTGAAAATAGCCTGCTTTGGGTTAAGTGAGGACTAAATCATAGAATGTATGCGGGGAATACTTGATTCTGAATTTTAATCATTTCATTTTGTAAACAATCCTTTTATTTTTTAAAAAAATGTTATTTTAAGCCTTTTAAATCTGAATTTACTCCATACTAAGCACTTTGTCTTTTTTTTTTCCTTCTGATAATAGCTGGACACACAACCACCATGTGATCTGAACATATGAAGAGGAAACCTCTGCAACAGAACAGAGAAAGGAAACGGCTGCTTCAAATCTATCAATATTCGGAATGGGGTGTGTTTTTTAGGACCAGAAGTTTGCCTGTCTAGATCATGTAGAAGATGCAGAACTACACTGCATCCTTCATAGACAAAAAAAAAAGAAAACCTATTTCTAAGTATTTATGAGAAAGTCATCACATTCTAGAATGCTGTGCCAGAACTGTGTGAGAATTACATTTGAAGACACGCAGAGGTGGTTGCAGTCTTTATCCCAAGTTAAGCTACGCTTAAGTAATCTTGCCCTTTCAAAACTGTCCACTTCACTTTATTCAATATCCCTTTGTGCTTTAACGGTGAAATCCAGTTGGGGAAATTGTGAAAGATTCTTTATCGTCCCGTGTTTGAAAAATGTAACTCTCCGTGCACCTCATAAACAGGTTAATATAACTGAAGAATTTTTTTTCCTTCTGTTTTCTTTTGTATTTGTAAATAAAGTTGCTGATGCTGCACTTAGACACAGTGGTCGAACGCCTTTGTTATGTCTCAAAAAAAATTGGGGAGAAAGAAGTTGCAACTTGAGCAGTTCTTTGGATAAGGTATTTTCAAGCTGAAATCCCAACTTCATTGGGCACGCATTCCTTCTTAATTAGACATTGCAGAAATGATGTGGTGACCTGGGGCATGGCACAAAAGCAACAAAGTCACACAAGTAGATAAAGTCCCTTTAATACCTCCAACTTGGCCCCCATTGTCCAGTTATCATCGGCTGGAGAAAAAACCCTCCCAAGAACAGTTTTTAAAGGAAAGAAATTCCATCCAAAACCCAAAGTACATATAAATTATAAATAAAAACCAACACAAACTGGACTACAGCAATTAACACGAGAGAGCAGGATAAGGAATTGAAGACTTCAAAAGGTAATGAAACACACAGTTGGGAGGACACCACAACTCAGATAAGACTCAGAGAAGACAAACCAAAATAATTCACACTTTACTTCCAGCAAGTTTGCTATGCGTATTTTGCCTTTTTAAACAGTTTTCCCAGCTTCAGCCAATGAAGGGGATCAGGGCTCTTTCCTCCCCTGTAAGCCATATTGCTCCCTTATTCTTCTTCCCTGCGTGCATTTGGATAAAGATGGGGTGGGCCTGGGTCTTCCTCTGAATGCCCAGCCAGACTGTGCCCTTCCCCAGTTTCCTCTACAGCCACCGGAGCCACACTCCCACTCCCTATCAGCTGTTCTACCTCTCCCTTGGAATCAGATTCCAACAGGGGAATGACAGAAATCAAGATTGCAAAACTTTAAATTCTAGGTTGAAAAAGTACATAGAAAATAAACTTAATGGGCATTAAGTAAGGAGCACAACATTTGACAAACATCTCCATCTGTATAGAACAGGGGTGTCAAACTCAAGGGTCGTGGGCAGGATCTGGGCTGCGGGGTGCTTACAACTGGCCTGCAGGGCCACCTTGGAAACAGCAAAGGACCAGCCTGTAGTACCTCTGCCAACAAAAATGGGGCTTCGGGGGGGGGGGGGGAGCTGTGTTTTCCCTGGCAGAGGGCTGGGAGAACAAACTTAAAACAAAATGTTCCCCCTTTTACATTTGAGCATGCAAGAAAGGACGTGAAAGGAGAAAGGGAAAGAGGAAAGACAAAAAGAAGGGAAGATAGGAAGAGAGCCAAGGCCTCAAACCGGCTGAAAATCAGCTCTGAGGCATAGGGCAGGTAAGGGGGCGGTGGGGGCGGGTGGGTGAGGTTTGTGCACGCATGCGTAGGAGGCTTGGGAGCGCGAATTGCCTTCTGGGTGCTGGCACGTGAGCACTAGTGTGCAAGCGCTTGCACAATTTTTGGCACAGGAGCCCAAAAAGGTTAAACCCCTGTCACACTGCCCAACGGATGCAAAACTTTTGTAAAAAGGACACAGCGGACGAGAAAAATGTTCCATCCGTTGTTATCCGCTCTCAAAAGGGGCAAAAATTTGCATAAACAGCGGATAACATGGAAAGGAACGGATGGGGGGGAGGACGCAGAGCGGATGGAAAGCGGATGCGGAACGGAAGCATCCTTTTGCATCCTCTAGGCATCCTCTAGACATCCTTAATATCCGAGATAGGTCCCCTCTGCGAACATTTTTTCCGTTTAAATGCTTTCTTTGCGTGCTGCATCCGCTTTCATCCTTTCTCCGTCCTTGCTACTAATGCTGCACGTCCGTTACGCGTCCGTTCCGCTTCCTCCCTGCGTCCGTTTACCGCTGGAGCGGATTCGAGTTGCGCGGATGCACAGTGGATGCTTAGCGGATATAGCGGATGCGTAACAGATGCAGAACGGATGTCCCCCGTATGCCTAGCGGATGCAGAACAGACGCATTTGATACATTTTCCGCTCAAAAGTTTTGAGCAGCTCAAAACCTTTTGAGTGGATGAAATGTCAATAGACGGATGCTGGACGGATAGAGAGGAAGCAAAACGGAGGCAGTGAGTACAGAACAGAAGCATCGCGTTAACCAACGGATGGTAAGTGTTTTTCTCCGTTTTACATCCTCTTTCCATCCGTTGCTGCAGTGTGACGGGCTTTAGCCACCACTGATCTATAGGGATTCTAAATCATCCAGGTCATGGTTTTCCCAAAGGTGCTTTTCATAAAGGCAACTGGACTTTCTTTATTTCTCCTTGAAAAATGCTTCATTTCTCATCCAAGAAGCTCCTTCAGTTCTGACTGAATGATAGAGAACATCATTCCTCGTCATTCAATCAGAACTGAAGAAGTTCTTGGATGAGAACCAAAATGTTTTCAAGGACAAACCAAGAAATTCCAGTTGTCTTTTGAAAAGCACCTGTGGGATGAGCAATCAAGTACTTTTACAAGGAAAAAAAGAAATCAGAATCCCATAGCTAAAAAATGGCAGAGAAAACATCTCCACCAAAAGTGGAGCCAACAATCATGGCAAAGAACGAAGAGGCAGCGAGTAGACCGGCTGTTCATAAATTTTCATGATGAACAAGGAGAGGATTTGAGATCTCCCACAAGTGCTCCAAACAGCTGTTCCTCACAAGGAGACCACAAGACATAGCTCCCTACTGGCTTTTGAGCATTGGGAGTTGAGAGAATAGCATTTGCCCTAAGAATTCCATGTATTCAGCATTGTTGGGCTTGGTCGGATACATTACATTCTTTTCTCTTTATGAACCAAAAGGTATTTTTCACTGACAAAGCGATTTCACTGTCATTGCAATAAAATGTAGCCAGACCTCTCCTGGTTAATGAAAGCTGGTTAATGCTTTCCCTCAGCTCCCATGACTTCCACATGACACAGGGGAAAAAATATGCCAGGCCTTTCTGCTTTTCTGCTTCCATTTTTGATTGAGTAAGGTAAAGGAGTCCTTGCGGTTTTTACTTTGCTATTCATTGCCAACTATAGAGGGTGATACTCATCTCCATTTCAAGACCATTGGGCCTGCGCTGTCCAAAGACACTTTTGTGGTCATGTGGCCAGTACGACATCACAGAACATTGTTACCTTCCCACCAAAGTGGTATCTAGGAGCCGAGGTGGCGCAATGGTTAGGCTACTTCTGCTGACTGCTGGCTGACTACAATTTGGCAGTTCAAATCTTACCAGGCTTAAGGTTGACTCAGCCTTCCATCCTTCCAAGGTCGGTAAAATGAAGACTCAGATTGTTGGGGGCAATAGGATGACCCTGTAAAACCATTTAGAGAGGACTGTCAAAAGCTCTGTAAAGTTGTATGTAAGTCTAAGCACTATTGCTATTTATCTACTCACATTTGCATGCTTTTGAACGACTAGGTTAGCAGGAGCTGGGGTTAGGGTTAGGGTTAGGGTTAGGGTCATGGAACCAGAGACTGCTGGTTGGAACAAACCCAGCCTCTTAACCACTGAGCCACCATACTGCCCCTATTTTAATGAGTAAATGGTGAAAAAACATTGAGATGTTTATGAGTCATCTAAATTGTGAAAATATTCAAAGGGAATAAAAGTACAACATGGCTGAGAAAAGCAAACCGTTGACTAATTTTTCAATCTTTTTAAGTAAATATTTCTCAGTTGTCCAAGCATGTTTGTATCGGCTCCTGGTCATCAGGATTTGGTTGAGCATTTTCAGCATATTCAAAAATGCTGCAAGCTCGCATCTGTTTTGGAATGTGTTTCTGTTAGCTCCTGTAAAATAAACAATATGATGGGGTTTCCTGCTTGCTTAATCGTACTTGCTACAACCAATCAGAATACCAGCTCAAATTTAAATCCCAATAGGGATATGAAAAATATAATAGGTTTGTCCTGCAGGATTTTGTTTTGTAATGTCCTTGCTAAAGCTTTTTATCTGGATTAGTACACAGTAAAATCTTTTTGGAGGTCCTGGAAACATTGTCTTCCTCCCCCTCTCCTCTTTTTTTTAACTCTCTTGCTCTTCATTGTTTTCTCGCCACTTTTTGTTATCAATTTTCAAATATTCTGCATTGTTGAAATATCCTTCTGGGTTCAGTCCCATGTGGGGAAGAAAGACATTGGAAACATGGTGACTGCTTGGAAAGATGGTTTAATGGTGGACAGGACCACATGCCTGGAAGCTCCAAAGTGAAAAAGAGGATCACATGCTTTGAGATGAAGGAAAAGAAGGAAAGGGCTGATATGCCGAGAGTGCCTGGGTTTTATACCCTCTGTTGGGATTTGAATTTGAGCTTTTATTGTGATTGGTTGACTCCCATGGGACCATGCAGGGGCAACTCTGTATGCTGTCCTGAGTCTCAGGCTTGGTTGAGTCTTGCTGGATGATGATGTAATGAAAGGGCTTTGGGCAATTCCTATAGCTCTATCTGGAGATCTTTGTTCAGGCGTGGGATTCTACCAGTTTGCACCTGTTCTCTAAAACCAGTTGTAAACATTCTAAGCAGTTCGGAGAACCGGTTGTTAGAAGAAATTACTGGGCTAATCCTGTAAGGAAGGCAGGAAGGAAACATACTGGTGTTGCTTTAGAAACTGCCTCTCCATTAACCCTTATTACATTCTTGGCAGGACTAGACTTCCTGTCTCTGGAACGTCTCTGGAGTTTTTTCCCCTCCTTTGCTGGTACTTTGCTTTTGTGGAGGGACCATTCAAAGTTACAATGGCACTGAAAAAAGTGACTTATGACCATTTTTCACACTTATGACTGTTTCAGCATCCCCACAGTCATGAGAGGCCAGGCGAGGAGATGCGTGCCTCAATGTGAATGATGATGAGTTGGCCACACCCAGTCAATAAGATGACCACCAAGCCATGTTCACCCAGTCACATGACCACCAAGCCACACCCACCACGTAAGCCACGTCCACTGAACCGGTTGTTAAAAAATTTGAATCCCACTCCTGTCTTTGTTATGTAAAACTTTCTGGCCCAGGCCTTAATGGCCCACCCATTAACAAAAGTGAGGAGGGGGTGAGCTTCTGCTTCTGAGGTGAGTTTCTGCTTCTGAGTTTCTACTCTTTTTAGAGGAAATATTCTGCCTTTTTAATATTTCCTAGGATATTTCATTTTTCTAGGAGAGGGGTGGGTGCTAACTTACTTCAGTTGCATATCGGGGAAGTTTGACTGCCTGACCAAAATGAGGAACGGTTGGTTGCCTGTTCCCAACCTCAGCTTTGTGATTGAGTCTGGGGTGCCCCAAAGGATGTGAAGACAAATGGCCTCGCAATGATTATAAGGGGCTCATGCAGGAAACGGGTTTCAGGAGCTTTGGTGCCAATACGGATCCCAACAGAGTCATTTCAGGTGGAATCTTGTCTCAGGGCTTCTGTTCTCATTTTGTTTCAGTGACTACAAATTGTCTCCCTGCCTCTTGCCATGGAGTAGATGATTTAATTATCTTTGCCTTGGGGCCAGAAGTTCAGGGGAGGGGATCAGCCTGCTCTTCACTGATTCACTTGGCTCAGGTGAGATCAAATTTGGAGCGGAGGTGTGACTTTTGGACTGGACAGATGGAACACCTTTTCTGGAATAAACCCTGGAGCAGAAAATATGGAGGAAGAAATAGCTACAAACAAATCTTACAAACCGCTGAATTGGTGCTTCTGATTGTTGTTCTACCACCAAGAACACTTCAGGGGACGGAGACAATTCTCTCTTCCTTCATTTTAGTTTTAAATCCAGTGTTGTGGGAAGGTGGTGATTTTAGCTGAAGAACACAAGAGAGACTCCCTAATGCTTCCTACCCTTGACTTCCCTCGTAGACCCCTTAGGAAATGGACCGAATCTCTTCCCCTCCCCTCTTCCTATCAATAGTTTGCTGGGTGTTGGTCTGAATGTTTTATTTGCTTTGCGGCTGTTTCCCACCCCTGATCTTGTGCTTTTTGTTTTCCTTCTGAAGACGATGACCAGGGGTGGGCTGCTAGGGGTTCACAGGGGTTCAGGTGAGGGCACTAGCTAAGATTCTGTGCAGTTCAGAGAACCCCCAAATCTTACTCCTGGCTTGACCCGCCCACCCCACCCATCCCCTTCCAGGAGTCCCCACATGGCCTGTTTTGGATGCAGGTAGTACAGGGTGTACATGGAGGTTCAGGAAGGGCAAAAAATGTGCCTCCCAGAAGTTTGGGAAAGCCGGAAACAGGTCACTTTTTGGCTTCCAGACAGCCTCCGGAGCCCAGGGAGGCCATTTTTGCCCACCTGAAGGCTCAAGGAAAGCCTCCAGAGCCCGGGAAGGGCAAAAATGCCTCCCGTTGTAGAGCAGGAGGCTGACTAGGCTACTCCCACCATGGCCACACCCACCCAGCAACTGGGCAGATAACCCGTTGCAAAAAATTTTGAACCCACCCCTGACGATGACTTATTTCAGTGCTTTGCCAAGGCATATAGTCCAAATGCGAACAAAATCTTGGGGCTGTTTAAAGTAATTGATTGCCAACCTTTGGGAACCTGCTGTGGTCTTTACTGGTCTACTCAGGTTTTGTTGTTCTCATTTTTGAGAAAGAAGTGTTGAGTGGATCTCCACTTTACATTAAATGGAACCCAAAAGGCTGCAGCTTGTCCAACCATTTGCATGTTTCCTACCAAAAGGAACGTTAGATTCACTCTTCCATTCCACTCCACCCCTTACTTGTTCTCAATTTATTAATGGTTTCTATATCACATAAAATCTCAGAAGATCAAAAGGGAACAATTTAAATAGCAATGGTAAAATAAATGCCAATAACATCCGTTCTGGAGCAAACTTCAGGTGGCCTCTTTATGATGTGTCACAGGTAACTTCTCCACTGAAAGTACTATTGTCATACAGAAAAAGTGCCACAGAATAACAGAGTAGGAAGGGACCTTGGAGATCTTGTAGTCCAGGGGTCATCAACCTGTTGGATCTCAGGGACCACCAAGCTCATAATTTTAAATCCCGCGGACCAGAGACCCTGGGAAAATCCCCCAAAAGTCTGCAGGAAAATTCCCCACCCCGTTTTCCTACCAATCAATCATTCTTTATTTGGGATCACAAGATCCAGCTCCATTCTTGGGGGGTGGGGGCGGAGAGAGAGAGAGAGAGGGAGAGAGGGAGACTTTTGGCTTCATGCAAGGAAAGCAGCAGATGCAGCAGAAGTCTTTCTTTCTCTCCCCCAAACTTCACCAGAAATGAGTCTTTCTGAGACTTGTCGCATCAGCGCAGCCTCTTGGAACAGGATGCCTTGCAGGGTCCTAAAGACTCATTTCTGGTGGAGTTTGGGGGAGAGAAAAAAAGACTTTTGCTGCTTTCCTTGCATGCAGCCAAAAGCAGAAGACGAAAGAAGCAGCTCGATAGACAGGCAAGGCACATGGGGTGAGTGGGGCAAGTTCCCCCCTCCACCCTTTTCCCCCTCTTCTCACTACAACCTCATGTTGTTCGCAATGCAAGTGGCGCAAGCCTTGTGTTCTCACAGGCCATTTGGGTGGCACAGCCTTGTGTTCCCACGCAGCCTGGATTAATTGCTTTGGGGGTGCTTTGGGGGTGACATTTCTCTGCAGATCACCCAAATTTTCTTGCAGACCACTAGTAGTCCCTGGTCTACCAGTTGGAGACCCTGTTCTAGTCCAAGCCTGTGCTTAGCCACAGACCCTATACCATTGTACAATCTCTTTTTAAAAACCTCCAGTGATGGAGTACCCACAGATTCAGAAGGCAAGTCATTCCACTTCTTAATTGTTCTCACTGTCAGGACATTTATCCTGATTTTTAAATTGCTTCTCTTCTCAATTAATTTCTGTCCATTGCTTCACATGCACCCCCACCCACCTTCTGATGCTTTGGAAAATAGGTTGACCCACCCACCCTTCTTCTTTATGGCATCCCCTTAGACATTAGAATCATAATATGCATTAATAAGATTTCAAATCTGCATGTTCTGGAAGATTTCAATACTTCAGTTGCATAACTTGGTGTGCATAAGCACACCAAAGTGCCTACCGTCCCTGTCCTATTGTTTCTTTTATTTTTCTTATATGTACCCATTTCATGTATTCATAACTATGTATGTACTTATACCTATTATCTTGTAAGCAATTGACAAATCAAATAAATAAAAATAAAATAAATAAATGCAAAATACAGAATGTTGGCTTTTTGATTGAAGATAGTTCTGTCTTCTGTTCAGGCACAAGGTGGCAGTGTTTAAATGCAATTTTTATATAGTAAGGTTTTCCTTTTGAAAATTTAATTTTACTATTTAACATGAAAAGCAAATATGTCCCTTTGTTTAGATTTCAATGTTCTTGATATGGGGTTCTATTTGTGGCACAAAAATTTTTTAGGACTGGGTCAAAATCCAGTCCACTTCAAATACAGTTCGAATGTAGACCTGTTTCACCCTGGACAAAAGAAGATAAAATTGATCATTTTTGGAAAGTTATATATGGAAATTATTGGCATAGGGTCACTGAGTTTCTAAATAAGAAAAAAGCCTGAGTTCAAAAAGGCTTAACAACTAATAATTGGAAAACTCTGGGAAAAGGAAGCCAATTAATTAACTGAAAGAAACAACTGACAGATTTCAACCAGCTGTGGTAGGAATGAGTTTTGCTAACATGAGAACAAGTTTGTATAACAAAGAAAGGAGTTACTCAAACTTGCTTTGCCACTGAGGGTCGGACAAATTAACAATAATTTGTTAATTATTGTTTGATTGTCTCATCTCTGTCATATGAAGAGAGCAGGGGAAACTGTGGGAAGGAGGGGTGGGATTCTGCTGGTTCGGCGAGAGAATATCTGCTGACTCTGAACTGGTTTTCTGCAACGATCATGTGCGTCCATCCACCTGTCCCTGTGCAGTACTGACCTTTATCACCCCAGCTGATTTGCATGGAAGAGCAGATTGCCGCTCCTCATCTGTTACTCCTCTGAAGTAACATAGTAGGGAAGGCCTTTTGCATTGTGTTGATGCATGCACAGTGCGCAATCACCAAACTGGTTGCTATACCGGCAGCATCCCACCCTTGAAGGAAGACCCTGATTATGTCTGGCAGAAGATTTAAAACAATGTCAAAAATATATATATATATATTATAAGGTAAAGGTTTCCCCTATTCAGCCATGTCCGATTCTAGAGGGAAATGCTCATCTCTGTTTCCTAGCCAAGGGAGCCAGAGTGGTCTGAAGATGCTTCCCAGTGATGGGATTCATTTTTTTTTACTACCGGTTCTTTGGGCGTGGTTTGGTGAGCATGGCTTGGTGGGTGTGGCAGGGGAAGGATACTGTAAAATTCCCATTTCCTCCCCTTCCCACTAAACTGCTTTTCAGCTCTGTTCTCCTATGCAGGACAACAAAAGAAGACCCAGCCAATCAGCTGGGATTCGGGAGGCAGAGAATAGATGGGGGCCAGTCAGAGGTGGTATTCTGAACTACTCAAAATTTCTGCTACCGGTTCTCTGAACTACTCAAAATTTCCACTACCCGTTCTCCAGAACTGGTCAGAACCTGCTGAATACCACCTCTGATGCTTCTGTGGTCATGTAGCCAGCAGGACTGTATCCCAAGGTGCCCACCCAAAGTGGTACCTATTTCTCTACTTGCATTTGCAGGCTTTCGAACTGCTGGGTTCATCGGTTGCAGTCCTGTCACAAAGTACTTGGTCTCAAACTTTTCCATCAACTAGCCCAGTATCTAGCTTACCCCAAATGAAGCCCCACAGTGAAAGCCAAGGTCATGTACATCAGGATGTTGAGTGATCTGATAGGAAAAACAGTGTCAGAGTGTTAGTGCATGACTACTATTGTGAGACAACCCAGGAGCAAAACAAAGGACACAGAGGCTTTGTCTTTTAACAGTGGTTTATATACAAGACAGCTATATACATACATGGATGCGGTAGGCAAATACCTGGCAATCAGTCAATCTTCTTTACTCTGCATGGAGAACTATAATGGAGATAGAACATGAGGAGAGAGAGAGAGAGAGAGAGAGACATCCTCACATGGCCTCCCTTATATGGACAGTTTCTTAAAGAAGCAGTACTCCGCTGACTCATCCTTACTTCATTATCTTGGCTTACAGCCTTACAGTGATAGCTGGTCAGCTATCAAACCTTCATTACCTTAACAGACAGATCCAAGGCAGGACCACTAAGGCCAACAGAAAAGAACCTGAAGAAGTCTCTTATTCTGTGACCTGCACTTTGAGGATAGAGAAGCCCCATTATGTTTTCTCATATGTGGCTTTGATGATACATCAAGGACCAAAATTCTGAAAAAGGGACATAAAATTGGGAAGAAACTAGACATTGGATGGATTTCTCTACATTGCATTGAAACTGTATTAAAATTAAGTAGCAATAGTCATATTTCACTTCACATGACTAACAATTTTCGCTCGCTGCTACTCGTTGAATATAAATCAATCAAGATCCAAGCTCACTGCTTTCAGGAGTCACAAGAGATCTTCTGTTAGATATAGCAATCAGCTATGATTGATTGAATTATGTGTTGCTTGTAGAGTTGGAAAGAGCCTTAGTTCAAAGAGTTTTTAATCATTTGGAAAGTTGTTGTTGAATAGCCCACTATTGATTGGTTTCACACATTACAATGAGTGAATTTACATAAGACAGAAAAGAAAAATTCAGCAAATCATGTTGGTGTAAAAACAATGTGTGAACAAAACCTCAAGTTGCAGAAATCATTCCTTTGGAAGATGATTCCTTGGAAGAAAATGGTTTTGTTCTAAAAAAAAGAAACATAACGTATTAATAGTTCAACAACTGGATTTATATACTTCTTTTTTCTTTTTTTAAAAAACCATGCGTCATGGTAACTTGGATGTTATGTTGTACTGATTGGTGATAGATACAATGTTTAAAATGAATTACCATGAACCTGTAAGGTATCCTTGGGTGTTTCTTAAATCAATGCAAACAGTGTTTACAGCCAAGAAATAACTCCACATTATTCAGCTGAACAAGGCAAAAGTCACAGAAGTCAATAGACAGAATTCATGACACCAGCTTTCTTCGTGTGAAAGAAAAAAGTATTCCAGCCAATGAACAGACTGCATACACTCAGATGTTAAACTCTTGGATTATTTAGGGCTGAGAAAGAAAATTCAGAGATTATAATTCCTGTCCGGTCTCTAATTTTCTCTTTAATTTTCATCAACTATATTTATCCTCTGTGTACAATGTTTAGGGGACCAATTATTATAACTAAGTAGTTGAAATTAATGTACGGAAACCTTAATATATTCAGAGATTGTTTGGGCTCTTCTAATATTTGAGGGGCTGCCACAAAGAGAGAGGAGTTTCAATGTATTCTCCAAAGTGCCTGAAGGCAAGACAAGAAACTATAGAAGAAAACTTATCAATGGATGGAAATTTACCTATGTTGTAGAGAAGCAACCTAGAACTAAGGATAAATTTCCTGACAATCAAACAAGTAAATGCCTATGGAGGTTCTCAGTCACCCAGGTCATGGTTGTCCCAAAGGTGCTTTTTTCAGGAGGCAGCTGGACTTTCTGGTTTTTCTTTTGAAGATATTTCACTTCTCATCCAAGAAGCTTCTTACCTGATTGGACTAGAAGACTTCCAAGGTCCTTTCCAACTCTTCATTTTTAATACTTCCATCCCCCAAGTATCAAAACAGTATACAATCATATGGAAAACAGGAATAAGGAGGGATAATAACAGGGGTGGGATTCTACCAGTTCGCACCAATTTGCTAGAACCAGTTGTTAACATTCGAAGTAGTTCGGAGAACCGGTTGTTAGAAGAAATTACTGGCCCAATCCTGTAAGGAAGGCAGGAAGGAAACATTCTGGTGTTGCTTACAGAAACTGCCTCTCCATTAGTCCTTATTACATTCTTGGCAGAACTAGACTTCCTGTCTCAGGAACGTCTCTGGAGGTTTTTTTCCCCTCCTTTGCTGGTACTTTGTTTGTGTGGAGTGACCATTCAAAGTTACAATGGCACTGAAAAAAGTGACTTATGACCATTTTTCACACTTATGACTATTGCAGCATCCCCACAGTTATGAGAGGCCAGGCGAGGAGATGCGTGCCTCGATGTGAATGATATTGAGTTGGCCACACCCAGCCAATAACATGACCACCAAGCCACGTCCACCCAGTCAATGACCACTAAGCCATGCCTACCAGCTAAGCCATGCTCACAGCACCAGTTGTTTAAAAAATTTGAATCCCACCCCTGGATAATAATAATTATTTTTTAATTGCAAAAAATGTGTTTTTATTTGCATTAGGGTTTCTTTTTTCCCTTTTCTTTAAAAATAATTTCCGTAGCATTGTATTTATGTCCTTTGAAAGGAAGAGTTGTGGCTAAGTCTCTTCAAAAAGAATTGATGGTAGCTTGGTCTAGCTCACCCCCTTTGATTCATACTTTTTTGCTTTTGCTTTTGCTTTTGCTTTTGCTTTTGCTTTTGCTTTTG
>BLBF01000073.1:15600761-15615534 GCA_015471245.1 Laticauda colubrina
TTTTGCTTTTGCTTTTGCTTTTGCTTTTGCTTTTGCTTTTGCTTTTGCTTTTGCTTTTGCTTTTGCTTTGCTTCAACCTAGCATGGTGCGGTGCCCAATTGGCACTCATTCTGCAAAGTATAGTTCAAGAAACTGCTGCCTGGCCAAATGAGGAAGCCCAGAACTAAACAATCAAACAAGAGCCATTCATTTCCCTTCTGTCATAATGCAGCCTTGAGTTGGAGAGAAGTACCAAAAGAGGGAATGTCAAATGATGGTGGAAAACTCAATTGGCTTTCCTCTGCAAGCAGAGAAAATGTTAGCTTTTGACCAAAGTCAACGGATTTGGGACAAGAAGCCATCTGTATTATTTTAAGAGAGTGTAGAGCATCTGGGAAGCCCCAGACATAATTTTTCTTATGTGCCCCCACTTTCATTTTTCCCCCTTTTAATGACCCTGTAAGTCCTTGCATCAGGGTAGAATCATGGTGACTGAATTGGAGCTGACATTTACTGGCCAGATGCCTTTCCTGACACCAATATGGAGTTGCAATATGCAACAGTTATTTTCTCTTTGTGCCCAGAGAGAGAAATATCTTCCTCTAACCTAGGATCAAATTCACAGCCTCCTGATTGTGAGCCTCCTGACTACACACACACACACATCCCTTTCACTGTTAATGGCAACACAGCTTATGCATGCTTAAATTGATAGAACTTCATATAAAGTCAGATCAATAATATGTGTTTGTCATTGTGTCTAATAGCCAGGATTTCTGTTTGTGCAAATATATAAAGTTGAAGATGTTCTCTTCAGTAAGAAATAATTTTTTAAAAAAATTCCTCAAGCATTCTTTCATATGCAATTCATACAGATTCTTCCCAGTTCTGTTAGCTGTGCATAAATATCACAGAATTAACTTTTGGGATAAATAATACTACAGGAAAGCTTAGAAAAGGATTGGAGATTAGTGGAATAGATTGAGACTGAATATAACTGATATGTAATAAAATGGGCCTGGTGATACTTTGGAAGCAGATATAGAAAAGTGGAAAATGTTTATGTTTTCTTAGAAAACAAGAAAACTGTTTAATCAAATGTAAGGTTTTGTAGTTAATATGATTAATCTTTCATCAGAGCTGGCATAGCCTATGAAATAGGAAGCAAAAGCATTTGTAAATTTTCCATAATACATCTAGGAAATAAAACTGTAGCACTAGCCTTTGTCCTCCATCCCCCCCTGCCCCCCTCAAAAAAATTGAAGTAGTAATTCAGGAAACATCATTTCAGTTCCAAACAATTAACATAGGGGCCTAAATCCATCTTGATATTGGTAGCTCTTCTTTTTTTTCCTTCCTACTTTTTGTTATGATATTTAGAAGCTCAACTTATTCAGAAAGTCACCTTCAGACATACCAGCAATAACAGAGATAATTATCATAGCATGGAAGGTTTCCAACTTGAACTGCTGTTGGAGAGCAATTACAAAGTAGAGGCTATTAGTTGATGGGGAAAAAAGGCATTTCTGTTCTTCAGAAATCCCTGACTTCCCCAGGCTGGGTATGGCATGGATCTTGGTGCTTGACCTCTCAACTTGACAGTCAAGCATTTCAGAAATCAAGGTTCACCTGAGGATAGTATGGTGGAATAATCTCCAGAGTGGAGAAATCAAAACTAGAAATATAAATCATGTAGCCAAGTTATGAGAAACATTAATGAGCCTGCACTTGAGATCAAAGCAAGTGTGGTAATTTCCCACCACTTCACTTGCTGTGTTAATTATCAGGGTTGGAAATTAAAATATCACACTGCATTCCAAGATGCTGATGAATGGGATGGTGTGATTTCTTACCTTGACCCATAGTCCCAACTAAGAGCCAATTCAGAAGGAGCTCTGAAGGTTTTTTTGGGGGTGATGAAAATGAAATCCTTGAATTAATTTAGGAAGGAAGGAAGGAAGGAAGGAAGGAAGGAGAGGGACAGGAGGAGGAAAGAAGGGAGGATAGATGTAAGGAAGGAAGGAGGGAGAGAGGGAAGGAGAGGGAGAGGAGGAAGAAAGAAGGGAGGGAGGGAGGAAAAAGGGAGGGAAGGAAGAAGAGAGAGAGGGAGGGAAGGAAGGAAAGGAAGGAGGAAGGGAGGAAGGAGGGAAGCAAAAGGGAGGGAGGGAGGGAGGGAGGGACGGAAGGAAAGGAAGGAGGAAGGAAAAATGGAGGGAAGAAGGAAGGGAGAGAGGGAAGGAAGGAAAATAATGAGGGAGGAAGGAAGGAAAGGGAGAGGAGGAGGAAAGAAGGAAGAAGGGAGGGAGGAAGGCAGGCAGGCAGGAATCAGTACACTAAAGTAGGTGTCCTTGATTGTGTTTGTGTGGGGACATCTATCAAACAATCAAGCTGAAGGACATTTCAGGTGAGCCATGAAAGGCAAAATTCATGCTGCCGCTACCTGGCCCCAACCCCTCCCCCAATGCTCTTTCAAGCCATTTAACTCAAAGTGGTAATATCTACTGGCATCTCCCGTTTTGTGCGTGCAAATATATTTTCCATATCACATACTTTGGACAATGAGCACTGGAGTTGATTTATTTAGAAATAGCTTTGTTTCCATGGATATTTTAAAACAAAATCATAAGCAGCTGTAATTCTAGTTATTTGCAATTTTTTTTTTCAAATGGCACTAAAGCGCAGCAGGAGTGTTGTGTTCCTCCAGTAGACCTTGGCGATGCCTATTCTTGCCCAGTAAATGGCTGAGACGGACCCTGAGGGAACTTTATTAGACTCTGCTACTTGTGTGTTTATCAAGATTGCTCTCCAAAGAGAACATTTTCCCTCTCAGCCATCTCATAAATGTGTTAGTCTTCTTTTTTATACTTCTTCTTTTTGATACTTGTCCTTTACCATAATTCCTTGTGGACTGCTTGAAGTTAAGTAAGCTAATTTTTCCTAGATTTTTTTTAATTATTATTATTGCTTTTGCTTTTCAAAATTGCAATTGAACAGGCCTATCATTTGTTCATGTCTCGCTCTCTAAGCCTAGAGAAATGCACTTATGTAATGTGTGCATTTGGATGACGTTAGGATTTGGCACAAAGTCAAAAAGTTCTCCAAGCAGTGGAAAAGGATAGTTGTGCAAGAGAGATCTCTGTCTGACTTGATTCAACTGACTTGGTTCTCCTATTTATGAAGAATGAAATTCTGTGAAAGTGATTGCTATAGTAAGTCAGGGTGTGTGCTGCCCTGCTTCTCACAGACCCACATATACATCGCAAGAGTCTACAGGTATTTATTCAACACACACACAAACCAAACAGGTCCTCATAAAGTACCCCTATTACATAGATCTGGATTCCAAGCTCAGTACAGGAGTCACTGGGAAACCCACCCAGTCCAATGGACACACACAAAGTCCAGGAAAGCAGTCCATGAATAAAATGGGTCAGGATATATGCCATGAGCACACAATGTACAGAACTGGGCACATTGCTCCAACAACATTCAACTCCTCAGGGTGGGATTAAGTAGGCAACATCGGTGCAGCTCTTCATCAGAGATGAGGTTGCCTCCTCATGAGTAGCCTAGCTGACCAGAGCCTACCTCCTCTCTGCTCTTTGTGTCATTGGATCAGGAGTTGTAGACTCTACCTCCTCCTCATTGCTAAGGAGTGGCAGCTGCTTCAGGCCCTTACCTGGAGTCTCCTGGCCAACCTGCTGCAGCTGTTTCACCTCCCTCAGCCTCAGCCTGTCCCTCATCTGATCACCCAGCTGAGGCTCCTCCATCTGGCTAGCATTCTCTGAGCCCTGATCCTGACCACACTGGGCTCCATTTTTTTCTCTGCAGACTCAAACTTACCCTTCTCCTCTGACTCACATCCAAAGGTGGATCTGGGGGTGGATCCACAGGGTGAATTTTGGAGGATGATTTTGGGTGTGTGTTGACTATGCCTTTCAAAGTTCTTATCAGTTCATTTTTCAGAAGTCAGTGATAATGTAGTAGGGACAAACATTTGGATTATTTAATTTGTAGTCAGGGTTGCTACTCCATGTGATAGCTCCAGATGCTGCCACTCCTTGGCAACATTTTATGATCTGCATTATTTGGGTCCTGAGACAATATCAATAAGAGTTTTGTCTGCATCAGGAAGACTGGAAAAGAGTTATGACAGAAGCCCAGCTGAGATGTTAGTGCCACAGAAGATGGTCCAGAGATAAAAACATAAGCAGGATTCAGTGATGTGCAGAAATCACCTAAAGGACATCACGCATGATAAAAGTAATGGTGTCCCCTTCCAGTCATATCTGACTCTAGGGGTTGGTGCTCATCTCCGTTTTTTAGTTGAGGGAGTCAGTGTTGTCCAAAGACACTTCTGTGGTCATGTGGCTAGCATGGCTACATGCCAAGGGGCACAGAATGCTGTTACCTTCCCATCAAAGTGGTACCTATTTACCTAGTCGCATTTTCATGCTTCTGAACTGCTAGGTTCAACTGCTAGCTGGAGCAACAATGGGAGCTCACCTATCATGCAATGCTCGGGTCTTGAACCCAGAATGTCAGTTTTCCAACTGACAAGCTCAACATCTTTAACCCTAACCCTAACCCATCAAATTATTACACTGTGGTATAATAATATAAATTATAACACCATGCTTTACTTCCGACTCTTGATTTGATTGGCCTTAAAATACAGTCCAATCACTCACAATATTGGAGAACCCTTTGAATGGAGGCCGCAGTGAGAAGGATGGCAAACCCAGAAATGAACTACCCTCTAGTCCAACACAATCACTGTCTTTCCATACAGAAGCATAGCAAATTGAACTTAGTTTGAGGCTAACACTTTCTGCTGATCTGATATACCTTTGATGCTGTCATCTGAGGGTGATAAGCAACATTTTGGAAAACATTTTAAATTAGCTTTTCTTTATTTCTTCCCACAGGGCTAGTATGTGACAGTATGTTGTGTGTTGTTATAGAGACACGTTCCTTCAGGGGAAAGAGCCTTTCAACATCACATTTTGAATCCTGGAAAAACAGGTGCACTATTTTTGATGTCAAAAGGAGCCTTGTTCTCTCGGTAGCCATTTTCCTCTCCTTAGCAGAATTGTGAATTCGTGTTTTGGATCAGCACTACATAGGTGATTTAATTAATAAGGATTGCTGAATCTGACTCTCTAACCAAGGGGCTAATTAAATGAGCAAGAAAGGTGGAAACAATACCAATTTGCAAGAAACTGTACCAATCACAAGAGGTGCAAGTATGCCAGTTGTTGAGTGGGAAGAAAGGGCAGATAAACAGACCCCTGAAAAACAGCCAAGGAGGTGGTACAGCTTCCAGATAGATGGCACCATGTAGGCTAAATGTCTGCTTGGAAGGAAGGGAAGTAGCGGAAAACAAACATGGTGACCTGTGGATGCTGGACCCAGTTCCTGCCAGCTATAGCAGAAGACTACCTAGGGCTATCAGGTCTGGGACACCACCTGAGACAAGCAAAGACATATGGAAACTGTTGGCTCATTGTTGGCATCATGTTTGCTGTGGAGGAGGAGGGGAAAGAAGGAGGAAGAGGAAGAAGAGAAGAAGAAGAGAAGAGGAGGAGAGGAGGTGGGGGGAAGGAGGAGGAGGAGGGGAGGAAGAGGAGGAAAGGAAGGAAGGAAGGAAGGAAGGACTTGTTTCAGATTGGTGTGGAAAGAAGAAATTTGATTTTAATCGATAACTACTGGCAGAAAGTGCATTTCTTAGATCTCCCTTAGTCATTTTCAATTCAGCATATAAGATCCTAGTTTGTTTTACTAAGGATTTGGATGACTTTTTAAAGGAACCTACAGTTTCCTTTCTTGTCTATGTAGATTCAGGCTGTTAACTTCTACTTGCATTCAGACTGTGCCAGCTTTCTCATTCTACCATTTGAGTTCCTGTTCATGAAATTGGCACTGAGGAAAAATATCCAAGGAGCTTATTTTCTTGCCATTTGTTTTTCTGCCATACTTGTGGGGGACAAAGAGTGTGAGAGATGAATAAAGAGGAATAATTGAAAGGCAATCAATGGTCTTCCTGTAACTGAATGTTTTGGATATGCTGCCGATTTGAATGAGAATGGTATTTTTGTCTGGATTTGGTTGTATTTACTATAAGCTGCTTAGAAACTTACTGGAGTGGTATACAAGCTCTACTAAACACGTTTATAAGTAAATAAATGTTGAATTGAATCTAATAAAAACAAAACAAAAACCTTGACAGAGTTCAAATGAGAAATTGGAGCTGTGCTTTCTGCAGGATGTTTTTTGACCCGTGTCCCTTCATTGCTGAACACTGGCGCAGGCTGTTGGGGATGAGTTTGTGCTGTCTGCATCTCAATTCAGTTTGCACTCAAACTGAAGTGCAAATGGTTCCTTGTAACCTACAATCTTTCTGGAAATCCATTCATAGTCCCTCACCATTCAAAGGGTGTTCATCCCAAAATACATAGCTAAATGTCTTATGGAGATTCTCAGTCATCCAGGTCATGGTTGTTCCAAAGGTGCTTTTTCAGGAGGCAACTGGACTTCCTGGTTTTTCTTTGAAGATGTTTCACTCCTCATCTAAGAAGCTGCTTCAACTCAGAGCTGAAGAAGTTTCTTGGATGAGAAGCAAAACGTCTTCAAAGAAAAACCAGGAAGTCCAACCTAAACCTTCCTGTCAAGATACCCACAGCATTTTAGGGATCTTTAGCTTAATCTTTGGGATCAAAATTAGAAGTCCAGGGCCTCTTTCAAAGATATCTGCATTTCTGCTCCACTGGAAGGTGAATATTTCTTTCTTCATGAGAACAACATTCTAAAGGAAAAGATAAAAGGAAAAGCTATAAAAGAAGCAAGAATTGAAGTCCATTTATGTATCTTCTGCTCAAGAGCTTCTAGTAGGATCTAGGACAACTCACTGCAGCCAACTCACCATCGGACAAGAGTTACACTAATATTGAAGAAATGGTATAATAGAATCATTAAAGAAAGGATGCAAAAGGAGGAACAAAATAAAATATGAATGACAAAAATTAAAATAACTTTTTAATTATTTTAAATAATTACATGGAATTGTTGAATTGTCCCATGGCAAATTGTCCCATGGCAAGTTATTTCACAAGAAGTTGGCCATGGCAAGTTGGCTGTGGTGAGTTGGTTGTGGCGAGTTGGCCATGGTGAGTGGGCTGTGGCAAGTTGGCTATGGCAAGTTGGCTGTTGTGAGTTGTTGCACAACAAGTTGACTATGATGAGTTGGCTGCGGTATGTTGACCATAGTGAGTTATCCCACAGCAAGTTGACCAAAGAAAAGTATTCCATTCTTCCTTTATGAAGCCCTCAAATGGAAATCAGGATGACCCCCTGATCTTCTGTAGCTGCTGTGTACCAACTATGGGGCAATGTGCTGCCATGGGCCTTGGACACATCTGTTACCCCCAGAATTCACTCTGGAACTTTTTTGAAACCCTCAAAACTTCTTACAGCTGAGGACTATTCTCTTTCATTTCTAGTAGCTCTCCTATGCACATCTTATTTTTTTAAAAAAAAATCCCACTGTTTTGTATTGGTCTTGTTTTCTATTACCGACTGAGGATTGCATTTACTAGAAATGGCAATGATTTCCTTCAAAAGCTTTAGCAGCCCATAATTTTCTCTGCTATTGTCTTGGGGCTTTAATGCTAGTCATCCATTCTAAATGTGTTTGTAAAGAAGGAGATTGTTTAAAAGAGAACCAGCCAAATACTAAACAGCGACTCGTGTGACCAGAATTACCTGGTGTTAAATATTGTTTGTTCTAGAAGTGTCTCTTTCTCTCTCTCCTGTGACATCATTTCATAAACTGCAACAGAAAATATGACTAGGATTGCTTCAGCACTGCTCAAAGGCACATTCTTACCATAATCTGCAAAAGCATTTACTGACAATCATCTTTTTTTCCTTTTAGGGACACTGGTCAAGACTAATAACAATTATATAATGATAAAGTTTGTTTTGTCCAGTTTTGTCCAACTCAAGGGCATGGTGATCATTTCCATTTCTGGTCTGAGAGAGCCAGGTTGTCCATAAACATTTTCCATGTGGCCAGCTATATGCCAAAGGTGCCGGAATGCTTTTGCTTTCCCACCAAAGTGGTACCTATTAATCTACTCGCATTTGCATGCTTTCAAACTGCTAGGTGGGCGGGAACTAGAGTAGGGATCAGAAGCTATGTGGCATTTGGGTATCAAACAGCAGTGGGATTCAAATTGTTTTACCACTGGTTTGGTGGGCCTGGCTTGGTGGGCACTTTGCCTAACACCGGTGTGCAGCTTTCCCCACACCAGCTGAGACCTGCAGCACCAATCAGCTGAGAAGATAGGAGAAAAGCGCAGGGGCCAGTGGGAGGGCCAATCCTGTGCTTTTCTCTTCCTTTTCCTCTCAGTTGATAGTCGGAGGATTTTTTCCCCCTCCTCTCAGCTGATCATTGGCTTTTTTACTACCGGTTCAGTAGAACCAGTCCAAACTGGTAACATACCACCATTGGTATCAAACACAGACTGTCAGCTCTCCAGCTGACAAGCTCAGCATCTTTACCTGCTTAGCCCATCGAGCCCCCTAACAGCAAGTAAATTTACCAAACAAATTTGATAATCTTAAAATAAATAATTATGGGTGGTGATTCTCTTGGCAGTTTCTTAGTCTTAGTCAGACTTTTTAGAGTTTCTGCAGCCCTCTTGTCCGCTCAGAAAAATCTGCTTTCTGCTCCTGATCACCCCGACTTATTCCACTTGAACAGAAGTGGAAAATTTCTTGAAGGCAGTTAGCAAGTCTCAGTTGCATTCCTAAGATTTGTGGTAAATAGGAAATGCCAGCAGAGGAAACCAATTTGTGCAGATGAGAGTAAATTGAGAGAAGAGATGTGCTGCTTGTCATTCTTGTGACAGTCACACACATTTTACCTGAGTGCTGCATTGCTTTTTTGCTAGCTCTGTTGGTTGTCTACAAAGAAAGAAAGAAAAGTACTGTGGTACAAATACATGCACACACATGCACACACAGAGTTGCTGGGGGGAGCTGAGGGGTTGGAATCAACACCGATTTCCTGCATACTTCAAAATATTATAGTGTCTCAAGGGAATGGGAGCCAGTTTAATCTAGTAGTTGAGTCTCCAGGAGATGGTGAGGTCTAGTCTTGTCTTAGCCATGAAGGCTGGCTGGGTCCCCTAAGAGGGGGGAGAGGGGGTTAAGGCATCGCATTACCCCTGGTTCTGTTTTGTTTATTATCTCTTTTAGGAGGTGAACTTCTCAAGGGGGGACGCCTGTCAGCTTTGGAAGCCATATTCCATGCTGCCACATAGCCTGAGAAAGTGGGAGGGAGATGATTTCAATTGAGTAGTTCTAAGTAGACAAAATACAATTCTTTTCTTAGTTCAAGGTTATTAAGTGTGGCACAGCAGAGAAAAAGGATCTTACACTGGGACAGATCGTGATTGGTCCATGTGATGTGATGATGGGAGAAAGGGGGATGGATTGTAGTTTGGGATATTGTGGCAATTCCAGGAAACTTCTAGTTTCAAGATTCCACAGATGTGCCAGGTGCTATTCTCATAAAGATACTTTTGAGATTACATTTGCCCATGTATTAGGACTGTATTGTTATGATTCTTCTCCTTTTTCTCATCTAATCATCCTTCTCGTCTGTTCATTTTTTCCTAATACCTTCTTCTATTGGTATCTCATAATTTATCACCTGTTGTTTGTATCTGATGATTTATGATCTGTGACTTACCTCTTTGGAGGTAAGTTACAGGTAACCGTTTTCGCTGGCAGGAGGTGTCCATCCTATCTCCCCACCTGCCCTTACCTCCACCCACAGAGGAGAACTACAGTGCTGATCCAGCCATTGAAGAAATCCAGTTTGACATCCCTGCTCTATACCATTTCATTGCCCAAATTAATTTTCCATTATGAAATCACTATGAAGTGGACATTTTGCAGAAATATTCATTATCAGCCATTCAGTCATGTCTGATCTTTGGAAACTTTCCTTAAAGTTTTTCATTCTGAGTTGTTCTATTTTATTGGGAAGAGGGGGTGTAGCTTGACTGTCTTATACAAATTTAGGTCTGCATTAATTTCATGCAGAAAATGCCACCATTTCTCTAGATTATTAAGGCAGACTTTCATATTTGAAAGGCAAAATACAAAGGCCAAAACTTAATTCATATAAAAGGAAGAAGATGGATAGAAGATATTAAAAAGAGAAATCCCAGGGAGACCGACAGCCTTTCCAATTCTAGATGGTGTCTTGAGCCCAGCAGAATAATGTGTTGGAAAGAGATCAAAATGAAACAGAAAGATAGAGGAAAAATTAAATTAAAGATATATTTTCCGTAAGAGAAAAGCTTTTTCTTCCCCCTCCCCTGTTTAATGGCACCGAATAGGAGGAAGTCACTGCGGTAGATGGAGGATTTGATGAACAAGAAATTGGCAAGCAAGCTCGTCAAAACCACATTTCCACAACTGTTTGTTTTGTGCTGTCTTCTACTTTTGAGAAACAAAAGGAACTGATACGAAGCAAAGAATAAAACCTTTGCCGAGGACAGTTTTATAGGCTGAGAACATAACAATGTATAAGTTTCTACCAAGGATCTTCCTTTGGAAACAGTATATGTGCATTTATGTATGTCTATGCACACACACACACACACACATACACACACACACACACACACCAGAGGTGGTATTCAGCAGGTTCTGACCAGTTCTGGAGAAGCGGTAGCAGAAAATTTGAAGTAGTTCAGAGAACCGGCAAATACCACCTCTGACCGGCCCCGGCCCCATCTCTTCTCTGCCTCCCATTTAGTCCCTGCTGATTGGCTGGGTTTTCTTTGGTTGCCCTGCACAGAAGAACGGAGCTGGAAAGCAGGTTAGTGGGGTGGGGAGGGAATGGAGATTTTACAGTAACCTTCCCCTGCCACACCCACCAAGCAATTCCACACCTATCAAGCAATGCCATGCCCACCAAGCCACGCCCACAGAACCGGTAGTAAAAAATTTTTGAATCCCACCACACACACACACACACACACACACACACACACAGAGTATATTAGTTCTTTGTGTGCAGAAGAAATCTATGGTTAGGGTGATGATGGCATTGCAGCGACAGGCACATATAAAACAGGCTGTGCTCAGATTGCATTGTTGTGATTGTCATCTTGATTTTTTTTGCCATACCTTTTGCACATCCTTCCATGTGTTACACAACCTTGCAAGCCCTATTTGTTCGTGCCTTCCTTCAAGTATGAGGTCTAGAGAAAAGAAGGACTAGGCGTAACATGATAGGAATGTTCCAGTATTTGAGGGGTTTTAACTTATATTCCAAAGCACCAGAAGGCAAGACAAGAAAAAATGGATGGAAACTCAAGGAAAGAAGCAATCTAGAACTAAGGCAAAGCTTCCTAATAGTGAGGACAATTAACCAGTGGAGCAGAAGTTGCCTTCAGAAGTTGTGGGTGCTTCACCACTGGAGGCTTTTAAGAAGAGATTGAACCGTCCCTTGTCTGAAATAGAATAAGTTCTCCTGCTTGAGCCTGGGGTTGGACTAGAACACCTCCACAGCCCCTTCCAGCTCTATTCTGATTGATTGATTGACTGATTGATTGAGGTTGCCAATATGAACAACTTTTCCGAATGCAGTGCACTCTGGCAGCCTGTAGATAAATTATCCCATCAGCTTATTGAGATTTAAATAGCAATAGCACTTAGATTTATATACTGCTTCACAGTGCTTTTACAGCCCTCTCAAAGCAGTTTGCAGAGACAGCCTATTGCCCCCAACAATCCAGGTCCTCATTTTACCCACCTTGGAAGGACGGAAGGCTGAATCAACTTTGAGCTGGTCAGGATTGAACTGCTGGCAATTGGCAGAGTTAGCCTGCAATCCTGCATTCTAACCACTGTGACTCTTGTGGATATCACTGAAAGAGAAAGAAGAAAACACCTGCAAGAATTCTGTTTCTGCACCGTAGGTGTTGCTGGAATGTCCGCTATACCACGCGATTCCTGCTTCAACAAAACTTGGTTTATTCTGAGCTCAGCCAAATGATTCTTTGAGTTAAATTGGCATTTGCTGGGAGAAGAGAGGGAGGGGGAATAAAAGATTTCCTGTTTTGGAAGATCCTGTACTGTTTCCTTCTGAAATGGTCATGTACGTGACACACTGGTGGTTATGCATATAAATGTATGTATATCTTGCACAACAAACATGATTCACTTGCCTTTCTGTTCTACCCTGCTAGAGGGCTGTGGAAGGCAACTTGAATCAATCAGTCAGTCAGTCAGTCAATCAATCAATCAGAATAGAGCTGGTTTGGAGGTCCTCTAGTCCAACCCCTTGCTCAAACAGGAGACCTGATACCATTTCAGACAAATGGTTGTCCAATCCCTTCTTAAAAGCCTCCAGTGATGGAGTACCCACAACTTCTGAAGGCAAGCTTTTCCACGAGTTTATTGTTTTAATTATTAGGACATTTCTTCTTAGTTCTAGGTTGCTTCTTTCTGTCAGGGCTCCAGCATCCCCCCCCCCATTTAAATCATGAGTCTCTAGCACCATCTCTCAGAGTTAAAAGAAATCTGGGTGCATCCAACTCTGAGATACATCATTCATTTCATCCTGGACTCTGGTCTTCCCTCACCCTCCTTGGATGTATACTCTCCAATGGGACTGTCATGCCCCTGTTGGAATCTAATTCAGAGGGGGAGGCTGAGCAGCTGACAGGGAGTGGAAGTGTGGCTCCATTGGCTGTGGAAGAAACTGGGGAAGGGCAAAGGCCAGCTGGGCAGAGTGGGGAAGAGGTAGAACAAGGGAGAGGGAATTCAGATCCAGGCTCAGGCTCTCTTCATTCTAGGGCACGCAGGGAGGAACCGACAAGAGAGCAATGTGGGTTGCATGGCTGATGGGGAAGGAAAGGCCCCAAAACAGGGGGGTGCTGTAAAAGAAGGAGGAGGAGGAGAAAGAGGAGGAGGAGGAGGAGGAGGAGGAGGAGGAGGAGGAGGAGAAGAAGAAGAAGAAGAAGAAGAAGAAGAAGAAGAAGAAGAAGAAGAAGAAGAAGAAGAAGAAGAAGAAGAAGAAGAAGAAGAGGAAGCCATGCCCATCCAGTCACATGGGCATACCCACCTAGCCACGGCCATAGAACTGGTTGTTAAAAAATTTGAATCCCACTCCTAGTCCTAACTCACTTTTTTCAGTGTCGTTGTAACTTAGAATGGTCACTAAATGAACATAACTTCCAACTTAATTTACTTAAGTCAGCAGTTGGCCCCGCCCTTTCCTGTCCTATATTTCCTTTGTTTGTAGCTCAGCTGATAGGTGCGGCAGAGCAGATTTCCATGCCTCAGCTGTTCTACTCACCAGCACTGAAGGCAAGCTAAGTTTTAATGCTTAAAATCCTCCTTTTTAGAATGCATGCCCACAGAACTGGTCGTAAAATATTTTGAATTCCACCACGGGTGGATGAGGGAATGTTTTTCCTCTTTGAGGAAAAACGAAGTCCAGTTGCCTGTTGAAAAAACACCTTTGGGACAGCCATGACCTGGATGACCGAGAATCTCCACAGATAAAAGATGGGACCGCTCCTTATTTTCGCTTTAGGTCTCCCGGTGGAATCTCCCTTTTCCTAATCGCACTGAGCTTTGGCAAGAAGGCTGTAAATTCCCCGAAAATCTGTGAATGGGGATCTTTGCATATCTTTATGAGGTCTGTGGCCTTCTGTGAAAGCCTTGGAAAAACGTGAAGTACCATGTTAAGGGACTAATTACGCAGATGGAGTGAGTAAAAACTTCAGCTGCCTCATTAGTTCCTTGCCAGTGTTTGCATCTGGAGGATAACTCCCATTGACTGCCATCAGAAATTCTGACCAGCTGCTGGGCTACTGCATGGACTCTGCTTCCCAGTGGAATGCTTCTTCTTGCAGTATTAAATCTGGAAAATGCTTGCCTTTCTTGAGAAAGGCAGCTAAGGTGCCTGGTTCGTTTTTAGCTTTTATTATATACCTTTTATTGTGTCTCCAGAAAAATTAGGTAGGCTCAGATTAGAACCAGAGTTGACATAAAAGCAGTGTTCCAATATTTGAGGGGCTGCCACCACAAGGAAGAGGAGGTCAACTTATTCTCCAAAGTACCAGAAGGTCGAACAAGAAACAATGGATGGAAACTAATCAAGGAGAGATCCAACCTTGAATTAAAGAGAAATTTCCTGACAGAATAATTAACCTGTGGAATGACTTGGCAGAAGTTGTGGGTGCTCCAACACAGAATCAGAATAAAGCTGAAAGGGACCTCGGAGGTCTTCTAGTCCAGTCCCGTGCTCAAGCAGGAGATTGTATATGATTTCAGACAAGTGACTGTCCAGTCTCTTCTTAAAAACTTCCAGTGATAAAACACCCACAACGACTGAAGGCAAGCTGTTCCATTGGTTAATTGTCCTCACTGTTAGGAAGTTTCTCCTCAATTCCAGGTTGCTTGTCTCCTTGATTAGTTTCCATCCATTGTTTCTTGTCCTGCCTTCAGGTGTTTTGGAGAATAGATTCACCACTCCTTTTTGTGGCAGCCCCTCAAATACTGGAATATGCTATCATGTCCCCCCTACTCCTCCTTTTCTCTAGACCAGCCAAACCCAAATCGTCCAATTGTTCTTCATATGTTTTAGTCTCTGGGCCTTTAATCATTTTAGTTGCTCATTATAACATTTCAGACAAATGAGACTCCCCTAACCTTATTCTATTCTATTCTATTCTATTCTATTCTATTCTATTCTATTCTA
>BLBF01000073.1:15615544-15647091 GCA_015471245.1 Laticauda colubrina
TATTCTATTCTATTCTATTCTATTCTATTCTATTCTATTCTATTCTATTCTATTCTATTCTATTCTATTCTATTCTATTCCATTCCATTCCATTCCATTCCATTCCATTCCATTCCATTCCATACATCTGTAAACATTGTTCATACCAGGAGAAAATTGGGCCACAATGCATAGAATCCTAGCAGTACCAGACATCAAAATGTCTCCTACAATTACAAATATAAGCAATCTTTATAAAAACCAAAACAAAATGGCAAATATATTACCAGCAACAACTTCTAAATTCAGCTCATTTTACTTCTTTTCATTATGGTGGTTCATGCAAGAGGCACATCATTGTTTGTGGTGCAATTCATGAGTCTAATTTAAAATTAGTCCGTGACTAATCTCCAAGTCTCATCTAGTAGTTAATTATTTTATTATGTATTATTTTAATTTCAAAGAACTAAAAAAAGGAAGGCTACAAAATAGAACACTGGTTAAATGTCTTTTCAGAAAAAAAATCTGGTAATACACAACTTGCTCTCTGTAAATTGTGGGCTGTTATTTAGGTTCCCAGAATAAAATTTGCCCTTTTCTTTATTCCTCCTTCTTATCTCCTTCGTTTACTTTAGCGCAAAAGGATATTTAGTGAACAATAGCAATAGCATTTAGACTTGTATAAGCGCTGTACAACTTGCCTTGTAGTGTAACTGGAACAATCTGGAACTGAACATACTCAAAACCATAGAAATGGTGGTAGACTTTAGAAGAAACCCTCCCATACTACCACCTCTTACAATACCAGACAACACAGTATCAACAGTAGAGACCTTCAAATTTCTAGGTTCTATTATATCACATGACCTAAAATGGACACCTAACATCAAAAGCATAATAAAAAAAAGCACAACAAATAATGTTCTTTCAGCGCCAACTCAGGAAGCTCAAACTGCCCAAGGAGCTGCTGATCCAGTTCTACAGAGGAATCATTGAATCTGTCATCTGCACCTCTATGATTGTCTGGTTTGGTTCTGCAACCCAACAGGACAGACACAGACTTCACAGGATAATTAGGACTGCAGAAAAAACAATTACTTCCAGCCTGCCTTCCATCGAGGACCTGTATAATGCAAGAGTCAAAAAGAGGGCTGTAAAAATATCGATAGACTCCTCACATCCTGGACATAAACTGTTTCAACTCCTTCCCTCAAAACGATGCTATAGAGCACTGCACACCAGAATAACTAGACACAAGAACAGTTTTTTCTCGAAAGCCATCACTCTCCTATACAAATAATTCCCTCAACACTGTTGCAGTGTTCCACATGTTCTCCTCTTATGACTTTCAGTGAGGAAGCCCCATTCATTTAATGACTGTACTACTAACTTAACTGCTGCAGTGATTCAGTTAACTGTGACAACAAAAGGCCATAAAATGGGGCAAAACTCACTTCACAAACGCCTCGCTTATCAGCAGAAATGTTGGGTTCAATTATGGTCATAAATCAAGGATTACCTGCATTTGGCCAAATCAACATCTCTCCCTATTCCAAATATGTCTTATATAAGCACAACTCTGCCAGGTCTCTTCGATAACTATTGTGGTTGGAGACTTACAAAGATTATATTCGGAAAGGTTAGCCATGGGATGAGATTCTATCGGTTCGGCCCAGTTCAGGCCAACTGGTAGCTCTGAAGATTAGCTGAGAGTGAACCAGTTTACTCAGAAGATCAAGGTATTTTCCTTTTTTCCCCCACCGATCAGCTGTTTTCCAAAGATCAGCTGTGCTGTGCAATTTAGATCAGCTAGAAAGCAGGAAATCATTGGTTTTCTTGCTTTCTAGCTAATCTAAATTGTGTGGCACTGCTGATCCTCCCCCTTGCTGTTGTACTGCTTCACCCAGGAGGCTTCCCTGAGGCTCAGGAGACAAAAATGGGGTGCTGGGGGATGCTACATGTCCCCAATGCCCCGTTTTTGCTCTCAGAAGGCTTCCCTGAGGCCCAATAGGCAAATATTTTTATTATTTTGATGATGATGATGATGATGATGATGATGATGATGATGATGATGATTGTTGTTGTTGTTGTTGTTGTTGTTGTTATTGTTCCTCCTACTGGGCCTCAGGGAAGCCTCCTAGGAGCAAAAACAGGGCATGAGGGGGGCCATGCAACATATACCCCTGCCCCATTTTTGCTCCCAGGAGGCTTCCATGAGGCCCAGTAGGAAAAAAAAAAAAAACCCCACATCCACCCAGTCACATGGCCACCTGGCCATGCCCACCTAGCCACACCCATGGAACAGGTTGTTTAAAAATCTGCGTCCCACTCCTGGGTTAGCCTAGAAGAGCAGTCTTCCACAATGTTGTGCTTTGTGTTCAAGCATTTCACTTTATTCCTGAATAATTAAAGCAGCACACTTCGTGAGGATTCAGCCTTTGACTCCCTGGCAAAGGTCCCAACTTCACTTCAATAGCTTGGACACTGGGCACATTTTTTAGAAGATTTGCAGTGGTGTGTGTGTGTGTGTGTGTGTGTGTATGAAAGATTAATGGTTGGTTTGGCTGGAACTAAAACTGAAGATATGTTACTGGGTAAGAAAAAGGGAATGTGATGACACAGGCTGGGAATAAGGAAGTGGTGAGCTGGTTGGAAAAAAATATTCCTTTGTAGAAAACCATCTATGGAGATTCTCAATCATCCAGGTCATGGCTGTCCCCAAAGTGCCTTTTCCAAAAGGCCACTAGATTTTCTGCCCCCCCACACCTTTGAAAATGTTTTGCTTCTCATCCAAGAAGCTTCTTCAGTTTATAGAAGACCCTATTTTCCAAATAGCAATCATACTTAGACTTATATATAACTGCACAGTGCTTTACAGCTCTCTCTAAGCAGTTTATAGAGTCAGCCTATTGCCCCCGACAATTTGGGTCCTTGTTTTACTGACCTCAGAAGGATGGAAGGCTGAGTCAATAGCAATAACAACAACACTTAGACTTATATACCACTTCATAGTGCTTTACAGCCCTCTCTGTTTACAGAGTCAGCCTATTTCCCCCAACAATCTGAGTCCTTATTTTTACCCACCTTGGAAGGATGGAAGGCTGAGCCAACCTTAAGCCAGTGAGACTCGAACTGCGGAAATGCTGGCAGTCGGCAGTCAGCAGAATTAGCTTGCAATATTGCATTTTGAATTTTTATTAGTTTATAATATAGCATACCAAGAGAATACAAAAGCAAATATTAGAGAAATTAGGGAAGGAAAAAGGGAAGTGAATAATGAAGGAAAGGAAAAGGGGAAAAAGAAAAAAAAAAAGGCATTGACTTCCAACTCCTTTGGTGCAGTAAAATAAGGCATTAATACTGCATTCTAACCACTGTGCCACCACAGCTCATGATGATGGAACAAAAGTTCCTATCCAGAATGGAATAAAAAAAAAAAAAACAGGAGCCAAACTCTCTCATTAAAAGAAAAAATTGGTGGATCTAGTTCACAGAATCAAAATATAACCACAAAAATGTGCAGTAAAATAATGTACTGATAAAGCAGAACCATCAGCAAGAAGAGAGAAATCCAGGGGCTTAAAATAAAAAAAACAAAAAATAAAATAAAACAGAAGATAGATGGAGAGAAATAGCTTCAGTACTCATCTTAATTCAGAGTTGTTCTGTCTGATTGTGCAATGACCAGCAAAAACACCATTAAGCACTAATATCCTTATTTTTCCAAACTTCATAAGGCTGCTGTCGGGTCAAAAATATAAGTACTAAAAATGCTTATATGCATATGCTTCCAAACACTTTATATTACAAAAACCACTCTAAAAGTTTGTAAGGAAGGTTACATAGAAAAGCACTCGGAATCAAATCTATGAGCTGCCGAGCACCAGCTGCACTGAACCAGAATGGGAGAAAAAAGGGATACGAGAAAGCCAGAAGAGAAGATCTTCACCATCCATCAGAGAGAGACCTACGACCAACAAATCTGCAGAAATCTAAAGCAGACACTGCTTTGGTCATCACAACATAAAAAAGAAGTTGAGTGCCGAGAAGACAGACAAAGATGATTAGGGGACTGGAGGCTAAACTGTATGATGAACGGTTGCAGGAATTGGGTTTCTCTAGTTTAGGGAAAAGAAGGACTAAAGGAGAACATGGTAGCAGTCTTCCAATATCTTAAGGGGTTGCTACAAAGAAGAGGGGCTCCATCTAATTCTCCAAAGCACCTGAAAGCAGCAGGGCACGAAACAGTATGTGGAAACTAATTGAGAAGAGAACCAATCTAGAACTAAGGAGTAATTTCCTGACAGTGAGAAAAAATTAATCAGGAGAATGACTTACCTCCAGAAGTTGATATTATGATATTGCTGATACTAACACAGTTGAGAAAGTCCAGAAATGTTGCACAAGAAGAGTTCTCCACTCCCCTACTTGTTGCAGAATACCTGATGCCACCAGACTTCAAATTCTAGACCTAGAAAACCTAGAACTATGCCGCCTTCGGTCTGATCTAAGTATAGTACATAAAATTATACATTGCAATGTCCTACCTGTCAATGAATACTTCAGCTTCAACCATAACAATACAAGAACAAACAATAGATACAAACTCAAGGTAAACCGCACCAAACTTGATTGCAGGAAATACGACTTCAGCCACAGAGGGGTCAATGTCTGGAATACTCTACCTGACTCTGTGGTTTCTTCCCCAAACCCCAAAAACTTTAACCTTAGACTGTCTACTATTGACCTCACCCCTTCCCTAAGAGGTCTGTAGGGGGCTAAGCGCACCAACGTGCCTACTGTCCCTGTCCTATTGTTTCTTTTTATTTTTCTTATATGTATCTATTTCATGTATTCATAACTATGTTTATACTTATACCTGTTATCTTATAATTGCTTACCTAATTAATTAATTAAATAAATAATTAAATAAATAAATAAAAGTTGTGGCTGCTCAATCACTGGAGATTTTCAGGAAGAGATTGGACAGCCATTGGTCTGAAATGGTATGGGGTCTCCTGCTTGAGTGTGGGAATTAGACCACCAAGATCTCTTCCAATTCTGTTCTTTCATTCTGTTATTCTGAGATTCTTTCCAGGATCACATGTATCCATCCCATGGAGCCCAAAGAAAGGTCAAAATGGTATAGGATCTCCTGCCAAGGGCAAGAAATTGAAAACCTCTCAGATTCCTTCCAACCTTATTATTCTATGTTCTATGACTTGTCTGAGGTTCCCCAATGTTTATTTTTATTTTATTTATTTATTTGATTTGTCCATCGCTAACAAGATAATAGGTATAAATATATACATAGTTATGAACACATGAAATGGGTACATATAGAATATTTGTACCTGGGATATGCAGAAAAAGCAGAAGAAAAATAGCCTCTGGTTCAGACACTAATTTGTTCAAAGAATAATCTGGAGATCAGTCACTCACTTCTGCTTGCTGATCCCACTCAGTGAATGTTACCAACCGCCCAAGTGGAAGAGCTCTGGGCCCTTTCAAATAAGCCTTATCCAGATCAGGCTTATCCATACATTTCAAGCAAGCTATCCATCACTCCCTAATAATTGCCCTGGAAAATGAGAGGTTTTTAACCATTTTTGTATGAGCAATATACTTTGGTTATTAAGACTTTAAACCAGGGGTCTTCAGACTTGACAGCTTTAAGACTTGTGGACTTCAACTCCCAGAATTCCTCCTCCAGTCATGTTAGCTCAGGAATTCTGAGAGTTGAAGTCCACAAGTCTTAAACTTGCCAAGTTTGAAGAACCTTGCTGTAAATGGAAAAAAGTTCAGACCTTAGTGGATTGCTGAAGCAAGCTGACGATAAAGAACTGGCATGTTTTGCTCAGGGCAGCCTTCTTCCAATATCCTGGACTCACCTGAATTAATGTTCATGCTGAAAACAGAAGAGGCACAACTGATGTTTTGGACACAGACTTCTTGTCTTTTCCAGGACAGAAATGAAAGCCATTTCATATGCCAAAATAAGCTAGAAATGGTTTTTGTCCTGGGGGGAGGCTTATACTTTTGCTTCAGATATATTCTTGCTGATAATAAGTGGTTTGATTTGCTTGATAATTTCCCAGGCGATGGAGCTGAATTGAAAAAATGAATCCCTTGGTGACCTTCTATTGATGTTCTTCAGGGCTTTGTAAACATTACCACCCCCAGGTAAGGCCTTTGGGACTTGGTCAAAGATGCTACCAGAAAGATACCTTACTCTCCTCTCTTCTACTTTTGCTACTCACTCGTTACTTTCTTCCAAACTATGCCAGCCAATTTCGGGATGTGAAACATCCTGCGGTATGTTTGGATTTTAATTGTGTTACATTTCCTTGCCTACCTTTGCTCTATGAGTTGCCAAGAGTCCTGCAGTTGTGGCAGGCTACAAATGTGATAAATAAAATTTCTTGTTTCCTACCCAGGGATATACCTTCGCAGGCTGTTTGTTCCTTGGCATCAGTGATGGGATTCAAAAAGAATTATTACCGGTTCTGTGTGCGTGGCTTGGTGGGCATGGCAGGGGAAGTTAACTGCAAAATCCCCATTCCCTCCCCACCCCACTAACCTGCTTTCCAGCTCCCTTCTTCTGTGCAGGGCAACCAAAGAAGACCCAGCCAATCAGCTGGGACTCGGGAGGCAGAGAATAGATGGGGGCAGGGCCAGTAAGAGATGGTAATACCCGGTTCTCCGAACTAATTTCCGCTACCGGTTTTCCAAAACTGGTCAAAACCTGCTGAATGCTACCTCTGTTTGGCATGCCACAGAGATATTCCTTCCATGATTGGACTGCGGGCATGCTAGATTTTAAGGAAGTGAGTTGATGGTTCAAGACCCATGCTCTACTTTATGGTGGGAGCTCCTATTACTTGCCCCAGCTCCTGCCCATCTAGTAATTTGAAAGAATGCAAATGCAAGTAGACAAATAGGTACCGCTTCAGTGGGAAGATAACAGTATTTTGTGTGCCTTGACATAAACTAGGAGCCAGGAAGGGGACTTGTGGGCAGGAGGTAAGCAGATCTGCATGTTGACCAGAACTGAGACTTAGCCTCACATCTCCCCAACTATGCCTTATGCTTCTTAGCTCAAGGGAATTGTTTCTCTCTTGCACGAGGTGAAGCTTTGGTGAGCACCCAACCTGACTCTTATCTTGCTTAAGAATTCTCATGAAATGTAACACAAATGTAACACATAAAATGTAACACACACACAAACATCCATATGCCTTGTGAAAAATGGCAAAACAGAAGGACTAGAGGTGATATGAGAGCAGTGTTACAATATATAAGAAAAGAGGGTCATGCTATTCTCCAAAAGCACCAGAGGTGGTTATTCAGCAGGTTCTGACCAGTTCTGGAGAACCAGTGGTGGAAAGTTTGAGTAGTTCAGAGAACCAACAAATATCACATATATCTGATTGGAGATTTTACAGTATCCTCCCCCTGCTACACCCACCAAGCCACACCCTCAGAACCGGTAGTAAAAAAATTTGAATCCCAGCACTGAAAAGCACCTGAAGGCCAGACAAGAAGCAATGGGTGAAGAGGAGAGGAGTGGAAAGGGGAGGCGAGAAGCAACCTAGAACTAAGGAGACATTTCCTGACAGTTCGAACAATTAATCAGTGGAATGACTTGCCTCCAGAAATTGTAAATGCTCCAACATTGGAGGCTTTTAAGAAGTGATTGGATAACTAATCTCTCCAATTTGGTTGAAGTGATGTAAGATATTTTGCCTCAGCGGAGGATTGGACTAGAAGACCTCCAAGGTCCCATCTAACTCTGCTTTTCTGTTAAAAGGAAAATGAGTCTTTCTTGTTTTCAGATTTCGATTGTAAATGATATATATTCTAACAGTGGTTTGAAAACATTATCTAGAAGGTTTTATTGAATAACTACCGAAACAACTTGAGAATAATGAAATTATTCTGCAATTGAAAACCTTCGTATTTTTTTAAAACCGGGGTCTGTAGGTCTGATTTAAGGAGGCTCACACAAGTCCCAAGATTTTGCAGTGAACATTCAGTGCCCCCCCAATAGGGATTCAGTAACCATGGAAACAAAAAGTGACATCCTAAATGAGCTTTACTTTGTGCGGCTGGAAGTAAAAATGGGAAGATGCACATATGCCGAAATCCAAGCTTAGAATTATATTTTAGTAATGACCACTTATGTTTGTTTTTAGACTTCTCATAATGGTGGGCAATATGACATTTTGATTATGTGTTTCCTCCATGCCAGGAAGGATATTTCAAAACCCATTTGCAACTAAATTTGATGACCCTGCTTTAAATGCTTTAAATTGCACTTGAACAAGTCATTTCACTGGCATCTCAACCCACCGCACATTTAATTTCATACAATTCTTCCTGCACAGGCTGAAGAATATTTTGATAGCAAAGCAGGAGTAATTAAAAGCCAGAGTGTAACTGATTTTTTTTCTTTTTCTTTTAAAAAATATCTTCCCTTTTTCTACCTTTATTAGTTCTGCAAAGAAGTCAAGGCTCTGATCTTCTGCTTGGTTATTCTCTCAGTCACAATGTAATCGAAGGAACTTCTGAGAAAATACATCAAAGTTGTATTCTCTTTTGGGAATGGGAAGGGGTTATCTAGTAAAATAGCTTAGATAATTTAAATTATTAAGGAACAGTTATTCTGTAATTGTAAACATTCTTTGTACATTGAAAACTAATTTTAACAATATAAATGTGCAATCTGGATGAAATAGTGAGCTTGCAAGACTTAGAAGAAATAAAATAGATCTTTCAGGTTAGCCTGACTTAGGTTATTTCACTTACTAACAACAATAAGAAGTTCCTAAACCAGGGGACTTCAAACTTGACAGCTTGTAGACTTTCTTTCTTTCTTTCTTTCTTTCTTTCTTTCTTTCTTTCTTTCTTTCTTTCTTTCTTTCTTTCTTTCTTTCTTTCTTTCTTTCTCTTTCTTTCTCTTTCTTTCTTTAGATTTGTCAATCTCTTACAAGATAATAAGTATATACATAGTTATGAATACATGAAATGGGTACATATAAGAAAAATAAAAAGAAACACTAGGACAGGGATGGTAGGCACATTGGTGCACTTATGCACGCCCCCTACAGACCTCTTAGGAAAGGGGTGAGGTCAATAGTAGACAGTCTAAGGTTAAAGTTTTTGGGGTTTGGGGAAGAAACCACAGAGTCAGGTAGAGTATTCCAGACATTGACCACTCTGTTGCTGAAGTCGTATTTCCTGCAATCAAGTTTGGTGCGGTTAACCTTGGGTTGTATCTATTGTGTGCTCTTGTGTTGTTATGGTTGAAGCTGAAGTATTCATTGACAGGTAAGTTGTTGCAATGTATGATTTTATATACCATACTTAGATCAGACCAAAGACGGTGTAATTCAAGATTTTCTAGGTCTAGAATTTCAAGTCTGGTGGCCTAAGGTATTTGACAACGAGTAGAGACTTGTGGACTTCAACTCCCAGAATTCGTCCTCCAGTCATATTAGCTCAGGAATTATGGGAGTTGAAGTGCACAAATCTTAAACTTGCCAAGTTTGAAGACTTTTGTCCTAGGCATTCTGAGTCTTCACTAAGAAAGGTTCTGGATCAAGAGAGCTAGAAACTTGGTGAAAAGCAGTTGAAGGAGTTGTCATCTTTAGCATAGAAAAGACATAGAATAACAAAATAATAGTTGGAAGGGACCTTGGAGGTCTTCTAATCCAACCCTCTGCTTAGGCAGGAAACCTTACAGCATTTCAGACAAATGGTTATCCCATCTCTTCTTTAAAACTTCCAGTGTTGGAGCATTCACAACTTCTATAGGCAAATGGTTTTTCTGTCAGGTAATTTCTCCTCAGTTCTAGTTTGGCATATAGACTAAGAAAGGAAAGGGAAAAGAGAATGATTGGAAAAAAATCATGAAGGCAATGATGTGTCCTCTAACTTGTATAAAATGCAGGACAATAATTTGTCCTCTAAGTTGTATAAAATGCAGGAGCTAGATAAGTCAAAAATAGATGAATATTTGTTAAGACAGTTGCCAAAATGCTCACAAACTCAAAGACAACTTATGAATGATCCAATAACAACTTTTGAAATATCAGAAGCTATAAGAAAAGTGCAAATGAGGTAAAGCTCCTGGCCCAGATGGACTTAACACGAGTCAATATTACAAATGTTTTAAAGATGAACTTCTTCAGGCATTAAAGCATATAATGAATGATATAAAGATACCCCCAACTTGGAAAAAAGCTAATATTGTACTGCTTCTGAAGGAGGGTCAGGACTCAGGATATTATGATGATAAAGAACTATAGACCAATCTCACTATTAAATAAGGATTACAAATTATTTGGTGCAATTTGCAACTTCTGGAGGAAAGTCATTCCACTGATGAATTGTTCCAACTGTCACGTAATTTCTCCTTAGTTCTAGATTGATTCTCTCCTTGATTAGTTTCCATCCGTTGCTTCTTGTACTGCCTTCAGGTGCTTTGGAGCAGGGGTCGCCAACCTTTTGGACTTCAGGGACCACCAAACTCATAATTTTAAATCCCACAGACCACTAATATGAATTTTGACTGACGATGACTTGCTGACATTGGTGGGAAAGTCAGTCCCATATTCCAGAGCTGCAGAAGTCACAGGACTGGACCTTTGGTCATTCCAGAGCAGCTGCTCCTCCACCCGGATGCACCGACCTGCCATGGATTGTTGGAACTGCTCTGGGATGACCAAAGGGTCAGTCCTGTGACTTCTGCAGCTCTGGAATATGGGACCGACTTTCCTACCAACGTCAGCAAGCCACCCCAGGGTGGATAACCCTCCCCTGCCATTGGTCTTACCTTCCAGTTCCAGCTCACTTGGCTCTGCTCATGGTTTGTACTTGGCCAAAGGGTGGAGGCCAGCAGGTGGGCAGGCCATGTGGGCAGGGCAGTCTTGTGTTTCCACGCAGCCTGATCAAGTGCTTTGGGGAGAGTGATTTTGGGGGGACATTTCTCTGCGGACCATCAAAATTTTCTCACGGATCACCAGTGGTTCCCGGCCCACCAGTTGTCAACTACTGCTTTGGAGAGCAGCTTGACTCCTTCTTCCTCTTCAACTTCCCATCACACTGAAGAACAGAACTTCCATCTCTCATATTTCACAATGCAGGGCTTGGAAAAAAATGGATTTCAATTCAGGGGGGAGGGCAGATTCCACGGGAACAGTAGTGATATGCTGCCAGTGTAACAACTGGTTCGGTGATTGCACACTTTACTGTGTGCACATGAACAACTTTCCGAAAAAAACTTATCTGCTATGTTATTACTGGGAAGTAACACAGCTGAGAAGCAGAAATCTGCTCACAAATCAGCTGAGATGATATAAGTATACCGTGGGGGTAGGTGGACAGGCCCAAATGATCGCTGGAGTGAATCAGTTCTCTGACAGCTGATCATCGGAGCTAGGGGTTCACCCAAACCAGTCCAAATCGGGAGAATCCCACCCCTGCATGGGAGTGTTAGGAAAACCTTTCCAAACAACAAGACCAGGGGTGGGATTCAAACTTTTTAACAACCGGTTCTGTGGGCGTGGCTTAGGAGATGGGCATGGCTTGGTGGACATGTTATTGGCTGGGTGTGGCCAACTTAATATCACATCGAGACAATGCAACAGTCGTAAGTGTGAAAAGTGGTCATAAGTCACTTTTTTCACTGTCATTGTAACTTTGAATGGTCACTACACACAAGCAAAGTACCAGGAAAGGAGGGGAAAAAAACTCCAGAGAAGTTTTGATCCTTCCTATCCTGAGACAGGAAGTCTAGTCCTACCAAGAATGTAATAAGGGTTAATGGAGAGGCAGTTTCTGTAAGCAACATCAGAATGTTTCCTTCCTGCCTTCCTTACAGGATTAGGCCAATAATTTCTTCTAACAACTGGTTCTCCAAACTGCTTTGAATGTTAACAACTGGTTCTAGCAAATTGGTGCGAACTGGTAGAATCCCACCCCTGAACGAGACCAGTAAGTCAAAAGGCAGAAGATCCCTTCCTTGGCTCTGGTTGGGTGGCCCACCTGCCAGGTACTTGGATTGGGACTCCTGCAATGAACAGGCAAGGGCTCTGCAGCTGAAGGGCTCCTTCCCACTCGGCAGTTCTTCTATGTATTGTATTTAGCCCTCAAGCATTTCCAGATCACCCCCAGCAATTACTGTCATCCTGAAAGATGTTTTACATTTTAAGCTGTCAGGCTTGTTTATGCAGGTCTGTCATTTCGGGTTCTGCAAAGAGGAAACCGCATTGCCTCTCTCCCACCCACCCCTTGCAGTCTGATTATTTCATCTGCAGTTGCAAGCCTGGCAAGACATGGTATTGCTAATTATCTCTATTATTATGCCCTATTAATACCCTAAGAGACATTTGGCTGCTCATTCGAAGTAGGCGTCGAGCCACCCAGAACAATCCAGGCTCAGCCAACTTAGAGGACAAAATCACAGGGAGAATGGATCCCTCTCAGGAAGCTCTCATTTGGCAGTCCCAAAAATTGCTCTTTCCCAAAAAACAACTGGGCTTTGGTTCTTCCATTTTGTGTTTCTATGTGTATGTGTGTGTGTTTTTCATGTGTAAACTGTTGGTTACAGGCAGGGGTAGGATTCAAAAATTTCAATAACCGGTTCTGTGGGCATGGCTTGGTGGTCATGTTACTGGCTGGGCATGGCCAACTCAATGTCACTCACATTGAGGCACGCATCTCCTCGCCTGGCCTCTCATGATTGTGGGGATGCTGCAGCAGTCGTAAGTGTGAAAAAGGGTCATAAGTCACTTTTTTCAGTGCCATTGTAACTTTAAATGGTCACTCCACAGAAACAAAGTACCAGCAAAGGAGGGGAAAAAAACTCCAGAGAGGTTTTGATCCTTCCTATCCTGAGACAGGAAGTCTAGTCCTGCCAAGAATGTAATAAGGGTTAAAGGAGAGGCAGTTTCTGTAAGCAACACCAGAATGTTTCCTTCCTGCCTTCCTTACAGGATTAGGCCAGTAATTTCTTCCAATAACCGGTTCTCTGAATTGCTTATAATGTTAACAACCGGTTCTAGCAAATAGGTGCGAACTGGTAGAATCCCACCTGTGATTACAGGTGGCACTTACCCCCAATGAGAATTGCCAAGATGTTTAAAGATAAGTCGGCAAAGTGCTGGAAATGTCAGAATTTACCAGGATCATACTACCATATGTGGTGGACATGCACAGAAGCTAAAAAGTATTGGACTAGAATACACATGTGGCTGGAGAAAATGATAAAACAATCTATAGATTTAAAACCAGAGACATTTTTATTGGGAATTTCACCTGAGGGTTATAACAAAGAGTTAACCTATTTGATTATCAATGTTTTAACAGCAGCTAGGATTTGCACAAAATTGGAAAAATGAGAAAATTCCGATGGATGAGGAAATAATTAGGAAAGTAATGGAATGTGCAGAAATGAGTAGATTGAAAATGGCAGAGAACAAGAGGAAAAAGATTATTATAAAATTTGGAATTTATTTTATGAATGGCTAGATAGAAGAGTAAGAAATTGAAATATGTAAGTACAGTATAATATCTTTACTGATAATTGAATGAGTTAGACAGAGTAAGAAAATGAATGTGAAAATAATTATTGAAAGTCAATAAATATAATGTTAAGGCTATTATAATAAGTGACATATTAAAATACTGATTAGAATGATTATAAACATATATAAGTAAAATATGTATGATAATGACATTATGTGCACAAAGAAATGTGTACCCAACTGACACACTGACGAACAGAAAGGTTTTATTTGTTTGTTTTTGTTGTTGTTATAAAAATAAAAATTTTATTAAAAAAACCCCTGTAAGGTAATGTTGGAAGAAATATCCATCTGGTTCAGTTCCGAGTGGGGAGAAAGACACTGGAAACATGGAGGCTGATTGGAAAGATGGTTTATTGATGAACAGGAGCACATGGATTTCAGGTCCTGGGCAGCTGACCACATGGAGTGGAGAATGAGGGTTATTTATACCAGTGGTGGGATTCAAATTTTTTTACTACCGGTTTTATGGATATGGCTTGGTGGGTGTGGCAGGGGAAGGAGACTGTAAAGTCTCCAGTCAGAGATTGTATTTGGCGGTTCTCCACACTACTCAAAATTTCCACTATTGGTTCTCCAGAACTGGTCAGAACCTGCTGAATACCAACTCTGATTTATAGCCACTTTTGGGCCTTGCCCTTGAGCTTCCTGTTCCTGTGGCAATTCTATTGGTTGCTGTCAGACTCCCATGGGGCTATGAAGGGGTCATAGCTGAGTTTGTCTGAGTTAAGTTTGTCTGAACTCTGCTGGGCAATGCAATGCCCTTAGATTTTGCAATGCAGTGAGCCCTGCTGCTCCATAATCCTATTATGTCCTGGACAGTCATGTCTTAATCTCATCACCCTGAAGATCTTTTGTCTTGTAGATAGACTGGCTCAGTCCTTCTCAAATAACTTATGTGGGCAGAGAGCTGAGGCTCTGAGTTTCCTGTCACCCTTAAGATTTCTATTTCTCTTTTAAGGGAAATATAACATTCTGTCTTCTTAATATTTCTCAAAATATTTCATTTTTTAAGAAGAAGAGTGGGTGCTAACTTTCTTCAGTAGAAAACCTGCTCTTTCTATCATTCTTCGCTCTTGTTGGGTTGTGCTAATTGTGCCTTCTTCGTAAATTTTGTGACCTCCCCCAAGACTTCTCTTGATAGAAGTGGTTTTGGTTCTTGGAGTTTGTGTTTGGCTCAATTGTAAAATTGTAATTGTAAAACCTCAATTGTAAAATTAATCTGTTTTACTCTTTCATCAAGAAGCTAGAGCTGGTTTTTCTGCAGGGTGTTTTCTGCCCTGTGTGGTGGGATTCAAGCTATTGGAGATGAGTCTGTGTTGTCTCCATCTCAAGTTGAAGTACAAATAGTTCTTGTAGTCTGAAAATTTTCTGAAAATCTGTTCGTGAAGGATGTTCATCTCAAAGTGTCTGGTTAAATATCTATGGAGATTCTCAACCATCCAGGTTATGGTTATCCAAAGGTGCTTTTTCCAAAAGGCGACTGAACATCTCCATTCTCATTGGTTGGAGTTTTGTTGCTGTTGCTGCTTGCTGCTGCTGTTGCTGTTGTTGTTCAAATATTATTTTCATCCTACCACCCATTTTTAAGGAACTTATCAGATCTTCTCCAGTTCCTATCCCCCTTACTAGTAACTTGGAGGACAGCTTAGCTTAAAAGTATGCAAATTCTAAGGCCAGGGCATTAATTTTCACTGCTGGAATTTGTCCAACTATCGCAACATTTTGGATTGATATTCCCACAACTATTAATATGACTTTTGGTCACTCAAAGATGCATATTTTCTGCTTCACAAAAACCTTAGAGGCTGAATCTATTAACCGAGGAGCACTCAAAGATTATACCATAAACTCAAACTCATATTGTTTTCTTAACTCCATTTATTGTCTTTTTCTCTGTAATGTTTTTTCTGTTAATTAGTTTAATATAGGAGTTGATGAACTACTAGTGGAACTGTGAAAAATCTGATAAGATGTGGTTGTTAAAAAGCTAATGTGCAGCTTGAAGACAGTTACGGAAACCAGAGCAGTGACCAAGGACTGGAAAAATAAAAATTGATATTCCAATCCTCAAATAGGCAGGGCTAAAAATAAATGTTTAAACTAACCTACAGTTCTGCTTATCTCAAACGCTGATGCTCAAGATTTTGTTATCCGATTTCCACAGTGTGAGGATTGAGAACTGCCAGATGCACCAGCTGAATGCAGAAGAGGCACTTGAGATATCTCTGCAAATATCTCATGGATAATGGAAAAAGCAAAGGGGCTTCAAAAAGAAGTCTATTTTTGACTTTTGATTATGCAAAGGCTTTTGACAGTGTAGACCAGAACAATTACCAAAAAGCCCTTAAAGACACACATTCAGTACTGCCTCATTTAAGCCCATTGAAGAATTTAGATAATGACCAGGAAGCAAAAGCTACACTAGAATCTGGATATTCAGATAGTTCAAAATTGAGTAAAATGTGCCAAGGTTGTATGATATGCCAAGGTTATATAATAAGGGAAATTTGGTGGTACAGTGGTTAGAATGCAGAACTGCAGAGTGACTCTGCCAGTGCCTAGCATTCAATCCTGACCAGCTCAAGGTTAATTTAGCTTTCCATCCTTCTGATGTTGGTAAAATGAGGGCACAGATTGTTGGGATCAATATGCTCACATTGCAAACAGCTCAGAGAGTGCTGTAAAGAATTATGAAGTGATATATATAAGTCTAAGTACTATCTATGTAACACTAACTTGATATCTGTGCTTCACTATGAAAGTATGTGGTCGGGCTTAGTTTTGAGGGAAGAAAATAACGGCGGGGGGGGGGGGGGGGGGGGAATCTGTCTCTGCCTACCAGCATCCATCAATATTCATCTGGCTAGTGTCCTGTCAGTATGTGAGAGAGTTGAAACCAAAAGAGGATATGCTGTGAGAGCAAGGAGACAGCAAGGAGCCTTGGTGTGGCTTAACTCAACTGTTCTGTCCTAAAGCTGCTTGGTGCTGTGTAAAACTGAAACTGAAACTCCTCTCCTCTGTTTGTGTTTTGCATTTGCAACAGATTTCTTTTCAGGTGGGGAGGGGAAATAAAACTCCTTAGCATCAGCGCATGTTAATAACAATATATAAATACTAATGCTCTGATGGTCATTTTGAAAAATCCTTTCTTAGTGAGCACCTAGAAGCCAAGAGGAACATACCTACCAAATTTCAAGTTTGTAGGCTTTACAATTCTGGAGATTTCGTGATGATGCGAGAGTGATATTTTGCTTTTATATATATAGAAGATGTACATTTAAATTTACTTAACTAATATGCAGATTAGAAGAAATAGAAATTGGACCAAAATATCTGGGAGGCACACCAACAACTTCAGATATGCTTTGACAGCTGGAAGTAAGGAAGTCTTAGAAAATCTTTAATTGTAAGTGAAAGAAGAGTATGCACAAGTTGATGTGATGATCAATAACTATCTTGAAAATGAAGGTTATGTTAAACTAAAATTATGCTAAGAGGCTAAACCAGCCTAAAGGAAATGTCAGTTTTGGAAGCTATATTGAGACCAGATGCTCCCATGCTGCCACATTTGAGCTGGGAAAGTGGGAGAGGTGAATTTCTCGGATTGTATGTAGTTAGACATAATAACATTCTTTTTCTAATTCATGGTTATGTTATTTTGTGCATAAGTGAGAGGAAGTCTTAACTTGGGACAGATGGTGATGATGAGTTTAGGGGATGGATTTGTAGTTTTTACTTATTGTAAGGAAGCCCAGAACTTTCAGATTCGGGATTCCCCAGTTGTGCCAGTTATTATCCAAATAAAAAGAACCTTTGACAAGATGTCTGTCTCGGAGTTATTGGACCGACTGGAGGTTGCTGGAACGCTGGACAAAAGTGCCAAAGCTGTTTGCTTCCTAAAAATGCCTATAGCTTCCAAGTGTTTGCATTACACAGAGAACTTCTGGAGTGTTCAGCATAGATAAGAAAAATAACGTATAAAAATAAGAGCAAAGACCACAAAACAACTAACGTGTAGCTTTTGAAGCTATCCAAATAAAAAGGAACCTTTGAGAAGATGTGTGTTTTGGAGTTATTGGGTGGAGTGGAAGGTTGCTGGAAAACTGACAGCAAACTGTAAATCTTTCTCTTCATGGGTTCAAAGCTTCCTGGGAATAGCAATCCTGGGGCCATAAAAGAGATGTCAGATACCAGTCAGAAAAGCAGTGAAAGGCCCCATGAATCACTGAAGTTTGCGTAGTCACCCACAGAGGTTGGTTCTGTTGGTTATATTGTATGTTTCGATGAATGCCTTTGTGGACAGAGGCTGCCATAATCTGCAAGATCTAACACAGCCTTAGCAGACAATCAAATATGAACCAGCAGCAATGTGCAGAAACAGCCAAAAAAGCCAATGCAATCCCTAAAGGCCCGGTCCCACTGGCCAACGGACGCAAAAGGTATGCATAAAGGACACAGCGGACGAGCAAAATTTCGGGGGTGGCTCAATCTGTTGTCATCCGCTCCAAAAAGTGGCGAAAATTTGCATAAACAGAACGGAAAAAACAGAAAAGAACGGACGTGGGTAGTATGTAGCGGGGATGTTAAATGGATGTTCATAGGAAGCCTAGCGGATGGAAGCGGATGACACCTCCGAAGGGGTTCCGGGGGAGAATTTCAAAGCGGACGCATAGCGGATGAAGCAGATGCATCATGGATGCCTATAAGAAACAAAAAGGATGCTGTGCGGATGTATATTGGATGCAAACCGTTCACTGTGCATCCTTTCTATTTCTGTGCTATTAACACTGTGTAGACGTTCCATGTACCTTTTCTTTCCTCCCTCTTTCCATTTTCAGCTGCAGCGGATGTGAGTTGCGAGGATGCCCAGAGGATGCAGAGAGGACACAGTGGACATTTAATGGATGATAACGGACATAGAACGTTTGTTGCTCGTATGTCACGGATTTACATCGTACACGGCGGAAAGTTCATCCGTTCACAAAGTTTTGTACAGCTCAAAACTTCTTGGGCGGATGAAATCGCAGTGGACAGATGCTTGACAGAGCGTATGAAACATGTATGCAATGAGTACACAACGGATGCATAGCGTTTTCCAACGGATGGCAAGCTTTTTTTAACGTTTTACATCCTCTTTGCATCCGTAAGTGCAGTGGGACAGGGCCTTAAGATGCATTAACAGAGGATTGAGTCCAGATCATGTGAAGTTGTAGTACCCTTTTTACAAAGGCTTAGTAAGACCACATTTGGAATACTACATCCAGTTAGTCAACATAATATAAAAAAAAGTGTTGAGACTCTGGAAAGAGTGCAGAGAAGATCAACGAAGATGATTAGGGGACTGGAGGCTAAAACATATGAAGAACGGTTGTAGGAATAGAGTAGGTCTAGTCTCGTGAAAAGGAAATCTGGGGCAGTGGTGCGACTCAACTAGTGTAACAACTGGCACAGTGAGTGTGAGCTTTGCGCACTTTGCACATGCAAGCATTTAGAAAAGAGCATTTTTAGCTACAACTCCTTTTGCTGCAGTCCCGTTGAGTAAAACAGCTGATGCACAGCAAGCTGTTCTGCTGCGTGAATCAGCTGGGCTCAAAAACAAGGAAATAAATCACAGGGAAAGGGCAGGGGCGGCTGGGCGGGGCGAAATGATCACTGGAACTACCAGTTCACCCGAACTGATCCAAACCGGTAGAATCCCACCCCTGTCTAGGGGGTCACATGATTGCAGTGTTCCAGTATCTAAGAGGCTGCCACTGTTCTGACTCAAACCTGGTTCCAAGAGAGCAAACACGAGACAAAGGTAACAGCACAACCTTTTAATGTTTCATTTACGAATCCTGTTTCTTCACAGATAAAAGGCTGCTTCCAACTAATTAGAAAGAGTCTTGTCAAGTTTTTGCAAGGCTGCCAAGAACACCAGATAAAGTTACTAAACAGTAAATCAAAGAGTCTCCAAACACCAACTCAGATATCTAATGTCCACCAGACTCGAGTATAAAACTTCTTTGCTTCCTGCAAAGAACTGCGGTTTTTCAGCTGGCTTTTTTCTTCTCAGGAAAGGGCCTTTACCTTGCAGCCTTACTCCCGAGTCGCCTGTGCTGCTGCAGATGCTCTTTCCTTCGAGCAGTCCTGCACACACAGGCGATGGGCACAGGCTCCTCAGGGACCTCTTCATCACTGCTGCCAGCCTCCCCAATCTCCTATGGCAGCGTTCCACTCCCTGATAGTCCTGGCCCCATCTCTGTATCACACACAGGCCCCTCATCTGAGTCCTCGCTCTCCGAGACCTCAACCATCTGCACCTGTTGCTGGAGGACCACAACAGCCACAAAGAAGAGGGGTGGTGGTGTCATCCTATTTTCCAAACCATTTATTTAACAAACTTTTGTTAATGGGTGGGCCATTAAGGCCTGGGCCAGAATACTTTACATAACAAAGATCTCCAGGTAAAGCTATAGCAATTGCCAAAAGTCATTTTCAATACATCATCATCCAGCAAGGCTCAACTAAGCCTGGAACTCAGGACAGCCTAAAGAGTTGCCCTGCATGGCCTCATGGGAGTCTGACAACCAATCAGAATACAAACTCCAATTCAAATCCCAACAAAGGTTATGCAACCCAGGCACTCTGAGCACCTCAACCCTTTCTTGATCTCTTCCTTCACCTTGAAGCATGTGATCATCCTTCCTTTTCACTCTGGATCTTCAAGCCGTATGATCCTGCTGTCCACCATTAAACCATCTTCCCTAACAGCCTCCATGTTTCCAGTGTCTTTTCCCCCACTTGGAACTGAACCCAGAAAGATATTTCTTCCAACACTACTAAAATGGCTCTTCGGGACAAGTTGACTTAGATGAAAGCAGAGAACATACGCTAGGAAGAATTCTGTTTTTGTTTACTTGTGCATTTATTTTATTTTCCTTTTCATGTTGCCAAAATATTTGATACACATACGTTCCTAATGAGTGGAATTCTTCACAACGCCTCCAGACAACAAATTAGAATTCAGTAATCAATTATTTCCAAAAGCCTGAAGTACTGAAGCAGGCAGGAGAGGCAGATTCCTCCAAACTTGGAAAACATCCTGAGATTACAAGACTCTCCTGCATTCAGTTGCTTTGACCACCTTCCCTTCAAACAGGCCTGTCCTTCTCTCCTCCCCCCTCCCACCCCCCATGATTCTGCTCTGTAACTACAGCATGCAGGGTCTTTCTGTAAAGCTTCTCTTAGTTGTTGTTGTTGTTGGTTTTTTTATTCAGCTAACAGGCCTTCTTTTCCAATTTGCTGGAAAATGGCAGTGAAAATGATTTTGTGCAAATGCTGCAGAGGAATCTGCTTGGATCAGAGGTGGTATTCAGCACATTCTGACCAGTTCTGCAGAACCGATAGCGGAAATTTTGAATAGTTCGGAGAACCTGTAGTAGAAATTTTGAGTAGTTTGGAATACCACCTCTGACTGGCCCTGCCTCCATCTACTCTCCGTCTCCCGAGTCCTGATTGATGGGCCTTCTTTTGTTGGGAGAACGGAGCTGGAAAGCAGGTTAGTGGGGTGGGTGAGATGGGGATTTTACAGTATCCTTCCCCTGCCAGGCCCACCAAGCCACCCCCACAGAACCGGTAGTAAAAAATTTTAAATCCCACCACTGGCTTGGATGTAGTGAGAAATAAGTTGTTGAATTGGAGGAGGAGGAGGAGAAGAAAAGGAGGGAAGAAGAGGAGAGGGAGAGGAGGAGGAGGAGGAGAAAGGGAGGAGAAGAAGGAGAAGGAGGAGACCTGCAGTGAAGTTTCAGTGAATCAGCATCCAAAACTATAAAATACTCAAGAATTTCGAAACAATTCTGGAAAGCTTCAGGAAAAGAAACTCATCCTTGGCCAGCTGCAAGTGGAGCTTGAAAATGAGCAACTGGGATCAGATTAAAGTCTACAATGAATTGGGGTATTTCTTTTGCAGAATGGGATCACTTGTATTTGGATGGATCCTGAAACAAAGGAAGATTGACCATCAGAATTGTAATTATTATTATACTGTAGCATTATTAGTATGGAAAGACAGATCTCCCTGCCTTTATCTCCAGTTAAATGAAGCACCCTGTCATTTCTTTTGCACCCTCTATTACACCTAGGAAGGCAGAAGCAGTGCTAATTTTGAAGGAAGTATCTTTCTAGATTATATCTATGAGTTAGGGTTAGGGTTTCATGAAGAGAATCTTTTTGCTCCCATTTGCTCACTGGGACCAGATTTATGATGCTCTTCTTCCAACTATTATTCCCACTTTGTAGCAGTGTCCACTTAAGCTACCTTTTTATGACCGTCTAATCTGTTAATTTGGGGTAGAGTTGGGGCAACTGGATGGAGTTGAGCATTTATTGGCTGGATGCTCTTCCTGACACCTACAAGGAGTTCACTGCAGATTTTTTTTCCTTTTGCTCTCTCGGGCAGAGAAATATCTGCCTCTACCTAGGATTGAACTCTCAACCTTCTGAGTGGGAGGTCAGAGTCTTTACCACAGAGTCACTACGCTACTCTTGAAATAAGTCTCTTCTGGATTATAATCTGGATGGAAGGGAATCTTTGCATGAAGGGCATTTGCTTGCTGGAACCAGATCTATGGTGATGTTTTCCTGTAAATTCCTAAATATGCCATTAGTCTCCACATGTAGCAAAGAGAAGGTATATCAGAGGGCTGAATCTTCCCCTATCAGTCCAGTCATGAGGATTGCAGGTTCCCTGAGGTGGGACAGCTGAATACTGAGGAAGTAGGTTTTGACTGTAGTCGCTAGCAGTGGGATCCTACCTGTCATGCCCCTGGTGGAGACTGACTCTGAGGGAGAGGAGGAACAGCCAACAGGGAATGGAGGTGCGGCTCCAGAGGTTGTGGAGGAGGCTGAAGAAGGGTAGAGACCATCTGGGCAGTCAGAGGAGGACCCAGGCCCATCCCCTCTCCATCCTAGGGCACGCAGGGAGGAGAGGATAAGGGAGAGATGTGGTCTACTGGGGAGGAGAGGGCCTTGATCCTTTTCATGGGCTGTAGCTGTGACAACTGGATAAGAGGACAGACATGCGTATGGGTGAGTGCTGGAAATAAAGTGTGGAAATATCTCTAGTTTGTTGTTCCTCTCTGAGTTTGGCGTCCTTCCCAGTGTGCGTTCTGATATCTGTGGACGTCTTCAATCTCTTATCTTGCCTGGTTTGTGTTATTTTTTACTCTTTATAATTTAAACAGCATTTCCTCCTTCTTGCAACTGCTTGTGTGGGAGTTTTTTTGGCTCCAGTCAAGGATATTTGGAGCTTGGAAGCAAAGTGAAGGAATAAAAGGGGCTTCACCTGCTTTTTTTGTGGCTGTGTTTATTTTGTATCCCACCCTGGGTCACCACACAACCTGTGATGATTACCACTACCGGGTTGATGATTATGCATGTACGCACCTAACACATGCACACAGCTTTCCACACACCAGCTGAGGCCTGCAATGCCAATCAGCTGAGAAGAGACAAGCACAGGGGCAGGTGTGAGGGTCAGTCCTGCACTCTTTCTCTCCTTTCTCCTCTCAGCTGATAATCAGAGGCTTTTTTCCTTCTCTTAGCTGTTTGTTGGAGGCTTTTTTTTTTTTGCTACCAGTTCACCTGAACCAGTAGCAATTTTTGCTACTGGTTTGGCTAAACCAGGCTGAACTGGTAACATACCACCACTGGTAGTCACAGAAAATGAGTGGAACCTTTTTGAAGGCAGAGGACAGAATCCAAGGCAGGCCCCTGAGATGAGGAGCCTGCAAACCTCTACATGCATTTTTCTTTTTGACAATATAAAAGGTGTGGTATTTATTATGTGAAATTAGCAACAAGTGCTTGGACTTCTATACCGCTTCACAGGGCTTTATATCCCTCTCTAAGCAGTTTACAGAGTCAGCCTCTTGCCCTCAACAATCTGGGTCCACATTTGACAGACCTTGGAAGGTTGGAAGGATGGGTCAACCTTGAGCTGCTTAAGAATCAAACTGCTGGCAGTGGGCAGAATTAGCCTGCAATACTGCATTCTAACCACTGAATCTCCATGGCTCTTATAACAAAATATTGAAAACTTGGGTATATCTGATGCTTTGATCCAACAGACAAAGTACTAATTCAAGAGATCTATGATACACAAATGATTTTGTAATAAAAATGCATGATGGGATTTTAAAAATAATATTTAGGCTGAGCCAGTCAGGATCGAACTTCTGACAGTGGGCAGAATCAGTCTGCAATGTTGCATTCTAACCATTGCACGGCCATGGCTCTTTTTTGAATTAATTATATTTAAACATCCCTAGACATATCTAGCAGAATAGAAATATTATGTGAAAACCACAAATGATTTGGGGCCAGCTGGAGGCATGGTCCATCTCGTCCCATCCTATCTTGTCCTGCCCCATCCTATCCCATCCTTTCTTCCTCTCCCTTGTTTTATGTGTTCATCTGAAATGAAATGAGATTTACACAAGCCTGGAGCATCTTTCAAAGACCAAAATTACATCTTTGAAGATGCTTCAGCCTCTCCTATATCAGATTAAGTCAATCATATGGTGGGATCAGATACTCCAGAAACAGCAGGCTTATATGAGCTTCTGTGGCGCAGTGGTTAGAGTTCTGTGCTGCAGTCCATTTCGGTTGACTATCGGCTGTTCAAATCCCACCAGGCTCAAGGTTGACTCAGCCTTCCATCCTTTCGAGGAAGGTAAAATGAGGACCCAGATTGTTGGAGGCAATATGTTGACTCTGTAAAACTGCTTTGAGAGGGCTGTAAAGCACTGTAAAGTGGTATATAAGTCTAAGTGCTATTGCTATTTGTACTTCAAGTTCATATTATTGGCTGCAGCCATTATGACTCTACAGTTGCCTGTCCCTTCCATTAGCCCTTTTTATAAGAAAATGCTCACTTATTCTCTCTCTCTTCCTCTTCCTCTCTCTCTCCCCACTTTTTCTCTTTTTCACACTCCTACACACAGTCCATAACTACCAAAGACCTACCATATGTTAAAGAGATGAGTGAAAAGCATTTTCTAAATGGAAAGGAATAGTATAGAAATAATGGACTTTCTCTGTAAGATTTGAAGTTATGGTACTAATTCTTTCTGCTAGGACAAGGGAGCAACTCCTACCTTTCATTATGCTAATCTCACCTCCTCCTTAAATTAACTAAAATTAAACTGGTTGAGTATAAGATGCAGAAATACACAGTAGGGGGGGGGGTTGAAAAAAAATGAAGGCATTTCAGCAGGTAGCTATTTATATGAATAGTAGCTAAGCCTGCCTCTGGGTTTAATCTGAGTATTAGAATATATCCACCAACTGGCCTTTTTTAAGTCCTTTCCTCTCCCTTTTTAAACATGCCTACCTTTTAAAAGAGGCAGAAGAATTGCTAGTTATTAAAATACCATCTGAGACAGCACAGAGGAATTGTAATGACTGTGGATGTTTATTATCTCATCAGAAAAGATGGGGAAATGTCTATATTCTTTGTTCAAAGAAAGATTATATATCTGAAGACAAAAGATGCTTATAGTTTTGGAAAAACCATGAGCACAATCCAGCCATATAACTCATCCTGGTAATTTATTCCCAAACATCATTTGTCCTTATTTGGGGAGTTTTAATGAGTTAGAAGCAAGTTACATAATAAGAGAACAATACTTCTATATAAATCACAATGAAAGAAAAATGCACAGCAGTTGGAGACATTTAACAGTGTGTGTTCATAGGAGACAAGATTATTATTTCAAATGTCTAAGACCTGCCAGTGAGGTTTTTAAAAAGCACAGAGGTGAAAAATATGTCAGAATCCAATGGGCAACCTACTGGTGAGTTGGTTTATAGTAACTTTCAGAAGAACATGAGCAATATTTCTTTTAGTAATCTTTGGAACAATGTTGTCACTAAGCTAATTGTCTCCAAATTATAAATTCAGGTTGAGACTGTGATGGGGTTGGACATTATTCCATGTAGGGTGGAAACAGAACTTGAATGTCTCTAGGAAACAGAACTTGAATGTCTCTAGGGCCACTAATACCAACAGTGATCCTTTTTTATGTTCTGTTGAAACCAATCATGCTTACAATAAATAAATGAATGGATTTTTGAGGAATGGGGACACCAAGAAAGGTGAGGTTGGGTGGGATTGATGAGTTGGTCAGAAAGAAGTGAGAAGTTGAAAGAGCGAAGGACACTATATGAACTGACACATGGAAGCAAGCATGGTTTTCAAAGATGGAAAGCTATGGAGAAACCTAGCGAATGTAATAGATCAAAATTGGAATTTAGTTAGATTTCTTTCTTTATCATCTCCTCCTCCTCCTCCTCCTCCTCCTCCTCCTCCTCCTCTTCCTCCTCCTCTACTGCTTCAGGTATTGAGGGAGATACAAAGTTCTTGTTATTCTGGCAGCCTCTACCATTGTTAATTGATGTTATTGTGGTGTGTATTTGATGTCTCTCCATCTTCTTCTCAGTCTGCCTCATCTTCTTTTACCTTCTCCTCTTTTTGTATATGACTTGCATGGTATGAAATCCCACAATATCCTCTTGGGGTGAGCAAATCCCTTTATTTGCTAGTTTTGTAAGTAATTTAGAATAGAATAGAATTCTTTATTGGCCAAGTGTGATTGGACACACAAGGAATTTGTCTTTGGTGCATATGCTCTCAGTGTACATAAAGAAAAAATAAAAGGCATTCATCAAAAATCATAAGATACAACAATGATAGTTATAGGTTACTAATAAGCAATCAAAACATACTAGGAAACAAATAAAACAGTATAAATTGTAAAGATACAAGCAACACAGTTGTAGTCATAAGTGGGAAGAGATAGGTACTAGAAAGGATGAGAAAAATAATAGTAATACAGTCTTAATAGTGTTGTGGGAATTAGTTATGTAGCAGAGTGATGGCTTTTGGGAAAGAACTGTCCTTGTGCCTAGTTGTTCTGGTGTGCAGTGCTCTATAGTGTCATTTTGAAGGTAGGAGTTGAAACAATTTATGTCCGGGATGTGAGAGGTCTGTAGATATTTTCACAGCCCTCTTTTTAACTCATGCTACATATAGATCTTCAATGCAAGGCAGGTTGGGAGCAATTGTTTTTTCTGCAATCCTAATTATCCACTGAAGTCTGTGTCTGTCTTGTTTGGTTGCAGGGCCAAACCAGATAGTTATAGAGGTGCAGATAACAGACTCATTAATTCCTCCATAGAACTGGATCAGCAGCTCCTTGGGCAGTTTGAGCTTTCTGAGTTGGCGCAGAAAAAACATTCTTTGTTGTGCTTTTTTAATGATTTTTTGGTGTTAGAAGTCCATTTTAAGTCTTAAGATTGGTTCTTTCTCTTATAGACTCATTTCTGATTTTATCTTTTCTGGTCATTCCACCAGCTTTGCTGCAAGGAGTTTCAAAACATCCTGTCCTGAATGGATTTGTGCCTGCAATATTTGCTTTGCTTGTTAATAGAGCTATCTAGATATTTGCCTTCCTCTTTCAGTAAGCTCTTTATCTCCTAAAAGCTGGCATCTGCTGTGGGCTATTAAGAAAGATTGGGGTGGGCTGCTTTTTATCTTCAAGAGCATGTTTTTCCATTTCTCCTTTAGAGAAATAAAATATTCTGCCTTTTTAACATTTCCCAAAATATTTCATTCTTCTAGGAGGTGGGGTGGGGGACTTCCCACAATATGTTACCCCTGGAATGTGTGAATGTAGAATATTGACAGATCTAGTCATTGAACCTGTGCAAAAATCTCTACTCAAGCCATGCAGGGTTTTATACACAACAGGTCCCTACAATTCTGCTTCAAAAGGAAATGCTTGTTGCCTTTAATTTTAAACATTTTTAAATACTAGCTTCTAGTATGATTGCAGCACATCTGCCTCACTTCCTAGATTAAATATTTGGGGGCATTTTCCCTCCATTTCCAAATTGCCCAGGAATATAATTGCAATAAATTTATCCCTCTTAAGAACAGTCCATATCTCAAAGCATTTGCTTGGGTATCTTGCTGACAAATGGAATGCAAATACAGTACAGATACACCAATAGGAAACATTTGGACCCCAACGAAGCAATCTTAGCCTGGCCACATCAGAGTTGGCATCTCTGACCTCCTTGCAGGTTGTACTAGCGTTGCAACAGAGCAGCGGGTTGGATGGAGAATTTCTGGGCTCTGTTGCCTGGCAACAGAGAAGTTGGAGACCTTGGGGTGGGAGGTAAAATGCTCTGAAAAAGAATTTAGGCAGCTGCTAAGAAGACAAAGGCATTAGAGCTCTGTTTGGAGCTGAGAGTCCACACCCTACCTCCTTGTTTACAGAAGACAACAACCAACCTTAATCCCCAAAGCCCACCAACCAGCCAACCATGAAGCCTACCAACAGCCTTCTGAATCCACGCAAATGGAGAGAAGCAGAAATATCCATCTTCTCAAATGCTCCCTTGCAATTTCTCTTAGTCATCCTTCCCATTTTTGTCAGATACATCCGACACCCCCGCCACCCCCCCCCCCATAAAATAAAATGAGGAAATTATTTTGCCTTTTTCACCTCGTATGAATCATAACAATTTCTCTTTCTTTAAGAATAGATGCCTCTTCTGTTGGTTATATGACAGGGAGTCATATTTCACTTTAGATTAGATTAACAGAGTTGGAAAGGACCTTATAGGTCATCTAATCCAAACCCCTGCCCCATTCAAACAGGAGAACCAACATCATTTCTGACAAATGGCAGTCCAATCTCTTCTTGAAAGTCTCAAGTGATGAAGCTCCCACAACTTCCAAAGGCAAGATGTTCCTTTGGTTGACTGTTCTCACTGTCAGAAAGTTCTTCCTTATTTCTAGGTTGAATCTCTTCTTGTTCAGTTTCCATCCATTATTCCTTGTCTGGCCTATCGGTGCTTTCGAAAATAGCTTGACCCCCTCCTCCTCTCTGTGGCAGCCCCTCAATTATTGGAAGGCTGCTATCCTGTCTCCCCTGATCCTTCTCTTCACTAGACTGGCCATGCCCAGTTCTTCATGTTTTAGTCTCCAGTCCCTGGTTGATCTCCTCTGCACTTCTTCTAGAGTCTTAACATCTTTTTTATAGTGTGGCGACCAAAACTGGATGCAGTATTCCAGGTGTGGTCTTCCTAAGAAGGTGTGTTCTTCAGTATTGAAGAATATGCAGTATTCCCGGTGTGGTCTTCCTTTATAGAGTGGTATTAGTATCTCCCTTGATCTTGATTGTATCCCTCTGTTAATGCAATTTAGGATTGCATTGGCTTTTTTGGCTGCCGCTGTACACTGCTGGCTCATATTTAGCTTCTTCATGTCTTTGTGATGAGAAAGTGCCAGTTAAGGGGGAAAATGTTTTAGTTTGCTCCCCTGGCTTCTTGCAAGGATAACATTACAACAGTGTTCCAATATTTAAGGGGTTGCCATAAAGCAGAGGGGATCAACCTCTTCTCCAAAGCACCTGCACGCAAGATAAGAAACAATGGATGGAAACTAATCAGGGAGAGAAGCAACCTAGAATTTAGGAGAAATTTCCTAACAGTGAGGACAATTAACCAGTGGAATGGTTTGCATTCAGAAGTTGTGGGTGCTCCATCACTGGAGGCTTTTAAGAAGAGACTGGGCAACACTTGTCTGTAATGGTATAGGGTCTCCTGGTTGAGCAGCAGGTTGGACTCCAAGGTCCCTTCCAATTCTGTTATTCTGTTATATGAGCCATGGTAGCACAGTGGTTAGAATGCAGTACTGCAGGCTATTTTTGCTGACTGCCGGCTGCCAGCAGTTTGACAGTTCAAGTCTCACTGGCTCAAGGTTGACTCAACCTTCCATCCTTCCAAGGTGGGTAAAATGAAGACCCAGATTGTTGACGGCAAAAGGCTGACTCTCTAAGCTGCTCAGAGAGGGCTGTTAAGGACTGTGAAGCAGTATATAAGTCGAAGTGCTATTGCTATTCTGATTCCCAGGAAGCCAGTAATTCTCTTTTCTTTTTTCCATTGATTGTCCTCGGAGAAGGTAGGTGCTAAGACACATAAAAGGAATATTCATTAGATACTATAGTCATGATTCAAATCAAACATTGTCTTCAGTTTTAGATTTAGGTGAAAATGTAATCTAAGGTCCTATTCGGTTTTACATTTTTCTTCTCAGTAGGTGCTGCATATTGACTAATTAACAGAAAGGTCATCGTCCTCATTTCAGAATACCAACAGATCATTAAAATAGCACGTCTGTTATTATGTTGATGGATGTAGGAGCTGATATCAAGAGAGAATTTTCCATTTCTTCTTTGCAAAGGCTATAAACAATCTTCATAAACTTTAACAAGAGCATAATTTATGGAACAATGTATTTGAAGTGTGTTTATTCCCTTGCTCTAAAGGATGAAAAGGAAATATTAAAACATAAACAGAACTAAACAGAGAGACTGGGGCTGAGTCTACCAAGAAAATTTAAAGGCAGCATGTTTTTTTGACTTTACCCTTGGATGAGGAAATCTCACAGATGTCCTTTGAGGACCATCACTAGAAGATCAGTCTGATTGGACAGATGGCTTACCACCTAAGACAATAAATCATAGAGGACAGAAGTCCATAAGTGGTAGTATTGCATTTCCCAAAATAAAGACAGCTCTAGATGTAAGGTGGTTCTGCGTTGCCATTGGAAGAAATATCCTCCTGGGTTCAGTACCAAGTGGGGAGAAAGACACTGGAAACATGGAGGTTGTTTGAAAAAATGGGTTTAATGGTAGACAGGATCACATGCCTTGGAGCTCTTGGGAAAAGAAAAAAGGGGGAAATGTTGAGAGTCCCTGGGTTTTATACCCTCTCTGGCTTTTAACTTCCAGGGGCACAGGAAGAATATCCTGATTAGTTGCTGTTAGAGGTCATAGCTAGCTTTGTAGGTTGTCTGTGTGCTAAGTTTGGTTGAAACTTGGTGGATGGTGCAACGAAGGGCAATTGAATGGCTCTGCCTGAAAGAAGTAAATCTTTGTTATGTAGAATAGACTGCTCCAGGCCTTAATGGCCCCATTAGCAAAGGGGGGGGGGAGTTTCTGCCTTTCTGAGTTTCTACTTCTCTTTTAGAGGAACTATCCTGCCTTTTTAGTATATCCTAAAATGTTTCATTTTTCCAGGAGAAGGGTGGGTTTTAATTTCCAACATTGCAGAGAAGGTGAAAATAGACGTAGACCAGGAGTCTCCAAACTTGGGAACTTTGAGACTTGTGGGCTTAGATCTCTTGCGCAGAGACCATCTTCCCTATCTTGTTGGCCAAGGGATGCAGCTCCAGCTGAAATAATTCTTTGTGGGATTTCCAGGAAAATCTCACTAAGATACCATCTTCCAAACAAGAGCAGAGTTAAGGCAAAAAACAAAAACAAACAAACCACCAGTATTATTGAAGAAATAACTATTGGTGAAAAATAACGGCCTTTAAAATAATGTAACCTGATTGAAAATATTCACCTGCATGTGCCAAATGTCTTGTCTGCCATAAACAATTGTCACACCCAAAAGCACAAAATGACATCCCTTGTGTGCCTTCACTTCCCTCTTTTCAGCAAAAACACATTGGAAGACAGGAGGGGAGAGGGGAGGGGAGGAGAGGGGAAGAGAGGAGAGAGGGGCTACAAAGGGAAAGGAAGGGAAGAGGAAGGAGGAGGGAAGGGAGGGGAGGGAAAAGGAGAGGGAAAAGGGAGGGGATGGGAAAGGGGAAGGGAAAGGGAGGGGACGAGATGAGAGGGGAAGGAAAAGGGAAGGGAAAAGGGAAGGGGAAGGAGAAGGAAGGGAAGGGAGGGAAGGGGTCAAAATTGAAATAAGGGTTTGGGCAGGGAAGGAAGACATAACACCAGCTCAAGCAGAAGACCTTATACCATTTCTGACAAAATGGCAATCCAGTCTCTTCTTGAAAGTTTTCTGATGAAACTCCCACAGAAGAAGAAGAAGAAGAAGAAGAAGAAGAAGAAGAAGAAGAAGAAG
>BLBF01000073.1:15648151-15659559 GCA_015471245.1 Laticauda colubrina
GAAGAAGAAGAAGAAGAAGAAGAAGAAGAAGAAGAAGAAGAAGAAGATCCAGTTGCCATGACTCAACTTCCAGACAACGCTACCTGGATAACTGAGTATCTTGATTGAAGTTTTGCCTTGAAGCCTGTTTTTAGGCTCCCCAAAGGAAAGAGAATTGCTTTAAGTTGCTTACAGTCCTTTTGATTTGGCAGGCCACCTGCTACCCCAGATGGTGGATCTGTTTTCTTTTCACTCCCTAAGCATAATTTAAAGTCCTGATATTGCACTCAGAGAGAGCCTGGAGAGACAGAAAAGGCTCACTAAGGTTGGGTAGCTCCTGGCTCTCTGCCATCCCACATGAGATTGGCAAAGATGCCCAGCAAGATTCAGGCAGGGCTCACCCTCAGCAAGTGGGAACAGCCAGGCACTCCATTTATTTGGTAGGTGACCTGAAAACATTAAAGGGAAGAAGAAATCAAGCTCAGGAGTAACATAACAGCAGAGTTGGAATGGTCCTTGGAGGTCCAGGGGTCACCAACGTTTTGGACCTCAGGGACCACCAAACTCATAATTTTAAATCCTGCGGCTTAGAGACCCGGAGAAAATCCCCCAAAAATTCTGCAGGAAAATTCCCCACCCCGTATTCCTACCGATCAATCGTTCTTTATTTGGAATCACAGGATACCATCTCCAGCTCCGTTCTCAGGAGAGAAAGAGATAGAGACTTTTGGCTTCGTGCAAGGAAAGCAGCAGAAGCAGCAAAGGTCTTTTTTTTCTTTCCCCCAAACTCCACCAGATATGAGTCTTTGTGAGACTTGTTGTCCTGGCGCAGCCTCTTGGAGCTTGCACGATGCCTTGCAGGGTCCCAAAGATGCATTTCTGGTGGAGTTTGGGGGAGAAAAAGAAAGACTTTTGCTGTTTTCCTTGTGTGCAGCCAAAAGCAGAAGAAGAAAGAAGTGGAAAGAAGCAGCCGGTGGCCAGGCAAGGCATGTGGGGTGAGTGGGGCAAGTTTCCCCCCTCTGCCCTTTCCCCCTTCCCCTCACTACCTAGTGTTGTTTGCAATGCAAGCGATGCAAGCCTTGTGTTCCTGCACAGTCTGGATTAATTGCTTTGGGGGGGGGTGTGCTTTGGGGGTGACACTCCTCTGCAGACCATCAAAATTTTCTTGCAGACCACCAGTGGTCCCCGGCCCACTGGTTGGTGACCACTGTTTTAGTCCAACCAAGCAGACAACCTTATACCATTTCAGACAAATGGTTCAGTGGTGGGATTCAAATTTTTTTACTACTGGTTCTGTGGGTATGGCTTGGTGGGCCTGGCAGGGGAAGGATACTGTACAATCTCCAGTCAGAGGGGGTATTTGCCAATTCTATGAACTACTCAAAATTTCTACTACCAGTTCTCTAGAACTGGTCAAAACCTGCTGAATAGCATCTCTGAAATGGTTGTCCAATCTTTTCTTTAAAACTTCCAGTGATGGGGTATTTCAATCACTAGCTTGACTGGTATAATCCCTATAAGCTATCTACCTGGAAATGCTTCTCTTTTCTTGTTTTTTTTTTTTTAATGTTCTGAAAGTATAATTCATGTGCTTATTATAAGATTAATCATAAACAACAAACCCCCAAACTGATTTTAGAGCGAGGAACATATAATGGGAAAATTGGATAAATTGATTATACTTTTTAAAAGCTCCTTTCCCCCCCATCCCCTCTAGATGTGTGTGTATTCATCAGGAACAGACAATGTTAGTTCATTTGGTTCTTGTATCTTCAATTCATTTTAGATGAAATTCTATTATAATTATTTTTTGCAGAAAATGAATAGTTGTGAAGACTGAATATGATGCAGAACTGTGAAATGAAACAATTTCTTAAGAATTCCTTAAAAACAACATAAACAACCATTCTTTAAGACTATCCAGTTGTTGAATAGATTTTAATTGTTCGGTCTATTGACCCTGATATGCATTTAAAAATAATAAACAGCTCATTTATCAGAATTTTGCAATCATAGCATAGGAATGTCTGCATGTTGAATCTATGTTTTCTTAAGAATTAATTCCTGATGATGTCCATTGGAGTGTGTGTATGTATACTGACCCCCCCCCCATTTTTACAACCCTGTAACTCCCTTTAAATCAGGTGGGTTTGGGGATAACTGGATGAAGCTGAGCTTTTACTGGCCGGATGCCCTTCCTGATGCCCACACGGAGTTCGCAGCAGATGTGTCCTGAGAGAAATATCTACCATTACCTTAGGATTGAACTATCAACCTTCCAAATGGGAGGCAAGCATCTTCACTACTAGGCTATCATGCCACTCATGTGTATATATACTGATAAAGGAAAAGATCTGTAGCTCAGGTTTGAAATGAGAGGTCTTTGGTGCCCTCTGAGCTTGGCTGTTTTCTTGGAAACATTTCATTACCCAAACTAGGTAACATCATCAATGCTCTGTGTGTGTGTGTGTGAGAGAGAGAGAGAAATTATTTTGCTTCGTCTTCTTCCTGAACACTCTGAGGGATCCAGGAAAAGAGATGGTGTTGCCCTTAGAAACTTTCTCTGCGTGTTCAGCTTTCCTACATTTTTGCACCAGATTCATCAGCCAGCTGTCATTTGCAAGCAGCCTTCAGCTCCTCAATGAGATGATGATGATGGGGATACAATCAGCCATCATTATCTTCCTGTGCTCTTCTATTGAACCAAGCACTTTGTAATTACTTTAGGCCTCTGTTCTACATCTTTCCAATGCCATTGATGGGATTAATGAATATCCCTTGGAAAAAAACCCAAGGAGAATAGCAAGCGCTCATCGTGTTCTACAGATGGGCTAAAATCCCAGGAGTAATTAAGCTTGTTTCTTGTTCCACCAGATGTGGAACAAGAATACTGAACACACTAAAAGGAATTTGGAGGGAGACAGAACAGCAGGCTTGGAACAGGCGGATGGAGGATGGAAAACAACACTGGGACTTGCTACTCTTAGGAGTGCTGATGTCAGCCTCTTCTTGTAGGAACAGAGATTCACTTCACATTGTAGTGGCTCCTGGTTGACCTCTTCTCCACATGTATCATCAGGTCAGTGGTGGGATTCAGGTGATTTAACAACTGGTTCATCTAAGGTCAAGTTGGTTGTTGTGGGAGGCATAGCTCATCCCAATCCTCCACTCCACCGCACATGCAGGACAAGCCTCCTGTAATGGCCAACCTGACTTTGGGTGAAACAGTTGTTAAAGTACACCTCACTCCCCGCTATCAAAGTAGATACTGGGTGCTGCACTACAATGGAGAAATGGGCAACAGACTAGCACAAGGGAAGGAGAAGAATCGGAGAAGAAAGAGGGAAAATAACCTCAGCCACTCCATAGTCCATTTGTCCATTGCAGTGCAGTGCTGAGGATCCACTTTGATAGCCAATTTGATTGGTGGTAATTTAACAACCAATTCGTGTGAACTGGTCCAAACTGGCTGAATTCCATCACTACATCAGCTGCCTCTGCATTTCTATGGGCAGGTGCTGTTCCAGGTTGTAGTTGGCCACTTTGTCTAGTGAAAAGTAGATGTTGTCAATTGATCTGACAGTACATCAGTTGAAATGAATGTCACTCAAGAATTGCACTTTTTACTGCTATATATTTTCCTTTGGCAATGAGGAGGAGCTCGGAGTAAACATACCGTAAGAGGAAAAACTTCCTCATTAAATGAATTGTATGACATACAAGTTTAAGCTTAACCTAAACAACATTATTTCAGAAACCCAGACAGCCATGTAATAAACCACAGAATGAAGTTGATTTTAAATTTTTAGCCCAAAGGTATGCTTCCTCTTGGTAACAGACTGTGGTTAATTTTCTTCCAGACTCAGAAATAAAGTGAAGTGAAGTGTTTCTTATTTCAGGACACAAGGAAACAGCACGAATGAACGCAACTGTACAACTTGTGGGAGCTTCAGTAGGGCATCTCCTGGCATGGGGGATGATGAGTCTGTCATGGAAAAAGAAGTATCTCCATTTGTTCCATGTGTGTGTGCGTATGTGTGTGTATGTGTGTGTGTCTACAGTGTATTTATCATCTCTCGCAAACTACCATTCTCTCAGTCTTGCAAACCAGGACCTAAGGCTGAATCAATCATTGAATATAAGACCAAATTGAAAGAGGAGAGATGAGGAGATGCCCTTCCATGAAGTGAAAGGAAAGAGCCAGTTTGGTCTAGTAATTGGGGTTCTCCAGCAGCAGGTGAGGGTGGCTGATGCCTCGGAGAGCGAGGACTCAGATGAGGGGCCTGTATGTGATGCAGGGATGGGCCCAGGACCATCAGGGAGTGGAGTGCTGCCTTCAGAGCTTGTGGAGGCTGGCAGCAGTAATGAAGAGGAGCCTGAGGAGCCTGTACCCAGCACGTGTGTGCGCAGAGCTGCTTGAAGGAGAGAGCAGTTGCAGTAGCACAGGCGACTTGGGAGTAAGGCTGCAAGGTAATGGCCCTTCCCTTAAGAGATAAAAGCCAGCCTGAGAGAACGGTATTCTTTGCAGGAAGCAAAGAAGTTCTTGCACTTCAAGCCTTGTGGATGTTCAGTTCCCCCTCGCCTTCTCATAATTGCCATTTTGTAGCCTTGCCCAGCCTCTTGTCACCAATTTTGTAACTAGCAAAGGACCACAGGAAAGGAGTGTAATTTATTATCATATGTGGTGGATGTTCTGTATAACATGGAAGGTTCCAAGTAGTTAATTCTGATTGGCCAAAAAGGCCAGTAGTGGATTGGTTCATTAGGAACCAATCCAAGAAGCCACTCAAAGGCGGCAAGATTAAATGAGTGTCATTGGCTACAAGCCGGCAGGCAAGCCTCTATATAAAGGGCTGCCGCGGCTTGAGCCAATGTTCCGTTACTGTTAGCCGAATAAAGACTTGTTAGTTGGAACCCGGTCTCTTGCGCTTCTTTTCCGGATGGAACACTGGCGACAAGGGTGGGTTCATCTTGAAGCTGAGGCCGAGCATGCTGCGAGAGAACAAACCACGCTAGACGAGATGGCTGGTAATCATGCACCGCCTGCACCATTTAACCCCAATGAGGAAGATTGGGTGTCTTATATTGATTGCTTCCTGATGTTTCTGGAGAGCAATGAAATGGAAGACATTTCCGATCAGCGAAAGAGGGCTGTCTTCCTAACACATTGCGGGCCAGCCGTATTTAAGATGGCAAAGGAATTGGCAAAGCCCAGAGACTTGAAACAAATGACCTGGTCTGAGCTTAAACGAATGCTGAAAGCTCACTACGCACCGGTTGTCTCGAACCTCATCAAGAGACATGAATTCTATAAGAGAGACCAGAGGGAAGATGAAATCATTGCTGATTTTGTGGCAGCTCTGCGCCATATTGGAGGAGCCTGTGAATTCCAAAATATGGATGAGGCAATGCAAGATCGTGTCATGTTAGGTCTTAAGGACTCTACCCTACAAAGCAAACTCTTAAACAGACCTAACGTAACAGTGGCAGAGGCAATCGCGGAAGCAACCGCCGCAGAAGCCGCAAAGAAATCAGTGGCCACAATGAAGATGATGAACGCGAGTGCTGACATGACAGCCTCTCCAAAGGAAAGAAACTCAGGCGGAGGAAGGAAGCAAGCTGCCACAACCACACACCATGAAGACCTAGATGAATCATCAGACAAAGATAACGATGAGGTCCACTGCCTTTACGCAAACCAAAAAAGGCGCAAAAGAAAGAAAAATTGGTGGGAATGCGCTGGTTGCGGTGGAAACCACCCCCGAGCCGAGTGCAGGTTCTTTGATGCTATCTGTCGGGTTTGCAAAAAGAGGGGACATATCGAAAGAGTCTGCCGAAATCGAAGAAACAACAGCCCTAGCAGATGCGGTAATTCCCTACCAAGAACTGACTCGAGGCAAGCCAACAGAAAATGGGAGCGCAGCAAGGGAACCAGAAACCGAGAAAACACACATAAGACTGTCACTATAGGAAGCGCACAGACGGAAAGCGGGAAAAAAGTCAGAATTGTAGTGTCAATTGAAGGAAGCCCTTGTGAGATGGAGGTCGACTCAGGATCTTTTCTATCAATGGTGTTGTGGAACACAATTAGACGTCTGATTCCAAACATCAGACAAAACGAACTCAAAAAACAAAAATTAATTTTCAAAGATTACCAGGGAAATAGGATTCCTGTGGTAGGTCTGGGGCACTTCAAAGTGACTTACAAACAATACGCTAAAAACCTGCCATTGACCATAGTTGACTGAGACCGTCCCAGCCTTCTGGGCATTGAATGGTTCGTGCCATTGGGCATCGGGATGACCGGAGTGAGCCGAATAGTCACGAGTGATTGGGAAGAGAACCTGCTACATGAATTCCAGGATGTCATCGACGGAACTCTAGGCAGGTACCGGGGAACCCCAATATCCTTTAACCTAGATCCCCAAATAGCATTGAGAAGATTAAAAGCCAGACGGGTCCCTTTTGCATTAAAACCCAAAATAGATGAGCAATTAAATAAATTGATTGCAGAAGGGGTCATAGAACCAATTGACCACGCCAGGTGGGAGACTCCAATAGTAATACCTGTAAAACCAGATGGGTCTTTGCGCATCTGTGGAGTTTACAAGGCTACCCTGAACCATGCGCTACAGCAAAGTGCATACCCGGTACCAGTTGTACAGCACTTACTGCATTCACTTGGGGGAGGAAATTTTTTTGCTAAACTCGATTTGGCCCAGGCGTATCAGCAACTTTCAGTAGACCCCTTAACAGCCGAGGCACAAACAATAGTAACACATAGAGGGGCATTTAAATGTAACAGACTTCAATTCGGAGTGAGTGTTGCCCCAGGCGTCTTCCAAAGCCCCATGGAACGCCTGTTAAACAGAATAAAAGGGGTCGTTCCATACTTTGATGACGTCCTAATTTCAGTGAAAAACATGATCCAATTAGAAGCTAGACTAAGAGAAGTGCTAACAAAATTCAGAGAATCCGGCCTGAAAGTTAAAAAATAAAAATGTTGCCTGGCCACTGACCGCGTCGAATTTTTAGGATATTTGATTGACGAACAAGGTATCCACCCAACAGAAAAAAAGTCAAAGCAATTAAAGACGCACCCAGACCTAGAAATAAAACAGACTTACAGGCATTCTTAGGTCTGATCAATTTTTATAATGTATTCCTCCCCCACAAAGCAACGATAGCAGAACCATTGCACTGGTTGCTAGATAAAAAAACTGTTTGGACTTGGGGTCACAAAGAACAAAGAGCCTTTCAAAATATAAAAGACTTGTTAACCTCAGACACCGTTCTTATTCAGTTTAGTAATACTCTACCCTTGACGGTCACCTGTGATGCCTCACCATTTGGAGTCGGTGCCATCCTGAGCCACCAATTACCTGACAGGAGAGAGGCACCTGTCACTTTTTATTCAAAACACTATCCAGAGTGGAACGCAATGACAGTCAATTAGACAGAGAAGCCCTGGCAATCGTCGCCAGAGTAAAACGCTTTCATGAATACCTATACGGTAGATCATTCTCCATTGTGATTGACCATAAACCATTACTAGCGATTTTGGCTGGGAATAAACCTACACTGAACATTCTATCCCCACGGATGACTAGGTGGTCAGAATTCCTGGCCGCCTATTCATACACATTGCTGCATCGACCCGGGAAACAAATCACCCATGCAGACACATTAAGCCAAACACCGTTAACAGTCTTAGAGGACGGCCCGGCTCCAGCCACCACCACCCTACAACTAGAAACATGCCCTGAACTTCCATTGACTGCAGATGATGTCACCAGAGTCACGGCAAAAGACTCATTGCCTGCCCGTGTTTTGACTTGGGTAGGTAAAGGCTGGCCGGAAGGCCAAAAGAGTGAAAACTTTAAACCTTTTCGGACTAGACAAACTGAACTGTCAATACAAAAGGGGTGTTTGTTGTGGGGAGATCAGGTGGTGATTCCATCCAAACTTCAAGAAGAGGTGTTAGGCATGTTACATGAGGGCTACCCAGGCATAGTTAAAATGAAAAGCCTGGCCAGGAGCTATGTCTGGTGGCCTGGCTTAGACAAGGACATTGAACGCTGGGTTGCAACATGCCACAAGTGTCAGAGAGATAGACTCACCCCACCACAAGCAGCCATACGGGACTGGGAGATCCCACGAGGCCCGTGGTCTCGAATCCATATTGATTTTGCGGGACCAACTAGGGGCAATACATTTTTAATAGTTGTAGATGCATATTCAAATTGGCTCGAAGTCATCTTAATGTCATCCACAACAACTGACGCTGTTATAAAACAGCTAAACAAATTATTTGCAACACACGGGTTACCTGGCTTGTTGGTTTCGGACAATGGGCCACAACTAACAGCAATACAATTAGAACAATACTTAGCCTTTTTGGGTATACGCCATGCACTAACCGCACCAGCCCACCCAGCGGCGAATGGTAGGGCCGAGTGAATGGTCCGGTTCACAAAAGAAGGCCTTGAGAAAATGGACCATGGGGATGTCCAAGACAAGCTAAACCGTTTACTTACACTACAACACATCACTCCCAGTAGCACAACTAAGAAGAGCCCAGCAGAATTATTAATGGGGAGAAAACTCAGATCCCATTTAGATTGGTTGCACCCCAATTATACTTGTGAGAACCCCCCCGACTCTTCCAGCCGATACCGCACTTTTGAAATTGGCGACCTAGTCTATGCAAAGAATTTTACCGGGGACCCTCTTTGGCTTCCAGCCACAATCACACAAGTAACAGGCCCCCAGTCCTACTGACTAACCGTGGACGAATGGAAGAGAGTGGAAATGGCACATAGACCAGCTTCGTTCCCGCAACATCGAGTGCAAAACAACCGTGCAACCTCAAATAATAAATTTTGATGAAAACAAAACCAAGGAGGGGGGGGAATACAAATAAATAAAAAAGGGTGTGAAAATGAACCATTGAAACCTCAACCAGAAATCTAACCAACCAAAAAGAGTACTTACGGTTAGATGAGACCATCGGAAGAAGTCCTAGCGAAAGGGAAGCCGACCTGGAAGGTGCCAGCCAGGGCAGCTCAACCAGCCCGGTTGAACCGGGAGGGAGCGGCAGAACCACTTCGACCAGCCTGAGAAACTCAGGCGGGAGCGGCAGTGCTGACTCACCCTTCCAGGCAGTTCCATGGAGAAAAGCCGGAGAGATAGCAATCCCGACCGAACCGTTTGAAGTCCTAGGTGGGAATGAGCCGCGCAGGTCAACTAGGACCAGAAAAAGCCCCACCTATCTGCGCGACTACGTCACTCACATAGGACTGAGCTAAAGGGGGAGGGGTGTTCTGTATAACTTGGGAGGTTCCAAGTAGTTAATTCTGATTAGCCAAAAAGGCCAGTAGTGGATTGGTTCATTAGGAACCAATCCAAGAAGCTGCTCAAAGGCGGCAAGATTAAATTAATATCATTGGCTACAAGCCAGCAGGCAAACCTCTATATAAAGGGCTGCCGCGGCTTGAGCCAATGTTCCGTTACTGTTGCTGTTAACTGAATAAAGAGTTGTTAGTTGGAACCCGGTCTCTCACGCTTCTCTTCCAGACGGAACAGTGGATTTGTATGAAAGCAAGAAAATATTGGACGAAGATACATTCATGGTTGGAAAAGGTGATCAAACAACATATAGATCTGAAACCATAAATATTTTTGTTGGGTATGATGCCAGATGGCTATGATAAAGGGGGTATATATCTAGTTTTGCATATATTGACAGCAGCAAGGATTGTCTTTGCACAATCCTGGAAAAATGAGAACACTCCATCTGAGGAGGATATAATTCAGAAAATATTAGATTGTACAGAGATGATTGACATTAAAAATAAAGAAGAAGATACAGAATATTGCTTAACATGGAATAGATTTTACGAGTGGTTAGAGATAAGAGGTAGATGAAGAAAGATTATTGCTATGTATGATTTATAATTATAAATATGCCAATATAACCAACAGAACTACAAATAAATTAATATAAAGAGAAATATAGTGAAAACTATTCTGTTGCACTATTACTATTGTTATCATATGTTAAATCAGAGGTGGTATTCAACAGGTTCTGATCAGTTCTGGAGAACTGGTAGCAGAAATTTTGAGTAGTTTGGAGAATAGAATTCTTTATTGGCCAAGTGTGATTGAACACACAAGGAATTTGTCTGGTACAAATGCTCTCAGTGTACATAACAGAAAAAATACATTAATCAAGAGTTAAGAATCATAAGGTACAACATTTAATGATAGTCATAGGGTACAATAAGCAATCAAACTGACAAATACCACCTCTGACTGGCCCCGCCCCCATCTATTCACTGCTTCCTGAGTCCCAGCTGATTGGCTGGGTCTTCTTTTGTTGCCCTGAACAGGAGAACGGAGCTGGAAAGCAGGTTAGTGGGATGGGGATGGAATGGGATTTTGCAGTTACCTTCCCCCAGGAGTGGGGTGGGAATGAAGATTTTAGAGTATCCTTCCCCTGCCAGTAGTAAAAAAAATTGAATCCCACCACTGATTTTAATATTCCTTTTTGTTCTTTCTTTGCTTTTCTGTAAATGATATGACCTCACAATACACTGTATTCAAAATGTTTATTATATATACTTACATGTATGGTATTCAGCTTTGTTCGGGTATTTTCCCGCATCATTATACTTGTGCTTTTAAAGTTGTAGCAACGTTTCAGCAGAATCTCATCTGCTATCATCAGGCTTCTGTATTGTGTTCATCTGACATAATATATATATATATCTTAAAGAAAAAGAAAAGAAAGGAAAAGGAGGCATGGCCTGTTCACTAGCTGCTGTTGCTTTACTTGCAGGTTACAAGTAAGAGGGCCTGTTCTGTCCAAGTCTCCCATGGAATGTCCAAATCACTCACGACCATTTCTCATTCTTTTTTGCGCTGTTTCAAGGCTGCAGGGCTCACCAGTCCAATGTCTTCCCAAGGCTTCTCTGCCCTACCTCTTGTTGCAGAGGAAAAGGTCAGATTTCTGCATTTCCTCCCCTGCTGTCAGCTTTGCAAGCTGGAAGGCTCTGACCTTTAATATTTTTCGGTTGTCTGTTTAAAACTTTATATATTTATTTCGCTACTTATCAGAGAGCTGCACTTTCAGAATCACACTCGGTGTGCTAAGAGGAAGAGCGAATCAAAGCAAGGGTTCGCCTGGAGTAGTAGCTTATGTTAGATGCAATTTGTAAACTGATACTCATAAGGAAATGGTTTTTTGGAGACATGGGTAGGGAAAGATCAATTTTATTTAGATTTAATTTCATACAGGATTCGTCTTCGGTGAGATGAAACTAACTGAATGCACAATTTTGCATACCTTTAAATAAATTGAAAATCCCACACCTATATATAATCTATCTATCTATCTATCTATCTATCTATCTATCTATCTATCTATC
>BLBF01000073.1:15659569-15680617 GCA_015471245.1 Laticauda colubrina
ATCTATCTATCTATCTATCTATCTATCTATCTATCTATCTATCTATCTATCTTATTGTTTATTTTAGTTTGTTTGTTTGTACACCCCATTCAGGAATGTTTATGGTATTTACTGTGATGACCTTGAAGTTATCAGGATCTCTCCTGATATAATATACTCCTGATAATGATTATGAAGATGAGGAGAAGAATGAGGAGGAGGAGGAGGAGGAGGAGGGGAAAGGTTTGGAGAAAGGGAAAGAGAAAGAGGAGGGGAGGGGGAGGAGGAGGGGGAGAAGAGGCAGAAGGGGAGGTGGGGGTGGGGGAGATCTGTAGTCAGAGAAAATAGTTTTGTGGAGATAACTTAAAGGAGTACATTTAGATATAGAATGGTTAAAACCTGCCACTGAAACAGTTTGATTGTTTTGAAATTTCCCTTCCAGTAAGATTGGAATAAACTTTCCAATCACATGGCTGTTGCATTTTTCCTACTTCCTTCTTTAATAGCCAAATGTTACATATTAACATTATACGTGAGACCTAAAACCCATTCTTGGAGAAAATCCATGCATCTTGCTCAATTTTCCCATGCCCTGAATGAAGGCCTGCAGGGATGATGGTCACAAGGCCATATGTATTCCCCTTTGGATGGAAAAAGATAACCTTTCTATCTCTAGCAACCAATAAGGCAGAAAAAAAGCAGAATATTCCCCTAAAGCTAGAGCAACAAAATGACAATGCATTTAACTCAGTGTGATTTAGGAAGGAAAGTAATATTTCTTTGGGTTATTTGCAGACAAATTTGTGTGCTTGGTGAAGCCAAGGACAACTCTTTCCAAAATAGCAATCTGACTGGACAATTGAGATGTGTTTCTCTCTGTACCCAGATTCACATGTTCACATCTTGTATTTCTTAGTTGCCTTTGGATAAAATCCCTAAGGTGATTCTGTCAGCACTGATTTGGAGTCCAGGGCAACTCTCCATTGCCAACTCACCACGGCCAACTCACCATGGCCATGTTGCCAGAGGACAAAAATTACCGAATATAAAAGAAATGGTGGAATCAAATCAGTAAAGAAAGGGTGCAAAACAAAATTCAAAAATAAAATATGAATGACAAAAATTAAAATATTTAAAAAATTATTTTAAATAATTAAATAAAATTGCTGAATTGTCCCACAGCAAGTTGCCCTGAAGAAAGTTGGCTGTCGTGAGTTGTCCCATGGCAAGCTGGCCACAGTGAGTTGACTATGGTGACTTGGCAGCAGTGAGTTGCCCATGGCAAGTTGGCCATGGGGAACTGTCCTATTCCGAAAGTGAAGAACCTTTCCCTGCCTCAACTGGCTTCTCTTTGATTCACGTGTCATAGCCAGTTGTGATAGTGGTGAGAGAGAAGGCCTGTTGGGAATAATCTTTTGGAGATGGACAGGGTCAGAAACAACATAGACACCATTAGAACTCTATTTTATTCTTCTTAGGTAACAAATAACAAAATTTTGAAAGCCTGATCATGTTTTCCCTGACCCCATCTTTTCCTAAAGAGTGTTTAAAATATGCCACAGTCTCCATCACTAAAACAAACAAAAGCATTGAGTAACATGAATGACCAAGTAAAGTCATTAAGGCCAACCGGGGGAGGGCATTTGGATCAGCAGGGGTCACCATTATAAAGGTTACCCATTCTTGGAGCACACAATAAGACATTGATTAATAGAAGGGGCCCAGGCTTTTTTCATACCTTGAGATCTGATAAAATAGATGTGTTGGGATAAATTGCTCCATAGGTAATTGGCCTTGTGCCATGTACTGCTTTATGTTGTCCCTTATATACCAATTTTTGAATCCTTGTGAAAAGAAAAGTAAAAAGAAAAAGAAATAATCCAGTACCCTGGCACTTTGAACCAGTCAAATATCAGTCCCATCTACCCTTCTGCTAGAAATTCTATTTATATATAGAACCACAGAGCAAACAAAGAATACAGTCACAATGTGCTTTACTGCTCAACTATTTTCTATAATAGGAAAAAGGGAACTCTACTTAGAACAAAAGAGCATAGAATAAACTACATCATAGATCCAAATTTGTAAATACTGCCATCTACTGGTTGAATACTACTGTAGTTGTTTCATGGTAATACGGTCCAACAATGAATTCCAACACCTTTTTTGTCTGGGCTGGAGCATCTGCTGGAACTGCAACTCAGAAGCTGGAAGAGCCCTGAATCCACTTTGCAGAATTTTCAACCATGAAAGTGAATGGTCCTTGGTGCTCTCTGAGCTTGGCTGTTTATAAACTCAGAGAACAACTCAGAGAGCACCAAGGACTCTTCATTTCAGCCCTGAGCTACCAAATATTCTCCTTCATTAGTCACGAAAGTGCTCAGCTTTCTGACATGCCAGGTTCATGAGATGCACCAGTTGGGAGCAGAACTCTGAAACTGGTGCATAGACTCAGCAGGGAGTGAGTGAAGGAAGAAGTGAAAAAACAAATATGTTGGTTTTTTTACTTCTTCTTATCGCTGGTAACACCTGCTTCCTGAAATGCTTCAGGGAACTTATCTGGGCTTTTTTGGCAATATTAGTTTTGTTCCTCCAAGTTATCCACACAAGATGGACAAACTCCAACTCCCCTTAAAAACCTCTCAACATTAAAGGCCTCACAAAATAGCAGCTGTGTCTATTGGTCTAAAAATATAGCTGTATTCAATCCAGAAAGGATACATACAATGCCTGTAAAGTTGATTAGGTTTTTGCCAAAAAACATACTAATAATGGGGAGAGGAGAGGGAGGAGGGGAAGAGAAAGTGAAGCCTTAGAGTTATTTGCAACTTTTTCCATTATGGGGAATGGGGAGCCAATTCGAACCTTGAAAAACAACAAAGACAAAAAAAAGTGAAAGGGGTTTATTTAAAGCATGAAAAGCCAAGTTGTCGCCAGTTCAAATTTGCTGTTCTTTGTACAGTCGTACTAGAAAGCCAGTGAGAATATAGAACTGGATAAATTGCAATGAAGGCATTGATGGCAATTTTATCCCACAACAGTGTATTAATTTGGTTTTATCCAGAGGTGGGCTGCACATACTTTAACAACCGGTTCACCAAAAATGTGAGCACACGTATGCACCCCTCCTTTGCTTGCACACAGCTGCAAAACTAAGGGAATTTCCTGAATGTGGCAGCCAGGGTAAGTAGATTGGGTGAGGCACAGAAATCAGCTCGGTTGCAAGGGTAGGGCATGTGAGCAAAAAGGTGAGACATATAGGACGGGTAGTGCCTGGGCAGGTGGGTGGGCCCAACAGGTGGTTGTAACTACTGGTACGGACGAGCTGGTCCAAATCGGCAGCAACCCACTACTGGTTTTATCCTTGTGTGGCCAACTTGTGATCTGGTTTTTGACCTGGTATTTCCTGAAGACATGGTGGGTGGGAGTCCCACTTCCAATCTTTTTCAATTCTCTCACCTTCTCTTCTTTCTTCAGACCCACACTGGACAACACCCCTGAGGCCTTCACAGAAGCATTATTAGGGTAACTAGGTTCTGCCATCTTACTCACCTGCTTCTAACCAGTCTTTCTTATTTCCCCATAGAAAAACAATCCATACAATCATATTGACAAATCCTTTCCTGCTCTTTTGATCTGCGCTTGCAATAATGGTTTTCTTCTTAGTGAAAAGTCTGTAGAGATTCTTAGTCATTCAGGTCATGGTTGTCCCAAAGTTGTTTTTTCAGGGGGCAACTGGACTCTCTTGTTTTTTTTATTATTATTATTTTGAGGACATTTCACTTCTCATCCAAAAAGCTTCTTCAGCTCTGACTAGAAGGTAGGGAATGGAAGGATTTATACTCCTTGCAGACAGCTGGTCATTTGCATCCTTTTAGAGGGTCATTTAAGCACTTGGAGGTTTATCTGTGTCCTCAGGGTAATCTGAGTATTTCTCCTGGTTTCTGTAGTCTGCTTTTTTTTTTCCTCTGGAAATTCAGTCCTACCCCCACACCATTCAAAGGGTGTTCATCCCAAATTGTTTCTTCTTAGTGGTTTACCCCTGAAATTCAGCTGATTTCCTAGCTTGGACTCAATGTAGCATGCAGGATTTAAGTTCCTCTTCCTCAAACTTGGATACTTGCAATCAGGAAAAAAGCAACCTGGAATTGTGAGGGTCAACATCCGAAATATCCAAAGGGAGTCCAGTTGCCCATCTCTGCTTATCATGATGCTCCTTTGTTCAAGGCTCTGTGTGGACATTTGCCCTGCAGACAGTTGAGAAAATATTAACAGAATAACAGAATTGGAAAAGATCTTGGAGGTCTACTAGTCCAACCCCCTGCTTAAGCAGGACACCCTATACCATTACAGACAAATGGCTGCCCAATCTTTTCTTAAAAACCATCAGTGATGGAGCATCCACAATTTCTGGAGGCAAGTTGTTCCATTGATTAATTGTTCTAACTGTCAGGGAATTTCTCTTAAGTTCTAGTGTCAGGGTTCCAAGTAATAAACCCATAGCAAACAAAACTCCAAGGAAAGAAGATTCCTCAAAGAACAGTTTTATTGGATGTATCATATTGGCACAGATCTGTTGAAAACCAACTCTGAAGGTTCCTGCGGTTTTCAAGTAATTAAAAGTAAAAGTTTTTCCCTTTCCCCAAACAATCAGTTACATGGTGCAATTGAGGTGCCATCCGGTTGCCAGGTAACGTCACTCCTCCCCCCTCTGACCTGGTGTGAGAATGTCCTTGGTTCCCAAGAGAAAGTATTTTGCTTTGGCTACAAAACCCCATCTATCTCTGTTCCCTCCTCCCTAACCCTCAGCTCCAGTGTGGCAACAACAAAGCATCCAAGGTGGATTTGGTCAAGTCAGTTTCAGGATTGGCAACTAGGTTGCTTCTCTCCTTGATTACTTTGATTTATCTTCTGATTGGAGCATCTTACGACAGATGTTTGTTAAAAACAGGATAGCACAGGAAATAAATTTTTTTTAAAGGCCCAACCTTCCTTTCAAAGGTAACCTGCTCATATGGATCAAATGTATCCTTTAGTTAATTCTGCAGAAAAGTAGCACCCATTTGTTCTCGCTCTTTTGCTGCATCAGAGAACGCGCCCTCCCTCTGCATCAAACATTTCCCAGCGGGATGAAAGAATCATCTGTAGAGAGAGCAGCAGCAGAGAGGGAAATCTCCAAATCAGAAATGCCTTGATAGCCTTTCAAAGATGCCAATCTTTGCAGAAATTCCATGCTAATGAACAAAGCCAGGTGAGCCTCTGTTCCCTTCTGTTAAAGCCTCAAAAGTAGGTTCTTTCTCCTGAAACATTCAGGACAAGGCAGGACAAGCTTTCTGCAAAGAGGCAGTCAACATTTACATATGACCTCCTTAGTTTATAAGTAAATTTATCCTTCACTGTCTATGGTGACTTTCTTTCCAGGTCATGGTTGTCTCAAAAGTACTTTTTTTTTTCAAAAAGCAACTGGACTTTCTTTGTCCCAAAAATGATTTTTCAGGAGGCAACTAGACTTTCTTGTTTTTTCTCTGAAGACTTTTTACTTCTCATCGAAGAAGTTTCTTCAGCTCTGACAGGATTAGTGGGGAAATGGAAGGATTTATATTCCTTGCAGACAGCTGGTCATTTGCATCCTTTTAGAGGATCCTTTAAGCACATGGAGGTTTATCTGTGTCCTCAGGGTCACTGATTCCTGTAGTCTGCAATTTTTCCCCCTCTGGAAATCCATTCCTCCTCCCACATCATTCAAAGAGTTTTCATCCCAAATTGTATAACTAAAAATCTATAGAGATTCTCAGTCATTCAGGTCATGGTTATCCCAAAGGTGCTTTTTTAGGAGGCAACTGGACTTTCTTATTTTTACTTTTGAAGACATTTTGCTTCTCATCCAAGAAGCTTCTTCAGCTCTGACAGGATAGTGAGGAATGGAAGGCTTTATATTCCTTGCAGAGTTGAAGAAGCTTCTTGGATGAGAAGTGAAATGTTTTCAAAAGAAAAAAGTCAAGTTGCTTCCTGAAAAAGCACCTTTGGGACAACCATGACCTGGATGACTAAGACTCTGTACAGATTTTGGACTTTCTTTGTTTTCGAAGGTGTTTCACTTCTTATCCAAGAAGCTTCTTCAGTTCTGACTGGAGGCTTTACCTTCCACTCTTGTAAGATTGTGATTAACTTGTGACTAACCAGCAAAAAAAAGGGAAAGATAATTTCATAAAAGAGTAAAGATTCAAATCTGCGTCTTCAAGTCCAGTGTTCTCCAGAGTTCAGTCATAATATACACACAAACATGCACACATACACCCACCAGTGCTCACCTATGCTAATTTAGAAAGCTATACAATCCTTCCCCCTTAAGGTAGATGTACTCATTTTGTACAATTTGCAAATCAACAACAGCTGGCCTTCTCTAATACATCTTAGGCTTAAGTAGCCACATGAGGAACAGCCAAGAAGAGCAAAGTAAGCAAAATGAAGAAATGAAATTATACTCAGAAGTGACTTTAAAAGTTTTGTTATAACTGTCAAGTGTATTTCAGACCCATGCTCCTTTTTTCAAGGGTTCCAGGAGTGAAAATTCAAAACAAAAGCTCAAAGTTATAGTTCATTAGAGTGCAAGATTATTTGCAGCGAAATATTTAAACCCATTAAATTCTACTATAATATGGCTGAGCAGAGAATAGCAAAAGACTAAATCAATCTTGGAATCACAGCTGATCCAGGAGCAAAAAAAAAAATCATGTTGTTTTCCTTGTGGACCAGGGATCGGCAACCTATGGCTCTGGAGCTGCATGAGGCTCTTTCATCCCTCTGCTGCAGTTCCCTATCCCCAGTCGGCACCACACTTTTGAGAGGAGCTTTTGGTAATTGGGGGGGGGGGGAAGCACAGTGTGCCAGGAGGAGACGCTATGGCAAGGGGTGGGTTTTCTGGTCAGCTCCACAATTGATAGGGCTTTCTGTTAGGACAGGTAGAAAAAAAAGGATGCTACTGTAGGAAGATACTCTATGGTGGGGGAACTGGACTTCCGGTCAGCTCCAGAATTGAATGGGGGCTTCCAGTTAGGACCTTTGTGGCTCTTTGAATGTTTAAGGTTGCCAACCCCTGTCATAGACTATCTTACAAACTTTTCTTGAGCATTGCAGTAGATTGAGCACATAAGAATGGGGGGCACACCACCAGACAGATGGTCTCTCTGCCCATCCAGATGGAGAGCTTGATCTTGCCTCTGGACTATTGTTAGCAGACTCAGACTCAGACCATTCCTGGATCTTCAGGTAACATGAAGTTCTGTCCAGGAGTATTCCTAATGATGCGTCAGAGTCAGCTGTAACCGGGAAATGCCAACATGTCAACTCCTAATAAATCAGTCTTTTTTCCTGTGAGAGATGCGGCCAGAGACTTATGATTTGAATGGGGGGTGCCTGTTGGAGTCTTGATACATTCAGCTGAAAAGCTGGGTTGCACCATAACAGAAACAAAAAGTCTGCTTTATCCAAAAAGAAGTTTTCAATAGCAAGTTTACAGACATTCTGCTGTGACCTTCATTATTTATGCTCTTTTTTATGATATCCTTTCAATTATTGCTTCTGAGTTCCACCTGTGGGATCTAGGACATCTCTGCTTAGCCTCTACTTAAAACATCCCCATAGCTAACCAATTTCTCAGGGACAATTGATCCACAACTCAAGTCCAGGAAGACTCAGGATTGTAAGTTGCCACTGCAGGTGACTCTATGACCATAAAAGGAATTACATGCACAGACTTGTAGAAGGGCACTGTTCTGTCCGGAAAAACGCGAGGTAGACCGGGTTCCAACAACAAGTCTTTATTTACAGTATAGTTGCAAAACGGAACATTGGCTCAAGCCGCGACAGCCCTTTTATATGTTTCTGTCTGTCGGCTTGTAGCCAATGACAAGCATTTGGTTTTGCCGCCCTTGGACGGCTTTGTGGATTGGTCCCTATTGAACCAATCCCCTTTTAGGTTTTGTTAACCAATCGGAATGAAGTATTTGGAGTCTACTATTATCTATACAGAACAGGCACAAAAGAGTAACTTGTCTAAAATGTATTTCAGTGAGCCTCTGCTTAGGGCAGTGGTTGCCAACTGGTGGTCCATGAGAAAAGTTTGATGGTCCACAGAGAAATGTCCCCCCCAAAGCAATCTCCCCAAAGCAATTAATCCAGGCTGTGCAGGAACCCAAGGTTGGCCCACCCACATGGCCCGCCCACCCGCTGGCCCCTACCCTTCGGCCGAGCGCCCACCTTACCTTGAGAAGAGCCATGTGAGCTGGAACTGGAAGGTAAGACCAACGGCGGGGGAGGGAAATCTGCTCCAGGGTGGCTTGCTGACGTTGGTGGGAAAGTTGCTCCCATAGTTCAGAGCTGCAGTAGTCACAGGACTGGCCCTTTGGTCTTCCCAGAGCAGCTCCTCCAGTCCATAGCAGGCTGATGCACCCGGGTGGAGGACCAGCTGCTCCGGGATGACCAAAGGATCAGTCTTGTGACTACTGCAGCTCTGGAATGTGAGACCGACTTTCCCACCAATGTCAGCAAGTTACCGTCAGTCAAAATTCATATTAGTGGTCCATGGAATTTAAAATTATGAGTTTGGTGGTCCCTGAGATCCAAAAGATTGGCGACCCCTGGCTTAGAGTATGGGTGTCAAATTGGATTTCTTCAAGGGCCTGATCAGCATTGTAGTTCTCCTCCATGGGCTGGGGAGGGAACGGGGGGGGGGGGGGGAGAATGGGACGGTCATCTCCTGCAGCACTTTACTGGCTAAACTGGGATGTGGGGAGGGGCCACATTGGGCCCACTGTGCCTCGTTTTCAGCCTCCCCGCTCTACAGCAGCACTCTGCTAGCCAAAAGTGGGTTGTGGGGAGGGTGGGAAGGCTGAAAATGGGCCATGTGGGGGGCCACACATGGCCCATTTTGGCCAGCAGAAGTACCACAGGCCAGTCTTTTGATATTTCCAGGATGACTGAGTAGGCCGGAGTTAAGCACCCCACAGGCTGGATCCGGCCCACAGGCCTTGAGTTTGACACCCCTGGCTTAGAGCTCACCATAGCTAACCCATTTCTAAAGGAGCATTAAGCCACAACTCAAGTCCAGGAAACCTCAGTATTGTAAATTGCCACTGTAGGTGACTATATAACCATAAAAAGACCTTGAAGAACTGCATAAAGGAGTTACATAAAAACCTTTGCAGTGGTGCAGGGAATTATTGTTCCATACAGATGCCTTATTTGGATTGAAAACCTTGCGCTTTTACAGAAAAATAAAATGCAACATAAAATGAAGCAGATTTACTAAAAACAGTGGCCTCCATCCAAAACATACTCCCCAAATCTAATGAAAAATGAAATCTTGGCAACATCATGACCTCCTTTGAGCCAAGAGGCACCATTATCACAACACAACAAGAAGAAAGACCAACAGATGTTAGCAAGGACAAATGAGGAAAGAACAGCATCCATTCCATCCCAACAACTCTTCTGAAGTGAAAAGATACCAGTTCCTCTACTCTGGCTTTACATCACACAGGATGTAATGCAACAATACTGGAGCTAACTGGTTTTCCTGAAGATTTCTTCACAAACTATACGACTGGCTCCCCCCATGGAGATAGTTCTCATGCCTTGGTTGGCATTTAGGAGAAGTAGACACTGAAGAAAGAAAGAAGTGAAAGAAATGAGGCTCAAAATAGAAGGGTTTTGCAGGAATGGAAAAGACATGTCTGGTTTGAAAAGAAAACATTAGGATAGGAGTGTCAAACTCGATTTCATTAAGGGCCACATCAGCTTGAGTTTGACCTCTGAGAGCCAGGGGTGAGGCCTGCCCGGGGTATGTGAGGCCAGCTCTACATCGCTCGTGTTGAGGGCACCTTTGGTGGCCAAGTGCCAAGGCAGGACTTACTTGAGACCTGCAGTAGGATTCAAAAATCCCAGTAACTGGTTCGCTGCCCAGTTGCTGAGTGGGCATTGCCATGGTGTGTGTGGCCTATTGGAACGTCCAGGGAGGCTATTTTTCATCTTCCCAAGGGTCCGGAGGCTTCCCTCGGGCCTCTTGGAGGGTGAAAATAGCTTCCCCCGGGCTCTGGAATGCCCTCTGGAAGCCGGAAACAGGCCCATTTCTGGTACTTCTCGAAGGCCCATTTTTCCCCCTTCCAGAGCTTCCGCGCAGACCCTGCACTCACCTGCATCAAAAATGGGCCATGTGGATTCTTCTGGGCGGGGCAGGGCCAGCTAGTTGGTTCAAATACTTGTTCGGCTAACCAGATGCAAATTTAACATCCGGTTTGTCCAAACTTGTCTGAACCAGTAGAATCCCACCCTTGCCTGAGACCCTCCCTCACTCTCATTATAATCTCCTTACTTAACTCCTTCCTTCTTCCCTTCTTTCCTCCCTCCTTCCTTCTTTCTTTTCCTTCCTTCTTTCTTTTTTTTCCGCTGGCAGAAGGCTGCAGGAGCCATTGCGGCTAAAAACAGGACAAGCGGGGGAGCCTGCATGCCTTCCCCCCTGAGCTCCATTTTCCCTGGCAGAGGCACTGCGGGCAAGTCCTTTGCTGTTTCCAGGCTGACCCCATGGACCAGATCTAACACACCCCATAGGCCGGATTCACTCTGCAGGCTTTGAGTTTGACACTCCTGTATTAGAAAATAGATTAATTTTCCCATAGGATGAATGGGAAGGAGGCTGTGCATCCAAAGGTTACTGTATTACTTGTGCCTTCATGTCAGTCTTGGCTCCTAGAGATTACCTGGGCAGGTCATTGCATTTTTCTTGGCAACATTTTTTTTCCAATGGAGGGTACAAGTTGCCTCTTTCCAAGGAGTGACTGATCAGTCATTGGAGAGAGTGACTGATCCAAGATCATCTTCCATCTTGTGTGCCTGAGCCATGAAATTAAAAATTCAGGTTTTGCATCTCAAATTCAGTAATTTTTATTTTATCTGCTGTCCACCAGGATTTATATATGTCACCTGACATCATGGCAAAAGTTTTCTTAGCTATTCAGAAGGGAGCGCTCGGCTGCCCTAATCAAGCAAATGAAAAGATCTTGCAGTCCTAATTGGACCATGAGCATCCATAATAAATTTCAGATGGAGACGCTATCTTGCTACATGCCACTTATTTCCAATTATCTTTCATCCAGAATCGTGATGGGGTATTGGTTACATGCACCTTTTTAAGTCCAATTGTTCGGAGCAATCTGTCTTGACAAGATAATTAAGGAAACCAAAGTATTTTCAAATTTATGCAAGAAACCTTCACTTGAGTCTTCTTTTTCTGGAGCACAGCTCCACATACATCTAAGTGCGTGTAATGGGGAATTCAGTTGCGAATACTGGATTTTAATGCAGTACAGAAGGAGATTGCCTATTTCTCCTAAACCTTCTTCTTTTTTTTTTTTTTTTAGAAAACCTCAACCAAAGCTTTACTCCTATCTTGTGGGGAAGCCCTTCTCCTATGTCCTCAGCTTCTCCCCATTTAGCTGGTTGTCCACTAAGACTGTTACTGCTATTGAGCCTGGTTTCACCCAATCTATATGTGTACTTTGGGTTTTTCTTGTCTAAGTATAGGATTTTACTTTTCTCTACATTGAATTTCATTTTGTTAGATTAAAGTTGAGCTGGCCATGCCCACGCTGATCATGTTCATCCAGTCTTCATGGTCAAGCACAACCCTGATGCAGCCCTCAATATATTTAAGTTTGACACCCTCGATCTGGTACTTCATGCCAGAAGAGTGGCATGTGGTGCTCTCAGCTTCCCGGCTTAGAATTGGCCTGCCTGAGCCTGAAGGATGAAGATAATTTGGATCTCGGGGTTCACTGTGAACCACACAGTGTCTTACTCCATTATTCATACTTACCAAATGAATTTTATAATAATACACAACATGCTTCTCTTTGCAATATTCATCATGGATTCATTTTTAATGTATTTAAATTTTCAGTTACAAGAAGTCGTATTTTCACCCAGCTTCTCTCCCTGTTCTTTCTAGGCATCACATATTGTCTTTTTAGGACAACTGTGAGTAATCTTGACCTAGAAAACATGAGTGAGTAAATCAAATTCTTGGCTTCTTGTCAGGTAGTTTGACTGTTTTGCTACCCTTATTTGTTTCCTCGTGTCTTTCAAATCCTGTTAATAAATTTCAGTTTTATTCAATGTTTGAAATGCTTCTGGTCTGGTTTGGTGTGTGAACAATGGGGAAGAAGGATTTCCTTGTCTACTATTCTTATACTCCATGGTTGTAATGGCTGTAAATTCATCCATTAGCATTTCACCAAATCAGGCACACTTTCACCTTACAGTCCAATAGAAATTTATCAAAAGCCTGAGATGCCTGAGATGGCAAAGTTTATGAAAATCAAGGCCAAGCAGAGAAGGAGAATCCAAATCACTTGGAGAATTTTGCCCTCGTTCTGGAGCAGATCTCAGCTGAACGGCCTAAATTTCTCCTTGGACGTCTTGTCACCAATGATCTGCTGACAACTACAGTATAGCAAAAGGGCTCAGGATCAAGTGAGAGCCAAAAAAAAGAGGTTACTTGGATATCAGATAAAATAAATGAACTGTTGAGCATTAGCATCAAATTCAAAGGAAGGAAGGGAGGAAGGAAGGAAGGAAGGAAGGAAAAAAGATCCAACTTTGATTTTTCCCTAATCTTTCTCAGAATCTAATATGGAAAGAAGGAAGACTTTTTAATTTCTTATATTCTTAGCAAGTAGAAACTAAAAGTTCTTGCTGCTCTTTCATTTATCACTCAAGATCTAATTTTTCTTATTTATCTTCTTTCCAAATCTTCTTAATATATTTATGTAGCACAGAGTTGGCCATTGTGTGATTTGCACAGAAAATATCTTCTCTAGCTTCTGCCTGGATTTACTTCAAATGCCAAATTGTATAGCTATTGTTTCTTTAGAGATGATTTGTGAGAGACATTGCTAGATAGATAGATAGATAGATAGATAGATAGATAGATAGATAGATAGATAGATAGATAGATATATTCCTGATTTTTAAAGCTCACTGACATATTGAAAACATTCAAGTGAAGGCTTTGCCATAATCAGAAGGATGTATCTTTCTACAGAGGGATTAAAGTAGCTATGTGGGAATTCTCCTTTCCAATTACAAATGCAAAAGCATGAATAAAAAGAAAAAAGTAGGAAAAGGATAAAAGTTTAAGGACTGCAAGTGTGCAGAGACTGTGGGAAGATAAAAAGATTTCCAGAATAATCATTTCCAAGAACACAACCCTATCATTCTTTACATTGCATTTGGAAGAATTTCCCAAGGCTGGCTGGTGAGTAAAACACAATCCTTGTTTGGATTAAAAGCCTGGATGGAGATCAGGAGAAGATTATTGCTCACAAATATACAACGTGCTGTGAAACGTCTATAGCATAGTTTTCTCACAAAACTATTGCAGATGTCTTTGAAAGCAATAATGTAGGACATATCACTTCAGTTACAATCATTTTCCAAGCTAGCAAGCATGTGCTACAAAAACGCCCCTGAGACCACCAAAATTTTCTCGCAAACTACCAGTGGCCCTCGGCCCACTGGTTGGTGACTACTGCTCTATAGCATTGCTTTGAGGGTAGGAGTTGAAACAGTTTATCTCCAGGATGTGAGGGGTCTGTAAACATTTTCACAGCTCTCCTTTTGATTTGCGTAGTATTTTAATTAATTTATCCTATTTTAATTAATTTAAATCCAATTGTCCCATGGCCAGTTGTCCCTTGATGGATTGGCTGTGACAAGTTGATTATGGAAAATTGATCACGGTGAGTTGGTGGTGACAAGTTGTCTCCAGTGAAGAAGACCTCCCGAGGACAGCCATATTATAACTTCTTTCTTTTGACAGATAAGCCCACTCCCCCCCCAAAAAAAAGATTAAAGGGGCTATCAAGCTAGTCAGGGCTCATAGAAAAGTCAAGAAAATTCATGTGCTGGAATTGTGCAGCAAAAAGGGTGCCCTGTGGGAATGCAATAGATTAATTTAGTTGCATTTGGGGGAAATTTTGAAAATGAATTTCATCGGCCCCCACTTGATGCCTAGTAGGCTGCTGAAATTTCAGTGATGTGATTTCAAAAAGAAGAAATTGAAGTCTACCTGACTTACACCATTGTTGTTCATTGATTGCCACATGTGGGTGTCTGTTATTTTCCATAACCTTGTTTTGTTGAGCTCTTTTTGTGCCTGTTGCTTTGTGTTGTTCTTTGATTATGCAGCCATTATTTTCACTCTGAGATTCTGCCCTTAAACTTCCATCTTCAAAGACGCTGGCTCTGTGCAGGGCTAGTCTTCACAGAGCCGAAAAATATTTTTAAAAATCCATATTTTTTTTAAACCAATAAGGAAACTTTATTTCTTTGATGTGCAAAGTTATTTAAAAGGGCTTCAGAGCCCTTTTAAATACTTCAAAGATGGGAGCTTCAGGCAAACATCTGTCACCGAGACCTGGGCATCTAAGCAGTGGCACTAGGCGGGGTGGCTGGTTGAGGCTGATCAAAGCTTCAAGAGGGCTGCTGAATTTCCACGGAGTGTCTGGACAAGGCAGAGAGTACACTTTCTGGCCTGCTTTTCTGCATGTGGGAATGCTTTTGAATAGGGGGAAGATCTGTTTCTGTCTATCGTTCAGTCTACAACTTCACAAGTGTTTTAAGTTTTCCTTTTTTTTTTGGTCTAGTGAGATCTTTCTGGAGAAAGAGTTGCTCTTGCTTTTAGCTTTAAAATGTGGTGATCAATTGATACAGATATCCAGATTAACAGAGTTGGAAGGGAGCTTGAAGATCATCTAGTCCAATCCCCTGCCCAAGCAGGATGCACCATTTCTGACAGATGCCAGTCCAATCTCTTCTTGAAAGTCTTAAGTGATGGCACTCCCACGACTTCCGAAGGCAACTTCTGTTCCCTTGGTTGATTGATCTCCCTGTCGGAAACTTTCTCCATATTTCCAGATTGAATTTTTCCTTGATCAGTTTCCACCCATTATTCCTTGTCTCTGTTCTGACCAAGGCTTTCTGAGACAGTAACAATCACATGCTGTTCCCAAAAACCTTATTTTTATTTCAATGGCTGTGGATTATATGCATTCACAGCCCATAATGAATCCCAAACAGTTTTTGAGTAGTCCAACAGAATTCTGCCACAGTCTTTTGGGATAAGGCTGATAAGCAACCATCTTTATCTCCCTTGAAATGCTGCCAATGACTAAATTGCCAATTAGCTATATAAGGCCAAATGGAGCACAAAATCAACATGGAGCACCGACCAGAACAAACAAAGTTGCTTCCTGCAAAGGCTCATATCCCTTTGCTCCTTCTTTATGTCTTATGAAAGAGGCCAATCATCTCCAAGCCTTACTCTCAAGTCATCCCTTCTGTCTTAACTGTTCTTGCCTTCTGGCAGTTCTATGCAAATGTGCACTACGAACAGGCTCCCCCTATTCTTCTGCCTCGCTGATGTCAGACTCTCGAGGCTCCGGAGTAGCACATAACTCTCAGATGGCCTTGGCCCCATCTCTGTGTCAGACACAGATCCCTCATCCGAGCCCTCCCCAGATTGCAGAACCGGACCATGGTCCTCCCCACTGTCTGACTCTGCTGCCAGCTTCGCAGGCCACTGGTGGACCACAACCATCTGGTCTTTGTGTGCCTTGGAAAATAGCATGACCCCCTTCTTTCTGTGGCAGCCCCTCAAATACTGGAACAGTGCGATCATGTCTCCCCTACTTACCACATATTACAACAGTTTAACAACTGTTCAAAGTTAGAATGGCACTGAAAAAAGTGACATGGCTGTTCTTCACACTTATAACCTTTGCAACATTCCCTCCCCCAGGTCACCTGATCAAAACTCAGAAGCTTGGTCACTGACTCCTATTTATGGCCCTTGCAGTGTCCCAGTGTTCAACTTTTGTGAACTTCTGATCAGCAGAGTCAATGGGGAGCCAGATTCACTTCGGAACAATGTTTCTAACTTAACAATCACAGCAATTCATTTAGCAATGAGGGCAAGAAAGATTGCAAAATGGGGCAAAACATGCTTGATCACTGTCTTGCTTAGCAATGGAAAAATTAGGCTCAATTGTGGTCACAAGTCAAGGACTACCTTAACTTAAAATATTCCCAGAGAGAAACACTTGGTGAGATTGAATCTATTAGTTGACAAATAAGGTCTAATAAAATGAATTAGAATGTAAGGCAGAAAGAATATGAAAAAATATAAAATTGGCATGAACCATTTATATATATAAATAATATGATTGCTTGTAAAATTTGCATTTGTTACTATGCTGCTGATTACTTGGGCTTGTATACACAATTAACATGATCACTTTCATCTTATATATCTTCTATATATATGTTTGTTTTTTAAAGTTTTCGTGGGTACTTACATGTGTGCTGTTCAGCTTCCTTTGGGTATTATCCCACGTCATTGTAGTTGTGCTTTTAAATTTGTAGCAATGTTTTGGCAGAATCTCATCTGCCATCATCAGGCTTCTGTACTGAGTTTGTCTGTGAGTCAGGCTATCACAGACCTTTCAGTTTGAAATTTGAGGCTAGCCTACTGTTGGGTCTGGTGTTGGTTTTCGTGGCTGGGACTCGTTTGTTGGTGAGGACTAGTTTCCAGATGTCTGATAGGTGAGAGGTATCATCCCGTCTATTCATGTTATGGGGGTGTTTCTCTATCTCGATGGCTTCCCTGATTATTCTCTTGCTGGAGTGTTCAGTGTTGGATATTAATTTGGTTCCTTCAAAATTAATTTCATATCCTGTGGCTTTAAGGTGCTGGAAGAAGGAGGAAGTATTTTCCTCTCTTCTGACTGCGTTTTTGTGTTCTGCAATGTGTGCATTTATTCTCCTGTTGGCTTGTCCAATGTATGTGACTGGGCAATTGTTGAATGGTTTTTCATAAACTCCTTGGTTTTCTAGATGGATCTTGTCTTTGGGGTTTCTTAGGATGTTGGCTATTTTTTGGTCAGTGCCGAAGGCTGTCCTGATATTGTGTTTGTGGAGAATTTTGCTGATTTTGTCTGTGGTGCCTTTGATGTAGGGGAGGAGTGAGATACCATTGTCTTGTTCTGTGTCTTGGTTTTTTTGGGATATCACTTTTTGGATTAGATTGGTGATAGTGTTTCTTTGGAATCTGTTGGAAATTAATACGTTAGTGAGGGTGTGTAGTTCTGTTCTCAGGTGGTCTTTGTCAGCTAGGCATTTGGTTCTGGAGATGAGGGTCTTGGCTATGGAGTTGATCTGTGCAGGATGGTGATGGGATTATGTATTTAGGTGTGTGTTTTTTCCCAGTAGATGGTGTGTCCTGGGGAACCATTGGGTTTTTTGTAAATTAGGATGTCCAGGAAGGGGAGTTGGTTGTTGGTTTCTGTTTTCATGGTGAATTTTTTTTGGGGTGTAGGTTGTTAAGATGTGTGAGGAAGTTGTCCAGTTTTTCTTTCCTGTGTGGCCAAATTACGAAAGTGTCATTTACATATCTGAGCCAGAGTTTGGATGTTGTTCGGATTTGTCTAGAGCTTTGGTTTCAAAGTGTTCCATGATAGCCATCCATTTACTCGGAGCCAATATAAATATGTTGTGGGTGGTATACAAACGATTGCATGCACATGCAAAGCTATCTTGACTCAAAGAAGCAAAACATATATAACATTGTTACTACTTGAATACCTCTTTGATTGATTACTTTTTCATTTTAAGTATAAACTTTTTGTGGTATGTATGCTTAATGTTCATTATTTTATCTTCTCCCTTCAGATCCTTTGTAAGCACATTAAGTTCTGTGTGACTTGGTTTAGAAATAATTAACTGGTAGTGCAATTTGCATTAAATAAAATGTAGTTAGCCTGGTCATGAAAAAAAAATTAATTAGAATGTTGGAATAAGAGATGAAGTTGCTTCTGCAGAAACCAGTTGGACTGGATTTTCGGGCCCTAAAACACACTAATCTGGGAGCTGATTTCACTCTCTAGTCAGTAAAATGAAGATGGGAATCAGTGGTGGTATGCTGCTGATTTGCACCAGTTCTAGCGATCCGGTAGTGCCAGTCAGCAGTTGGCCCTGCCCACCCACACCTACCCTTTCCTGTCCTATGTTTCCTTTGTTTGTAGCTCAGCTGATAGGTGCAGCAGAGTGGATTGCCACACCTCAGCTGTTTTACTCACCAGAGCTGACAGTAAGGTAAGTTTCCATGCTTAAAATTGCCCGTTTTAGAACCCTCTGCGTGCTCCCACAGAATCGGTAGTAAAATATTTTGAATTCCACCACTGATGGGAATCTTTATTCAGGAAGGCTGACACAAACACAGAGGCCTAAGCAGTAAGCAAAAATAAATTGAGAGAAAAAACCAAGGAGAAAAACCCATTTTTTCATATTGCAATGCTAAATTTGTCATCCATATTCTTTCAAGGACCTCATATACTAAGATTTCATTAATCCGCCTGAGGGAGCTAATTGCAAATGGTTCATATTCTCGCCTTAATGGGTTACTGAAGCGATCTTGCTATCCACCCACACAGAGCAACAGAAATTGTTTTAGCATAAGAAAAATGTAGGCTAGATTACCTTCTGCTGCTAGAACCTCAAATGATTATGATTCAAGAGAGGGAAGGTGAGGTCTTCTGAGTTTCACAGAAGAATATTGCTGCCCTCTCTTTGCAAGATGACAGAGACTTTAAGTGGCTGCCAACAAGCCAAGCTGGATTATCTGCAGGAGTGGGATTCAATTTTTTTAAAAAACGGTTCTGTGGGCGTGGGTTAGTTGGTGGGCATGGCTTGGTGGTCATGTTATTGGCTGGGCATGGCCAACTCAATATCACTCACATCAAGGCATGCATCTCCTCGCCTGGCCTCTCATGACTGTGGGGATGCTGCAACAGTCGTAAGTGTGAAAAAGGGTCATAAGTCATTTTTTTCAGTGCCAATGTAACTTTGAATGGTCACTCCACACAAGCAAATTACCACCAAAGGAGGGGAAAAAAATCTCCAGAGACGTTCCTGAGACAGGAAGTCTAGTCCTGCCAAGAATGTAATAAGGGTTAATGGAGGGGCAGTTTCTGTAAGCAACACCAGAATGTTTCCTTCCTGCCTTCCTTACAGGATTAGCCCAGTAATTTCTTCTAACAACCAGTTCTCCGAACTGCTTAGAATGTTTACAACTGGTTCTAGAGAACAGGTGCAAACTGGTAGAATCCCACCCTTGGTTATCTGTCATCCCTCTAATAAACCCAGGATCAGACAGTGGTGGAAATGCCAAACAAACTGTTTCTCAGAGATGCTGTCAGCATTCCAGCAACCCTCCTTTCCAGCCAACAGCTCCAAGACAGACATCTCTGAAAGATTGCTTTGTTTAGATAGTAACTGGCACATCTGTGAAATCCCAAATCTGAAAGTTTTTGGGCTTCCTTGCAATATTCAAAACTACAAATCCATCTCCCTTTGGCTGTCATCATATCACAAGGACCAATCACGATCTGTCCTAAAGTAAGATTCTTATTTCATTCTGCGCCACACTCAATGTCCTTGAACTAACAGAAGAATTTTATTTTGTCTACTTAGAGATACTCAGTTGAATCCCCCACCTCCCACTTTCTCAGGCCTGTGGCAGTGTGGGAGCACCAAATCTCAATATGGCTTCCAAAGCTGACAGACACTAGCTGTTCCAAGCATGTTTGCAATGTTGTCTTTAACTGTTCCTCATTGAAATTGTGATGAAAAAGGAAGGGCACATTCTTTTTCATGGCTTCACCTCTATAAATGTCAGGTTTGGCCCTGCAATCAAACAAGACAGACACGGACTTCAACGGATAACTAGAACTGCAGAAAAAACAATTCTTACCAACCTGCCTTCAATCAAGGACCTATATGCTTCATGAGTCAAAAAGAGGGCTGTGAAAACATTTACAGACCCCTCACATTCCCAACATAAACTGTTTCAACTCCTACCCTCAAAATGACACTATAGAGCACCGCAAACTAGAACAACTAGATACAAGGACAGTTTTTTTCCCTGAATGCCATCACTCTGCTAAACAACTAATTCCCACAACACTGTCAAGCTATTTACCAAGACTGTATTAGTATTATTCTTCTCATCCTTCCTAATGTCTATCTCCTCCCACTTATGACTATAACCTTGTTGCTTGTATCTTTACAATTTATAATGCTTTATTTAGCTCCTTGTATGATTTGATTGCTTATTTAGTACCCTATGACTATCACTGTGTTGTATGTTATGATTTTTGATGAATGTATTTTCTATGTACACTGAGAGGATATGCACCGAAGACATATGTGTTCAATCACACTTGACCAATAAATAATTCTATTCTATTCTGTTCTGTCCTGTCCTGTCCTATCCTATCCTATCCCAACCTATCCTATCCCAACCTATCCTATCCTATCCTATCCTATCCTTTCCTATCCTATCCTTTCCTATCCTATCCTATTCTATTCATTGAACCACTGGTGTCTTTCACATGTCTTTGTGATATGCAGACCAAAGAAATGTACCCTTCTGATTTCAAGGATTGGATTCAGGATGTATGCTTGCCATCCATTTGTGAAAAGTCCCTTTGTTCTAAAAATGAGAAGATGTTGCTGTGCAGATTAGATTCAATGATAAGTTTCAGGATTTAATTAATTCTATATCACTATCCATGGTTATTATGTGCAGCTTTTTTCAGATAAGTAGTTTCCATTTTTGTCAGTTTATTTTAATCATTGTACAATAGTGTAGAATAACTTCTTTCTTTACCCTATAATCACTACCAATCTCTTTATTTCCATTAGTATCATGGGTTTATTTTAATTTCACCATTTATATAAAAAAATCCTTCTCTTATTTTAAGATTTTTATCCTTTTCTGTTAAAGTTGTTCAAGGCAACATTCAGAAAGTACAGAAAAACATGAACATTTAACAAAATGAAATTCAATGTAGAGAAAAGTAGCATCTTACACTTTGGCAATAAAAACCAAAAGTACCCTAACCCTAAACCTAACCCTAACCCTAACCCTAACCCTAACCCTAACCCTAACCCTAA
>BLBF01000073.1:15680627-15702724 GCA_015471245.1 Laticauda colubrina
TAACCCTAACCCTAACCCTAACCCTAACCCTAACCCTAACCCTAACCTTAACCCTAACCCTAACCCTAACCCTAACCCTAACCCAAACCCTAACCCTGGCTTGAGGAAGAGGGATTTTGTAGTCTTAGTGGACAACCAGCTAAATATGAGCCAGCAGTGTGCAGCAGCAGACAAAAAAGCCAATGCAACCCTAAGTTACATTAACAGAGGGATACAATCAAGATCAAGGGAAGTACTAATACCACTCTATAAAGCCTTAGTAAGACCACACCTAGAGTACTGCATCCAGTTTTGGTCACCACACTATAAAAAAGATTTTGAGACTCTAGAAAAAGTGCAGAGGAGACCAACCAGGATGATGAGGGGATTGGAGACTAAAACATATGAAGAACTGGGCATGGCCAGTCTAGTGAAGAGAAGGACCAGAGGAGACAGGATAGCAGTCTTCCAATATTTGCGGGGCTGCCACAGAGAGGAGGAAGGGGTCAAGCTATTTTCCAAGGCACCTGAAGGCCAGAAAAGGAATAATGGGTGGAAACTGATCAAGGAGAGATTCAATCTAGAAATAAGGAGAAATTTTCTGACAGTGAGAACAATCAACTCTGTCAGAAATGGTGTAGGGTTTCTTGCTTGGGCAAAGGGTTGGACTAGATGACCTACAAAGTCCCTTCCAACTCTGATTATCTGTTATCTGTTATAATCGTGCAAATATTCCCTAAGTCACACTGAAATAAGAGGTTTTTCAGAAGCAGGGATCTAGAAACTGACCCATTGAAATGAGTACATCTATTCATATTTTATAACAATCTGAATAATTCATTTTTTCCCCGAGGATGAATTTTTATTATTTTTACTTCAGAAAAAAATAATTGAATTCACAGCCTCAGACTTTACCCGGCAATGTTTTTTTATGGGCATTAAATAATTCATAATTCAATTTATAAACTTGCAGAAGGCAGAATGAAATGTGTGCTTGAAACTGGCAAACCCGATCAAAGTTCCCTTCTATCAACCCATCCAAGAGAACAGGATTACCTTTCCTCAGACCTGATGACGAACAGCATCTGTCCACACAGTAGTTCATATTTAACTTCTTTTTCTTAAAAAACAGAGATTCGTTTGTGGGTTCAGTTCCACTGTAGCCTGGCACAACTTTGTTTGGCAAACTGACAACAAACGGATGCTGCAAAGGTGCAGGAGGAGAAATGGGAGGAGAAACTTGCCATGGCCCACTCACCACAGCCAACTTGCCACAGGCAACTTACTCATGGCCAACTCGCCAAAGACAATTTGCTGCAGAACAAGAATTGCACTAATATCAAAGAAAAAGTTGGGGACAGAACTATTAAAGAAAGGATGCAAAAGGAGGATGCAGAATGGAAAGTGAATGACAAAAATTAAAATATTTTAAAATTATTTTGAATAATTAAATGGAATTGTTAAATTGTCCTGTGATGAGTTGGCCATGGTGAGTTGCCCGTGGTGACTTGGTTGTCGTGAGTTGGCTGTGGCAAGTTGTCCCACTCTGAAATGAGAGAGAAACCTTCAGGGTGGGCAGCAATGTTGTTTCTTCTTCTTTCTTTCTTCTTCCTTCCTCCTTCTTCCTTCTTCCTTCTTTCCTCCTTCTCTTTCTCTTTGTTTCTCCTTCTCTTTCTCTTTCTCCTTCTCTTCCTCCTCCTCCCTCTCCCCTCTTCCTCCTTTTCCTCCTCTTCCTCCTTTCAGTTTGCCTTAATTTTTGCATAACTTTTTTTATCAGCTACCATGATATTTTTCTTCTACTGTGCAATAGTCACTACATACATAATCCTGATCACTGACCACACTAAAGTAAATACCACATTATTCACATGGGCTCAGCTTGGAATTGGACTCTCAGGTGTACAATTTGCACTGAAAGGAAAGCTGGTTTGTGCCACAAAAAAACAACAACAACCTTTTCTTCCAGGGAAAACATCAGTCACCGAAGTCAGGATGTCACTGGATTCACTGGGCATCACAATGAAAGCAGATCTCTCACACACCCCGAGCAAAGGCACAATCCAGATTGAACCTCCAATTCCTGCTACCTGCTACTTAAACTGTTTTCAAGGTGGGGGGAGAGTCATTCACACAACAAAAATCTGTACAAAATGCTTCTTATCTTATCCAGGCATCAACGTTTCTACAGTGTCACCTTTGCCAACCGACCAGGATACTGCTGGAAAGCAGGACCCAAATGGGCTGCCTTCCACAGTTCAGCTGATGCTTTGGATCTGAGTCCTCTTAACTTCGGTCGATCGGTTCTCTCGTGGCAGCTGCTTTTGTTCGCTTCCAAATTCACTTTGCCTTTCTCCTGAACCGAGAACCCCATTCTGGTGTTTCACTCGTCTACCTCCATGTATAACCACCAGAGCTTTCTCTGCCTCTTCAAGTCTTGAATAAAGCTTTTCAATCTGCCTGCTTTTAAGAAACATGGGACTCTCTGCTGCCCATCTCAATGCAGCTGCCCCTTTGAACAAAATCTCCAAATCCCTGGGATGGATGCAGTGGCAGATAAGGCTCACTGGTGCCCTAAACATTGACAAATCTTGGTACCCCCACTCCAAAGCCAAGCTGATAAAAGTTTTTATGGTGCTCCCTTTGAGCCTGGTGCCCTAAGCACATGTGCAGTCTGCTTAATAGTTAATACACCACTGGATGGATGCCCTTTTGTGTTGGCGCCCTTGAATCTCGACTCAAAGAACGCAGGCATCCCGCAGCAGGAGCTCAAGTCCTGGCTGACAATCAAAGCTTTGTTTCCCAGTGCCTCACTTGCCAGGGCTCCCCTTCATCCCTGCACATTGGTCACAATCTCATCACTGCCGAGGCAGGCTTTCTGCTCCTGCTTCCCTCTGCTTGCATTCTGTAGGTTGCCCAATGCTCCTCTCTTGCTTGTCTAGTCAGGATCAAACAAATAAGCTGTTGAGGTGAGAGGAAATTATTTTGGCGTCCCTCCCAACTTTTTATTGATTTGATGTCAGCCTAGGAAATTGAAATTCAAAGATCCACCCCAACGACTTCCACGCAACTATCTTTTACAGCATCGCACAGCCCTCCCTGGAGTGAACAAATGCTTATCTTTCTCCTTCTATTTTGGCCCACAAATGACTCTAGAAGATGCTATCAATTCCTAACAGGGATCCTGCATAAGCCACAAAGCTCTTTCTCTCACTGTAACTGTGGGTGTATGCAGAGGGCTATGCCTTATCCTACTAATTCCAATCTAACTTTCTACAACTTTTAAGCACCCACCCTACGATTCCTGGGGAAGGGCACTGGGTATGTGGCTAAAGGCACTTACACCAGAGAAGCCAAGTCTGCTACTGAGCTACTAAGGTAGGAGCCAGTGGCAATCCTCTTCTTTCAATAGCCAGGCCAGACCAACTACTGGATCTCAACTTATAAAATAACATTATTTCCATCAAATAAGTAACTCCTGATTGCCAACTTTTTCTGGGAATGGCCTAAACCAGTGGTCCCCAAGCTTGGCAGCTTGCTGGCTCAGGTGAAGGAAGGAGGAGGGAACTGGGCCACATGAAAGTAAGAGGCAGGCCAGTGCACATGCATGTGATGCCTGCTGCTCATGCAAGTTGAGTTGCGCATATACATGCACGCACTCCAGCTACTCACTTCTTCTTCTTCTTCCTAGCATATTCCCACAGGTGCAGGTCCACTTTTTGGATCACTGAACGCCATTTTGCATGGCCAGCTATGTCTCCAGGGCATAGGCCCACGGCGTGTCTATCTTTGTTGAAAGTGTCTTGCTTTCTCTGTTTTGGAAACCCGCAAGATTGCCGGCCACTGACTTCTAGTTGGTAGTCAATCTTGGCCATGGCGGAAGGTGTTGTTCTCTGGACATGTCCATACCAGCAGAGTTGGCCTTTTCTCATCTCTATAATTAGTGCCAAACCAAAATGTTGTTGAATGGTGTCATTTGTAATCTGGTCAAGAAGAGAGATGCCCGATATCCAGCTACAGTTACACACTCATGCAGCCCAATTCCAAATAGGCTATGGTTCAGTAATGGACCGCAGACTGGGGGTTGTGAATCCTGGCCTACGCACTTTATTTGGGCCCTGTAATGCTGGGACCAGCTCAGAAATACTCCAGCATTTCTCCAACAGCAGACAAATATGCAGCTTTCTGTTTTTTTGTGGTGGAGAAGTCCATGAAGAAAATATTGACATCTAACTGGGAGATGCCCACAATCCAGGGTAGTGGGGGGAAAATCTAGCCTCTCTCATCTGGGTGAGATGGTTGGATGGACTTCTTTGAGGTTTGGTACAGAGACAGCCAAGGGAGGAAAGAGAGTCTGTCACGGAAACACAAAAACCAAAGGGAACTGCACATGTTTTTGGCTGCTTTGTTATAAAATTAATTTCTTAACAGCCTCTTCCTGGAACCAGTTATTGATTTTGTATAATAATGTAAAAGAAGATTAGATACTGGAAAAGCAGAGCAGAAGAGGTGATTTTGATGAACAGTCAGCCCAAGTTCCTTGAAGCAAGTGTGCTGAGTGTTCTTAAAATGCAACAGGTAGATTACTCTTTAAAAGGTCAAAATATAGAAGAGGATAAAGAGAAAGATCTCCTAGAAGTGATGAAAGAATTATTGATGGGTGCTCTAGAGACTCAACAGCAAGAGATAGATGTTGAAGCAGATGAAATACTTAGATTAAATATGAGGGATGTAAAGAGATACCAGATCCCAAGGGAGGAGTATGGGAGATTTATCAATAAGGGTTGAAATATTAAAAAGAACAAGAGAAGATGGATGGATATAGAATACTTCTTAATATGGCAATTACTTCATTAAGAAAATAGAGGTAGAAAGTAGAAATTGGGAAAATAGTTTTATGTATACTGATACATAATAGAATACATTAAATTACTATGTATATATAAATGTTAGAAGTTGAAAGATTACTATTATGTATATCTAAACAGTATTATTATTGATATTAGTATTGTGTATAAAGTACATTGACCCAGACAATACACTGTTCTCTAAGCACTTATGGATATTAAAGAAAAAATCATAAATAAAATAATTTTAAAAAAGAAAGTGAGCTGAAGCTGCTCCAAGCAGTGCAAAATCCATCTGCAAAGCATCTTCTCTTTAAAGCAGCTTGTTAACATCAAATTTGTTAAATCAGCCCCTTAATTTAAACGGTACCCAACTGCATGAGTTCTGCATATCAAAAGTAGCATGGATACTGGATATTAGGCACCTGGAATTTTAACAATTTCAGGGCTGTGGTGGCTCAGTGGTTAGAGTGCAGTACTGCAAGCTACTTCTGCTAACTGCCGGCTGCCTGCAATTTGGCAGTTCAAATTTCACTAGGCTCTGAGGTGGGTAAAATGAGGACCCAGATTGTTGGGGGCAATATGCTGACTCTGTAAACCACTTAGAGAGGGCTGTAAATGCACGTAAAGCAATATATAAGTCTAAATGCTATTGCTATTGCTACACTGTGCAATAATAGGATTTGCGTTATAGATCAATACTTGGACTTTGTGTGCATAGGGGATACATTCCTTATCAATCTTGTGATATCAACTCTTCGCTAGATTTTTCTCCAGGATGATCTGTCACCAACCTGATGCTTCAGATCTTCCAACAATGCAGCCATCACTACTGCAACTGTATTCATCCATCTTACATTTCTTTATTGTTCACCACCAAATACATCAATGGCTTCTTGGGGCAAGTAATTTAATAAAAGAGGTAACACACAGGCACACATACACAACCTTGACTGCATCAGAATTTTATGGAAGCTGGTTTCTTCACCATTGTAAGAAGTGGATTGAGTCTTTAAAGTTAACAGATGTACGTTTGGTACAGCACTCTCTGAAAGGAGAAATTCATCATATTCATGCTTAGCATGTCTTGTCTTTCTGGCATTAATTTCCAAAAGATTCTCAGTGCCTGCCTGTGTCTGGGAATTTGATTTTGACTTGAATCAATCAAATGCACTGCAGGTCAAAAAACATTAATAGGGGATATTGTGAAAAAAGTTGGAACAGCAAAGTTAAAAACCAATTCTAGAACAACAGACAAGGAGACAGGCAAATTTCAGCAGGCGACACCCCCTTGCTCGATGTAGATAATTTAGGTGAGAGACAACAGACAGATCTCTGAGGAGTTCAATATTTAAAATAAAAAAATGAACCAATCTTTTCTTTTTCTCATTCAAGGCAATAAAGTCAATCAATTTAAAGATTATCATAATAGATATTTCAGAGTTTTGCAAGTCTCCAACATGCTTCCCTTTGCTGAAACCTCATTGGACAAAACATAGAGAAAAAATTATATTGACATCATATAATTAGCAGGGGAAGAAAAGGGGTTGCACTTTAGCAAGCAATTTCCTAATCTTGCACTTGCCAATCAAGAAAGTGGAATTGATTCTGCTTTGTCCTGCACCTTCTGGCTACTTCCTAAGTCTTCATTTGTATTTGGTGGTGGAGATCCAGGGAAGAGTTGTCTGAATGTTGAAAGCCCCTTTGGCCCAAGAGGAATATAAGCTGAGTAATGGAGTTGCAGATACTTTCTTTGCTTTCATTGCCATTTCCCCCAGCACCACACACTTATCTGGCCTAGGACATCAACATCCCCCCCCTCCCACCCCTTGCATCTGCCAAGATGACCAGCCAGGAGGTAAGTAGAGTCCAGAAACATGCCATGCCACAAACCTCATTCTTCAGAGAATGTACTATTTTTTGTAAGATATCTGACCTCTGATTTGTTTCACACTATGCTCGAGGCCTAACATACATTGGGTATTCATGCCAAAAGGTAAAACAGAGATAAATTCACCTTGCATTCACCTTCTTTTATGTTAAGTGGTCTATACAATAAAATATTTTTTTATTTTATTGACATTGTAGAAAGGCACCATCACTTTATGGGGATGTGGAACATGTGATGTTCTGAAGTTCTGTGCTTACATTTCCATGGATGGATGGGTGGATGGATGGATGGATGGATGGATGGATAATACAATTAACTCCTTCTTTCATTGAAAAGCCTCCCTGATTAGTTTATCAAACAAAGAGAATCCTTGAGCCTGGATTTCTTTGACACAAAAGGCAAAAAAGCATAAGAAGATGAGAAGACCAGGTCCACCAGATCTTCTTCTAAACCTTTGAGAAGGACCAGCCTTCTGATGCAGCCTGATAGAAAGGTGGTAGTAGGGAAGGAGGAGCTAACAGGCATTCCTCTAGTTCTGTGATAGTGAATGTATAGCACGTGTGCTGGAAGTGGCATGCAAAACCATCTCTCCAGGCATGCCAGCCATCGTCTGTTGCTCTTCTGGGTTTTGTGCATGCCCACTGGCCAGCTGGTCTTCATGCATGTGAGAGTACCAGAAACTGGAAGAGCAGCTCACTGGCATGTCTGCCAGCTGGTCATCACATACGCATGCATGCCAGAAACTGGAAGACCAGGTGACCAGTGCACATGCACGTGCCAGAAGCCAGAAGCTCAGCTTCCCAGCGCATACATGCACACTGGGGAGATGCTCTTCTGGTTTCTGGTGCTCCCCCATGTGCGCAGACTCCCATTTTGGCACTCAGTGCCGAAAAGTTTTGCCAACACTGCTTTACTGTAATGAGTTATCTCCCTTTGCCTCCAGTAGGATGGATGCTGCTAAGAATCTCTGTCCTTCTGTCTGTCTGCATGATCTTATGCCCCTCTGCCCTCATTTCCCCTGTTGTTCTGATCCTGCAGCCCAGCACAACACATGCAGCCTTTTCAGAAACATTTCGAGTCTTTCCTGCTGTGGAAATCAATCATCCTGCAGATTAATTTTTCATCTGTTGTGCCTGTTACCAATCAACTCTGCTTAATTTTCAACAGCTCATACCCCTAATTGCAGAAAATGGGGAAAAGCAAAGGGGAAAAAAGTGCATTAAAAATAATCTTTCTCCTTGATTTCCATAGTAATTAAGTTCTGTTATTCTTACGTGTTTCTTTCCCAAGGTAATTTTTTTCCTTGAGGGATCTTTCCATTCCTTTCCCCCCCCTCCCAAGAAGAATCAAGCTAACTGTATTCTGATCATGCTTGATCTTAAGCCCTTCCTTTTGTCATTGTGAGGATTTCAGGCCCAGGGCTGTTGTGTCGGTCCTCCTCATAGCAAAAGGGCTGGGATGGAGCAAGGCATCCTGTTGGGATGGAAGTCAAATGGGGCCTCCACAAATAAATCAGTTCCCCTCCCTTTCCCTTCTCTTCCTCTCCTTTCCCCTCTTTTCCTTCTCCTCCTTTACCCTCCTTCCCTTCCCTTCCTCTCCTTTCCCTTCCCCTCCTTTCCCTTCCCCTACTTTCCTCTCCCTTTCCTTCCCCTCTTCTCCCTTCCCTTCCCCTCTTCTCCCTTCCCTTCCTTTCCCTTCCCTTTCCTTCTTCTCCCTTCCCTTCCCCTCTACTCTCTTCCCCTCTCCTCCCCTTCTCCTTCCCTTTCCTGAAACACACCTGCAGAATCAGTGAATTCAATCAGTCCCAGTTTCCCTTCCCTCTCTGGCGTTTTTAAGCAGGACCCCATCCAACTCTTCTTGGAGTTGCTAAGGACTGAAAGGCAATCTTTGGTATGCAAGGAATGTGCTTCTCTTAGAACTGGACATCGCAGAGATTTCAGTACTGAAATGTCACTGACGATAAATCCAGACTTTCTGGTTCCCGCTGGGGTCAGATCTGAGTCATCCAGAGCTTTGTGCTATTTTTTAACAAAGGAATTGTCCCACACAGGTTTTTTTTTTTTTTTAATTTAGGGGGCAAGGCAAAAACTGGAAGAAGAAAGCTAATACGAGGATTGAACTTTGCAGTTTAATGGAGCTCAATGGGAAAGGAGAAAAACTGTGCTTTTCAGGACACCTGCCTATTTTTTTACTTTTTCCAAATGCCATGAATTTAAGAAGCATCTTCTGAAAGAGAGTAAAACCATGGTTGGTCTATTCTAGTGTGTAGACCTCTCAGCAGGTTTCGGAGAGGGTGCCACAAAACAAACAAATGTACAATTTGGAGCATCTGGATATATTCAGTCAGCTGCAGGAAGATGGCAGCTCAAATATTTCTGGATCCAAATGCTTTATGGAGAAGGCTAGAAACAGGCATACATTTATCTTTCTCCTTATTGTGCTGGGGGAGAATAATTTCAAGAATGTTCCTGTTTTCATGAGAGCCGTGGGATTTGGAAATTTATAGCTACTTCAGACTAGTGGTAAAATATATGAAAAGCTGCTCTTTCGGAGGGGAAGAAACCTATAAAAAGCAACTCCATCACTTATTCAGTTTTATTTTTGTTATTCTTTTATGAACACTTACATCTTCTCAGAGATTTCAGGAGCCAAAAACACCCTTTAGGAATAAAGTTATTAAAATAAAATTTAGAATATTAGGATGATGAGGAACACAGTCAATGGGTAGCATTTTTTTAGGCCAGAAGGAGTAAGAATCAAGCTGGAATAAAGAGTAATTGTGCCTTGCTGGATTTTAATTTATTCATTCCTGATGTTAGTAGAATCCAGACTGCCATCAACTTCTGCATTGAGCCCTTTAAGATAGAATATTTCCTAACAAATCTGAGAAAATCAGTAGTCCACAGGCAGAATGGGACAACTCCCCATTGCAACTCGCCACAGGACAATTCAACAAATACAAAAGTTAAATTAATTTTGATGGAACCATGGACAATAATAATAAAATAAAAAAGTTAATCCAGAAATACAAGAGTTACAATAACTTTGATCAAAACACAGTCACCAATAATAAAGCTGAATGAAATGATTAATAAGCATTGACTTGTCCCTCACTGAGTTCTCCTGCAGCGACTTGGCCATGGTAAGTTGACTATCATGAGTTAGCAATGGTGTGTTGGCTTCAGTGAATTGGCAATAATGAGTTTGCCATGGTGAATTGACTATGACAAAGTGGCCATGGCGAGTTGACTATGGTGAGTTGACTATGGTGAGTTGACTATAGCGAGTTGGCTATGGTGAGTTGGCTATGGCAAGTTGACTATGGTGAGTTGGCTAGGGTGAGTTGGCTATGGTCAGTTGGCTATGGTCAGTTGCCTATGACGAGTTGGCTACAGTCAGTTGGCTGCAGTGAGTTGTCCTAGACCCATTAACAGGGAATACAGGTGGAGAAAATCCAGGGGCAGGTATGCACTTGTTTCTCCTGCATACCTACAGCCCTAAATTTTTAAGTTTGGGCTGGTGGAAAGCAGGCCTTTTCAAGAAGCTCAACCACTGGACTTCCCATGACTGAGAACCCAGCACAATCAATTCTTCTTTGCATGGAAGCCTTTCAAGCTCACATGGGTATGAGAAGACTTCAGGCCCATAGAGAGTTCAAGCTCTATGGACAGATTTTGGAAAGCTACTTCACACATGCGATGACAAGCATGGAGCAATTGCAGATTGCCCCATCTCAGCTCATTTGTTCTTTCTTGTGTGTTTGATGGATTTTCAAACTCCATTCCAGGTAGTTCTCAGAGTGGTGCAGTGTCCTAAAGTGGAGCTCTCACCTCACAGTCAGGAGGCTGTAAGTTCGCTCCTAGATAAAGGCAGATATTTCTTTCTCTGGGCACACTGAGAATATATCTGCTGAACAAAACTGTGCATTGCCAACAGGAAGGGCATCTGGCCAGTAAACTCTCAGCTCCATTCGGTTGCCCAGACTCCACCCCACAATGGATTATGGGATCATTAAATGAAGGTGATCACAGGTAGTCCTCAACTTATAACAGTTATTTAGTGACTGTTCAAAGTTATAATGAAACTGGGGAAAAAGTGACATGACTATTTTTCACACTTATGACCTTTGTAGAATCCCTATGGTCACATGATCAAAATTAGGACACTTGGCAACTGGCTTGTATTTATGACAGTTGCCATGTTTCAAGTCCATGTGATCTTTGAGACCTTCTGACAAGCAAAGTCAAAGGGGAAACCAAACACATTTAATAACTGTGTTAGCAATTTAACAACTGCAGCGAATCTTTTAACAATGGTGGCAAGAAAGTTTGTAAAATGAGGCAAAAACTGACTTAACAACTGTCTCGCAACATAAATTTTGGGCTCAGTTGTGGTCCTAAGTCAAGGACCACCTGTATTGGTTTTTGAATTTTATATTTGAATCAATAACATGATTTCAATGATATCAAGCTTTCAAACTTTTTTCAAAGGGGAATCCTTGGCCATCCTTACACTCCTAGAGAACTAGGCCAGGTCTCAGGGATGCTCAGAATTGTTTTCCAACAACGTTTGATCGATCTATTTATGTAACACATGATAGATTTCCAATGTTTTGGGGAAAGGCACACATGACATGAGTAATCCTTGTATACCGTAGAACAGCTACCCCATGTGTGGATACTACAGCTGGTAGTGGGTGTTTGGGAGGAAGAGCAGAAGGATGAGAATGTTCTAATAACATTCAGTGGACTTTTTCCAGGAGATTGTTCTCCAATTTGAAGCCAGCCAGCCTGATTCAAGAAGGGGGAGAAAAGGTTGAAGATGTGACTGAACAGATACGGAAATTCCTCATGTTTGCCACCAATATTTCAGAAAATATCGAAGACATGTGTTCATTCTGTGATGACTCCAAAGCCTCGGGAGGTACAGTAGGAGGGCGAGTGACTGAGTGAGCATGAGTGTAAATATATGTGAGCATGAGCCATCTGAGCTTTCCTACAGCATCACTTCTGCTATTTTCCACTGGGGCCATGGAGATGGGGAGAAATCATAAATGAAATAATCAAGAGTGAACTGAAACTATGGTTCTCCTCCATTCCTATTACAAAAGCTCTTTTCCCAGTCTCTTAATCCTATCTCCATAAAGCAAGTGTGATCCTGGAAAAAGATTTACCACTTCAAGATGTTGCAGACAGAAAGGACACAGTTATTCTTCTGCACACTCTCAAGGAGCTTCTAAAACTTGAACCTGAGGCAATGCATTGACCAAAGATCCATAAGGGTTTGAGGCTGAAGGTCCATGACAACCAAGATGGCAGCTGGCAGCGGTGTCTTCAAATATCTAGTGCTCTCTCTTGGAAGATAGAAGTATAGAAAGTTAGCACCCACTCCTCTCCTAGAAAAATGAAATGTTTTGAGAAATATTAAAAAGGCAGAATATTCTATTTCCCTGGATGAGAAATCGAAAGACATGCTCTTGGAAAGCAGCCCCCATCTTCCTTAATAGCCCACAGCAGATGTCAGCACTTAAGAGATAAAGAGATAGCTGCTCTATTCATAAGCAAATACCCTCACCCAAGATCCAACAAAGGTAGGATTAAGCCTCAGCCACAATAGGAATTGCCCAAAGCTCCTTCATTGGATCATTGTCAGTTGTACCACCCCAAGCAGTTCAAACTTCACCCAAACTTAGCTCAGACAAACTCCTACGATTTGTACATGGGAGTTTCACAACAGCCAATTTAATATATGTTCTTGTCCAGGAATAGGAAGTTCAAGGTCAAAGCCCAAGAGAAGATATAAATACACCGCACTGTCAACTCCATGTGGTCAACTGCACCAGAACTACAAACATGTGGTTCTGCTTCATCCATAAATGGACCCACTTTCCAATCAGCCTCCAGCCACCATTTTGTCTCCAGTGTCTTTCTCCCAGCTTGGAACTGAACCAGATGGATTTTCCCTCCAACAGAAGGTTGATCCAGGTATCTGCAGGTAACAAGGGAAGCAAAAATGCTCCAGGTAGGAGAGATCACCAGATCCCCTTCAGTCTAGAAGCCACAGCTCTGCTATTCCAACCAACTGATCAATTTTGGGGGGTCAGTGAAATTTTCCTCCTGCAGGGAAGGTTGCTGCAAAGGACCTCACTCAACAGCAGGGAAGCTGACATCTAATTGTTTGCCAAAGCATAAACAATATTCCTTGTTTAATGTCCAAATCCTGAATGTGCTCTTTGGTTGGACTTGAGTGGCATTTATTTTATTTTCAGAAAACAATTCAGTGATACACAACCATTTTTACAAGAAAGTTAACTTCCCCCAAAGACCCTCAAGGGTAGTTGCATTTAATTGAGTATTTCCAATCCAGCACTAAAATGTGGGCACACTAAAATGTGATTAGCACAGATGTGCAGCAATCTAAGCACTGGCTTCATTTACTAGATTTCCATGCATATAACTCATGTTTTTCATATCAATGATAATTGGCCCCTTATTCTTGTTTTCACTGGAAAAGCAACTAGTTGGCATTTGCACAGTTTATTGCTTTTGATTATTTCATATTCTGCTGTGTATCTTTCAAAAATGAGTTGGAAGAAGTGCTTGGGACCTTGCATGGAATTCTGAACAAAATGACAGGCTGCTTTAAATAATAATTAAGGGGTGCTGTGTGACTTCCTCCATGCCCAGCCCTGATCTTGATCAACAGGAATAGAAGGGGAATATATTTTCACGTAAGGGCAACAGAGGGAGACCAGTTCCTTCTTTAAGCAGAGGGAGATGTTCCAGGAGCATCTTTGTGATGTTTTCCCCATCCTTCAGGTCTCTTTTGCTTTTCAAAATGCAACTGGGCTTTGTTTTTTCCTTAAAAAACACTGAAGCTTCTTCAGTTCTGTTCTGTTCTGTTTGGGACAATCATGACCTGAATGGTTCAAAATCTCCATATCTACCCACCCTCCAAGTATAAAGGTGAAAGTTAGCAATGGACAGCCTCTTCTCTCCATGGAGACTCTCCATGTGAGTTGTCATGTCCCAGCATATAACTGTTATATACTATTGTTGCTCTCTAGCCCCTCTAGTGGCCAGAGGGACAAATATGCCCTAACATAGGATCTTTATATACTAACCACATCTAGTGGCTAGAGAGACAAATATCAAGTATATTGTTTGAAACTGACCCCACCCCATTACCCATCAGCCCACACTCTCAAAACAAATGCACTCTGGGAAGCCAGACTCCATTTCCTTTAGCATTTGGAGAAGGCAGAAGCCCCAAAAAGCACCTATCTTAACCTGTGGCACATGGTCATCCAAAGACATTCCCAACACAGAGCATCACTGGTGAGATTTAAATTGCTTTTTTTATTAATTGTTATGTTCTGCAGTAACTTAATACTGTCTGTCATGTATTTGGTTCTCATTGTATGTATCCTTATTTTTCCCAGTTTCACCATATCCTGTTCTTTCAATAAAGCATTCAGATCTACACACACAGTCTAATTTATTGGAGGATAGGTGGGTTTAGCTGTATGTCGAACTGCAAGCAGAGCAACATGTAGTGAGGACAGAACACAGGTTGTGGGAAATCAAGATCATCAATAGGTGCAGATTTACATAAAGAGATTGTCCACTACAGATGTGTCAATGAAGTCTCAAACATCTAAGCCAAATGTGTCTAAATGTCCACTATATATACTCCATGCAGATGGAGAGAAATGAACGGAGGCTGAGATCAACATTTGGCAAAAGTTGTTGAATTCTTGCTGCTTCGTATCCAGGAGGCATTCATAAATCTTTAGCATCTCCCTTTTTTTTTTTTTTTTTTTTGAAAATTGAAGGAAAAATAGTTCAGGGTCTGAGAGTATGGTTCTCAGCTTCTGCTCCAGGTGCAGGGAGTCAGCTGAGCTAACAGATCCATCCTTCATATAGTGCTGGCTGGCATTCTTTCATAAAAGCTTTGGTAGCTTTTCTGAAATGAATGGATGGATGGATCTATTTATCAGAAGTTCTTCTATCCTTCAGGACTTGTTGCTCTCTTTCAAGTCCATCTTGAGAAGAGAAGCCCACTTACCAGTCAGATAGGGATGAGTTGAAGGCAAGAGACAATGTATGTTTCCCAGCCACGTTTGTGCCATTGGTAGGTGTAAATGGGAAAAGGCCCCTGGACAGTGGTGGGATTCAAAATTTTACTACTGGTTCTGTGGGTGTGGCGTGGCTTGGTGGGTGTGGCTTGGTGGGTGTGGCAAGGGAAGGATACTGCAAAATCTCCCCTCCCCACCCCACTGCTTTCCAGCTCCATTCTCCTGTGCAGAGCAAGAAAAGAAGACCTAGATGATCAGCTGGAACTTGGGAGGCAGAGAATAGATGGGGGCAGGGCCAGTCAGAGGTGGCATTTGCCAGTTCTCTGAACTACTCAAAATTTCCACTACCGGTTCTCCAGAACTGGTCAGAACCTGCTGAATACCACCTCTGCCCCTGGAGTTGTGGATTACTCCTTTTGGTGGGAAAGCAAGCAAGCAGGAGTTCAACCTCCATGGTTGGGAGCCATTCAGAGCCCATGTCCTACTTCTAGGACATGGGATTTTTCCTATCCCTGGGAAATGAATAATTGGTGCCCTGGGAGAGAGCCAGTAGACCAGGATTCTGAAATGTGTTTTTCAGCAACGATTTCCTAATTAAACCCTCCCTCAATTCATCTGTTTGCTTACCATTGAGTAATTCTTGCTCTTTTGAGTTATAGTTAATTCAGAATGCTATTAATTTTCCAACAGATCCTACTTTAATCCATATGAAGTAAACATTTTTCTGAAAGAAAGAAAAATGTCAGCTGAAATAAAGCCATCACAAGATTTGTCAATGTGTGTCAAGCAAACAAATTAGTGAAATTTTTTTTATTTGTGACATCTTAAATTTAGATAATTTGGAGCAGATCCCACATTATCACCTTCGTAATAGTAAGCCAAATATCCCTCAGGTCAAACTGGCCATTGATGGCTCCACCTCCATGTAGTCAACAATATGAAAGTGGTTTGTAATTGCTGTCTTCTTCTGGGACTTCTTTTCCATCTTTGCAGTTAACTTACAATCTTGAGATCTATTTTTTATGGTCTCCAACACAAATACTAACCAGGTCCAACCTTGCTTAGCTATGGTTGGAAGGAAAAACCATCTTGTACAGTTCCAAGATGGGAGAAAGATGCTGGAAGCAACATGGAGGCTGACTGGAAAGAAAGTTTAATGATGACCAGAATCAGCAGTTCTGGGTCAGCTGAACAAATGGTTGAATGAGTGGATAGATCTTTATATCGTGTTTCCCTGAAAATAAGACCAGGTCTTATATTAATGTTTGCTCCAAAAGATGTATTAGGTCTTATTTTCTAGTTAGGTCTTATTTTGGAAAAATGTGGTTCTAAATGTGTCCATCTGGCTGACAATCTTAAATGGGGCTTATTTTCAGGGTAGGGATTATATGACAAGCATTCTGAAAAATCATGCTAGGGCTTATTTTTAAGTTGGGTTTTTTTTTTCAGGGAAACGGGAGGTTTCTGTGACTTTGAAGTCTAATATTCTATTGGCTGTTGTCAGATTCCTACGGGGTCAAGCAGGGGTTATGTAGGGGTCAAAGCTGGCTCTGTAGGCAAGAGAGGAAATGCAAATCCTCGGTGCTTGTCTGAACTAACCTGGTCAATCTCTGACTTATTGTTTATCTGAGCTCCCAGGTTTTTGTGACTTTGAAGTTTGAATTGTTCGAGGTGGTGGTGCAATGAAGGGGTTTGTGTTCTAAAAGGGTGTTGGGCAATTCCTTTTAAGGCTAATAGCTTTTGTCCTGTGTTGGATCTTGGGTGAGGGGCCGCTTTCTAATCCTACCATTCTGCCATGGAGTTTCAAAATATCCTGTCTTGAATGGATTACCAAATCTGTGTTTCTAAAAGCTGGCCTCCTCAGTTTCTGCTTGGGGACAAGGAGACTGGTGCTGGTTCCTGCCTCCCCTCAGATTTTTTTTCCCCATTTCTTCTTTAGGGGAAATATTCAATCCTGCCTTTTTAAAAAATATTTCCCAAAATATTTAATTTGGGGGGGGGGGGGCTTCCCACACAATGAACCCCATCCCAAATTATGAATAGGATTCTGCTTCTCTTTTTTCAACATTCATTCTGTTTTATCTTCATCCACGTTGATTGAGATGTTGTCACAAGATTAAAGTTTTGGATATCTGTGGGATGTCATGGTCCCTATTTTCCCACATGAAATGAGTACCTGGGCTGGCTTTGCAGATAGTGGACTTCTTAGGCCACAAAAGTAGTCACACAATTTGGTATGGGATGAGTGGAAGAGCCTGAGAGGGAAGCAAAACTGGTTAGCAAAGAACTGAACTACAAACATCCAAGGACTGAGCCATGCTTATTTTTCCCCTGAGGGCAAAGAAACAGAAACTTACCAAAAATACAGGGAAATTCTGACCATTTGTCCTCCCAAGGAGACAGAATTGTTCTCCTTTGCTGCAATTATTTTAAAATTATGCCTGGTTTTAAATTGGCTTAGCTTTTGCAAAATGCTTTTATTTCACAGGCTGTTTTTATCAAAAGATGAAAAAAGAGATGTACGCTTGCAAACAATCTAACGGTCATGTCTTTGGTGCTTTCTGAGTTTGGTTGAATCAACTTTGGTTGAACCAAGGTCAGATAGTCTCAAGGACTCCACAGTTCAACTTTGAGCTACATATATTCTCCTCTTTTAACAAGTTAGGTAACTAGCTGGTAAGGATAGCACCAGAAGGCAGAAATTTCAGAGTGATTCAGAACTTATTCTATGATGCGTGAACTGGCTGAAGTCCTTCGTAAAAATGGAGATCAGACTTTGCTCAGCTCCACTGATTTCCATTTGCTTAAATGGATTGGCTGCCATCAAAGGCAATGCATTGTAGGGGCTAGAACTGGGAGAGAAAGCTACATTAATTCCCACAAAAACCACAGGGGCTGAAGTTAAACATAATGAATACCACAGAATCAGAAAAGTAATAAGCTTAAATCTGAATGTTTTATCTTATGGGATTATAGACTGGGCTCCCAGTCTATCAGTGTTACAAAAGTAAGTAATTCCGAATTAACAATCAACATGAATTAATCCAGCCATTGGAACCTACGGAATTGTGCAGATCTAATTATTCAACATCTAGTCCACTGGTGCAATTTGCATTTGGGATCACATCTATCACTCCAACTGCCCACAACAATTACCACCAGGGAGGGGTAGCTGCTTATTTTTCTTTAAGTTTTTCTTTGCTGTCCAAGGGAGAACAGAAAACTTCAGCCCAGCTTCTTGCTACCAATTATAAGAACAAAAGTAGAGATATCATATAATGAGGTACATTTTATTTTGAAACTTTTAATTGAGAATTCAGTTTAGAAGATGAACATTGCCATGGCAAACTGCATTGTCGAAAAGAGAAAAAAACTGTGTCCCAGGGCTAGATCTGTTCTATTTTAGCCATGAATGTTAGAAAAAGATCCACAAGGTCCTTTCAATAAATATGTACAGTTAGTCCTTGTCCCAAAGATTTTTTTTCAGGAGGCTTTCTTGTTTTTTCTTTTGAAGACGTTTCGCTTCTCATCTAAGAAGCTTCTTCAGTTATGACAGGATAGTGGGGAACTGAAGGATTTATACCAGAGGTGGTATTCAGCAGGTTCTGACCAGTTTTGGAAAACTGGTAGCGGAAACTTAGAGTAGTTCAGAGAACCGGCAAATGCCACGTCTGACTGGATATTTTACAGTATCCTTCCCCTGCCATGCTCACCAAGCATACCCCAGAATCGATAGTAAAAAAAAAAATTGAATCCCACCACTGATTTATACTCCTTTCAAATAGCTGGTCATTTGCATCCTTTCAGAGGGCCACTGAAACACTTGGAGTCTATCTGCGGGGATTATAAATCCTTCCATTCCCATCTGAAATGATGGTTATCAAAGCTGGTTAGGAGACAAATCAAAATCAAGTGACTAAACACCACTAACACCACTCTATAAAGCCCTAGTCAGACCACACCTGGAATACTGCATCCAGTTTTGGTCAACGTACTACAAAAAAGATGTTGAGACTGTAAAAAGAGTACAGAAAAGAGCAACCAGGAGGATTGGGGGACTGGAGACTAAAACATATGAAGATTGGTTACAGGAACTGGGCTTGGCTAGTTTTGTGAAGAAAAGGACCAGGGGAGACATGATAGCAGTCTTCCAATAGCTGCCACAGACAGGAAGGGGTCAAGCTATTTTCCAAGCCACCCGAAGGCCAGACAAGGAATAATGGATGGAAACTGATCAAGGAGAGAATAAATCTAGAAATAAGGAGATATTTTCTGACAGTGAGAACAATCAACCAATGGAACAGCTTTCCTTTGGAAGTTGTGGGAACTTCATCACTGGAGGCTTTCAAGAAGAGACTGGATTGCAATTTATCAGAAATGGTGTAGAGTGTCCTGCTTGGGCAGGGGGTTGGACTAGATGACTACAAGGTCCCTTCCAACTCTGTTAATTTGTTAAAAGAACTGTTCTTTATTTCCTTATTCACATCCTTGTAGGCACTCATGGACATAATATCAGCAATCCTTTCATAATCTGCTGGAATTTAAAACACTGTTCTGCAGCAACACTACCCAGCCTTCTGGGAGGCAGAAAATGGGAGGCAGAAAGATTCTCCAGAGGATGGGATGACATCTGCATAGCCCTGATGGAAACATGCAGTTCTTAACATCAGATCGAAAGAGCAAATTGTTCTAACCTTTCTTCCCAACCAAGAATATGGCTGCTTGAGCTGTGTGCTTCCCTGTAATTGGTCCAGGAAAATGCCCATTGTTTTATTTCCTACATACATGAGGTCCTTTTGCAATCACAAACCCCCTGGATTACTAAACTAAATTGACAAATTATACAAAGAGTTGTGGTCTCCCTGCTCCCTGTGTAACAGGAAAACAACCCCCCCCCCAAAAAAAAGAGTTGCCCAAAGAATCATGGATATAGAAGTTCAAAATGACATAGCCACTTAGTAAGCAGTAGTGGTATGCTACCAGTTCAGCCCAGTTCAGCTGAGCTGATGAGCCATGGAGACCAAACCGTTTCGCCTACCGAACTGATAGCGACTAAAGTAGGATCACACTCAGGGGTGGGATTCTACCAGTTCACACCTATTCACCAGAACCAGTTGTTAACATTCTAAGCAGTTCAGAGAACCGGTTGTTAGAAGAAATTACTGGCCTAATCCTGTAAGGAAGGCTGGAAGGAAACATTCTGGTGTTGCTTACAGAAACTGCCTCTCCGTTAACCTTTATTACATTCTTGGCAGGATGAGACTTCCTGTCTCAGGAACTTCTCTGGAGTTATTTTCCCCTCCTTTGCTGGTACTTTGCTGGTGTGGAGTGACTATTCAAAGTTACAATGGCACTGAAGAAAGTGACTTATGACCATTTTTCACACTTACAACTGTTGCAGCATCCCCACAGACATGAGAGGCCAGGCAAGGAGATGCGTGCCTCGATGTGAATGATGTTGAGTTGGCGATACCCAGCCAGTAACATGACCACCAAGCCATGTCCACCCAGTTACATGATCATCAAGCCACACCCACCACCAAAGCCATGCCCACAGAACCGGTTGTTAAAAAATTTGAATCCCACTCCTGTTCGTAAGGCTGGTAGCCTGAAATGGCTGAGCAAATAGAAACATATCTTCCAAATAGACAACTACTTAAAATCACAACTGCCGAAACATCTCAAGGAGACATTTACCCGAGCAAGATTCAAATAGCTTGATACAATGGTTAGATCTGGGAGATTCCATTCTATCCCATACAATGAGTGTTCATGTATCTGTGGAGCTGAAGAGGTAGAAGATCTGATTCTTATAATATTTGATTCCTGTCTATATAAGGGGAAGAGAGATAAGTATCTCAATCCACATATTAAAGGTATGGCCCATATTAAAACAACATACCTCATACGTGGCCAGAATTTGAAAACAACATTTGATACAGCACGATTTCTGACTAAAATGGTCCGACTGAGATCAGCATATGTGGGGCTGATTGGGGGAGATTGCAGGGGTGATACAGAAATATAATTTTGTGTCATTTTATTCTATTTTACTTATTTATGCATTAAAAGTCATTGTATTTTATCCCATAACTATTGTATTTTACCCTACCCTCACTTTAAATCGTTTGCTTAGAATCTTATTGGTTTGAACCTATACGTTGATACAGCCTATAAGCTAATTAATGAATCAAGCTAATTATGTGTGCATGTGTGTTTCTATGTATGTATGTATGATGCAGTGGCTTAGTGGTTAAAATGCTGAACTTGTTGATCAAAAAGTTCAGCAGTTCGGTGGTTCGAATCCCGAGTGCCGCATAACAGAGTGAGCTCCCGTTACTTGTTCCAATTTCTGCCAACCTCGCAGTTCAAAAGCATGTAAAAATGCAAGTAGAAAAATAAGGACCACTTTGGTGAGAAGGTAACAGCATTCTGTGCACCTTCGGCATTTAGTCATGCCAGCCACATGACCACAGAGACTTTTGTGTGTATGTATGTGAGGCTCTTTTGAGTTTTTTTGGTTTTCTAAGGAAGGAACTAGAAATTGCTTTAGGAGATCTGAGTTTTCCACTAGTCCTAATTGGAAAGGGTTCCTCTGTTATGCTGAGCACTGCACAAGCCAAGTTCAAAATCCAGGACAGCACAGGAAAGTTAAGTCCATTTTTGCAAAGTTTGGGAAAGTGTTTGGAATGAACTGAAGGGGTTAAATGAACCGAGAATGAGCAGAAAGTGTGTAACAGTTGTTGTTGGGATTGTAATTCTGCAAGAAATAGAGTTAGGATCAAGGACTAAGAAGCATATGGTGATGCCACTGTTAAAAAGCAATAGAAAACTGGCAAGATAATTGAAAGGCAGCAGTGGAAAGGATGATAACTTCATACAAGTAAATGAGAAGCCATGGCTTTCCCCTCAAGATCTCTAGAAAGGATAATCTCTTAAGGAAGTTCTCCAAGCACTGTCCAGATCTCTCTGTTAAATACAGGTAGTTCTCAACTTACAACAGTTCGGTTAGTGATCATTTGAAGTTACAATGGCAGTGGTTAGAATGCAGTATTGCAGGCTAACTCACTATCATTGCCAGCAATTTGATCCTGACCAGCTCAAGGTTGACTCAGCCTTCCATCCTTCCAAGATCGGTAAAATGAGGATGCAGATTACAACACATAATGAGCCATGGGGGCACAGTGGTTAGAATACAGCATTGCAGGCTAACTCACTGTTCACTGTCAGCAGTTCAATCCTGACTAGCTCAAGATTGACTTTCTTTCTTTCTTTCTTTCTTTCTTTCTTTCTTTCTTTCTTTCTT
>BLBF01000073.1:15706215-15720863 GCA_015471245.1 Laticauda colubrina
ATAGATAGATAGATAGATAGATAGATAGATAGATAGATAGATAGATAATAAATAATAAATAAATAAAGTAATAAATAAATAAAATAAATAAAGTAGAGAAAGAGATGGAGAGAGATACAGTAGAGAGGGATGATAGAGAGAGATGATATAGAGATACAGTGATGATGATGATGACGATGATAAAGAAAGACAGAGAGACAGAGAGATGGAGAGAGATAAACTAGAGAGAGAGATGTTAGAGATAGAAAGATGATAGACAGATAGAGTGAGAGAGGGACAGGGAGAGGGAGAGAAGAGAGAGATGATAGATAAAGAGATGATAGACAGAGATAGATGATGATGAGAGAGAGTGAGAAAGAGTGATAGACAGAGAGAAATAAAGGAGAGAGATGATATAGAGAGATGATGGTGATAATGATGATGATACAGAGAGAGACCGAGACAGACAAAGAGATGGACAGAGAGAGAGAGATAAAGGAGACAGAGGGATAATAGAGATAGAGAGATGATGATGAAGATGATGATGATGATGATGATGATGATGATGATAAAGACAGAGAGAGACCAAGACAAACAGAGAGATGGACAGAGAGAGAAAGATAAAGGAGAGAGAGAGTATGATAGAGATAGAAAGATGATAGAGATAGCGATGATGATGAGAGACAAAGACAGAGAGATGGAGACAGAGAGAGACAGTGGCAGATAAGAAGATAAAAAGGTAGGCAGAATAGCTTGCCAAACTTCACAGTGTGGGGGGTATGATGATGATGATGATGATGATTATTATTATTGTTATTATTATTATTACAGTGAGTTTATAGTTGTTCTGTAAGATACTAATTGGTGGGAGTGTTCCGCTCTCCGCATTAGAGGTGTGGGCAAATAAGAACCCCCAAGTGGAAAGCATCCTGGGCCCATCTCACTCCCCAGAGTCATCCTGGAGATCCCTTTTGCTTCTGGGATGGGAAGCTCTATCCACCTATCCATATTTTTTTCCATTAGCAGCAGGAAAGGATTTTTTTTCCATTAGTGGCATTTGAATGTGTTTTGCCATTTCTTCATTTCCTCAATGAAATCTTAGAAATCAGTGAAATCAGTGAAATCTTAGAAAGCAAGACAAAGCCCAGGTATGACAAAAATGGCTAACAATCACGCCACATGTTTCGCGAAGTAATTATTACTTAGTTAAAATCTGGAGGCTTTTAATTCAGGGCAGCAGCGTGTGATGGATTAAAGCCATCTCTTGGGAGAGCTGATGGGCACTGTTAGTTCCCCAAGCCACTAGATACTCTTCCCATTAATCTAGAAGTTTTCTACAGAGGGTGAAGCATAATATGTTTCATCAGGTGTCAATTACTTTCATGTTTCCATGAGTATCATTTAAGAGTGTTTGGACTGGATTTGGGAAGAGCAGAATGGTACTTTGGGATGTGTGGGTAGCTTTTCTTAATGTGTCCACAGCTTTGACCTTGGGATTATCTGCCCTTTGGTTATGACAGTGACGTAGATCCAGTTCTCATGAAATTGAGAGGCAAGAGAGTCCTTCTTCTTATGGCTACCTGGAGAAAGCAATTATGTTTGAGAGAGTTAGCAGTAAAAGGAAACCAGGATAACACAGAACATGGTGAATGCAGAGATGGTATTCAGCAGGTTCTGACCAGTTCTGGAGAACCAGTAGCAGAAATTTTGAGTAGTTTGGAGAACCGGCAAATCCCACCTCTGAGTGACCTCGCCCCCATCTATTCCCTGCTTCCTGAGTCCCAGATGATCGGATGGGTCTTCTTTGGTTGCCCTGCACAGAAGAACAGAACTGGAAATCAGGTTAGTGGGGTGGGGAGGGAATGGGGATTTTACAGTATCCTTCCCCTGCCATGTCCACCAAGCCATGCCCACAGAACCGGTAGTAAAAAAAATTGAATCCCATCACTGGGTAGATGGACATCATCAGAGCTGACACCAGCCAGAGTATATAAAAACCTAAGAAAGTAGGGCCACATGGGAAGATGTGAAGAGACCTGTTCCCAGTGGTGGGATTCAAATCATTTAACAACCAGTTCTCTGTCCTAATGATTTCTTCCAGCAACCAATTCACCAAACTGCTCCAAAAGTTTACAACCAGTTCTCCTGAACTGGTGTGAACTGTCTGAATCCCACTACTGACTGGCCCATAGAACTGATCTCAACTGAATGGATAACATCATCATCACTCATGGCTGCATTGAGGCCAATTACAATGCAAGGCATTGAAAGCAAAAAGACCAGAAAAGTCACCCCATCCTTGTGACTTTAACACCATGGTGGCCACCAAAGTAACACAGAATTTCAGTAAGGAAATAAAAGGGTGCAGGGGCTAATATTTCTCTTCTTCATCCCCTTCTGCCCCAAAGTGTGTGGCTGCAGGCAAGCCATCCTATGAGTCATACTTTCCAGATCGAACTTCATTGTTTCATTTTTAAAAAAAAATATGCTGCAAAATGCAAAGCCACAGCGACTCTGCAAAAGATCTTAATCTCATCCTTATTTCAGACACTTCAGCTTCTTCCATCCATTTCTGTTTCAGCTCAAAACAGGCATTTATTCATTTAAGTATGCCTCTCCAAGTGTATGATTAGCAGGGTTTTTATAAGAGCAGGATTCATCACTTTGGAATTTGAAAGGATTCCCCTAACGGGGGAATTTAGGAGAACAGAATGGTTTGAGGAAAACAATATCGGGTGAAATAAATGATGATAATGCTGTTGTGTGCTGAGTGTTTCATTGTGCAAGAAAAAAGAAAGGAAGGAAGGAAAGAAAGAAAGAAAGAAAGAAAGAAAGAAAGAAAGAAAGAGGGGGAGGGAGAAAGAAAGAGGGAGAGGGAGAAAGAAAGGTAGGAAAGGAAGGAAGGAAAGGAAAAAAGAAAGAAAGAAAGAAAGAAAGAAGGGGGAAAGAGAGAGGGAGAAAGGAAGGAAGAAGTAAAGAAGGAAGGAAGAAAAGAAAGAAAGAAAGAAAGAAAGAAAGAAAGAAAGAAAGAAAGAAAGAAAGAAAGAAAAGAAAAGAAAGACAGAAAGAAAGAAAGAAAGAAAGAAAGGAGGAGAAGGAGTGGAAGAGGGAAAAAGGAAGGGAGGAAAGAAAGAAAGAAAGAAAGAAAGAAAGGAAAAAAAGAAAGAAAGAAAGAGAGGGGGAGAGGCAGAGAGAGAGAAAGGAAGGAAGAGATGAGCCAAGATTTCTCTCCCACCTGGGTCACTGCCAGAGCCACTGTGGGAGGAGAGCAACGCAAGACTCCCCGAGACATGGGGTTAGCAAGTCTGGTGAAGTTTATGAACCTCAGGGAGGAGAGACATGAAGCCCCTTGGATCCTGTTAACCCATTCTGTGATACCACAGGAGGAGCTCTGGGTTGGGTTGGGTTGGGTTGTAGGGACACACAGAACCTCACAATGGTGGAGGCTCAGTACTATTCAGGGAGCCCTTGAGATAGAGGTCATTTAGGGACCATTCACACTTGCAACGGAACTGAAAAAAGCGACCGATGACCGTTTTTCATGCTTACAACCATCACAGCACAGCCCATGGTTCACGTGCTCAACAGTTGAATGCTTGGCAACTGACTCCTATTTATGACCATTGCAGTGTCCCCAGGATCATGCGATCAGCTTTTGTGACCTTCTGACAAGTAAAGTCAATGGGGAAGCCAGATTAACAACCGTGTTACTAACTTAAGAACTGCAGTGATTCACTCAACACATGCCTCACTTAGCAACAGAAATGTTGGGCTCAGTTGTTGGTGTATGTTGAGGACTGCCTGTATTCATGTTCTTTTCTGCATCAGTCACAGTGCCATGACTGGGGGAAGAGAGGGGAGCAGAGGTCGTATTCAGCAGGTTCTGACCTGTTCTGGAGAATCGGTAGCGGAAATTTTGAGTTGTTCATGAGAAGCCAAGGTGACAATTTGATCAGGCAAAATTAAGCCCTGATCAGAAGAGTTGTACATGTGTTGCTGTGTGTGAGTGGAAGTGGAGCTACACTGACTACCTATACTTGTGATGATGAACCTATGGCACCCGTGCCACAGAAAGCATGCAGAGTCATTTGTGCCGGCATGCGAGCTGCAAGAAACTTACCTCACTGCACATGTGCATGCCCCACAGCTGATTTTTAGCCAGTTTGAGACCTTTTTCGGCCTCCCAGAGGCTTTAGGAAGGCTTCTGCAGGCTTTTCAGGATGAAAACTAGACCTATTTGTCACTGTTCTGTTGTGTTTTGTTCTGTTTTTCTGGAAATACTAGAAGTGATGAAATGGGCCTTTTCGACCTGCAAAGCCTGCAGAAGCCTTCCTCAAGCCTCTGGGAGGCCGAAAACACCTTCAAACTGGCTGAAAATGCCTTCAAACCTGCCGAAAATCAGCTCTGAGACATAGTGCAGGTAAGGGGGTGGCAGGGGTGGATGAGTGGGAGGGGATTGCGCATGCATGTGTAGGGAGTGTGGGGGTGCACGCATTGCCTTCTGGGTGCTGGCATGTGAGCGCAAGCATGCAAGTGCACACAATTTTAGGCACAGGAGCCCAAAAAGGTTAGCCACCACTGACTTAAACCAATGAGAGGGGAATTGTAGCCCCATGGCTCCTTCCAAATCTTGCTGTAGAAATACAACTCTGGAACAGCAGAGGTGGTATTCAGCAGGTTCTGACCAGTTCTGGGGAACCGGTAGCAGAAATTGTGAGGAGAACCAGCAAATACTACCTCTGATTGGTCTGGCCTCCAATCTATTCTTTGCCTCCTGAGTCCCAGCTGATGGGCTGGGTCTTCTTTGGTTGCCTTGCACAGAAGAACAGAGCTGGAAAGCAGGTTAGTGAGAATGAGATTTTGCAGTAAGCTTCCTCTGCAGTGTGGAGAGAATGGGAATTTTGCAGTATCCTTCCCCTGCCATGCCCACCAAACCACGCCCACAGAACCAGTAGTAAAAATTTTTGAATCCCACCACTGTGCAACAGTCTTTTCAGCTAACAAAGACACCAAAACATATCTTCACTACTCTTTACACAAAATGAAAAGAAAGATGAAGACCTCCATTGGAAAGTCAACATCTTGTGCATTCCACCCAGTCTCCTGCCCTCTCCTTCAAATCTTCCCTGCCAGACACAGCCCCATAGAGTCTCTGGCCCATAGAGATGCCTCATTCAACCCAAGTATCTGCAGAAGGCATCATCAAGAGCATGGGTGTCAAGCCAGAGTGTCCTTCTTGGACATGGAAATGAAGCCTCGCAATGTGCGCAAGGAAGAGATGGGACTGGTTATCACATGGCTTCCACCAGGTGTGAGTAACATTTGGGAGGAGATGGATTGGCTGAAGGGAGACTTGGTCACCAGGAATCAATCTGCCTGATCCTTTCACTCAACCAGACATGCCTCAGTTGATCTGGATCCACATCTAAAGACTGAGGGAGCTTAATCTTTAATTCAGCCCAGCCAATTTTATTATTTCCCACGAATGAATGGCTTGTTGAATGGCTAAAGGGGTGAGTGCCCATTAGTCATGGGCATTAGTGCCACTTTCAGAAAGACTCCAGACTGGAAAAGACGAGGGAAGAAAAGCTTGAGAAAATTACGAAGGTAGTGCAGAAGTAGAAGATAAGCATCCAGAGCACATCTCTTTGTTGCGAGGGCTGCAATTTTATGCATGTGGCAGATGGCCCCAAAATAAATCTGAGTTTTGAGGAGTGCTTGGAATAAAAGATGAGACTCTTTTATTTAAAAGAGAAGTGGCTTTCTTTTGTCTCTTCATCTTCTCTAATTCAGAATAGCAAACTCATTCCTTCTATTCCTACAAAAAACAATTCCTACATCTTGAAAATGATCCAGCACAGTGAACTGTGTGTGTATCTGAGTGTCTATGGATATTCTCAACCATCCAGGTTATGGTTGTCCCACAGATGCTTTCCAACAAGCAACTGGACTTTCTTGGGGGGGGGGTGTTCCCCTTTGAAAACATTTTGCTTCTCACCCAGGAAGCAGAAATAAAGATGCCTCTTGGATAAAAAGCAAAATATTTTCAAAGAAAAAACAAGAAAGCCCAGTTGCCTTTTGAAAAGAACTTATGGGACATGGGCATCTGAAGTTTACAACCACTAAACGTGGAATGCTAAGGTGTAATATCCAAATATTGCTGAGCAGGTATCATGCTCCCGTGGGAGTCTGAATCCGAGGAAGCCGAACAGCTGACAAGGAGTCGGAGTGTAGCTCCATTGGCTGGGGAAGGGCAAAGTCTGGCTGGGCAGGGCAGGGGAGAGATAGAACAAGGGAGAGGAAATTCAGAGGAAAACCCCCCCCCCTTCATCCTAGGGTACATAGGGAGGAACGGAGAAGAGAACAACATGGGTTGCATGGCTTATGAGGGAGGAGAGGGCCCTTATTCCCTTCATTAGCCACAGCTGGGAAGACAGCTGATAAGAAAGGCAGGCTGTGTGCGGAAGGCTGCTGGGAACAAAGTGATTTTATCCTGTGTTGTTGTGGCTTATCTGTTTTTCCTGGCATCTTCCCAACCATGTGAGTTTTGTTGTGCCTTAGAGTCTGAAATTCTTGCTCCTGCCCTGCCAAATTAATTACTCCAGTTTGGCTTGTTTGGACTTTAAGTTATAGTTTATGTTGATCATGTTTTGGACTTAATTTTCTAGAGTGAAAGGCTGTTCCTGGGAGAGTTTTTCTCCAGTCAGAAGGTAACCTGGACATTGGAGGCAAAGTTGGAAATAATAAAGGGACTCTTATTGCTTATCTGACCGTGTTGCCTTTGTGCCACAGTCTGGGTCATCACAGGAGACCTACAGGAGGCCTACAGGAGACTATGATGGACTTTGGATTGTACCTATTTGATGTATTCATGTAACTGTGGCAAAATTGCAGCATAAACCATTCAGAGAAAAAGGTATTTTAAGACAAGTTTCAGGAAGAGCCTCATTGATGTGAGAAGACTGTAGGACATTGGTACCTTGTCATATAAGAACATGATATACACAGGGGTGAGATTTCACTGATATAACAACTGGCGCCTTGAACATCAGAACAAGGGGTTCACCAAACCGGTCCAAACTGGTTGAATCCCACCCCTGGATATACATGAACCAGATGCTTCTTTTTAACAAGGAAAAACTGAGAAATGGATTGCTGGTATTAATTGAATGTAAGCCACCACCATCATTTTGGCAGTATATAAAGAACACAGAAAAACCAAATAGGGCTCATGGCTCTCTAAATCTTCCTGTGTGGCAAGATCCTTCCTTCCTTCTCATCAAAATGCTACATTCGATGCCAATGAGAGAAAAATTTCCCATTGGATCTGCCCACCTTGTCATCAACAGATACACTGTCTTGTTGTTGTCTTTCCTTTCTGTGTCTCTCTCTGAGGAGGAGGAAGGCTGTTGAACAGAAAGACTTACCTCCTCCACTGTGATTTTGCAGTTGGCAAGTGATGGGGAAAAACTCATGACTGTTGTGGTTTACTGGCAGTCTGTGCAGATGGCAATGGAATCGGACAGTGGGGAAGAACGGGGACCAGTCAGGGATTCTGGAGAGGACTCGGATGAGGGTCCTGCATCCAATGCAGAGATGGGGCCAGGACCATCTGGGACTGGAGTGCTTCCTCTGGAGCCTCTAGAGTCTGGCAGCAGCGAAGCTGAGGAACAAAGGGAGCCTGTTCCCACTGCCCATGTGCACAGAGCTGCTAGAAGGCAAGAGCAGCTGAGACAAAAGAGGCAAATCGGGGGTAAGGCTGAGAGGTGATTGCTCCTCCCATAAGGTATAAAGGACAGGGCAAGATGATGAAACTTTTGCAGGAAGCAAAGTCATTCATTCAGTTCAGATTCATTCTTGAAGCTCTTTGTATTTCAGTTGTTGTTTTTTTCTAGTTTATTTGATACTTCTGTTATTGGCAGCACTTCCCAGGAAAGAAAGGTGGGTGCTTATCTTGAGGGACTGTTTGAGATTCATTTCCAGCTGGGAATGAAAATAATCCCCAGCATTGCAACAAAACAATGTTGTTTTTAAAATAAGCATGTGCGTAATTACGATCTCAGATGCCTTGGTCAGAACAATGACTAAAACTCCTTAAAAAGTTTTCTCCCCTATTAAATTTTGATGGATGATACATGTTGTTAGGAATATAAGTCACCAAACAGGTATTTGGGTTAGAAATATATAAACCAGGATAAACATTTTAGTACTATGTCTTTAAGAGATTGCAAAAACTGCAATTGGGTGTGGTTTTTCAAACGGCCATAAGATGGAGCCAGAAACCTGGATTATCTTTGTCTTAGTCTCAGAAGAGAGTGTGTCTGAGTGAGTATCTCTGTTTCCTTCTGTTGGAAAGTATTGCCGTTCCTCCATTTCTTCGAATTGACTGATATTACTGGAATTTGATGTAAGTCTGATACTGAACTGTTTTTGACACTGGACTTTGTTACTGGATTATCCCTGGATTGAAAACTGACTGATTTACTTGTGAATGACTTTGGATTGCTTATTTTGGACTTTGCTTAATGTTTCTGGAAGTAAAAACCTACATTTACTGTACAGTGTATCTGTGTGCTCTGTGTGTATTATTCCAACACTACTCTCTATACGTCTCCCTGTATGCGCTCATTCTCCTAATGGGGAATTACCTCAACACATGTCAACACAGTTCTAACCTTCATCAGAAAGATAACAATCCCCAGGTAAATCATAATATTTTGCCTCCTCTGTACTCCTGATCCCTGCACTAGCATAAGGTAGCTTCAGTTCCAGTACCTGCTTGCAGAGAGGCTGTTTGAAGGCCCTGGCTGCAAAATCAAATATGGCTTTACTCATTATTCCTGACAAAGTAGATGGTAAAAGGCATCAACCAGGAACCACCTTTGTTTTAAACATAATGTTTCCTGGCCCTTCTTGCAACAGTAGTGTGGGAAGCCCCGCCCCTTAGAAGAATGAAATATTTTGGGAAATATTTAAAAGGCATGAGTATTATATTTCCCTAAAGGAGAAATAGAGAAACATGCTCTTAAAGACAGAAAGCAGCCCCCAAGTCTTTCTTAATAGCCCAGAGCAGATGCCAGCACTTAAGGAAATAAAGGAGCTTATTGAAAGAGGAAGACAAGTATCTAGATAGCTCTCTTCATAAGCAAAGCAAAACTCCTTGCAGCAAAATTTGACAGCTAACAAAGGCAGAATGGTAGGATTAGAACAAGCAGCCCCTCATCACCCAAGATCCAACAAAGGCAGGGGTGGGATACGACAGGGTTAACTACCAGTTCAGGATTTATGAGCTTCCCTGCACGCTGGGAGCTGCACGCCAATTTTCCTGCTTTTTTAACTACAGCTGTGCCTCGTTTGGCAGCTGAAGTTGAAAAATCAGGAAATAAAGATCAGGTAAGAGCCCGGGTGGGCGGATGGGCAAAAACATCAGTAGACATAGAACCGGTTCTATGTCTGCTGCTCTTCAGAGCTACCGGTTTTACAGAGGTAGATAGAACCTGTAGATACCCACCCCTGAACACAGGACGAAAGCCATTAACCACAATAGAATTGCCCAACACTTGTTCAAAACACACACCCCTTCATTGCACCACCCAAGGAACAGTCCAAACTTCAAAATCACAGAAATCTGGGAGCTCAGATAAACAATAAGACAGAGCTCAGACAAGCACCTAGGATTTGCATTTCCTCTTTTGCCTATAGAGCCAGCTATGACCCTTATATAACCCCTGCATGACCCCATAGGAATCTGACTTTTATAATCTAATATTCAATAGAATATTAAAGGACATGTTCTTGCACAGGAACAGGAAGCTCAAATACAAAGCCCAGAGAAGGTATAAAACCCACCCAATCCCAACTCCATTTTGGTAGCTGACCCAGAACTGCACACTGTCTTTGTGTTCTGTTTAATAAACCATCTTTCCAATCAGCCTCCATGTAGTTTCCAGTGCTTTTCTCCCAGCTTGAAACTGAACCAGATGGATTTTCCTTCCAATGGTAGTTTGATGTTAAAACCAGTCAACCAGAAAGCCCAGCTAATCACCAGGCATGGCATGCTTTTCTGTAACACTTCCATGTGTTCTTTACTCTTTCTAGGAGCCAAAGTCCAGGCCTGAATGAAAGATGATGTGACTTTATGGAACGCAAATATGGCAGAAAAAGGAGAGCACAAGACCAAATGTTTACATTCCAACAGAAGTTCCTTACTCTGGTTCATTTTCCAGCTTTTCCTTTTAGCACAATAACTTGAAATTAAGCAGATTCGTTCTCAAAAGAGATCCTCCCTAAATTATCAGGCTGTAAAGGAAGGGACAGGAGATTTTGACTTTTAGAGCTTTTCTCTTAGTCAAATTTTCCTTAGGCAGCATCTTTTTGCTCCTTTCCTCACATTGCATTGCAACCTCTAAGAGTCTTCAAATTGTGGTAGGCAGAAAATCCAACCAACCAACCATGCAGCCTCGGTGAAGTCACTCAAACTCAACTTAAAGAAAGCCTTATTCTTAGACAACAGTATATAGAAGAATCTTCCCAAAGCCATTTCTGGTCCAAGCAATCAAGGCTGGGCTTGGACTATGATTTTTGTCAAATATTTCAACTTTTCTGCATATTGAGTAGAAAATAGGCACAAAAGAGACCCCCCCTAAATTCTCAGGCTGTAATAGGGGAACTTTGCACTTTTAGACTTCTAAGATTATGTAGAATATAGAATAACAGAGTTGGAAGGGACCTTGGAGGTCTTCTAGTCCAACCCCCTGCTTAGGCAGGAAACCCTAACCCTAACCCTACACCTCTTCAGACAAATGGTTATCTAATCTCTTCTTTAAAACTTTCAGTGTTGGAGCATTTACAATATCTGGAGGCAAATTGTTCCACAGATTAATTGTTATCACTGTCTGAAAATTTCTCCATTCTAGGTCGCTTCTCTCCTTGATGAGTTTCCACCCATTGCTTCTTGTCCTACCTTCAGGTGCTTTGGAGAGTAGCTTGACTACCTATTCTTCGTGGCAGCCCCTGAGATATTGGAACACTGCTGTAACATCACTCCTAATCCTTATTTTCATAAGACTAGACATATCCAGTTCCAGCAACCATTATTTAAATGTTTTAGCCTCCAGTCCCGTAATCATCTTTGTTGCTCTTCTCTGCACTCTTTCTGGAGTCTCAACAAGCTACATGTTATGTTGCCTTGCAAAAAAAGTAGAATGAGCATATCTGGTTGTGTTTCCTGTATGATTAACCTGATAAAGTTGACAAGAGTTTACAAAAATTAAAAAAATATCACAATGCCTCAGTAAACAACTAAAATAACAAAGCCATAAAGTCATTGTGAGTAATTTAAAAGTGAACAGAAAGTTTACTCAGGTTTGAATTGTCCTAATTTTGGCTCATTCTGCAAAGGTCTAACTCTTTTATCTGGAGAAGGCTCTAATGTTGGGAAAGAAGAATGGAAAGAGAACAACTAGAAGCAAGTAGACTTCTGTATGGTGATGATGGATGCATCATTGGAAGACCAGGTTGGGGACAGATAGTCTGGGAGAAATTCCCTTTATGCAGGGGTGGGATTCTACCAGTTCACACCTATTCATAGAACCGGATGTTAACATTCTAAGCAGTTCGGAGAACCGGTTGTTAGAAGAAATTACTGGTCTAATCCTGTAAGGAAGGCAGGAAGGAAACATTCTGGTGTTGCTTACAGAAACTGCTTCTCTGTTAACCCTTATTACATTCTTGGCAGAACTAGCCTTCCTGTCTCAGAAACTTCCCCTCCTTTGCTTGTGTGGAGTGACCGTTCAAAGTTACAATGGCACTGAAAAAAGTGACTTATGACCATTTTTCACACTTGCAGCATCCCCACAGTCTGTTGCAGCATCCCCACAGTCATGAGAGGCCAGGTGAGGAGATGCGTGCCTCGATGTGAGTGATATTGAGTTGGCCACACCCAGCCAATAATATGACCACCAAGCCATGCCCACCACCTAAGCCACGCCCACCACCTAAGCCACACCCACAGAACAGGTTGTTAAAAAGTTGAATCCCAACCCTGCCTTTATGTGATTGCTAACAGGCAACTTTGACTTGATATGTAATCAATCTGTCAGGTTTCCAAGTGAAGAAATGCATTTAAAAAGAAAAGGGTAAAGTCCATTTTCCAAAACAATTTCTTTTATTTAGGAAAGCATCAAATTGGCAAAGTCTGTTGTAATTCCGGATCTGACACAACCCAGAATTACACCACATAATATTGGAAGTTAGAAACAGCCCCCAAAAGTCACATTCTCCAATAGAAGTAAATCAACATTGCCTGGTGTCATAAATCTCCACCTCAAAGCCTTAGCAGGGTCAGCTCAAGTTCCCACAGGAAGAAAAACCACCTAACCTAAACAACTGTCTCTATCTCCACTCCTCCCACCTTAGGAATGTGGCAAGCCCAAAACCCTTCCCCAATAACCAACAAAGAGAAGAAAAAGAATATATATCCAGGCTAAATAAAATGGCTACGCATATGTCAATTTCAGGCTTGACACAATCAACCAAACAGAGTTCTAAAAACAACTGGTAACAATTGGTAACATTATGTTAATTCATTAAAATTCCACTATGGAAGTGATTTGTGGTTGTCCTTTTGGTATTTTTTTTAAACTTCCCTGTCCAGCCATGATCTTCAGAAGGCTACTATATTTCTACTAACCAAATCTAATGTTACCTAGCATTTCCAGCCCACATAATGTGAACTATGTGTTTCTATCTCATTGTCAACTTGATCCTTGTTCAACCAGAAGTACAGCAAACAGATTCTGCAGGAAAACATTTGTTCTACCCTCTGGTCTATACTCAAATCTAGTTCAGAACAACTAATCACAGGATCACCATAAGTCAGCATTGACCTGACAGCAGTGCTTCTGGTTCAAACCGGTTCTAGTGAACCGGTAGTTCCAACCATCAGCTGCCCGCCTCTACCCCCACTGTATCCTGTCCTATATTTCCTTCTTTTTGGCTCAGCTGATTCACTCAGCACACCTGATTTCCATGCCTCAGCTGTTCTGCTTACCGGAGCTGCCCCTAGGAGGTAAATTGCTGACCTTCAAATTGCTGTATTTTTAATGCTGTGCATGCACACACAAAATGCGTGCTCACAGAACTGGTTGTTAAACTGGTTGCAGCCCACCACAGTAACTAATCACAACTACTGGCACTTAATTACAAAATGCATAGATATCTATACAAACCAGTCAGTCTTCCAGAATAAAACCAATAGATCAGATAAATTTGTCCCAAAGAAATCTTTGGCCCATCAGGACATCTTATGGTTAGGTCCATGGATGTGAAGGCGGTAAGCCTATATAGGCACTTATTACGCTGTTACTAACTATTCACAAAGTCTTTAAGCTTGTTTAAGCTTCAATTTGGATATATTTTTTATTGTAGAAAGAGTCTAATTGGAAAGTTCCTCCTACTCTTTTTTCAGCTGATTTTAAAATATTGTTTCTCAGGGAAATGAATTTAGTACAAGAAAGAAAGATAAAAGTCTTATCAGACAAAAAACAATTTCTTTCTTTTTTTAAATTCTTTGGGTCTTGCTGTTTATTTTATTTTTAAATGGGAAGATCTTTATAATACATGACTTCACCACAATTCTTTAGGAAATCATTTGAGCTGCATTTAGAGGCTATTAATATTGAAATATTCACAGAACGCTTCTTAAGATAACTGCTCATACAAATATATAAAATGTAGAAAAAAAGAAAAGAAATATTTCCTAGTAATATTTGATCAGTGTTTATAAACCCTTTTGAACTCTGTTGCCCATCCATAAAATAAGAATTACAGTGATTAGGTTTGCAAGGAATGAGATAAGGATTCAGAAGCTAAAGACATTAAGGCAAGGCAACAAATGGATTTTTTTAGTTTCTTTCTTTCTTTTTAGTTTATAATATAAAATACAAAAACACAAAGAAAATAATAGGAAAATAAAGGAGGGGATGGGGAAGGGAAAATATAGGGCAAAAGAAAGAAAGAAAAGGCATTGACTTCTGACTCTCTTGGTGCAGTAGAATAAGATAATAGCATCAAACCTCAATTTTTTACTTTTACATAATAATATAAACTAGTCATTACTATGACAGCTAATGTATCTAATTGGTAAAATTCAAAATCAAAGCTTCAGCTTTTTCCACCTCAAGCACATAGTCCAGAAGTGGTTTCCAAGCAGAAAAAAAAAGTAATTCTATTTTTTTTCTCTGAGCGAAGCAGTCAATTTGACCACTTCTGTTAACTCCATCAACTTTTGCAGCTATTCATCCATGGTAGGAATCAAAGTGTCCTTCCAAAAACCTCTTTCTTCATTTTAATACATTTACAAATACAGGCAGAGAGAAGCCTCCTTTCAATTGAGCTGCAGCGATCCAGGTCTGCCGTTCCATAGCTTCTGAGCTCAGTATCTTAATTCTTATTAGCCCCTCCTTGATAACCAGAGCAGGAGGAAGATTTATTGCAAATAGTTTTCCCTTATCCTGGGATACCTTGATTTCCAGAAGGATAGCATGTGCAGAAAATAAGGAAAAGTTTATATGAGGTGGATGAGGAGGAGAGGAAGAGGAGGAGGTGGAAGAGGAGGAGAAGGAAGAAGAAGAAGAAGAAGAAGAAGAAGAAGAAGAAGAAGAAGAAGA